>OV050030.1:316948788-317548788 GCA_920105625.2 Clusia tigrina
AGGACGATGTTTTTGCTAGCGTAGCCGAAATTAGTATACGAAGTGCAATGAACGGGCCTGCGTGCGAAGAATGGAAGGATGCCATCGAGTCAGAAGTGGTGAGTCTTATTGAAAATGATACATGATGTGGATTAGATGGCAATATTGAACGCCGAAAGGCACGACTAGTAGCAAAAGGCTATAGCCAAAAACATGGTGTAGATTATCACCAAACATTCGCACCAGTGGCCAGACTGGAAACTTTGCGACTAATGCTTGCTTTATCCGTACAGTTTGGACTCGCGATCTGGCAATTTGACGTTGTGACTGCTTACTTTAATGGTACATTAGAAGAAAAGATATTTATGAAAGTACCAGACATGCTGAGTGAGATGCTGGAGCGTATTGTTTTAAAACAAGGTAGAAGCACTGATATGGGTATACGAGCGAATAAAATGTTAAAAGATTTTCGTGATGGTGGTAATGTTTGTGCACTTAAAAAGGCTCTGTACGGGCTCAAACAAGCAGGTCGTCAATGGTATAAGAAGTTGAAAGCCAAACTTGTAAGTATTGGGTTTAAGCCAATTATGAATGAGCTATGCTTATTTTATTGTCACGTAAATAACGAACTCACATTACTGTTGGTGTACGTCGTCGATATTCTTATTGCATCACAATATAGAAAAGCTGTAAGAAAATTTAAAGATCAACTTTTGAAGGACTTTGCAATCAAGGATCTCGGTTTGGCAAATTTCTGCCTTGGTTTGGAAATAATCCAAAATAACGCCGTTATAAAATTAAAGCAATCAGGATATATAAAAGAATTGCTCAGAAGTTATGGCATGTCTGATTGCAATGCCGTGGCCACGCCTGCAGACATAAACACTCAATTTGATAATGCATTAAGCAAACCATGCGAAGGATGTCCCTACCGAGAGCTAATTGGTGCTTTGATGTATCTATCAGTGGCAACGAGACTTGATATTGCGAATTTCATATCAAGATTTGCGCAGTTTTTGAATAACCCTCTTGATTGCCATTGGCAGGCTGCTAAAAGAGTTTTGCGGTATTTGGCTGGTTCGGTAAATAAAGGCTTAGAATAATAAAAGGACGAATAATCCACTGCTTGCTTACACCGATGCTGATTGGGGTGGATGCGTTGTGGACCGTCGCTCTTATACAGGCTACGTGTTTATTCTCAGTGGAGCTGCTATAACCTGGAAATCGCAGAAGCAACGTACCGTAGCACTTTCTTCTACCGAAGCCGAGTACGTCAGTTTAGCTGAAGCAGCGAAAGAGGCAATTTATTTGCGAAGTTTCTTAAATGAGCTTGACTTAAGTGATCTCGCTAGAATTACAATTTTTGTGGACAATCGAGGAGCACAGTGTTTGACGAGTGATTCTGTATTTCATGCTCGCACGAAACATATAGATATGAGACATCATTTTGTTCGAGAGTCGGATGCCGCTAAGATTGAAACATGTACCAACACAGTAAATGATTGCCGATATAATGACTAAATCACTGCCGAGAGCAACTCATGAGAGATGTCTAACAGGACTTGGTTTCTGCACTTAAGACAACCTGCATATTGAGAGGGAGTGTTGAATAAAAGCTGTTTATCAATTACAATATGCATGTTGATCTGGTAACGTTGTGACACGTCATCTTTGACGTTTTACAACATATATATATATATATATATATATATATATATATATATATATATATATATATATATATATATATATATATGTATATATATATGTATATATATATATATATATACATTTTTTTCTTTTCTTTCTATCTCTTCTTCCGGTGGACGGCCTTCTTTGATAGTTTAATTTTAAGGTGCTTGTTAAATAAAATCTACAAAAGTTTGCGCAATCTTAACAGGTTATGGGCCCAGATGCGCCAAATTTAATAATTGAATAGTTTTTAAATTTGTAATGAGCGATATTGAAGAGATCAGTGAAGTTTTTGACGCAAAAGTTGATCGGAAAAATTTCAGCACGAGTGACAATTTTTCAAAGAAAATGGCAGCAAACTCCTTATCTAGTTCCTCGCGAATCGAATTATTATCAAAAGATAATTACGATACGTGGAGTCTGCAGGTCGAGGCGCTGCTAATCAAAAATGATCTTTGGGAGTTCGGCAGCGGCGGCTTTGTAATGCCAGTAGAGGATGTCGCAAGAAGCGCTTGGGTAAAACAGGATAAGAAAGCCAAAGCGGATCTAATCTTATCAATACAGCCTTCGGAGCTAAAACAAATACGTGGATGTGAGACTTCACGTGAAGTTTGGCTTAAGCTTGAGAGTATTTATGCTTCAAAGGGGCCTGCGCGTAAAGCGACATTGTTGAAGCAACTTATGCTGCAGAAGCTGGATGAAGGTGGCGATGTAATAGACCACATCGCACGTTTCATGGATGTAGTTGATAAGTTAGAAAGCATGAGCATTGAGGTAAATGGCGATTTACTAACCATTATGTTGCTGTATAGCCTTCCATCAAGTTTTGAAAACTTTCGTTGCGCAATCGAATCTCGTGATGAACTACCTACTGCCGAGGTTTTGAAAGTCAAAATTATAGAAGAGAGCGAGGCACGATTGCAAGCTTCTGGAAGTGTGATAGCAATGGTTGCTGGGGGTCGCACACGTGATCGTAAGTCTAATTTGGAACATGGGAAAATGGCTACGAAAGACATTAGATGTTTCAAGTGCGGTGCGATTGGACTCAAGGCGAATGCTTGTTCTGCAAAGAAAAACAATAATGCAAAAGGTTACAAGCAGTCTCATCATGGTGACGAAACATACGCCGTATGCCATTCTGTAACTACTGGAATGACTGTTTCAACAAACACTAATCGTGCTTGGATTCTCGATAGTGGTTGCACAGCGCATTTATGTGGAAATGAAAGTATTTTTAATTCAATAACCAAATCTCCAAAAGTTAAGTTAAATCTGGCAAGCCAAGCCTGTGCTGAGGTTCAAGGCACTGGCGTGGTGGAGCTGACAGTGGCTGGCGATAGTGGTAATCGCTGCATTCAATTTAAAAATACGCTTTTTGTACCTGATCCTCGAACTAATCTCATATCGGTAGCAAAAATTACGGACAAAGGTCATACTGTTACATTTTCGAAAGATAGTGCGTATGTTTGCGATGTGAATGGCAGAAAATCGCTTATAGCCGATCGTAGAGGCGATTTGTTTTATCTACGCGAGAGTAGCGAATGCGCTGCTATCCAATCGAAGTGCTCCGAACTGTTGAAGTGGCATTGTCGATTGGGTCACTTAAACGCGAAGGATATGATTAGATTAATTAAGATCGGTACTTTGCCTAAAGTTGATATTGATGACCTCAAATTAATCGCGACATGTGAGGTGTGCTTAAAGGGTAAGATGACCGCATTGCCGTTTACCAATTCCCACAATCCATGCGGTGAGATGTTGAAGATAGTACACTCAGATGTGGTTGGGCCTTTTCGTACGGAATCTACGGAACGAGCCAGGTATTTTGTTACGTTCATAGACGACAGCTCTAGATGGTGAGAGGTATATTTCTTAAGAGAGAAAAGCGGTGTTTTCGAAGCTTTTAAAATGTATCAGCGATTTGTGGAAAATCAAACTGGACAAAGAATAAAATGCTTGCAGTCAGACAATGGGCGTAAGTATTCTAATAACGATTTTAATAAATATCTTTCAGATCATGGCATTTTACGGAGACTGTCTATTCCTCGGACTCCAGAACAAAACGGAGTCGCAGAGCGTCAGAATCGTACGCTATTAGATATGGCAAGGTGTCTTTTGCTCCAATCAGGATTGAGTCAGACGTTTTGGTCATCGGCCGTGTCGACGGCATGTTATATACGCAATAGATGTCCAACAAGCAGTTTAAAATGAAAAATACCTTACGAAATTTTTATTAAAGAAAATGGCAAACTCGACTACTTGAAGTCATTTGGTTCCAAAGTAATGGTTCTCGATAAGGATCCCGGCAAAAATAAGTTTGCACCGAGAGCAACCGAGGGAATATTTGTGGGGTATCCACACGACAAAAAGGGATATCGCATATGGATGCTAAGCTCACATAAAATAATATGTGCGAGTGATGTGAAATTCGTCGATGAGATTTGTGGGCAGCAAAGCATTTCAAACAAACTCTCTGAAACCCTGCTACCATGTAGTCCCACTACATCAAGCGATAGAAGTTTCGTTGAATTCTCTCCTCGTCCACCGAGAAACAACATGATTGCTGACAACAGAACTCCAGTGGTAGCAGTGAACAGCCAAGAAGATGAAGGTAGAGCTCCTGGTCGGCCAAAGATGTTGCGCACAGGGCGTAGAGGACGACCTCGAAAACTTTTTCGCGCTCGCACGTTGACTCCAGAAGAAAAACCTCCAGAGGAGCCTAAAGTTGAATCAGATGAGCTGGAGGACGATGTTTTTGCTAGCGTAGCCGAAATTAGTATACGAAGTGCAATGAACGGGCCTGCGTGCGAAGAATGGAAGGATGCCATCGAGTCAGAAGTGGTGAGTCTTATTGAAAATGATACATGATGTGGATTAGATGGCAATATTGAACGCCGAAAGGCACGACTAGTAGCAAAAGGCTATAGCCAAAAACATGGTGTAGATTATCACCAAACATTCGCACCAGTGGCCAGACTGGAAACTTTGCGACTAATGCTTGCTTTATCCGTACAGTTTGGACTCGCGATCTGGCAATTTGACGTTGTGACTGCTTACTTTAATGGTACATTAGAAGAAAAGATATTTATGAAAGTACCAGACATGCTGAGTGAGATGCTGGAGCGTATTGTTTTAAAACAAGGTAGAAGCACTGATATGGGTATACGAGCGAATAAAATGTTAAACGATTTTCGTGATGGTGGTAATGTTTGTGCACTTAAAAAGGCTCTGTACGGGCTCAAACAAGCAGGTCGTCAATGGTATAAGAAGTTGAAAGCCAAACTTGTAAGTATTGGGTTTAAGCCAATTATGAATGAGCTATGCTTATTTTATTGTCACGTAAATAACGAACTCACATTACTGTTGGTGTACGTCGTCGATATTCTTATTGCATCACAATATAGAAAAGCTGTAAGAAAATTTAAAGATCAACTTTTGAAGGACTTTGCAATCAAGGATCTCGGTTTGGCAAATTTCTGCCTTGGTTTGGAAATAATCCAAAATAACGCCGTTATAAAATTAAAGCAATCAGGATATATAAAAGAATTGCTCAGAAGTTATGGCATGTCTGATTGCAATGCCGTGGCCACGCCTGCAGACATAAACACTCAATTTGATAATGCATTAAGCAAACCATGCGAAGGATGTCCCTACCGAGAGCTAATTGGTGCTTTGATGTATCTATCAGTGGCAACGAGACTTGATATTGCGAATTTCATATCAAGATTTGCGCAGTTTTTGAATAACCCTCTTGATTGCCATTGGCAGGCTGCTAAAAGAGTTTTGCGGTATTTGGCTGGTTCGGTAAATAAAGGCTTAGAATAATAAAAGGACGAATAATCCACTGCTTGCTTACACCGATGCTGATTGGGGTGGATGCGTTGTGGACCGTCGCTCTTATACAGGCTACGTGTTTATTCTCAGTGGAGCTGCTATAACCTGGAAATCGCAGAAGCAACGTACCGTAGCACTTTCTTCTACCGAAGCCGAGTACGTCAGTTTAGCTGAAGCAGCGAAAGAGGCAATTTATTTGCGAAGTTTCTTAAATGAGCTTGACTTAAGTGATCTCGCTAGAATTACAATTTTTGTGGACAATCGAGGAGCACAGTGTTTGACGAGTGATTCTGTATTTCATGCTCGCACGAAACATATAGATATGAGACATCATTTTGTTCGAGAGTCGGATGCCGCTAAGATTGAAACATGTACCAACACAGTAAATGATTGCCGATATAATGACTAAATCACTGCCGAGAGCAACTCATGAGAGATGTCTAACAGGACTTGGTTTCTGCACTTAAGACAACCTGCATATTGAGAGGGAGTGTTGAATAAAAGCTGTTTATCAATTACAATATGCATGTTGATCTGGTAACGTTGTGACACGTCATCTTTGACGTTTTACAACATATATATATATATATATATATATATATATATATATATATATATATATATATATATATATATATATATATATATGTATATATATATGTATATATATATATATATATACATTTTTTTCTTTTCTTTCTATCTCTTCTTCCGGTGGACGGCCTTCTTTGATAGTTTAATTTTAAGGTGCTTGTTAAATAAAATCTACAAAAGTTTGCGCAATCTTAACAGGTTATGGGCCCAGATGCGCCAAATTTAATAATTGAATAGTTTTTAAATTTGTAATGAGCGATATTGAAGAGATCAGTGAAGTTTTTGACGCAAAAGTTGATCGGAAAAATTTCAGCACGAGTGACAATTTTTCAAAGAAAATGGCAGCAAACTCCTTATCTAGTTCCTCGCGAATCGAATTATTATCAAAAGATAATTACGATACGTGGAGTCTGCAGGTCGAGGCGCTGCTAATCAAAAATGATCTTTGGGAGTTCGGCAGCGGCGGCTTTGTAATGCCAGTAGAGGATGTCGCAAGAAGCGCTTGGGTAAAACAGGATAAGAAAGCCAAAGCGGATCTAATCTTATCAATACAGCCTTCGGAGCTAAAACAAATACGTGGATGTGAGACTTCACGTGAAGTTTGGCTTAAGCTTGAGAGTATTTATGCTTCAAAGGGGCCTGCGCGTAAAGCGACATTGTTGAAGCAACTTATGCTGCAGAAGCTGGATGAAGGTGGCGATGTAATAGACCACATCGCACGTTTCATGGATGTAGTTGATAAGTTAGAAAGCATGAGCATTGAGGTAAATGGCGATTTACTAACCATTATGTTGCTGTATAGCCTTCCATCAAGTTTTGAAAACTTTCGTTGCGCAATCGAATCTCGTGATGAACTACCTACTGCCGAGGTTTTGAAAGTCAAAATTATAGAAGAGAGCGAGGCACGATTGCAAGCTTCTGGAAGTGTGATAGCAATGGTTGCTGGGGGTCGCACACGTGATCGTAAGTCTAATTTGGAACATGGGAAAATGGCTACGAAAGACATTAGATGTTTCAAGTGCGGTGCGATTGGACTCAAGGCGAATGCTTGTTCTGCAAAGAAAAACAATAATGCAAAAGGTTACAAGCAGTCTCATCATGGTGACGAAACATACGCCGTATGCCATTCTGTAACTACTGGAATGACTGTTTCAACAAACACTAATCGTGCTTGGATTCTCGATAGTGGTTGCACAGCGCATTTATGTGGAAATGAAAGTATTTTTAATTCAATAACCAAATCTCCAAAAGTTAAGTTAAATCTGGCAAGCCAAGCCTGTGCTGAGGTTCAAGGCACTGGCGTGGTGGAGCTGACAGTGGCTGGCGATAGTGGTAATCGCTGCATTCAATTTAAAAATACGCTTTTTGTACCTGATCCTCGAACTAATCTCATATCGGTAGCAAAAATTACGGACAAAGGTCATACTGTTACATTTTCGAAAGATAGTGCGTATGTTTGCGATGTGAATGGCAGAAAATCGCTTATAGCCGATCGTAGAGGCGATTTGTTTTATCTACGCGAGAGTAGCGAATGCGCTGCTATCCAATCGAAGTGCTCCGAACTGTTGAAGTGGCATTGTCGATTGGGTCACTTAAACGCGAAGGATATGATTAGATTAATTAAGATCGGTACTTTGCCTAAAGTTGATATTGATGACCTCAAATTAATCGCGACATGTGAGGTGTGCTTAAAGGGTAAGATGACCGCATTGCCGTTTACCAATTCCCACAATCCATGCGGTGAGATGTTGAAGATAGTACACTCAGATGTGGTTGGGCCTTTTCGTACGGAATCTACGGAACGAGCCAGGTATTTTGTTACGTTCATAGACGACAGCTCTAGATGGTGAGAGGTATATTTCTTAAGAGAGAAAAGCGGTGTTTTCGAAGCTTTTAAAATGTATCAGCGATTTGTGGAAAATCAAACTGGACAAAGAATAAAATGCTTGCAGTCAGACAATGGGCGTAAGTATTCTAATAACGATTTTAATAAATATCTTTCAGATCATGGCATTTTACGGAGACTGTCTATTCCTCGGACTCCAGAACAAAACGGAGTCGCAGAGCGTCAGAATCGTACGCTATTAGATATGGCAAGGTGTCTTTTGCTCCAATCAGGATTGAGTCAGACGTTTTGGTCATCGGCCGTGTCGACGGCATGTTATATACGCAATAGATGTCCAACAAGCAGTTTAAAATGAAAAATACCTTACGAAATTTTTATTAAAGAAAATGGCAAACTCGACTACTTGAAGTCATTTGGTTCCAAAGTAATGGTTCTCGATAAGGATCCCGGCAAAAATAAGTTTGCACCGAGAGCAACCGAGGGAATATTTGTGGGGTATCCACACGACAAAAAGGGATATCGCATATGGATGCTAAGCTCACATAAAATAATATGTGCGAGTGATGTGAAATTCGTCGATGAGATTTGTGGGCAGCAAAGCATTTCAAACAAACTCTCTGAAACCCTGCTACCATGTAGTCCCACTACATCAAGCGATAGAAGTTTCGTTGAATTCTCTCCTCGTCCACCGAGAAACAACATGATTGCTGACAACAGAACTCCAGTGGTAGCAGTGAACAGCCAAGAAGATGAAGGTAGAGCTCCTGGTCGGCCAAAGATGTTGCGCACAGGGCGTAGAGGACGACCTCGAAAACTTTTTCGCGCTCGCACGTTGACTCCAGAAGAAAAACCTCCAGAGGAGCCTAAAGTTGAATCAGATGAGCTGGAGGACGATGTTTTTGCTAGCGTAGCCGAAATTAGTATACGAAGTGCAATGAACGGGCCTGCGTGCGAAGAATGGAAGGATGCCATCGAGTCAGAAGTGGTGAGTCTTATTGAAAATGATACATGATGTGGATTAGATGGCAATATTGAACGCCGAAAGGCACGACTAGTAGCAAAAGGCTATAGCCAAAAACATGGTGTAGATTATCACCAAACATTCGCACCAGTGGCCAGACTGGAAACTTTGCGACTAATGCTTGCTTTATCCGTACAGTTTGGACTCGCGATCTGGCAATTTGACGTTGTGACTGCTTACTTTAATGGTACATTAGAAGAAAAGATATTTATGAAAGTACCAGACATGCTGAGTGAGATGCTGGAGCGTATTGTTTTAAAACAAGGTAGAAGCACTGATATGGGTATACGAGCGAATAAAATGTTAAACGATTTTCGTGATGGTGGTAATGTTTGTGCACTTAAAAAGGCTCTGTACGGGCTCAAACAAGCAGGTCGTCAATGGTATAAGAAGTTGAAAGCCAAACTTGTAAGTATTGGGTTTAAGCCAATTATGAATGAGCTATGCTTATTTTATTGTCACGTAAATAACGAACTCACATTACTGTTGGTGTACGTCGTCGATATTCTTATTGCATCACAATATAGAAAAGCTGTAAGAAAATTTAAAGATCAACTTTTGAAGGACTTTGCAATCAAGGATCTCGGTTTGGCAAATTTCTGCCTTGGTTTGGAAATAATCCAAAATAACGCCGTTATAAAATTAAAGCAATCAGGATATATAAAAGAATTGCTCAGAAGTTATGGCATGTCTGATTGCAATGCCGTGGCCACGCCTGCAGACATAAACACTCAATTTGATAATGCATTAAGCAAACCATGCGAAGGATGTCCCTACCGAGAGCTAATTGGTGCTTTGATGTATCTATCAGTGGCAACGAGACTTGATATTGCGAATTTCATATCAAGATTTGCGCAGTTTTTGAATAACCCTCTTGATTGCCATTGGCAGGCTGCTAAAAGAGTTTTGCGGTATTTGGCTGGTTCGGTAAATAAAGGCTTAGAATAATAAAAGGACGAATAATCCACTGCTTGCTTACACCGATGCTGATTGGGGTGGATGCGTTGTGGACCGTCGCTCTTATACAGGCTACGTGTTTATTCTCAGTGGAGCTGCTATAACCTGGAAATCGCAGAAGCAACGTACCGTAGCACTTTCTTCTACCGAAGCCGAGTACGTCAGTTTAGCTGAAGCAGCGAAAGAGGCAATTTATTTGCGAAGTTTCTTAAATGAGCTTGACTTAAGTGATCTCGCTAGAATTACAATTTTTGTGGACAATCGAGGAGCACAGTGTTTGGCGAGTGATTCTGTATTTCATGCTCGCACGAAACATATAGATATGAGACATCATTTTGTTCGAGAGTCGGTTGCCGCTAAGATGTTTGTATTGAAACATGTACCAACACAGTAAATGATTGCCGATATAATGACTAAATCACTGCCGAGAGCAACTCATGAGAGATGTCTAACAGGACTTGGTTTCTGCACTTAAGACAACCTGCATATTGAGAGGGAGTGTTGAATAAAAGCTGTTTATCAATTACAATATGCATGTTGATCTGGTAACGTTGTGACACGTCATCTTTGACGTTTTACAACATATATATATATATATATATATATATATATATATATATATATATATATATATATATATATATATATATATATATGTATATATATATGTATATATATATATATATATACATTTTTTTCTTTTCTTTCTATCTCTTCTTCCGGTGGACGGCCTTCTTTGATAGTTTAATTTTAAGGTGCTTGTTAAATAAAATCTACAAAAGTTTGCGCAATCTTAACAGGTTATGGGCCCAGATGCGCCAAATTTAATAATTGAATAGTTTTTAAATTTGTAATGAGCGATATTGAAGAGATCAGTGAAGTTTTTGACGCAAAAGTTGATCGGAAAAATTTCAGCACGAGTGACAATTTTTCAAAGAAAATGGCAGCAAACTCCTTATCTAGTTCCTCGCGAATCGAATTATTATCAAAAGATAATTACGATACGTGGAGTCTGCAGGTCGAGGCGCTGCTAATCAAAAATGATCTTTGGGAGTTCGGCAGCGGCGGCTTTGTAATGCCAGTAGAGAATGTCGCAAGAAGCGCTTGGGTAAAACAGGATAAGAAAGCCAAAGCGGATCTAATCTTATCAATACAGCCTTCGGAGCTAAAACAAATACGTGGATGTGAGACTTCACGTGAAGTTTGGCTTAAGCTTGAGAGTATTTATGCTTCAAAGGGGCCTGCGCGTAAAGCGACATTGTTGAAGCAACTTATGCTGCAGAAGCTGGATGAAGGTGGCGATGTAATAGACCACATCGCACGTTTCATGGATGTAGTTGATAAGTTAGAAAGCATGAGCATTGAGGTAAATGGCGATTTACTAACCATTATGTTGCTGTATAGCCTTCCATCAAGTTTTGAAAACTTTCGTTGCGCAATCGAATCTCGTGATGAACTACCTACTGCCGAGGTTTTGAAAGTCAAAATTATAGAAGAGAGCGAGGCACGATTGCAAGCTTCTGGAAGTGTGATAGCAATGGTTGCTGGGGGTCGCACACGTGATCGTAAGTCTAATTTGGAACATGGGAAAATGGCTACGAAAGACATTAGATGTTTCAAGTGCGGTGCGATTGGACTCAAGGCGAATGCTTGTTCTGCAAAGAAAAACAATAATGCAAAAGGTTACAAGCAGTCTCATCATGGTGACGAAACATACGCCGTATGCCATTCTGTAACTACTGGAATGACTGTTTCAACAAACACTAATCGTGCTTGGATTCTCGATAGTGGTTGCACAGCGCATTTATGTGGAAATGAAAGTATTTTTAATTCAATAACCAAATCTCCAAAAGTTAAGTTAAATCTGGCAAGCCAAGCCTGTGCTGAGGTTCAAGGCACTGGCGTGGTGGAGCTGACAGTGGCTGGCGATAGTGGTAATCGCTGCATTCAATTTAAAAATACGCTTTTTGTACCTGATCCTCGAACTAATCTCATATCGGTAGCAAAAATTACGGACAAAGGTCATACTGTTACATTTTCGAAAGATAGTGCGTATGTTTGCGATGTGAATGGCAGAAAATCGCTTATAGCCGATCGTAGAGGCGATTTGTTTTATCTACGCGAGAGTAGCGAATGCGCTGCTATCCAATCGAAGTGCTCCGAACTGTTGAAGTGGCATTGTCGATTGGGTCACTTAAACGCGAAGGATATGATTAGATTAATTAAGATCGGTACTTTGCCTAAAGTTGATATTGATGACCTCAAATTAATCGCGACATGTGAGGTGTGCTTAAAGGGTAAGATGACCGCATTGCCGTTTACCAATTCCCACAATCCATGCGGTGAGATGTTGAAGATAGTACACTCAGATGTGGTTGGGCCTTTTCGTACGGAATCTACGGAACGAGCCAGGTATTTTGTTACGTTCATAGACGACAGCTCTAGATGGTGAGAGGTATATTTCTTAAGAGAGAAAAGCGGTGTTTTCGAAGCTTTTAAAATGTATCAGCGATTTGTGGAAAATCAAACTGGACAAAGAATAAAATGCTTGCAGTCAGACAATGGGCGTGAGTATTCTAATAACGATTTTAATAAATATCTTTCAGATCATGGCATTTTACGGAGACTGTCTATTCCTCGGACTCCAGAACAAAACGGAGTCGCAGAGCGTCAGAATCGTACGCTATTAGATATGGCAAGGTGTCTTTTGCTCCAATCAGGATTGAGTCAGACGTTTTGGTCATCGGCCGTGTCGACGGCATGTTATATACGCAATAGATGTCCAACAAGCAGTTTAAAATGAAAAATACCTTACGAAATTTTTATTAAAGAAAATGGCAAACTCGACTACTTGAAGTCATTTGGTTCCAAAGTAATGGTTCTCGATAAGGATCCCGGCAAAAATAAGTTTGCACCGAGAGCAACCGAGGGAATATTTGTGGGGTATCCACACGACAAAAAGGGATATCGCATATGGATGCTAAGCTCACATAAAATAATATGTGCGAGTGATGTGAAATTCGTCGATGAGATTTGTGGGCAGCAAAGCATTTCAAACAAACTCTCTGAAACCCTGCTACCATGTAGTCCCACTACATCAAGCGATAGAAGTTTCGTTGAATTCTCTCCTCGTCCACCGAGAAACAACATGATTGCTGACAACAGAACTCCAGTGGTAGCAGTGAACAGCCAAGAAGATGAAGGTAGAGCTCCTGGTCGGCCAAAGATGTTACGCACAGGGCGTAGAGGACGACCTCGAAAACTTTTTCGCGCTCGCACGTTGACTTCAGAAGAAAAACCTCCAGAGGAGCCTAAAGTTGAATCAGATGAGCTGGAGGACGATGTTTTTGCTAGCGTAGCCGAAATTAGTATACGAAGTGCAATGAACGGGCCTGCGTGCGAAGAATGGAAGGATGCCATCGAGTCAGAAGTGGTGAGTCTTATTGAAAATGATACATGATGTGGATTAGATGGCAATATTGAACGCCGAAAGGCACGACTAGTAGCAAAAGGCTATAGCCAAAAACATGGTGTAGATTATCACCAAACATTCGCACCAGTGGCCAGACTGGAAACTTTGCGACTAATGCTTGCTTTATCCGTACAGTTTGGACTCGCGATCTGGCAATTTGACGTTGTGACTGCTTACTTTAATGGTACATTAGAAGAAAAGATATTTATGAAAGTACCAGACATGCTGAGTGAGATGCTGGAGCGTATTGTTTTAAAACAAGGTAGAAGCACTGATATGGGTATACGAGCGAATAAAATGTTAAACGATTTTCGTGATGGTGGTAATGTTTGTGCACTTAAAAAGGCTCTGTACGGGCTCAAACAAGCAGGTCGTCAATGGTATAAGAAGTTGAAAGCCAAACTTGTAAGTATTGGGTTTAAGCCAATTATGAATGAGCTATGCTTATTTTATTGTCACGTAAATAACGAACTCACATTACTGTTGGTGTACGTCGTCGATATTCTTATTGCATCACAATATAGAAAAGCTGTAAGAAAATTTAAAGATCAACTTTTGAAGGACTTTGCAATCAAGGATCTCGGTTTGGCAAATTTCTGCCTTGGTTTGGAAATAATCCAAAATAACGCCGTTATAAAATTAAAGCAATCAGGATATATAAAAGAATTGCTCAGAAGTTATGGCATGTCTGATTGCAATGCCGTGGCCACGCCTGCAGACATAAACACTCAATTTGATAATGCATTAAGCAAACCATGCGAAGGATGTCCCTACCGAGAGCTAATTGGTGCTTTGATGTATCTATCAGTGGCAACGAGACTTGATATTGCGAATTTCATATCAAGATTTGCGCAGTTTTTGAATAACCCTCTTGATTGCCATTGGCAGGCTGCTAAAAGAGTTTTGCGGTATTTGGCTGGTTCGGTAAATAAAGGCTTAGAATAATAAAAGGACGAATAATCCACTGCTTGCTTACACCGATGCTGATTGGGGTGGATGCGTTGTGGACCGTCGCTCTTATACAGGCTACGTGTTTATTCTCAGTGGAGCTGCTATAACCTGGAAATCGCAGAAGCAACGTACCGTAGCACTTTCTTCTACCGAAGCCGAGTACGTCAGTTTAGCTGAAGCAGCGAAAGAGGCAATTTATTTGCGAAGTTTCTTAAATGAGCTTGACTTAAGTGATCTCGCTAGAATTACAATTTTTGTGGACAATCGAGGAGCACAGTGTTTGGCGAGTGATTCTGTATTTCATGCTCGCACGAAACATATAGATATGAGACATCATTTTGTTCGAGAGTCGGTTGCCGCTAAGATGTTTGTATTGAAACATGTACCAACACAGTAAATGATTGCCGATATAATGACTAAATCACTGCCGAGAGCAACTCATGAGAGATGTCTAACAGGACTTGGTTTCTGCACTTAAGACAACCTGCATATTGAGAGGGAGTGTTGAATAAAAGCTGTTTATCAATTACAATATGCATGTTGATCTGGTAACGTTGTGACACGTCATCTTTGACGTTTTACAACATATATATATATATATATATATATATATATATATATATATATATATATATATATATATATGTATATATATATGTATATATATATATATATATACATTTTTTTCTTTTCTTTCTATCTCTTCTTCCGGTGGACGGCCTTCTTTGATAGTTTAATTTTAAGGTGCTTGTTAAATAAAATCTACAAAAGTTTGCGCAATCTTAACAGGTTATGGGCCCAGATGCGCCAAATTTAATAATTGAATAGTTTTTAAATTTGTAATGAGCGATATTGAAGAGATCAGTGAAGTTTTTGACGCAAAAGTTGATCGGAAAAATTTCAGCACGAGTGACAATTTTTCAAAGAAAATGGCAGCAAACTCCTTATCTAGTTCCTCGCGAATCGAATTATTATCAAAAGATAATTACGATACGTGGAGTCTGCAGGTCGAGGCGCTGCTAATCAAAAATGATCTTTGGGAGTTCGGCAGCGGCGGCTTTGTAATGCCAGTAGAGAATGTCGCAAGAAGCGCTTGGGTAAAACAGGATAAGAAAGCCAAAGCGGATCTAATCTTATCAATACAGCCTTCGGAGCTAAAACAAATACGTGGATGTGAGACTTCACGTGAAGTTTGGCTTAAGCTTGAGAGTATTTATGCTTCAAAGGGGCCTGCGCGTAAAGCGACATTGTTGAAGCAACTTATGCTGCAGAAGCTGGATGAAGGTGGCGATGTAATAGACCACATCGCACGTTTCATGGATGTAGTTGATAAGTTAGAAAGCATGAGCATTGAGGTAAATGGCGATTTACTAACCATTATGTTGCTGTATAGCCTTCCATCAAGTTTTGAAAACTTTCGTTGCGCAATCGAATCTCGTGATGAACTACCTACTGCCGAGGTTTTGAAAGTCAAAATTATAGAAGAGAGCGAGGCACGATTGCAAGCTTCTGGAAGTGTGATAGCAATGGTTGCTGGGGGTCGCACACGTGATCGTAAGTCTAATTTGGAACATGGGAAAATGGCTACGAAAGACATTAGATGTTTCAAGTGCGGTGCGATTGGACTCAAGGCGAATGCTTGTTCTGCAAAGAAAAACAATAATGCAAAAGGTTACAAGCAGTCTCATCATGGTGACGAAACATACGCCGTATGCCATTCTGTAACTACTGGAATGACTGTTTCAACAAACACTAATCGTGCTTGGATTCTCGATAGTGGTTGCACAGCGCATTTATGTGGAAATGAAAGTATTTTTAATTCAATAACCAAATCTCCAAAAGTTAAGTTAAATCTGGCAAGCCAAGCCTGTGCTGAGGTTCAAGGCACTGGCGTGGTGGAGCTGACAGTGGCTGGCGATAGTGGTAATCGCTGCATTCAATTTAAAAATACGCTTTTTGTACCTGATCCTCGAACTAATCTCATATCGGTAGCAAAAATTACGGACAAAGGTCATACTGTTACATTTTCGAAAGATAGTGCGTATGTTTGCGATGTGAATGGCAGAAAATCGCTTATAGCCGATCGTAGAGGCGATTTGTTTTATCTACGCGAGAGTAGCGAATGCGCTGCTATCCAATCGAAGTGCTCCGAACTGTTGAAGTGGCATTGTCGATTGGGTCACTTAAACGCGAAGGATATGATTAGATTAATTAAGATCGGTACTTTGCCTAAAGTTGATATTGATGACCTCAAATTAATCGCGACATGTGAGGTGTGCTTAAAGGGTAAGATGACCGCATTGCCGTTTACCAATTCCCACAATCCATGCGGTGAGATGTTGAAGATAGTACACTCAGATGTGGTTGGGCCTTTTCGTACGGAATCTACGGAACGAGCCAGGTATTTTGTTACGTTCATAGACGACAGCTCTAGATGGTGAGAGGTATATTTCTTAAGAGAGAAAAGCGGTGTTTTCGAAGCTTTTAAAATGTATCAGCGATTTGTGGAAAATCAAACTGGACAAAGAATAAAATGCTTGCAGTCAGACAATGGGCGTGAGTATTCTAATAACGATTTTAATAAATATCTTTCAGATCATGGCATTTTACGGAGACTGTCTATTCCTCGGACTCCAGAACAAAACGGAGTCGCAGAGCGTCAGAATCGTACGCTATTAGATATGGCAAGGTGTCTTTTGCTCCAATCAGGATTGAGTCAGACGTTTTGGTCATCGGCCGTGTCGACGGCATGTTATATACGCAATAGATGTCCAACAAGCAGTTTAAAATGAAAAATACCTTACGAAATTTTTATTAAAGAAAATGGCAAACTCGACTACTTGAAGTCATTTGGTTCCAAAGTAATGGTTCTCGATAAGGATCCCGGCAAAAATAAGTTTGCACCGAGAGCAACCGAGGGAATATTTGTGGGGTATCCACACGACAAAAAGGGATATCGCATATGGATGCTAAGCTCACATAAAATAATATGTGCGAGTGATGTGAAATTCGTCGATGAGATTTGTGGGCAGCAAAGCATTTCAAACAAACTCTCTGAAACCCTGCTACCATGTAGTCCCACTACATCAAGCGATAGAAGTTTCGTTGAATTCTCTCCTCGTCCACCGAGAAACAACATGATTGCTGACAACAGAACTCCAGTGGTAGCAGTGAACAGCCAAGAAGATGAAGGTAGAGCTCCTGGTCGGCCAAAGATGTTACGCACAGGGCGTAGAGGACGACCTCGAAAACTTTTTCGCGCTCGCACGTTGACTTCAGAAGAAAAACCTCCAGAGGAGCCTAAAGTTGAATCAGATGAGCTGGAGGACGATGTTTTTGCTAGCGTAGCCGAAATTAGTATACGAAGTGCAATGAACGGGCCTGCGTGCGAAGAATGGAAGGATGCCATCGAGTCAGAAGTGGTGAGTCTTATTGAAAATGATACATGATGTGGATTAGATGGCAATATTGAACGCCGAAAGGCACGACTAGTAGCAAAAGGCTATAGCCAAAAACATGGTGTAGATTATCACCAAACATTCGCACCAGTGGCCAGACTGGAAACTTTGCGACTAATGCTTGCTTTATCCGTACAGTTTGGACTCGCGATCTGGCAATTTGACGTTGTGACTGCTTACTTTAATGGTACATTAGAAGAAAAGATATTTATGAAAGTACCAGACATGCTGAGTGAGATGCTGGAGCGTATTGTTTTAAAACAAGGTAGAAGCACTGATATGGGTATACGAGCGAATAAAATGTTAAACGATTTTCGTGATGGTGGTAATGTTTGTGCACTTAAAAAGGCTCTGTACGGGCTCAAACAAGCAGGTCGTCAATGGTATAAGAAGTTGAAAGCCAAACTTGTAAGTATTGGGTTTAAGCCAATTATGAATGAGCTATGCTTATTTTATTGTCACGTAAATAACGAACTCACATTACTGTTGGTGTACGTCGTCGATATTCTTATTGCATCACAATATAGAAAAGCTGTAAGAAAATTTAAAGATCAACTTTTGAAGGACTTTGCAATCAAGGATCTCGGTTTGGCAAATTTCTGCCTTGGTTTGGAAATAATCCAAAATAACGCCGTTATAAAATTAAAGCAATCAGGATATATAAAAGAATTGCTCAGAAGTTATGGCATGTCTGATTGCAATGCCGTGGCCACGCCTGCAGACATAAACACTCAATTTGATAATGCATTAAGCAAACCATGCGAAGGATGTCCCTACCGAGAGCTAATTGGTGCTTTGATGTATCTATCAGTGGCAACGAGACTTGATATTGCGAATTTCATATCAAGATTTGCGCAGTTTTTGAATAACCCTCTTGATTGCCATTGGCAGGCTGCTAAAAGAGTTTTGCGGTATTTGGCTGGTTCGGTAAATAAAGGCTTAGAATAATAAAAGGACGAATAATCCACTGCTTGCTTACACCGATGCTGATTGGGGTGGATGCGTTGTGGACCGTCGCTCTTATACAGGCTACGTGTTTATTCTCAGTGGAGCTGCTATAACCTGGAAATCGCAGAAGCAACGTACCGTAGCACTTTCTTCTACCGAAGCCGAGTACGTCAGTTTAGCTGAAGCAGCGAAAGAGGCAATTTATTTGCGAAGTTTCTTAAATGAGCTTGACTTAAGTGATCTCGCTAGAATTACAATTTTTGTGGACAATCGAGGAGCACAGTGTTTGGCGAGTGATTCTGTATTTCATGCTCGCACGAAACATATAGATATGAGACATCATTTTGTTCGAGAGTCGGTTGCCGCTAAGATGTTTGTATTGAAACATGTACCAACACAGTAAATGATTGCCGATATAATGACTAAATCACTGCCGAGAGCAACTCATGAGAGATGTCTAACAGGACTTGGTTTCTGCACTTAAGACAACCTGCATATTGAGAGGGAGTGTTGAATAAAAGCTGTTTATCAATTACAATATGCATGTTGATCTGGTAACGTTGTGACACGTCATCTTTGACGTTTTACAACATATATATATATATATATATATATATATATATATATATATATATATATATATATATATGTATATATATATGTATATATATATATATATATATACATTTTTTTCTTTTCTTTCTATCTCTTCTTCCGGTGGACGGCCTTCTTTGATAGTTTAATTTTAAGGTGCTTGTTAAATAAAATCTACAAAAGTTTGCGCAATCTTAACAGGTTATGGGCCCAGATGCGCCAAATTTAATAATTGAATAGTTTTTAAATTTGTAATGAGCGATATTGAAGAGATCAGTGAAGTTTTTGACGCAAAAGTTGATCGGAAAAATTTCAGCACGAGTGACAATTTTTCAAAGAAAATGGCAGCAAACTCCTTATCTAGTTCCTCGCGAATCGAATTATTATCAAAAGATAATTACGATACGTGGAGTCTGCAGGTCGAGGCGCTGCTAATCAAAAATGATCTTTGGGAGTTCGGCAGCGGCGGCTTTGTAATGCCAGTAGAGAATGTCGCAAGAAGCGCTTGGGTAAAACAGGATAAGAAAGCCAAAGCGGATCTAATCTTATCAATACAGCCTTCGGAGCTAAAACAAATACGTGGATGTGAGACTTCACGTGAAGTTTGGCTTAAGCTTGAGAGTATTTATGCTTCAAAGGGGCCTGCGCGTAAAGCGACATTGTTGAAGCAACTTATGCTGCAGAAGCTGGATGAAGGTGGCGATGTAATAGACCACATCGCACGTTTCATGGATGTAGTTGATTAGTTAGAAAGCATGAGCATTGAGGTAAATGGCGATTTACTAACCATTATGTTGCTGTATAGCCTTCCATCAAGTTTTGAAAACTTTCGTTGCGCAATGGAATCTCGTGATGAACTACCTACTGCCGAGGTTTTGAAAGTCAAAATTATAGAAGAGAGCGACGCACGATTGCAAGCTTCTGGAAGTGTGATAGCAATGGTTGCTGGGGGTCGCACACGTGATCGTAAGTCTAATTTGGAACATGGGAAAATGGCTACGAAAGACATTAGATGTTTCAAGTTCGATTGGACTCAAGGCGAATGCTTGTTCTGCAAAGAAAAACAATAATGCAAAAGGTTACAAGCAGTCTCATCATGGTGACGAAACATACGCCGTATGCCATTCTGTAACTACTGGAATGACTGTTTCAACAAACACTAATCGTGCTTGGATTCTCGATAGTGGTTGCACAGCGCATTTATGTGGAAATGAAAGTATTTTTAATTCAATAACCAAATCTCCAAAAGTTAAGTTAAATCTGGCAAGCCAAGCCTGTGCTGAGGTTCAAGGCACTGGCGTGGTGGAGCTGACAGTGGCTGGCGATAGTGGTAATCGCTGCATTCAATTTAAAAATACGCTTTTTGTACCTGATCCTCGAACTAATCTCATATCGGTAGCAAAAATTACGGACAAAGGTCATACTGTTACATTTTCGAAAGATAGTGCGTATGTTTGCGATGTGAATGGCAGAAAATCGCTTATAGCCGATCGTAGAGGCGATTTGTTTTATCTACGCGAGAGTAGCGAATGCGCTGCTATCCAATCGAAGTGCTCCGAACTGTTGAAGTGGCATTGTCGATTGGGTCACTTAAACGCGAAGGATATGATTAGATTAATTAAGATCGGTACTTTGCCTAAAGTTGATATTGATGACCTCAAATTAATCGCGACATGTGAGGTGTGCTTAAAGGGTAAGATGACCGCATTGCCGTTTACCAATTCCCACAATCCATGCGGTGAGATGTTG
This sequence comes from Clusia tigrina, assembly GCA_920105625.2. Taxonomy (NCBI): domain Eukaryota; kingdom Metazoa; phylum Arthropoda; class Insecta; order Diptera; family Clusiidae; genus Clusia; species Clusia tigrina. The sequence continues at coordinate 316,969,884 of OV050030.1, forward strand.
AAGATAGTACACTCAGATGTGGTTGGGCCTTTTCGTACGGAATCTACGGAACGAGCCAGGTATTTTGTTACGTTCATAGACGACAGCTCTAGATGGTGTGAGGTATATTTCTTACGAGAGAAAAGCGGTGTTTTCGAAGCTTTTAAAATGTATCAGCGATTTGTGGAAAATCAAACTGGACAAAGAATAAAATGCTTGCAGTCAGACAATGGGCGTGAGTATTCTAATAACGATTTTAATAAATATCTTTCAGATCATGGCATTTTACGGAGACTGTCTATTCCTCGGACTCCAGAACAAAACGGAGTCGCAGAGCGTCAGAATCGTACGCTATTAGATATGGCAAGGTGTCTTTTGCTCCAATCAGGATTGAGTCAGACGTTTTGGTCATCGGCCGTGTCGACGGCATGTTATATACGCAATAGATGTCCAACAAGCAGTTTAAAATGAAAAATACCTTACGAAATTTTTATTAAAGAAAATGGCAAACTCGACTACTTGAAGTCATTTGGTTCCAAAGTAATGGTTCTCGATAAGGATCCCGGCAAAAATAAGTTTGCACCGAGAGCAACCGAGGGAATATTTGTGGGGTATCCACACGACAAAAAGGGATATCGCATATGGATGCTAAGCTCACATAAAATAATATGTGCGAGTGATGTGAAATTCGTCGATGAGATTTGTGGGCAGCAAAGCATTTCAAACAAACTCTCTGAAACCCTGCTACCATGTAGTCCCACTACATCAAGCGATAGAAGTTTCGTTGAATTCTCTCCTCGTCCACCGAGAAACAACATGATTGCTGACAACAGAACTCCAGTGGTAGCAGTGAACAGCCAAGAAGATGAAGGTAGAGCTCCTGGTCGGCCAAAGATGTTACGCACAGGGCGTAGAGGACGACCTCGAAAACTTTTTCGCGCTCGCACGTTGACTTCAGAAGAAAAACCTCCAGAGGAGCCTAAAGTTGAATCAGATGAGCTGGAGGACGATGTTTTTGCTAGCGTAGCCGAAATTAGTATACGAAGTGCAATGAACGGGCCTGCGTGCGAAGAATGGAAGGATGCCATCGAGTCAGAAGTGGTGAGTCTTATTGAAAATGATACATGATGTGGATTAGATGGCAATATTGAACGCCGAAAGGCACGACTAGTAGCAAAAGGCTATAGCCAAAAACATGGTGTAGATTATCACCAAACATTCGCACCAGTGGCCAGACTGGAAACTTTGCGACTAATGCTTGCTTTATCCGTACAGTTTGGACTCGCGATCTGGCAATTTGACGTTGTGACTGCTTACTTTAATGGTACATTAGAAGAAAAGATATTTATGAAAGTACCAGACATGCTGAGTGAGATGCTGGAGCGTATTGTTTTAAAACAAGGTAGAAGCACTGATATGGGTATACGAGCGAATAAAATGTTAAACGATTTTCGTGATGGTGGTAATGTTTGTGCACTTAAAAAGGCTCTGTACGGGCTCAAACAAGCAGGTCGTCAATGGTATAAGAAGTTGAAAGCCAAACTTGTAAGTATTGGGTTTAAGCCAATTATGAATGAGCTATGCTTATTTTATTGTCACGTAAATAACGAACTCACATTACTGTTGGTGTACGTCGTCGATATTCTTATTGCATCACAATATAGAAAAGCTGTAAGAAAATTTAAAGATCAACTTTTGAAGGACTTTGCAATCAAGGATCTCGGTTTGGCAAATTTCTGCCTTGGTTTGGAAATAATCCAAAATAACGCCGTTATAAAATTAAAGCAATCAGGATATATAAAAGAATTGCTCAGAAGTTATGGCATGTCTGATTGCAATGCCGTGGCCACGCCTGCAGACATAAACACTCAATTTGATAATGCATTAAGCAAACCATGCGAAGGATGTCCCTACCGAGAGCTAATTGGTGCTTTGATGTATCTATCAGTGGCAACGAGACTTGATATTGCGAATTTCATATCAAGATTTGCGCAGTTTTTGAATAACCCTCTTGATTGCCATTGGCAGGCTGCTAAAAGAGTTTTGCGGTATTTGGCTGGTTCGGTAAATAAAGGCTTAGAATAATAAAAGGACGAATAATCCACTGCTTGCTTACACCGATGCTGATTGGGGTGGATGCGTTGTGGACCGTCGCTCTTATACAGGCTACGTGTTTATTCTCAGTGGAGCTGCTATAACCTGGAAATCGCAGAAGCAACGTACCGTAGCACTTTCTTCTACCGAAGCCGAGTACGTCAGTTTAGCTGAAGCAGCGAAAGAGGCAATTTATTTGCGAAGTTTCTTAAATGAGCTTGACTTAAGTGATCTCGCTAGAATTACAATTTTTGTGGACAATCGAGGAGCACAGTGTTTGGCGAGTGATTCTGTATTTCATGCTCGCACGAAACATATAGATATGAGACATCATTTTGTTCGAGAGTCGGTTGCCGCTAAGATGTTTGTATTGAAACATGTACCAACACAGTAAATGATTGCCGATATAATGACTAAATCACTGCCGAGAGCAACTCATGAGAGATGTCTAACAGGACTTGGTTTCTGCACTTAAGACAACCTGCATATTGAGAGGGAGTGTTGAATAAAAGCTGTTTATCAATTACAATATGCATGTTGATCTGGTAACGTTGTGACACGTCATCTTTGACGTTTTACAACATATATATATATATATATATATATATATATATATATATATATATATATATATATATATATATGTATATATATATGTATATATATATATATATATACATTTTTTTCTTTTCTTTCTATCTCTTCTTCCGGTGGACGGCCTTCTTTGATAGTTTAATTTTAAGGTGCTTGTTAAATAAAATCTACAAAAGTTTGCGCAATCTTAACAGGTTATGGGCCCAGATGCGCCAAATTTAATAATTGAATAGTTTTTAAATTTGTAATGAGCGATATTGAAGAGATCAGTGAAGTTTTTGACGCAAAAGTTGATCGGAAAAATTTCAGCACGAGTGACAATTTTTCAAAGAAAATGGCAGCAAACTCCTTATCTAGTTCCTCGCGAATCGAATTATTATCAAAAGATAATTACGATACGTGGAGTCTGCAGGTCGAGGCGCTGCTAATCAAAAATGATCTTTGGGAGTTCGGCAGCGGCGGCTTTGTAATGCCAGTAGAGGATGTCGCAAGAAGCGCTTGGGTAAAACAGGATAAGAAAGCCAAAGCGGATCTAATCTTATCAATACAGCCTTCGGAGCTAAAACAAATACGTGGATGTGAGACTTCACGTGAAGTTTGGCTTAAGCTTGAGAGTATTTATGCTTCAAAGGGGCCTGCGCGTAAAGCGACATTGTTGAAGCAACTTATGCTGCAGAAGCTGGATGAAGGTGGCGATGTAATAGACCACATCGCACGTTTCATGGATGTAGTTGATAAGTTAGAAAGCATGAGCATTGAGGTAAATGGCGATTTACTAACCATTATGTTGCTGTATAGCCTTCCATCAAGTTTTGAAAACTTTCGTTGCGCAATCGAATCTCGTGATGAACTACCTACTGCCGAGGTTTTGAAAGTCAAAATTATAGAAGAGAGCGAGGCACGATTGCAAGCTTCTGGAAGTGTGATAGCAATGGTTGCTGGGGGTCGCACACGTGATCGTAAGTCTAATTTGGAACATGGGAAAATGGCTACGAAAGACATTAGATGTTTCAAGTGCGGTGCGATTGGACTCAAGGCGAATGCTTGTTCTGCAAAGAAAAACAATAATGCAAAAGGTTACAAGCAGTCTCATCATGGTGACGAAACATACGCCGTATGCCATTCTGTAACTACTGGAATGACTGTTTCAACAAACACTAATCGTGCTTGGATTCTCGATAGTGGTTGCACAGCGCATTTATGTGGAAATGAAAGTATTTTTAATTCAATAACCAAATCTCCAAAAGTTAAGTTAAATCTGGCAAGCCAAGCCTGTGCTGAGGTTCAAGGCACTGGCGTGGTGGAGCTGACAGTGGCTGGCGATAGTGGTAATCGCTGCATTCAATTTAAAAATACGCTTTTTGTACCTGATCCTCGAACTAATCTCATATCGGTAGCAAAAATTACGGACAAAGGTCATACTGTTACATTTTCGAAAGATAGTGCGTATGTTTGCGATGTGAATGGCAGAAAATCGCTTATAGCCGATCGTAGAGGCGATTTGTTTTATCTACGCGAGAGTAGCGAATGCGCTGCTATCCAATCGAAGTGCTCCGAACTGTTGAAGTGGCATTGTCGATTGGGTCACTTAAACGCGAAGGATATGATTAGATTAATTAAGATCGGTACTTTGCCTAAAGTTGATATTGATGACCTCAAATTAATCGCGACATGTGAGGTGTGCTTAAAGGGTAAGATGACCGCATTGCCGTTTACCAATTCCCACAATCCATGCGGTGAGATGTTGAAGATAGTACACTCAGATGTGGTTGGGCCTTTTCGTACGGAATCTACGGAACGAGCCAGGTATTTTGTTACGTTCATAGACGACAGCTCTAGATGGTGAGAGGTATATTTCTTAAGAGAGAAAAGCGGTGTTTTCGAAGCTTTTAAAATGTATCAGCGATTTGTGGAAAATCAAACTGGACAAAGAATAAAATGCTTGCAGTCAGACAATGGGCGTGAGTATTCTAATAACGATTTTAATAAATATCTTTCAGATCATGGCATTTTACGGAGACTGTCTATTCCTCGGACTCCAGAACAAAACGGAGTCGCAGAGCGTCAGAATCGTACGCTATTAGATATGGCAAGGTGTCTTTTGCTCCAATCAGGATTGAGTCAGACGTTTTGGTCATCGGCCGTGTCGACGGCATGTTATATACGCAATAGATGTCCAACAAGCAGTTTAAAATGAAAAATACCTTACGAAATTTTTATTAAAGAAAATTGCAAACTCGACTACTTGAAGTCATTTGGTTCCAAAGTAATGGTTCTCGATAAGGATCCCGGCAAAAATAAGTTTGCACCGAGAGCAACCGAGGGAATATTTGTGGGGTATCCACACGACAAAAAGGGATATCGCATATGGATGCTAAGCTCACATAAAATAATATGTGCGAGTGATGTGAAATTCGTCGATGAGATTTGTGGGCAGCAAAGCATTTCAAACAAACTCTCTGAAACCCTGCTACCATGTAGTCCCACTACATCAAGCGATAGAAGTTTCGTTGAATTCTCTCCTCGTCCACCGAGAAACAACATGATTGCTGACAACAGAACTCCAGTGGTAGCAGTGAACAGCCAAGAAGATGAAGGTAGAGCTCCTGGTCGGCCAAAGATGTTACGCACAGGGCGTAGAGGACGACCTCGAAAACTTTTTCGCGCTCGCACGTTGACTTCAGAAGAAAAACCTCCAGAGGAGCCTAAAGTTGAATCAGATGACCTGGAGGACGATGTTTTTGCTAGCGTAGCCGAAATTAGTATACGAAGTGCAATGAACGGGCCTGCGTGCGAAGAATGGAAGGATGCCATCGAGTCAGAAGTGGTGAGTCTTATTGAAAATGATACATGATGTGGATTAGATGGCAATATTGAACGCCGAAAGGCACGACTAGTAGCAAAAGGCTATAGCCAAAAACATGGTGTAGATTATCACCAAACATTCGCACCAGTGGCCAGACTGGAAACTTTGCGACTAATGCTTGCTTTATCCGTACAGTTTGGACTCGCGATCTGGCAATTTGACGTTGTGACTGCTTACTTTAATGGTACATTAGAAGAAAAGATATTTATGAAAGTACCAGACATGCTGAGTGAGATGCTGGAGCGTATTGTTTTAAAACAAGGTAGAAGCACTGATATGGGTATACGAGCGAATAAAATGTTAAACGATTTTCGTGATGGTGGTAATGTTTGTGCACTTAAAAAGGCTCTGTACGGGCTCAAACAAGCAGGTCGTCAATGGTATAAGAAGTTGAAAGCCAAACTTGTAAGTATTGGGTTTAAGCCAATTATGAATGAGCTATGCTTATTTTATTGTCACGTAAATAACGAACTCACATTACTGTTGGTGTACGTCGTCGATATTCTTATTGCATCACAATATAGAAAAGCTGTAAGAAAATTTAAAGATCAACTTTTGAAGGACTTTGCAATCAAGGATCTCGGTTTGGCAAATTTCTGCCTTGGTTTGGAAATAATCCAAAATAACGCCGTTATAAAATTAAAGCAATCAGGATATATAAAAGAATTGCTCAGAAGTTATGGCATGTCTGATTGCAATGCCGTGGCCACGCCTGCAGACATAAACACTCAATTTGATAATGCATTAAGCAAACCATGCGAAGGATGTCCCTACCGAGAGCTAATTGGTGCTTTGATGTATCTATCAGTGGCAACGAGACTTGATATTGCGAATTTCATATCAAGATTTGCGCAGTTTTTGAATAACCCTCTTGATTGCCATTGGCAGGCTGCTAAAAGAGTTTTGCGGTATTTGGCTGGTTCGGTAAATAAAGGCTTAGAATAATAAAAGGACGAATAATCCACTGCTTGCTTACACCGATGCTGATTGGGGTGGATGCGTTGTGGACCGTCGCTCTTATACAGGCTACGTGTTTATTCTCAGTGGAGCTGCTATAACCTGGAAATCGCAGAAGCAACGTACCGTAGCACTTTCTTCTACCGAAGCCGAGTACGTCAGTTTAGCTGAAGCAGCGAAAGAGGCAATTTATTTGCGAAGTTTCTTAAATGAGCTTGACTTAAGTGATCTCGCTAGAATTACAATTTTTGTGGACAATCGAGGAGCACAGTGTTTGGCGAGTGATTCTGTATTTCATGCTCGCACGAAACATATAGATATGAGACATCATTTTGTTCGAGAGTCGGTTGCCGCTAAGATGTTTGTATTGAAACATGTACCAACACAGTAAATGATTGCCGATATAATGACTAAATCACTGCCGAGAGCAACTCATGAGAGATGTCTAACAGGACTTGGTTTCTGCACTTAAGACAACCTGCATATTGAGAGGGAGTGTTGAATAAAAGCTGTTTATCAATTACAATATGCATGTTGATCTGGTAACGTTGTGACACGTCATCTTTGACGTTTTACAACATATATATATATATATATATATATATATATATATATATATATATATATATATATGTATATATATATGTATATATATATATATATATATACATTTTTTTCTTTTCTTTCTATCTCTTCTTCCGGTGGACGGCCTTCTTTGATAGTTTAATTTTAAGGTGCTTGTTAAATAAAATCTACAAAAGTTTGCGCAATCTTAACAGGTTATGGGCCCAGATGCGCCAAATTTAATAATTGAATAGTTTTTAAATTTGTAATGAGCGATATTGAAGAGATCAGTGAAGTTTTTGACGCAAAAGTTGATCGGAAAAATTTCAGCACGAGTGACAATTTTTCAAAGAAAATGGCAGCAAACTCCTTATCTAGTTCCTCGCGAATCGAATTATTATCAAAAGATAATTACGATACGTGGAGTCTGCAGGTCGAGGCGCTGCTAATCAAAAATGATCTTTGGGAGTTCGGCAGCGGCGGCTTTGTAATGCCAGTAGAGAATGTCGCAAGAAGCGCTTGGGTAAAACAGGATAAGAAAGCCAAAGCGGATCTAATCTTATCAATACAGCCTTCGGAGCTAAAACAAATACGTGGATGTGAGACTTCACGTGAAGTTTGGCTTAAGCTTGAGAGTATTTATGCTTCAAAGGGGCCTGCGCGTAAAGCGACATTGTTGAAGCAACTTATGCTGCAGAAGCTGGATGAAGGTGGCGATGTAATAGACCACATCGCACGTTTCATGGATGTAGTTGATTAGTTAGAAAGCATGAGCATTGAGGTAAATGGCGATTTACTAACCATTATGTTGCTGTATAGCCTTCCATCAAGTTTTGAAAACTTTCGTTGCGCAATCGAATCTCGTGATGAACTACCTACTGCCGAGGTTTTGAAAGTCAAAATTATAGAAGAGAGCGACGCACGATTGCAAGCTTCTGGAAGTGTGATAGCAATGGTTGCTGGGGGTCGCACACGTGATCGTAAGTCTAATTTGGAACATGGGAAAATGGCTACGAAAGACATTAGATGTTTCAAGTTCGATTGGACTCAAGGCGAATGCTTGTTCTGCAAAGAAAAACAATAATGCAAAAGGTTACAAGCAGTCTCATCATGGTGACGAAACATACGCCGTATGCCATTCTGTAACTACTGGAATGACTGTTTCAACAAACACTAATCGTGCTTGGATTCTCGATAGTGGTTGCACAGCGCATTTATGTGGAAATGAAAGTATTTTTAATTCAATAACCAAATCTCCAAAAGTTAAGTTAAATCTGGCAAGCCAAGCCTGTGCTGAGGTTCAAGGCACTGGCGTGGTGGAGCTGACAGTGGCTGGCGATAGTGGTAATCGCTGCATTCAATTTAAAAATACGCTTTTTGTACCTGATCCTCGAACTAATCTCATATCGGTAGCAAAAATTACGGACAAAGGTCATACTGTTACATTTTCGAAAGATAGTGCGTATGTTTGCGATGTGAATGGCAGAAAATCGCTTATAGCCGATCGTAGAGGCGATTTGTTTTATCTACGCGAGAGTAGCGAATGCGCTGCTATCCAATCGAAGTGCTCCGAACTGTTGAAGTGGCATTGTCGATTGGGTCACTTAAACGCGAAGGATATGATTAGATTAATTAAGATCGGTACTTTGCCTAAAGTTGATATTGATGACCTCAAATTAATCGCGACATGTGAGGTGTGCTTAAAGGGTAAGATGACCGCATTGCCGTTTACCAATTCCCACAATCCATGCGGTGAGATGTTGAAGATAGTACACTCAGATGTGGTTGGGCCTTTTCGTACGGAATCTACGGAACGAGCCAGGTATTTTGTTACGTTCATAGACGACAGCTCTAGATGGTGTGAGGTATATTTCTTACGAGAGAAAAGCGGTGTTTTCGAAGCTTTTAAAATGTATCAGCGATTTGTGGAAAATCAAACTGGACAAAGAATAAAATGCTTGCAGTCAGACAATGGGCGTGAGTATTCTAATAACGATTTTAATAAATATCTTTCAGATCATGGCATTTTACGGAGACTGTCTATTCCTCGGACTCCAGAACAAAACGGAGTCGCAGAGCGTCAGAATCGTACGCTATTAGATATGGCAAGGTGTCTTTTGCTCCAATCAGGATTGAGTCAGACGTTTTGGTCATCGGCCGTGTCGACGGCATGTTATATACGCAATAGATGTCCAACAAGCAGTTTAAAATGAAAAATACCTTACGAAATTTTTATTAAAGAAAATGGCAAACTCGACTACTTGAAGTCATTTGGTTCCAAAGTAATGGTTCTCGATAAGGATCCCGGCAAAAATAAGTTTGCACCGAGAGCAACCGAGGGAATATTTGTGGGGTATCCACACGACAAAAAGGGATATCGCATATGGATGCTAAGCTCACATAAAATAATATGTGCGAGTGATGTGAAATTCGTCGATGAGATTTGTGGGCAGCAAAGCATTTCAAACAAACTCTCTGAAACCCTGCTACCATGTAGTCCCACTACATCAAGCGATAGAAGTTTCGTTGAATTCTCTCCTCGTCCACCGAGAAACAACATGATTGCTGACAACAGAACTCCAGTGGTAGCAGTGAACAGCCAAGAAGATGAAGGTAGAGCTCCTGGTCGGCCAAAGATGTTACGCACAGGGCGTAGAGGACGACCTCGAAAACTTTTTCGCGCTCGCACGTTGACTTCAGAAGAAAAACCTCCAGAGGAGCCTAAAGTTGAATCAGATGAGCTGGAGGACGATGTTTTTGCTAGCGTAGCCGAAATTAGTATACGAAGTGCAATGAACGGGCCTGCGTGCGAAGAATGGAAGGATGCCATCGAGTCAGAAGTGGTGAGTCTTATTGAAAATGATACATGATGTGGATTAGATGGCAATATTGAACGCCGAAAGGCACGACTAGTAGCAAAAGGCTATAGCCAAAAACATGGTGTAGATTATCACCAAACATTCGCACCAGTGGCCAGACTGGAAACTTTGCGACTAATGCTTGCTTTATCCGTACAGTTTGGACTCGCGATCTGGCAATTTGACGTTGTGACTGCTTACTTTAATGGTACATTAGAAGAAAAGATATTTATGAAAGTACCAGACATGCTGAGTGAGATGCTGGAGCGTATTGTTTTAAAACAAGGTAGAAGCACTGATATGGGTATACGAGCGAATAAAATGTTAAACGATTTTCGTGATGGTGGTAATGTTTGTGCACTTAAAAAGGCTCTGTACGGGCTCAAACAAGCAGGTCGTCAATGGTATAAGAAGTTGAAAGCCAAACTTGTAAGTATTGGGTTTAAGCCAATTATGAATGAGCTATGCTTATTTTATTGTCACGTAAATAACGAACTCACATTACTGTTGGTGTACGTCGTCGATATTCTTATTGCATCACAATATAGAAAAGCTGTAAGAAAATTTAAAGATCAACTTTTGAAGGACTTTGCAATCAAGGATCTCGGTTTGGCAAATTTCTGCCTTGGTTTGGAAATAATCCAAAATAACGCCGTTATAAAATTAAAGCAATCAGGATATATAAAAGAATTGCTCAGAAGTTATGGCATGTCTGATTGCAATGCCGTGGCCACGCCTGCAGACATAAACACTCAATTTGATAATGCATTAAGCAAACCATGCGAAGGATGTCCCTACCGAGAGCTAATTGGTGCTTTGATGTATCTATCAGTGGCAACGAGACTTGATATTGCGAATTTCATATCAAGATTTGCGCAGTTTTTGAATAACCCTCTTGATTGCCATTGGCAGGCTGCTAAAAGAGTTTTGCGGTATTTGGCTGGTTCGGTAAATAAAGGCTTAGAATAATAAAAGGACGAATAATCCACTGCTTGCTTACACCGATGCTGATTGGGGTGGATGCGTTGTGGACCGTCGCTCTTATACAGGCTACGTGTTTATTCTCAGTGGAGCTGCTATAACCTGGAAATCGCAGAAGCAACGTACCGTAGCACTTTCTTCTACCGAAGCCGAGTACGTCAGTTTAGCTGAAGCAGCGAAAGAGGCAATTTATTTGCGAAGTTTCTTAAATGAGCTTGACTTAAGTGATCTCGCTAGAATTACAATTTTTGTGGACAATCGAGGAGCACAGTGTTTGGCGAGTGATTCTGTATTTCATGCTCGCACGAAACATATAGATATGAGACATCATTTTGTTCGAGAGTCGGTTGCCGCTAAGATGTTTGTATTGAAACATGTACCAACACAGTAAATGATTGCCGATATAATGACTAAATCACTGCCGAGAGCAACTCATGAGAGATGTCTAACAGGACTTGGTTTCTGCACTTAAGACAACCTGCATATTGAGAGGGAGTGTTGAATAAAAGCTGTTTATCAATTACAATATGCATGTTGATCTGGTAACGTTGTGACACGTCATCTTTGACGTTTTACAACATATATATATATATATATATATATATATATATATATATATATATATATATATATATATGTATATATATATGTATATATATATATATATATACATTTTTTTCTTTTCTTTCTATCTCTTCTTCCGGTGGACGGCCTTCTTTGATAGTTTAATTTTAAGGTGCTTGTTAAATAAAATCTACAAAAGTTTGCGCAATCTTAACAGGTTATGGGCCCAGATGCGCCAAATTTAATAATTGAATAGTTTTTAAATTTGTAATGAGCGATATTGAAGAGATCAGTGAAGTTTTTGACGCAAAAGTTGATCGGAAAAATTTCAGCACGAGTGACAATTTTTCAAAGAAAATGGCAGCAAACTCCTTATCTAGTTCCTCGCGAATCGAATTATTATCAAAAGATAATTACGATACGTGGAGTCTGCAGGTCGAGGCGCTGCTAATCAAAAATGATCTTTGGGAGTTCGGCAGCGGCGGCTTTGTAATGCCAGTAGAGAATGTCGCAAGAAGCGCTTGGGTAAAACAGGATAAGAAAGCCAAAGCGGATCTAATCTTATCAATACAGCCTTCGGAGCTAAAACAAATACGTGGATGTGAGACTTCACGTGAAGTTTGGCTTAAGCTTGAGAGTATTTATGCTTCAAAGGGGCCTGCGCGTAAAGCGACATTGTTGAAGCAACTTATGCTGCAGAAGCTGGATGAAGGTGGCGATGTAATAGACCACATCGCACGTTTCATGGATGTAGTTGATTAGTTAGAAAGCATGAGCATTGAGGTAAATGGCGATTTACTAACCATTATGTTGCTGTATAGCCTTCCATCAAGTTTTGAAAACTTTCGTTGCGCAATCGAATCTCGTGATGAACTACCTACTGCCGAGGTTTTGAAAGTCAAAATTATAGAAGAGAGCGACGCACGATTGCAAGCTTCTGGAAGTGTGATAGCAATGGTTGCTGGGGGTCGCACACGTGATCGTAAGTCTAATTTGGAACATGGGAAAATGGCTACGAAAGACATTAGATGTTTCAAGTTCGATTGGACTCAAGGCGAATGCTTGTTCTGCAAAGAAAAACAATAATGCAAAAGGTTACAAGCAGTCTCATCATGGTGACGAAACATACGCCGTATGCCATTCTGTAACTACTGGAATGACTGTTTCAACAAACACTAATCGTGCTTGGATTCTCGATAGTGGTTGCACAGCGCATTTATGTGGAAATGAAAGTATTTTTAATTCAATAACCAAATCTCCAAAAGTTAAGTTAAATCTGGCAAGCCAAGCCTGTGCTGAGGTTCAAGGCACTGGCGTGGTGGAGCTGACAGTGGCTGGCGATAGTGGTAATCGCTGCATTCAATTTAAAAATACGCTTTTTGTACCTGATCCTCGAACTAATCTCATATCGGTAGCAAAAATTACGGACAAAGGTCATACTGTTACATTTTCGAAAGATAGTGCGTATGTTTGCGATGTGAATGGCAGAAAATCGCTTATAGCCGATCGTAGAGGCGATTTGTTTTATCTACGCGAGAGTAGCGAATGCGCTGCTATCCAATCGAAGTGCTCCGAACTGTTGAAGTGGCATTGTCGATTGGGTCACTTAAACGCGAAGGATATGATTAGATTAATTAAGATCGGTACTTTGCCTAAAGTTGATATTGATGACCTCAAATTAATCGCGACATGTGAGGTGTGCTTAAAGGGTAAGATGACCGCATTGCCGTTTACCAATTCCCACAATCCATGCGGTGAGATGTTGAAGATAGTACACTCAGATGTGGTTGGGCCTTTTCGTACGGAATCTACGGAACGAGCCAGGTATTTTGTTACGTTCATAGACGACAGCTCTAGATGGTGAGAGGTATATTTCTTAAGAGAGAAAAGCGGTGTTTTCGAAGCTTTTAAAATGTATCAGCGATTTGTGGAAAATCAAACTGGACAAAGAATAAAATGCTTGCAGTCAGACAATGGGCGTGAGTATTCTAATAACGATTTTAATAAATATCTTTCAGATCATGGCATTTTACGGAGACTGTCTATTCCTCGGACTCCAGAACAAAACGGAGTCGCAGAGCGTCAGAATCGTACGCTATTAGATATGGCAAGGTGTCTTTTGCTCCAATCAGGATTGAGTCAGACATTTTGGTCATCGGCCGTGTCGACGGCATGTTATATACGCAATAGATGTCCAACAAGCAGTTTAAAATGAAAAATACCTTACGAAATTTTTATTAAAGAAAATGGCAAACTCGACTACTTGAAGTCATTTGGTTCCAAAGTAATGGTTCTCGATAAGGATCCCGGCAAAAATAAGTTTGCACCGAGAGCAACCGAGGGAATATTTGTGGGGTATCCACACGACAAAAAGGGATATCGCATATGGATGCTAAGCTCACATAAAATAATATGTGCGAGTGATGTGAAATTCGTCGATGAGATTTGTGGGCAGCAAAGCATTTCAAACAAACTCTCTGAAACCCTGCTACCATGTAGTCCCACTACATCAAGCGATAGAAGTTTCGTTGAATTCTCTCCTCGTCCACCGAGAAACAACATGATTGCTGACAACAGAACTCCAGTGGTAGCAGTGAACAGCCAAGAAGATGAAGGTAGAGCTCCTGGTCGGCCAAAGATGTTACGCACAGGGCGTAGAGGACGACCTCGAAAACTTTTTCGCGCTCGCACGTTGACTTCAGAAGAAAAACCTCCAGAGGAGCCTAAAGTTGAATCAGATGAGCTGGAGGACGATGTTTTTGCTAGCGTAGCCGAAATTAGTATACGAAGTGCAATGAACGGGCCTGCGTGCGAAGAATGGAAGGATGCCATCGAGTCAGAAGTGGTGAGTCTTATTGAAAATGATACATGATGTGGATTAGATGGCAATATTGAACGCCGAAAGGCACGACTAGTAGCAAAAGGCTATAGCCAAAAACATGGTGTAGATTATCACCAAACATTCGCACCAGTGGCCAGACTGGAAACTTTGCGATAATTGCTTGCTTTATCCGTACAGTTTGGACTCGCGATCTGGCAATTTGACGTTGTGACTGCTTACTTTAATGGTACATTAGAAGAAAAGATATTTATGAAAGTACCAGACATGCTGAGTGAGATGCTGGAGCGTATTGTTTTAAAACAAGGTAGAAGCACTGATATGGGTATACGAGCGAATAAAATGTTAAACGATTTTCGTGATGGTGGTAATGTTTGTGCACTTAAAAAGGCTCTGTACGGGCTCAAACAAGCAGGTCGTCAATGGTATAAGAAGTTGAAAGCCAAACTTGTAAGTATTGGGTTTAAGCCAATTATGAATGAGCTATGCTTATTTTATTGTCACGTAAATAACGAACTCACATTACTGTTGGTGTACGTCGTCGATATTCTTATTGCATCACAATATAGAAAAGCTGTAAGAAAATTTAAAGATCAACTTTTGAAGGACTTTGCAATCAAGGATCTCGGTTTGGCAAATTTCTGCCTTGGTTTGGAAATAATCCAAAATAACGCCGTTATAAAATTAAAGCAATCAGGATATATAAAAGAATTGCTCAGAAGTTATGGCATGTCTGATTGCAATGCCGTGGCCACGCCTGCAGACATAAACACTCAATTTGATAATGCATTAAGCAAACCATGCGAAGGATGTCCCTACCGAGAGCTAATTGGTGCTTTGATGTATCTATCAGTGGCAACGAGACTTGATATTGCGAATTTCATATCAAGATTTGCGCAGTTTTTGAATAACCCTCTTGATTGCCATTGGCAGGCTGCTAAAAGAGTTTTGCGGTATTTGGCTGGTTCGGTAAATAAAGGCTTAGAATAATAAAAGGACGAATAATCCACTGCTTGCTTACACCGATGCTGATTGGGGTGGATGCGTTGTGGACCGTCGCTCTTATACAGGCTACGTGTTTATTCTCAGTGGAGCTGCTATAACCTGGAAATCGCAGAAGCAACGTACCGTAGCACTTTCTTCTACCGAAGCCGAGTACGTCAGTTTAGCTGAAGCAGCGAAAGAGGCAATTTATTTGCGAAGTTTCTTAAATGAGCTTGACTTAAGTGATCTCGCTAGAATTACAATTTTTGTGGACAATCGAGGAGCACAGTGTTTGGCGAGTGATTCTGTATTTCATGCTCGCACGAAACATATAGATATGAGACATCATTTTGTTCGAGAGTCGGTTGCCGCTAAGATGTTTGTATTGAAACATGTACCAACACAGTAAATGATTGCCGATATAATGACTAAATCACTGCCGAGAGCAACTCATGAGAGATGTCTAACAGGACTTGGTTTCTGCACTTAAGACAACCTGCATATTGAGAGGGAGTGTTGAATAAAAGCTGTTTATCAATTACAATATGCATGTTGATCTGGTAACGTTGTGACACGTCATCTTTGACGTTTTACAACATATATATATATATATATATATATATATATATATATATATATATATATATATATATATATATATATATATATACATTTTTTTCTTTTCTTTCTATCTCTTCTTCCGGTGGACGGCCTTCTTTGATAGTTTAATTTTAAGGTGCTTGTTAAATAAAATCTACAAAAGTTTGCGCAATCTTAACAGGTTATGGGCCCAGATGCGCCAAATTTAATAATTGAATAGTTTTTAAATTTGTAATGAGCGATATTGAAGAGATCAGTGAAGTTTTTGACGCAAAAGTTGATCGGAAAAATTTCAGCACGAGTGACAATTTTTCAAAGAAAATGGCAGCAAACTCCTTATCTAGTTCCTCGCGAATCGAATTATTATCAAAAGATAATTACGATACGTGGAGTCTGCAGGTCGAGGCGCTGCTAATCAAAAATGATCTTTGGGAGTTCGGCAGCGGCGGCTTTGTAATGCCAGTAGAGGATGTCGCAAGAAGCGCTTGGGTAAAACAGGATAAGAAAGCCAAAGCGGATCTAATCTTATCAATACAGCCTTCGGAGCTAAAACAAATACGTGGATGTGAGACTTCACGTGAAGTTTGGCTTAAGCTTGAGAGTATTTATGCTTCAAAGGGGCCTGCGCGTAAAGCGACATTGTTGAAGCAACTTATGCTGCAGAAGCTGGATGAAGGTGGCGATGTAATAGACCACATCGCACGTTTCATGGATGTAGTTGATAAGTTAGAAAGCATGAGCATTGAGGTAAATGGCGATTTACTAACCATTATGTTGCTGTATAGCCTTCCATCAAGTTTTGAAAACTTTCGTTGCGCAATCGAATCTCGTGATGAACTACCTACTGCCGAGGTTTTGAAAGTCAAAATTATAGAAGAGAGCGAGGCACGATTGCAAGCTTCTGGAAGTGTGATAGCAATGGTTGCTGGGGGTCGCACACGTGATCGTAAGTCTAATTTGGAACATGGGAAAATGGCTACGAAAGACATTAGATGTTTCAAGTGCGGTGCGATTGGACTCAAGGCGAATGCTTGTTCTGCAAAGAAAAACAATAATGCAAAAGGTTACAAGCAGTCTCATCATGGTGACGAAACATACGCCGTATGCCATTCTGTAACTACTGGAATGACTGTTTCAACAAACACTAATCGTGCTTGGATTCTCGATAGTGGTTGCACAGCGCATTTATGTGGAAATGAAAGTATTTTTAATTCAATAACCAAATCTCCAAAAGTTAAGTTAAATCTGGCAAGCCAAGCCTGTGCTGAGGTTCAAGGCACTGGCGTGGTGGAGCTGACAGTGGCTGGCGATAGTGGTAATCGCTGCATTCAATTTAAAAATACGCTTTTTGTACCTGATCCTCGAACTAATCTCATATCGGTAGCAAAAATTACGGACAAAGGTCATACTGTTACATTTTCGAAAGATAGTGGGTATGTTTGCGATGTGAATGGCAGAAAATCGCTTATAGCCGATCGTAGAGGCGATTTGTTTTATCTACGCGAGAGTAGCGAATGCGCTGCTATCCAATCGAAGTGCTCCGAACTGTTGAAGTGGCATTGTCGATTGGGTCACTTAAACGCGAAGGATATGATTAGATTAATTAAGATCGGTACTTTGCCTAAAGTTGATATTGATGACCTCAAATTAATCGCGACATGTGAGGTGTGCTTAAAGGGTAAGATGACCGCATTGCCGTTTACCAATTCCCACAATCCATGCGGTGAGATGTTGAAGATAGTACACTCAGATGTGGTTGGGCCTTTTCGTACGGAATCTACGGAACGAGCCAGGTATTTTGTTACGTTCATAGACGACAGCTCTAGATGGTGAGAGGTATATTTCTTAAGAGAGAAAAGCGGTGTTTTCGAAGCTTTTAAAATGTATCAGCGATTTGTGGAAAATCAAACTGGACAAAGAATAAAATGCTTGCAGTCAGACAATGGGCGTGAGTATTCTAATAACGATTTTAATAAATATCTTTCAGATCATGGCATTTTACGGAGACTGTCTATTCCTCGGACTCCAGAACAAAACGGAGTCGCAGAGCGTCAGAATCGTACGCTATTAGATATGGCAAGGTGTCTTTTGCTCCAATCAGGATTGAGTCAGACGTTTTGGTCATCGGCCGTGTCGACGGCATGTTATATACGCAATAGATGTCCAACAAGCAGTTTAAAATGAAAAATACCTTACGAAATTTTTATTAAAGAAAAGGGCAAACTCGACTACTTGAAGTCATTTGGTTCCAAAGTAATGGTTCTCGATAAGGATCCCGGCAAAAATAAGTTTGCACCGAGAGCAACCGAGGGAATATTTGTGGGGTATCCACACGACAAAAAGGGATATCGCATATGGATGCTAAGCTCACATAAAATAATATGTGCGAGTGATGTGAAATTCGTCGATGAGATTTGTGGGCAGCAAAGCATTTCAAACAAACTCTCTGAAACCCTGCTACCATGTAGTCCCACTACATCAAGCGATAGAAGTTTCGTTGAATTCTCTCCTCGTCCACCGAGAAACAACATGATTGCTGACAACAGAACTCCAGTGGTAGCAGTGAACAGCCAAGAAGATGAAGGTAGAGCTCCTGGTCGGCCAAAGATGTTGCGCACAGGGCGTAGAGGACGACCTCGAAAACTTTTTCGCGCTCGCACGTTGACTTCAGAAGAAAAACCTCCAGAGGAGCCTAAAGTTGAATCAGATGAGCTGGAGGACGATGTTTTTGCTAGCGTAGCCGAAATTAGTATACGAAGTGCAATGAACGGGCCTGCGTGCGAAGAATGGAAGGATGCCATCGAGTCAGAAGTGGTGAGTCTTATTGAAAATGATAAATGATGTGGATTAGATGGCAATATTGAACGCCGAAAGGCACGACTAGTAGCA
This sequence comes from Clusia tigrina, assembly GCA_920105625.2. Taxonomy (NCBI): domain Eukaryota; kingdom Metazoa; phylum Arthropoda; class Insecta; order Diptera; family Clusiidae; genus Clusia; species Clusia tigrina. Next base: position 316,988,653 of record OV050030.1, read on the forward strand.
AAAGGCTATAGCCAAAAACATGGTGTAGATTATCACCAAACATTCGCACCAGTGGCCAGACTGGAAACTTTGCGACTAATGCTTGCTTTATCCGTACAGTTTGGACTCGCGATCTGGCAATTTGACGTTGTGACTGCTTACTTTAATGGTACATTAGAAGAAAAGATATTTATGAAAGTACCAGACATGCTGAGTGAGATGCTGGAGCGTATTGTTTTAAAACAAGGTAGAAGCACTGATATGGGTATACGAGCGAATAAAATGTTAAACGATTTTCGTGATGGTGGTAATGTTTGTGCACTTAAAAAGGCTCTGTACGGGCTCAAACAAGCAGGTCGTCAATGGTATAAGAAGTTGAAAGCCAAACTTGTAAGTATTGGGTTTAAGCCAATTATGAATGAGCTATGCTTATTTTATTGTCACGTAAATAACGAACTCACATTACTGTTGGTGTACGTCGCCGATATTCTTATTGCATCACAATATAGAAAAGCTGTAAGAAAATTTAAAGATCAACTTTTGAAGGACTTTGCAATCAAGGATCTCGGTTTGGCAAATTTCTGCCTTGGTTTGGAAATAATCCAAAATAACGCCGTTATAAAATTAAAGCAATCAGGATATATAAAAGAATTGCTCAGAAGTTATGGCATGTCTGATTGCAATGCCGTGGCCACGCCTGCAGACATAAACACTCAATTTGATAATGCATTAAGCAAACCATGCGAAGGATGTCCCTACCGAGAGCTAATTGGTGCTTTGATGTATCTATCAGTGGCAACGAGACTTGATATTGCGAATTTCATATCAAGATTTGCGCAGTTTTTGAATAACCCTCTTGATTGCCATTGGCAGGCTGCTAAAAGAGTTTTGCGGTATTTGGCTGGTTCGGTAAATAAAGGCTTAGAATAATAAAAGGACGAATAATCCACTGCTTGCTTACACCGATGCTGATTGGGGTGGATGCGTTGTGGACCGTCGCTCTTATACAGGCTACGTGTTTATTCTCAGTGGAGCTGCTATAACCTGGAAATCGCAGAAGCAACGTACCGTAGCACTTTCTTCTACCGAAGCCGAGTACGTCAGTTTAGCTGAAGCAGCGAAAGAGGCAATTTATTTGCGAAGTTTCTTAAATGAGCTTGACTTAAGTGATCTCGCTAGAATTACAATTTTTGTGGACAATCGAGGAGCACAGTGTTTGGCGAGTGATTCTGTATTTCATGCTCGCACGAAACATATAGATATGAGACATCATTTTGTTCGAGAGTCGGTTGCCGCTAAGATGTTTGTATTGAAACATGTACCAACACAGTAAATGATTGCCGATATAATGACTAAATCACTGCCGAGAGCAACTCATGAGAGATGTCTAACAGGACTTGGTTTCTGCACTTAAGACAACCTGCATATTGAGAGGGAGTGTTGAATAAAAGCTGTTTATCAATTACAATATGCATGTTGATCTGGTAACGTTGTGACACGTCATCTTTGACGTTTTACAACATATATATATATATATATATATATATATATATATATATATATATATATATATATATATATATATACATTTTTTTCTTTTCTTTCTATCTCTTCTTCCGGTGGACGGCCTTCTTTGATAGTTTAATTTTAAGGTGCTTGTTAAATAAAATCTACAAAAGTTTGCGCAATCTTAACAGGTTATGGGCCCAGATGCGCCAAATTTAATAATTGAATAGTTTTTAAATTTGTAATGAGCGATATTGAAGAGATCAGTGAAGTTTTTGACGCAAAAGTTGATCGGAAAAATTTCAGCACGAGTGACAATTTTTCAAAGAAAATGGCAGCAAACTCCTTATCTAGTTCCTCGCGAATCGAATTATTATCAAAAGATAATTACGATACGTGGAGTCTGCAGGTCGAGGCGCTGCTAATCAAAAATGATCTTTGGGAGTTCGGCAGCGGCGGCTTTGTAATGCCAGTAGAGGATGTCGCAAGAAGCGCTTGGGTAAAACAGGATAAGAAAGCCAAAGCGGATCTAATCTTATCAATACAGCCTTCGGAGCTAAAACAAATACGTGGATGTGAGACTTCACGTGAAGTTTGGCTTAAGCTTGAGAGTATTTATGCTTCAAAGGGGCCTGCGCGTAAAGCGACATTGTTGAAGCAACTTATGCTGCAGAAGCTGGATGAAGGTGGCGATGTAATAGACCACATCGCACGTTTCATGGATGTAGTTGATAAGTTAGAAAGCATGAGCATTGAGGTAAATGGCGATTTACTAACCATTATGTTGCTGTATAGCCTTCCATCAAGTTTTGAAAACTTTCGTTGCGCAATCGAATCTCGTGATGAACTACCTACTGCCGAGGTTTTGAAAGTCAAAATTATAGAAGAGAGCGAGGCACGATTGCAAGCTTCTGGAAGTGTGATAGCAATGGTTGCTGGGGGTCGCACACGTGATCGTAAGTCTAATTTGGAACATGGGAAAATGGCTACGAAAGACATTAGATGTTTCAAGTGCGGTGCGATTGGACTCAAGGCGAATGCTTGTTCTGCAAAGAAAAACAATAATGCAAAAGGTTACAAGCAGTCTCATCATGGTGACGAAACATACGCCGTATGCCATTCTGTAACTACTGGAATGACTGTTTCAACAAACACTAATCGTGCTTGGATTCTCGATAGTGGTTGCACAGCGCATTTATGTGGAAATGAAAGTATTTTTAATTCAATAACCAAATCTCCAAAAGTTAAGTTAAATCTGGCAAGCCAAGCCTGTGCTGAGGTTCAAGGCACTGGCGTGGTGGAGCTGACAGTGGCTGGCGATAGTGGTAATCGCTGCATTCAATTTAAAAATACGCTTTTTGTACCTGATCCTCGAACTAATCTCATATCGGTAGCAAAAATTACGGACAAAGGTCATACTGTTACATTTTCGAAAGATAGTGCGTATGTTTGCGATGTGAATGGCAGAAAATCGCTTATAGCCGATCGTAGAGGCGATTTGTTTTATCTACGCGAGAGTAGCGAATGCGCTGCTATCCAATCGAAGTGCTCCGAACTGTTGAAGTGGCATTGTCGATTGGGTCACTTAAACGCGAAGGATATGATTAGATTAATTAAGATCGGTACTTTGCCTAAAGTTGATATTGATGACCTCAAATTAATCGCGACATGTGAGGTGTGCTTAAAGGGTAAGATGACCGCATTGCCGTTTACCAATTCCCACAATCCATGCGGTGAGATGTTGAAGATAGTACACTCAGATGTGGTTGGGCCTTTTCGTACGGAATCTACGGAACGAGCCAGGTATTTTGTTACGTTCATAGACGACAGCTCTAGATGGTGAGAGGTATATTTCTTAAGAGAGAAAAGCGGTGTTTTCGAAGCTTTTAAAATGTATCAGCGATTTGTGGAAAATCAAACTGGACAAAGAATAAAATGCTTGCAGTCAGACAATGGGCGTGAGTATTCTAATAACGATTTTAATAAATATCTTTCAGATCATGGCATTTTACGGAGACTGTCTATTCCTCGGACTCCAGAACAAAACGGAGTCGCAGAGCGTCAGAATCGTACGCTATTAGATATGGCAAGGTGTCTTTTGCTCCAATCAGGATTGAGTCAGACGTTTTGGTCATCGGCCGTGTCGACGGCATGTTATATACGCAATAGATGTCCAACAAGCAGTTTAAAATGAAAAATACCTTACGAAATTTTTATTAAAGAAAATGGCAAACTCGACTACTTGAAGTCATTTGGTTCCAAAGTAATGGTTCTCGATAAGGGTCCCGGCAAAAATAAGTTTGCACCGAGAGCAACCGAGGGAATATTTGTGGGGTATCCACACGACAAAAAGGGATATCGCATATGGATGCTAAGCTCACATAAAATAATATGTGCGAGTGATGTGAAATTCGTCGATGAGATTTGTGGGCAGCAAAGCATTTCAAACAAACTCTCTGAAACCCTGCTACCATGTAGTCCCACTACATCAAGCGATAGAAGTTTCGTTGAATTCTCTCCTCGTCCACCGAGAAACAACATGATTGCTGACAACAGAACTCCAGTGGTAGCAGTGAACAGCCAAGAAGATGAAGGTAGAGCTCCTGGTCGGCCAAAGATGTTGCGCACAGGGCGTAGAGGACGACCTCGAAAACTTTTTCGCGCTCGCACGTTGACTTCAGAAGAAAAACCTCCAGAGGAGCCTAAAGTTGAATCAGATGAGCTGGAGGACGATGTTTTTGCTAGCGTAGCCGAAATTAGTATACGAAGTGCAATGAACGGGCCTGCGTGCGAAGAATGGAAGGATGCCATCGAGTCAGAAGTGGTGAGTCTTATTGAAAATGATACATGATGTGGATTAGATGGCAATATTGAACGCCGAAAGGCACGACTAGTAGCAAAAGGCTATAGCCAAAAACATGGTGTAGATTATCACCAAACATTCGCACCAGTGGCCAGACTGGAAACTTTGCGACTAATGCTTGCTTTATCCGTACAGTTTGGACTCGCGATCTGGCAATTTGACGTTGTGACTGCTTACTTTAATGGTACATTAGAAGAAAAGATATTTATGAAAGTACCAGACATGCTGAGTGAGATGCTGGAGCGTATTGTTTTAAAACAAGGTAGAAGCACTGATATGGGTATACGAGCGAATAAAATGTTAAACGATTTTCGTGATGGTGGTAATGTTTGTGCACTTAAAAAGGCTCTGTACGGGCTCAAACAAGCAGGTCGTCAATGGTATAAGAAGTTGAAAGCCAAACTTGTAAGTATTGGGTTTAAGCCAATTATGAATGAGCTATGCTTATTTTATTGTCACGTAAATAACGAACTCACATTACTGTTGGTGTACGTCGTCGATATTCTTATTGCATCACAATATAGAAAAGCTGTAAGAAAATTTAAAGATCAACTTTTGAAGGACTTTGCAATCAAGGATCTCGGTTTGGCAAATTTCTGCCTTGGTTTGGAAATAATCCAAAATAACGCCGTTATAAAATTAAAGCAATCAGGATATATAAAAGAATTGCTCAGAAGTTATGGCATGTCTGATTGCAATGCCGTGGCCACGCCTGCAGACATAAACACTCAATTTGATAATGCATTAAGCAAACCATGCGAAGGATGTCCCTACCGAGAGCTAATTGGTGCTTTGATGTATCTATCAGTGGCAACGAGACTTGATATTGCGAATTTCATATCAAGATTTGCGCAGTTTTTGAATAACCCTCTTGATTGCCATTGGCAGGCTGCTAAAAGAGTTTTGCGGTATTTGGCTGGTTCGGTAAATAAAGGCTTAGAATAATAAAAGGACGAATAATCCACTGCTTGCTTACACCGATGCTGATTGGGGTGGATGCGTTGTGGACCGTCGCTCTTATACAGGCTACGTGTTTATTCTCAGTGGAGCTGCTATAACCTGGAAATCGCAGAAGCAACGTACCGTAGCACTTTCTTCTACCGAAGCCGAGTACGTCAGTTTAGCTGAAGCAGCGAAAGAGGCAATTTATTTGCGAAGTTTCTTAAATGAGCTTGACTTAAGTGATCTCGCTAGAATTACAATTTTTGTGGACAATCGAGGAGCACAGTGTTTGACGAGTGATTCTGTATTTCATGCTCGCACGAAACATATAGATATGAGACATCATTTTGTTCGAGAGTCGGATGCCGCTAAGATGTTTGTATTGAAACATGTACCAACACAGTAAATGATTGCCGATATAATGACTAAATCACTGCCGAGAGCAACTCATGAGAGATGTCTAACAGGACTTGGTTTCTGCACTTAAGACAACCTGCATATTGAGAGGGAGTGTTGAATAAAAGCTGTTTATCAATTACAATATGCATGTTGATCTGGTAACGTTGTGACACGTCATCTTTGACGTTTTACAACATATATATATATATATATATATATATATATATATATATATATATATATATATATATATATATATATATATATATATATATATATATATATGTATATATATATATATATATATATATATATATATATATACATTTTTTTCTTTTCTTTCTATCTCTTCTTCCGGTGGACGGCCTTCTTTGATAGTTTAATTTTAAGGTGCTTGTTAAATAAAATCTACAAAAGTTTGCGCAATCTTAACAGGTTATGGGCCCAGATGCGCCAAATTTAATAATTGAATAGTTTTTAAATTTGTAATGAGCGATATTGAAGAGATCAGTGAAGTTTTTGACGCAAAAGTTGATCGGAAAAATTTCAGCACGAGTGACAATTTTTCAAAGAAAATGGCAGCAAACTCCTTATCTAGTTCCTCGCGAATCGAATTATTATCAAAAGATAATTACGATACGTGGAGTCTGCAGGTCGAGGCGCTGCTAATCAAAAATGATCTTTGGGGGTTCGGCAGCGGCGGCTTTGTAATGCCAGTAGAGAATGTCGCAAGAAGCGCTTGGGTAAAACAGGATAAGAAAGCCAAAGCGGATCTAATCTTATCAATACAGCCTTCGGAGCTAAAACAAATACGTGGATGTGAGACTTCACGTGAAGTTTGGCTTAAGCTTGAGAGTATTTATGCTTCAAAGGGGCCTGCGCGTAAAGCGACATTGTTGAAGCAACTTATGCTGCAGAAGCTGGATGAAGGTGGCGATGTAATAGACCACATCGCACGTTTCATGGATGTAGTTGATAAGTTAGAAAGCATGAGCATTGAGGTAAATGGCGATTTACTAACCATTATGTTGCTGTATAGCCTTCCATCAAGTTTTGAAAACTTTCGTTGCGCAATCGAATCTCGTGATGAACTACCTACTGCCGAGGTTTTGAAAGTCAAAATTATAGAAGAGAGCGAGGCACGATTGCAAGCTTCTGGAAGTGTGATAGCAATGGTTGCTGGGGGTCGCACACGTGATCGTAAGTCTAATTTGGAACATGGGAAAATGGCTACGAAAGACATTAGATGTTTCAAGTGCGGTGCGATTGGACTCAAGGCGAATGCTTGTTCTGCAAAGAAAAACAATAATGCAAAAGGTTACAAGCAGTCTCATCATGGTGACGAAACATACGCCGTATGCCATTCTGTAACTACTGGAATGACTGTTTCAACAAACACTAATCGTGCTTGGATTCTCGATAGTGGTTGCACAGCGCATTTATGTGGAAATGAAAGTATTTTTAATTCAATAACCAAATCTCCAAAAGTTAAGTTAAATCTGGCAAGCCAAGCCTGTGCTGAGGTTCAAGGCACTGGCGTGGTGGAGCTGACAGTGGCTGGCGATAGTGGTAATCGCTGCATTCAATTTAAAAATACGCTTTTTGTACCTGATCCTCGAACTAATCTCATATCGGTAGCAAAAATTACGGACAAAGGTCATACTGTTACATTTTCGAAAGATAGTGCGTATGTTTGCGATGTGAATGGCAGAAAATCGCTTATAGCCGATCGTAGAGGCGATTTGTTTTATCTACGCGAGAGTAGCGAATGCGCTGCTATCCAATCGAAGTGCTCCGAACTGTTGAAGTGGCATTGTCGATTGGGTCACTTAAACGCGAAGGATATGATTAGATTAATTAAGATCGGTACTTTGCCTAAAGTTGATATTGATGACCTCAAATTAATCGCGACATGTGAGGTGTGCTTAAAGGGTAAGATGACCGCATTGCCGTTTACCAATTCCCACAATCCATGCGGTGAGATGTTGAAGATAGTACACTCAGATGTGGTTGGGCCTTTTCGTACGGAATCTACGGAACGAGCCAGGTATTTTGTTACGTTCATAGACGACAGCTCTAGATGGTGAGAGGTATATTTCTTAAGAGAGAAAAGCGGTGTTTTCGAAGCTTTTAAAATGTATCAGCGATTTGTGGAAAATCAAACTGGACAAAGAATAAAATGCTTGCAGTCAGACAATGGGCGTGAGTATTCTAATAACGATTTTAATAAATATCTTTCAGATCATGGCATTTTACGGAGACTGTCTATTCCTCGGACTCCAGAACAAAACGGAGTCGCAGAGCGTCAGAATCGTACGCTATTAGATATGGCAAGGTGTCTTTTGCTCCAATCAGGATTGAGTCAGACGTTTTGGTCATCGGCCGTGTCGACGGCATGTTATATACGCAATAGATGTCCAACAAGCAGTTTAAAATGAAAAATACCTTACGAAATTTTTATTAAAGAAAAGGGCAAACTCGACTACTTGAAGTCATTTGGTTCCAAAGTAATGGTTCTCGATAAGGATCCCGGCAAAAATAAGTTTGCACCGAGAGCAACCGAGGGAATATTTGTGGGGTATCCACACGACAAAAAGGGATATCGCATATGGATGCTAAGCTCACATAAAATAATATGTGCGAGTGATGTGAAATTCGTCGATGAGATTTGTGGGCAGCAAAGCATTTCAAACAAACTCTCTGAAACCCTGCTACCATGTAGTCCCACTACATCAAGCGATAGAAGTTTCGTTGAATTCTCTCCTCGTCCACCGAGAAACAACATGATTGCTGACAACAGAACTCCAGTGGTAGCAGTGAACAGCCAAGAAGATGAAGGTAGAGCTCCTGGTCGGCCAAAGATGTTGCGCACAGGGCGTAGAGGACGACCTCGAAAACTTTTTCGCGCTCGCACGTTGACTTCAGAAGAAAAACCTCCAGAGGAGCCTAAAGTTGAATCAGATGAGCTGGAGGACGATGTTTTTGCTAGCGTAGCCGAAATTAGTATACGAAGTGCAATGAACGGGCCTGCGTGCGAAGAATGGAAGGATGCCATCGAGTCAGAAGTGGTGAGTCTTATTGAAAATGATACATGATGTGGATTAGATGGCAATATTGAACGCCGAAAGGCACGACTAGTAGCAAAAGGCTATAGCCAAAAACATGGTGTAGATTATCACCAAACATTCGCACCAGTGGCCAGACTGGAAACTTTGCGACTAATGCTTGCTTTATCCGTACAGTTTGGACTCGCGATCTGGCAATTTGACGTTGTGACTGCTTACTTTAATGGTACATTAGAAGAAAAGATATTTATGAAAGTACCAGACATGCTGAGTGAGATGCTGGAGCGTATTGTTTTAAAACAAGGTAGAAGCACTGATATGGGTATACGAGCGAATAAAATGTTAAACGATTTTCGTGATGGTGGTAATGTTTGTGCACTTAAAAAGGCTCTGTACGGGCTCAAACAAGCAGGTCGTCAATGGTATAAGAAGTTGAAAGCCAAACTTGTAAGTATTGGGTTTAAGCCAATTATGAATGAGCTATGCTTATTTTATTGTCACGTAAATAACGAACTCACATTACTGTTGGTGTACGTCGTCGATATTCTTATTGCATCACAATATAGAAAAGCTGTAAGAAAATTTAAAGATCAACTTTTGAAGGACTTTGCAATCAAGGATCTCGGTTTGGCAAATTTCTGCCTTGGTTTGGAAATAATCCAAAATAACGCCGTTATAAAATTAAAGCAATCAGGATATATAAAAGAATTGCTCAGAAGTTATGGCATGTCTGATTGCAATGCCGTGGCCACGCCTGCAGACATAAACACTCAATTTGATAATGCATTAAGCAAACCATGCGAAGGATGTCCCTACCGAGAGCTAATTGGTGCTTTGATGTATCTATCAGTGGCAACGAGACTTGATATTGCGAATTTCATATCAAGATTTGCGCAGTTTTTGAATAACCCTCTTGATTGCCATTGGCAGGCTGCTAAAAGAGTTTTGCGGTATTTGGCTGGTTCGGTAAATAAAGGCTTAGAATAATAAAAGGACGAATAATCCACTGCTTGCTTACACCGATGCTGATTGGGGTGGATGCGTTGTGGACCGTCGCTCTTATACAGGCTACGTGTTTATTCTCAGTGGAGCTGCTATAACCTGGAAATCGCAGAAGCAACGTACCGTAGCACTTTCTTCTACCGAAGCCGAGTACGTCAGTTTAGCTGAAGCAGCGAAAGAGGCAATTTATTTGCGAAGTTTCTTAAATGAGCTTGACTTAAGTGATCTCGCTAGAATTACAATTTTTGTGGACAATCGAGGAGCACAGTGTTTGGCGAGTGATTCTGTATTTCATGCTCGCACGAAACATATAGATATGAGACATCATTTTGTTCGAGAGTCGGTTGCCGCTAAGATGTTTGTATTGAAACATGTACCAACACAGTAAATGATTGCCGATATAATGACTAAATCACTGCCGAGAGCAACTCATGAGAGATGTCTAACAGGACTTGGTTTCTGCACTTAAGACAACCTGCATATTGAGAGGGAGTGTTGAATAAAAGCTGTTTATCAATTACAATATGCATGTTGATCTGGTAACGTTGTGACACGTCATCTTTGACGTTTTACAACATATATATATATATATATATATATATATATATATATATATATATATATATATATATATATATATATATATATATATATACATTTTTTTCTTTTCTTTCTATCTCTTCTTCCGGTGGACGGCCTTCTTTGATAGTTTAATTTTAAGGTGCTTGTTAAATAAAATCTACAAAAGTTTGCGCAATCTTAACAGGTTATGGGCCCAGATGCGCCAAATTTAATAATTGAATAGTTTTTAAATTTGTAATGAGCGATATTGAAGAGATCAGTGAAGTTTTTGACGCAAAAGTTGATCGGAAAAATTTCAGCACGAGTGACAATTTTTCAAAGAAAATGGCAGCAAACTCCTTATCTAGTTCCTCGCGAATCGAATTATTATCAAAAGATAATTACGATACGTGGAGTCTGCAGGTCGAGGCGCTGCTAATCAAAAATGATCTTTGGGAGTTCGGCAGCGGCGGCTTTGTAATGCCAGTAGAGGATGTCGCAAGAAGCGCTTGGGTAAAACAGGATAAGAAAGCCAAAGCGGATCTAATCTTATCAATACAGCCTTCGGAGCTAAAACAAATACGTGGATGTGAGACTTCACGTGAAGTTTGGCTTAAGCTTGAGAGTATTTATGCTTCAAAGGGGCCTGCGCGTAAAGCGACATTGTTGAAGCAACTTATGCTGCAGAAGCTGGATGAAGGTGGCGATGTAATAGACCACATCGCACGTTTCATGGATGTAGTTGATAAGTTAGAAAGCATGAGCATTGAGGTAAATGGCGATTTACTAACCATTATGTTGCTGTATAGCCTTCCATCAAGTTTTGAAAACTTTCGTTGCGCAATCGAATCTCGTGATGAACTACCTACTGCCGAGGTTTTGAAAGTCAAAATTATAGAAGAGAGCGAGGCACGATTGCAAGCTTCTGGAAGTGTGATAGCAATGGTTGCTGGGGGTCGCACACGTGATCGTAAGTCTAATTTGGAACATGGGAAAATGGCTACGAAAGACATTAGATGTTTCAAGTGCGGTGCGATTGGACTCAAGGCGAATGCTTGTTCTGCAAAGAAAAACAATAATGCAAAAGGTTACAAGCAGTCTCATCATGGTGACGAAACATACGCCGTATGCCATTCTGTAACTACTGGAATGACTGTTTCAACAAACACTAATCGTGCTTGGATTCTCGATAGTGGTTGCACAGCGCATTTATGTGGAAATGAAAGTATTTTTAATTCAATAACCAAATCTCCAAAAGTTAAGTTAAATCTGGCAAGCCAAGCCTGTGCTGAGGTTCAAGGCACTGGCGTGGTGGAGCTGACAGTGGCTGGCGATAGTGGTAATCGCTGCATTCAATTTAAAAATACGCTTTTTGTACCTGATCCTCGAACTAATCTCATATCGGTAGCAAAAATTACGGACAAAGGTCATACTGTTACATTTTCGAAAGATAGTGCGTATGTTTGCGATGTGAATGGCAGAAAATCGCTTATAGCCGATCGTAGAGGCGATTTGTTTTATCTACGCGAGAGTAGCGAATGCGCTGCTATCCAATCGAAGTGCTCCGAACTGTTGAAGTGGCATTGTCGATTGGGTCACTTAAACGCGAAGGATATGATTAGATTAATTAAGATCGGTACTTTGCCTAAAGTTGATATTGATGACCTCAAATTAATCGCGACATGTGAGGTGTGCTTAAAGGGTAAGATGACCGCATTGCCGTTTACCAATTCCCACAATCCATGCGGTGAGATGTTGAAGATAGTACACTCAGATGTGGTTGGGCCTTTTCGTACGGAATCTACGGAACGAGCCAGGTATTTTGTTACGTTCATAGACGACAGCTCTAGATGGTGAGAGGTATATTTCTTAAGAGAGAAAAGCGGTGTTTTCGAAGCTTTTAAAATGTATCAGCGATTTGTGGAAAATCAAACTGGACAAAGAATAAAATGCTTGCAGTCAGACAATGGGCGTGAGTATTCTAATAACGATTTTAATAAATATCTTTCAGATCATGGCATTTTACGGAGACTGTCTATTCCTCGGACTCCAGAACAAAACGGAGTCGCAGAGCGTCAGAATCGTACGCTATTAGATATGGCAAGGTGTCTTTTGCTCCAATCAGGATTGAGTCAGACGTTTTGGTCATCGGCCGTGTCGACGGCATGTTATATACGCAATAGATGTCCAACAAGCAGTTTAAAATGAAAAATACCTTACGAAATTTTTATTAAAGAAAATGGCAAACTCGACTACTTGAAGTCATTTGGTTCCAAAGTAATGGTTCTCGATAAGGGTCCCGGCAAAAATAAGTTTGCACCGAGAGCAACCGAGGGAATATTTGTGGGGTATCCACACGACAAAAAGGGATATCGCATATGGATGCTAAGCTCACATAAAATAATATGTGCGAGTGATGTGAAATTCGTCGATGAGATTTGTGGGCAGCAAAGCATTTCAAACAAACTCTCTGAAACCCTGCTACCATGTAGTCCCACTACATCAAGCGATAGAAGTTTCGTTGAATTCTCTCCTCGTCCACCGAGAAACAACATGATTGCTGACAACAGAACTCCAGTGGTAGCAGTGAACAGCCAAGAAGATGAAGGTAGAGCTCCTGGTCGGCCAAAGATGTTGCGCACAGGGCGTAGAGGACGACCTCGAAAACTTTTTCGCGCTCGCACGTTGACTTCAGAAGAAAAACCTCCAGAGGAGCCTAAAGTTGAATCAGATGAGCTGGAGGACGATGTTTTTGCTAGCGTAGCCGAAATTAGTATACGAAGTGCAATGAACGGGCCTGCGTGCGAAGAATGGAAGGATGCCATCGAGTCAGAAGTGGTGAGTCTTATTGAAAATGATACATGATGTGGATTAGATGGCAATATTGAACGCCGAAAGGCACGACTAGTAGCAAAAGGCTATAGCCAAAAACATGGTGTAGATTATCACCAAACATTCGCACCAGTGGCCAGACTGGAAACTTTGCGACTAATGCTTGCTTTATCCGTACAGTTTGGACTCGCGATCTGGCAATTTGACGTTGTGACTGCTTACTTTAATGGTACATTAGAAGAAAAGATATTTATGAAAGTACCAGACATGCTGAGTGAGATGCTGGAGCGTATTGTTTTAAAACAAGGTAGAAGCACTGATATGGGTATACGAGCGAATAAAATGTTAAACGATTTTCGTGATGGTGGTAATGTTTGTGCACTTAAAAAGGCTCTGTACGGGCTCAAACAAGCAGGTCGTCAATGGTATAAGAAGTTGAAAGCCAAACTTGTAAGTATTGGGTTTAAGCCAATTATGAATGAGCTATGCTTATTTTATTGTCACGTAAATAACGAACTCACATTACTGTTGGTGTACGTCGTCGATATTCTTATTGCATCACAATATAGAAAAGCTGTAAGAAAATTTAAAGATCAACTTTTGAAGGACTTTGCAATCAAGGATCTCGGTTTGGCAAATTTCTGCCTTGGTTTGGAAATAATCCAAAATAACGCCGTTATAAAATTAAAGCAATCAGGATATATAAAAGAATTGCTCAGAAGTTATGGCATGTCTGATTGCAATGCCGTGGCCACGCCTGCAGACATAAACACTCAATTTGATAATGCATTAAGCAAACCATGCGAAGGATGTCCCTACCGAGAGCTAATTGGTGCTTTGATGTATCTATCAGTGGCAACGAGACTTGATATTGCGAATTTCATATCAAGATTTGCGCAGTTTTTGAATAACCCTCTTGATTGCCATTGGCAGGCTGCTAAAAGAGTTTTGCGGTATTTGGCTGGTTCGGTAAATAAAGGCTTAGAATAATAAAAGGACGAATAATCCACTGCTTGCTTACACCGATGCTGATTGGGGTGGATGCGTTGTGGACCGTCGCTCTTATACAGGCTACGTGTTTATTCTCAGTGGAGCTGCTATAACCTGGAAATCGCAGAAGCAACGTACCGTAGCACTTTCTTCTACCGAAGCCGAGTACGTCAGTTTAGCTGAAGCAGCGAAAGAGGCAATTTATTTGCGAAGTTTCTTAAATGAGCTTGACTTAAGTGATCTCGCTAGAATTACAATTTTTGTGGACAATCGAGGAGCACAGTGTTTGGCGAGTGATTCTGTATTTCATGCTCGCACGAAACATATAGATATGAGACATCATTTTGTTCGAGAGTCGGTTGCCGCTAAGATGTTTGTATTGAAACATGTACCAACACAGTAAATGATTGCCGATATAATGACTAAATCACTGCCGAGAGCAACTCATGAGAGATGTCTAACAGGACTTGGTTTCTGCACTTAAGACAACCTGCATATTGAGAGGGAGTGTTGAATAAAAGCTGTTTATCAATTACAATATGCATGTTGATCTGGTAACGTTGTGACACGTCATCTTTGACGTTTTACAACATATATATATATATATATATATATATATATATATATATATATATATATATATATATATATATATATATATATATATATATATATATATATATATATATATATATATATATATATATATATATATATGTATATATGTATATATATATATATATATATATATATACATTTTTTTCTTTTCTTTCTATCTCTTCTTCCGGTGGACGGCCTTCTTTGATAGTTTAATTTTAAGGTGCTTGTTAAATAAAATCTACAAAAGTTTGCGCAATCTTAACAGGTTATGGGCCCAGATGCGCCAAATTTAATAATTGAATAGTTTTTAAATTTGTAATGAGCGATATTGAAGAGATCAGTGAAGTTTTTGACGCAAAAGTTGATCGGAAAAATTTCAGCACGAGTGACAATTTTTCAAAGAAAATGGCAGCAAACTCCTTATCTAGTTCCTCGCGAATCGAATTATTATCAAAAGATAATTACGATACGTGGAGTCTGCAGGTCGAGGCGCTGCTAATCAAAAATGATCTTTGGGAGTTCGGCAGCGGCGGCTTTGTAATGCCAGTAGAGAATGTCGCAAGAAGCGCTTGGGTAAAACAGGATAAGAAAGCCAAAGCGGATCTAATCTTATCAATACAGCCTTCGGAGCTAAAACAAATACGTGGATGTGAGACTTCACGTGAAGTTTGGCTTAAGCTTGAGAGTATTTATGCTTCAAAGGGGCCTGCGCGTAAAGCGACATTGTTGAAGCAACTTATGCTGCAGAAGCTGGATGAAGGTGGCGATGTAATAGACCACATCGCACGTTTCATGGATGTAGTTGATTAGTTAGAAAGCATGAGCATTGAGGTAAATGGCGATTTACTAACCATTATGTTGCTGTATAGCCTTCCATCAAGTTTTGAAAACTTTCGTTGCGCAATCGAATCTCGTGATGAACTACCTACTGCCGAGGTTTTGAAAGTCAAAATTATAGAAGAGAGCGACGCACGATTGCAAGCTTCTGGAAGTGTGATAGCAATGGTTGCTGGGGGTCGCACACGTGATCGTAAGTCTAATTTGGAACATGGGAAAATGGCTACGAAAGACATTAGATGTTTTAAGTTCGATTGGACTCAAGGCGAATGCTTGTTCTGCAAAGAAAAACAATAATGCAAAAGGTTACAAGCAGTCTCATCATGTTGACGAAACATACGCCGTATGCCATTCTGTAACTACTGGAATGACTGTTTCAACAAACACTAATCGTGCTTGGATTCTCGATAGTGTTGCACAGCGCATTTATGTGGAGATGAAAGTATTTTTAATTCAATAACCAAATCTCCAAAAGTTAAGTTAAATCTGGCAAGCCAAGCCTGTGCTGAGGTTCAAGGCACTGGCGTGGTGGAGCTGACAGTGGCTGGCGATAGTGGTAATCGCTGCATTCAATTTAAAAATACGCTTTTTGTACCTGATCCTCGAACTAATCTCATATCGGTAGCAAAAATTACGGACAAAGGTCATACTGTTACATTTTCGAAAGATAGTGCGTATGTTTGCGATGTGAATGGCAGAAAATCGCTTATAGCCGATCGTAGAGGCGATTTGTTTTATCTACGCGAGAGTAGCGAATGCGCTGCTATCCAATCGAAGTGCTCCGAACTGTTGAAGTGGCATTGTCGATTGGGTCACTTAAACGCGAAGGATATGATTAGATTAATTAAGATCGGTACTTTGCCTAAAGTTGATATTGATGACCTCAAATTAATCGCGACATGTGAGGTGTGCTTAAAGGGTAAGATGACCGCATTGCCGTTTACCAATTCCCACAATCCATGCGGTGAGATGTTGAAGATAGTACACTCAGATGTGGTTGGTCCTTTTCGTACGGAATGTACAGAACGAGCCAGGTATTTTGTTACGTTCATAGACGACATCTCTAGATGGTGTGAGGTATATTTCTTACGAGAGAAAAGCGGTGTTTTCGAAGCTTTTAAAATGTATCAGCGATTTGTGGAAAATCAAACTGGACAAAGAATAAAATGCTTGCAGTCAGACAATGGGCGTGAGTATTCTAATAACGATTTTAATAAATACCTTTCAGATCATGGCATTTTACGGAGACTGTCTATTCCTCGGACTCCAGAACAAAACGGAGTCGCAGAGCGTCAGAATCGTACGCTATTAGATATGGCAAGGTGTCTTTTGTTCCAATCAGGATTGAGTCAGACGTTTTGGTCATCGGCCGTGTCGACGGCATGTTATATACGCAATAGATGTCCAACAAGCAGTTTAAAATGAAAAATACCTTACGAAATTTTTATTAAAGAAAATGGCAAACTCGACTACTTGAAGTCATTTGGTTCCAAAGTAATGGTTCTCGATAAGGATCCCGGCAAAAATAAGTTTGCACCGAGAGCAACCGAGGGAATATTTGTGGGGTATCCACACGACAAAAAGGGATGTCGCATATGGATGCTAAGCTCACATAAAATAATATGTGCGCGTGATGTGAAATTCGTCGATGAGATTTGTGGGCAGCAAAGCATTTCAAACAAACTCTCTGAAACCCTGCTACCATGTAGTCCCACTACATCAAGCGATAGAAGTTTCGTTGAATTCTCTCCTCGTCCACCGAGAAACAACATGATTGCTGACAACAGAACTCCAGTGGTAGCAGTGAACAGCCAAGAAGATGAAGGTAGAGCTCCTGGTCGGCCAAAGATGTTGCGCACAGGGCGTAGAGGACGACCTCGAAAACTTTTTCGCGCTCGCACGTTGACTTCAGAAGAAAAACCTCCAGAGGAGCCTAAAGTTGAATCAGATGAGCTGGAGGACGATGTTTTTGCTAGCGTAGCCGAAATTAGTATACGAAGTGCAATGAACGGGCCTGCGTGCGAAGAATGGAAGGATGCCATCGAGTCAGAAGTGGTGAGTCTTATTGAAAATGATACATGATGTGGATTATGTGGCAATATTGAACGCCGAAAGGCACGACTAGTAGCAAAAGGCTATAGCCAAAAACATGGTGTAGATTATCACCAAACATTCGCACCAGTGGCCAGACTGGAAACTTTGCGACTAATGCTTGCTTTATCCGTACAGTTTGGACTCGCGATCTGGCAATTTGACGTTGTGACTGCTTACTTTAATGGTACATTAGAAGAAAAGATATTTATGAAAGTACCAGACATGCTGAGTGAGATGCTGGAGCGTATTGTTTTAAAACAAGGTAGAAGCACTGATATGGGTATACGAGCGAATAAAATGTTAAACGATTTTCGTGATGGTGGTAATGTTTGTGCACTTAAAAAGGCTCTGTACGGGCTCAAACAAGCAGGTCGTCAATGGTATAAGAAGTTGAAAGCCAAACTTGTAAGTATTGGGTTTAAGCCAATTATGAATGAGCTATGCTTATTTTATTGTCACGTAAATAACGAACTCACATTACTGTTGGTGTACGTCGACGATATTCTTATTGCATCACAATATAGAAAAGCTGTAAGAAAATTTAAAGATCAACTTTTGAAGGACTTTGCAATCAAGGATCTCGGTTTGGCAAATTTCTGCCTTGGTTTGGAAATAATCCAAAATAACGCCGTTATAAAATTAAAGCAATCAGGATATATAAAAGAATTGCTCAGAAGTTATGGCATGTCTGATTGCAATGCCGTGGCCACGCCTGCAGACATAAACACTCAATTTGATAATGCATTAAGCAAACCATGCGAAGGATGTCCCTACCGAGAGCTAATTGGTGCTTTGATGTATCTATCAGTGGCAACGAGACTTGATATTGCGAATTTCATATCAAGATTTGCGCAGTTTTTGAATAACCCTCTTGATTGCCATTGGCAGGCTGCTAAAAAGAGTTTTGCGGTATTTGGCTGGTTCGGTAAATAAAGGCTTAGAATATAAAAGGACGAATAATCCACTGCTTGCTTACACCGATGCTGATTGGGGTGGATGCGTTGTGGACCGTCGCTCTTATACAGGCTACGTGTTTATTCTCAGTGGAGCTGCTATAACCTGGAAATCGCAGAAGCAACGTACCGTAGCACTTTCTTCTACCGAAGCCGAGTACGTCAGTTTAGCTGAAGCAGCGAAAGAGGCAATTTATTTGCGAAGTTTCTTAAATGAGCTTGACTTAAGTGATCTCGCTAGAATTACAATTTTTGTGGACAATCGAGGAGCACAGTGTTTGGCGAGTGATTCTGTATTTCATGCTCGCACGAAACATATAGATATGAGACATCATTTTGTTCGAGAGTCGGTTGCCGCTAAGATGTTTGTATTGAAACATGTACCAACACAGTAAATGATTGCCGATATAATGACTAAATCACTGCCGAGAGCAACTCATGAGAGATGTCTAACAGGACTTGGTTTCTGCACTTAAGACAACCTGCATATTGAGAGGGAGTGTTGAATAAAAGCTGTTTATCAATTACAATATGCATGTTGATCTGGTAACGTTGTGACACGTCATCTTTGACGTTTTACAACATATATATATATATATATATATATATATATATATATATATATATATATATATATATATATATATATATATATATATATATATATATATATATATATGTATATATGTATATATATATATATATATATATATATACATTTTTTTCTTTTCTTTCTATCTCTTCTTCCGGTGGACGGCCTTCTTTGATAGTTTAATTTTAAGGTGCTTGTTAAATAAAATCTACAAAAGTTTGCGCAATCTTAACAGGTTATGGGCCCAGATGCGCCAAATTTAATAATTGAATAGTTTTTAAATTTGTAATGAGCGATATTGAAGAGATCAGTGAAGTTTTTGACGCAAAAGTTGATCGGAAAAATTTCAGCACGAGTGACAATTTTTCAAAGAAAATGGCAGCAAACTCCTTATCTAGTTCCTCGCGAATCGAATTATTATCAAAAGATAATTACGATACGTGGAGTCTGCAGGTCGAGGCGCTGCTAATCAAAAATGATCTTTGGGAGTTCGGCAGCGGCGGCTTTGTAATGCCAGTAGAGAATGTCGCAAGAAGCGCTTGGGTAAAACAGGATAAGAAAGCCAAAGCGGATCTAATCTTATCAATACAGCCTTCGGAGCTAAAACAAATACGTGGATGTGAGACTTCACGTGAAGTTTGGCTTAAGCTTGAGAGTATTTATGCTTCAAAGGGGCCTGCGCGTAAAGCGACATTGTTGAAGCAACTTATGCTGCAGAAGCTGGATGAAGGTGGCGATGTAATAGACCACATCGCACGTTTCATGGATGTAGTTGATTAGTTAGAAAGCATGAGCATTGAGGTAAATGGCGATTTACTAACCATTATGTTGCTGTATAGCCTTCCATCAAGTTTTGAAAACTTTCGTTGCGCAATCGAATCTCGTGATGAACTACCTACTGCCGAGGTTTTGAAAGTCAAAATTATAGAAGAGAGCGACGCACGATTGCAAGCTTCTGGAAGTGTGATAGCAATGGTTGCTGGGGGTCGCACACGTGATCGTAAGTCTAATTTGGAACATGGGAAAATGGCTACGAAAGACATTAGATGTTTTAAGTTCGATTGGACTCAAGGCGAATGCTTGTTCTGCAAAGAAAAACAATAATGCAAAAGGTTACAAGCAGTCTCATCATGTTGACGAAACATACGCCGTATGCCATTCTGTAACTACTGGAATGACTGTTTCAACAAACACTAATCGTGCTTGGATTCTCGATAGTGTTGCACAGCGCATTTATGTGGAGATGAAAGTATTTTTAATTCAATAACCAAATCTCCAAAAGTTAAGTTAAATCTGGCAAGCCAAGCCTGTGCTGAGGTTCAAGGCACTGGCGTGGTGGAGCTGACAGTGGCTGGCGATAGTGGTAATCGCTGCATTCAATTTAAAAATACGCTTTTTGTACCTGATCCTCGAACTAATCTCATATCGGTAGCAAAAATTACGGACAAAGGTCATACTGTTACATTTTCGAAAGATAGTGCGTATGTTTGCGATGTGAATGGCAGAAAATCGCTTATAGCCGATCGTAGAGGCGATTTGTTTTATCTACGCGAGAGTAGCGAATGCGCTGCTATCCAATCGAAGTGCTCCGAACTGTTGAAGTGGCATTGTCGATTGGGTCACTTAAACGCGAAGGATATGATTAGATTAATTAAGATCGGTACTTTGCCTAAAGTTGATATTGATGACCTCAAATTAATCGCGACATGTGAGGTGTGCTTAAAGGGTAAGATGACCGCATTGCCGTTTACCAATTCCCACAATCCATGCGGTGAGATGTTGAAGATAGTACACTCAGATGTGGTTGGTCCTTTTCGTACGGAATGTACAGAACGAGCCAGGTATTTTGTTACGTTCATAGACGACATCTCTAGATGGTGTGAGGTATATTTCTTACGAGAGAAAAGCGGTGTTTTCGAAGCTTTTAAAATGTATCAGCGATTTGTGGAAAATCAAACTGGACAAAGAATAAAATGCTTGCAGTCAGACAATGGGCGTGAGTATTCTAATAACGATTTTAATAAATACCTTTCAGATCATGGCATTTTACGGAGACTGTCTATTCCTCGGACTCCAGAACAAAACGGAGTCGCAGAGCGTCAGAATCGTACGCTATTAGATATGGCAAGGTGTCTTTTGTTCCAATCAGGATTGAGTCAGACGTTTTGGTCATCGGCCGTGTCGACGGCATGTTATATACGCAATAGATGTCCAACAAGCAGTTTAAAATGAAAAATACCTTACGAAATTTTTATTAAAGAAAATGGCAAACTCGACTACTTGAAGTCATTTGGTTCCAAAGTAATGGTTCTCGATAAGGATCCCGGCAAAAATAAGTTTGCACCGAGAGCAACCGAGGGAATATTTGTGGGGTATCCACACGACAAAAAGGGATGTCGCATATGGATGCTAAGCTCACATAAAATAATATGTGCGCGTGATGTGAAATTCGTCGATGAGATTTGTGGGCAGCAAAGCATTTCAAACAAACTCTCTGAAACCCTGCTACCATGTAGTCCCACTACATCAAGCGATAGAAGTTTCGTTGAATTCTCTCCTCGTCCACCGAGAAACAACATGATTGCTGACAACAGAACTCCAGTGGTAGCAGTGAACAGCCAAGAAGATGAAGGTAGAGCTCCTGGTCGGCCAAAGATGTTGCGCACAGGGCGTAGAGGACGACCTCGAAAACTTTTTCGCGCTCGCACGTTGACTTCAGAAGAAAAACCTCCAGAGGAGCCTAAAGTTGAATCAGATGAGCTGGAGGACGATGTTTTTGCTAGCGTAGCCGAAATTAGTATACGAAGTGCAATGAACGGGCCTGCGTGCGAAGAATGGAAGGATGCCATCGAGTCAGAAGTGGTGAGTCTTATTGAAAATGATACATGATGTGGATTATGTGGCAATATTGAACGCCGAAAGGCACGACTAGTAGCAAAAGGCTATAGCCAAAAACATGGTGTAGATTATCACCAAACATTCGCACCAGTGGCCAGACTGGAAACTTTGCGACTAATGCTTGCTTTATCCGTACAGTTTGGACTCGCGATCTGGCAATTTGACGTTGTGACTGCTTACTTTAATGGTACATTAGAAGAAAAGATATTTATGAAAGTACCAGACATGCTGAGTGAGATGCTGGAGCGTATTGTTTTAAAACAAGGTAGAAGCACTGATATGGGTATACGAGCGAATAAAATGTTAAACGATTTTCGTGATGGTGGTAATGTTTGTGCACTTAAAAAGGCTCTGTACGGGCTCAAACAAGCAGGTCGTCAATGGTATAAGAAGTTGAAAGCCAAACTTGTAAGTATTGGGTTTAAGCCAATTATGAATGAGCTATGCTTATTTTATTGTCACGTAAATAACGAACTCACATTACTGTTGGTGTACGTCGACGATATTCTTATTGCATCACAATATAGAAAAGCTGTAAGAAAATTTAAAGATCAACTTTTGAAGGACTTTGCAATCAAGGATCTCGGTTTGGCAAATTTCTGCCTTGGTTTGGAAATAATCCAAAATAACGCCGTTATAAAATTAAAGCAATCAGGATATATAAAAGAATTGCTCAGAAGTTATGGCATGTCTGATTGCAATGCCGTGGCCACGCCTGCAGACATAAACACTCAATTTGATAATGCATTAAGCAAACCATGCGAAGGATGTCCCTACCGAGAGCTAATTGGTGCTTTGATGTATCTATCAGTGGCAACGAGACTTGATATTGCGAATTTCATATCAAGATTTGCGCAGTTTTTGAATAACCCTCTTGATTGCCATTGGCAGGCTGCTAAAAAGAGTTTTGCGGTATTTGGCTGGTTCGGTAAATAAAGGCTTAGAATATAAAAGGACGAATAATCCACTGCTTGCTTACACCGATGCTGATTGGGGTGGATGCGTTGTGGACCGTCGCTCTTATACAGGCTACGTGTTTATTCTCAGTGGAGCTGCTATAACCTGGAAATCGCAGAAGCAACGTACCGTAGCACTTTCTTCTACCGAAGCCGAGTACGTCAGTTTAGCTGAAGCAGCGAAAGAGGCAATTTATTTGCGAAGTTTCTTAAATGAGCTTGACTTAAGTGATCTCGCTAGAATTACAATTTTTGTGGACAATCGAGGAGCACAGTGTTTGGCGAGTGATTCTGTATTTCATGCTCGCACGAAACATATAGATATGAGACATCATTTTGTTCGAGAGTCGGATGCCGCTAAGATTGAAACATGTACCAACACAGTAAATGATTGCCGATATAATGACTAAATCACTGCCGAGAGCAACTCATGAGAGATGTCTAACAGGACTTGGTTTCTGCACTTAAGACAACCTGCATATTGAGAGGGAGTGTTGAATAAAAGCTGTTTATCAATTACAATATGCATGCTGATCTGGTAACGTTGTGACACGTCATCTTTGACGTTTTACAACATATATATATATATATATATATATATATATATATATATATATATATATATATATATATATATATATATATATATATATGTATATATGTATATATATATATATATATATATATATACATTTTTTTCTTTTCTTTCTATCTCTTCTTCCGGTGGACGGCCTTCTTTGATAGTTTAATTTTAAGGTGCTTGTTAAATAAAATCTACAAAAGTTTGCGCAATCTTAACAGGTTATGGGCCCAGATGCGCCAAATTTAATAATTGAATAGTTTTTAAATTTGTAATGAGCGATATTGAAGAGATCAGTGAAGTTTTTGACGCAAAAGTTGATCGGAAAAATTTCAGCACGAGTGATAATTTTTCAAAGAAAATGGCAGCAAACTCCTTATCTAGTTCCTCGCGAATCGAATTATTATCAAAAGATAATTACGATACGTGGAGTCTGCAGGTCGAGGCGCTGCTAATCAAAAATGATCTTTGGGAGTTCGGCAGCGGCGGCTTTGTAATGCCAGTAGAGAATGTCGCAAGAAGCGCTTGGGTAAAACAGGATAAGAAAGCCAAAGCGGATCTAATCTTATCAATACAGCCTTCGGAGCTAAAACAAATACGTGGATGTGAGACTTCACGTGAAGTTTGGCTTAAGCTTGAGAGTATTTATGCTTCAAAGGGGCCTGCGCGTAAAGCGACATTGTTGAAGCAACTTATGCTGCAGAAGCTGGATGAAGGTGGCGATGTAATAGACCACATCGCACGTTTCATGGATGTAGTTGATTAGTTAGAAAGCATGAGCATTGAGGTAAATGGCGATTTACTAACCATTATGTTGCTGTATAGCCTTCCATCAAGTTTTGAAAACTTTCGTTGCGCAATCGAATCTCGTGATGAACTACCTACTGTCGAGGTTTTGAAAGTCAAAATTATAGAAGAGAGCGACGCACGATTGCAAGCTTCTGGAAGTGTGATAGCAATGGTTGCTGGGGGTCGCACACGTGATCGTAAGTCTAATTTGGAACATGGGAAAATGGCTACGAAAGACATTAGATGTTTCAAGTTCGATTGGACTCAAGGCGAATGCTTGTTCTGCAAAGAAAAACAATAATGCAAAAGGTTACAAGCAGTCTCATCATGTTGACGAAACATACGCCGTATGCCATTCTGTAACTACTGGAATGACTGTTTCAACAAACACTAATCGTGCTTGGATTCTCGATAGTGTTGCACAGCGCATTTATGTGGAGATGAAAGTATTTTTAATTCAATAACCAAATCTCCAAAAGTTAAGTTAAATCTGGCAAGCCAAGCCTGTGCTGAGGTTCAAGGCACTGGCGTGGTGGAGCTGACAGTGGCTGGCGATAGTGGTAATCGCTGCATTCAATTTAAAAATACGCTTTTTGTACCTGATCCTCGAACTAATCTCATATCGGTAGCAAAAATTACGGACAAAGGTCATACTGTTACATTTTCGAAAGATAGTGCGTATGTTTGCGATGTGAATGGCAGAAAATCGCTTATAGCCGATCGTAGAGGCGATTTGTTTTATCTACGCGAGAGTAGCGAATGCGCTGCTATCCAATCGAAGTGCTCCGAACTGTTGAAGTGGCATTGTCGATTGGGTCACTTAAACGCGAAGGATATGATTAGATTAATTAAGATCGGTACTTTGCCTAAAGTTGATATTGATGACCTCAAATTAATCGCGACATGTGAGGTGTGCTTAAAGGGTAAGATGACCGCATTGCCGTTTACCAATTCCCACAATCCATGCGGTGAGATGTTGAAGATAGTACACTCAGATGTGGTTGGTCCTTTTCGTACGGAATGTACAGAACGAGCCAGGTATTTTGTTACGTTCATAGACGACATCTCTAGATGGTGTGAGGTATATTTCTTACGAGAGAAAAGCGGTGTTTTCGAAGCTTTTAAAATGTATCAGCGATTTGTGGAAAATCAAACTGGACAAAGAATAAAATGCTTGCAGTCAGACAATGGGCGTGAGTATTCTAATAACGATTTTAATAAATACCTTTCAGATCATGGCATTTTACGGAGACTGTCTATTCCTCGGACTCCAGAACAAAACGGAGTCGCAGAGCGTCAGAATCGTACGCTATTAGATATGGCAAGGTGTCTTTTGTTCCAATCAGGATTGAGTCAGACGTTTTGGTCATCGGCCGTGTCGACGGCATGTTATATACGCAATAGATGTCCAACAAGCAGTTTAAAATGAAAAATACCTTACGAAATTTTTATTAAAGAAAATGGCAAACTCGACTACTTGAAGTCATTTGGTTCCAAAGTAATGGTTCTCGATAAGGATCCCGGCAAAAATAAGTTTGCACCGAGAGCAACCGAGGGAATATTTGTGGGGTATCCACACGACAAAAAGGGATGTCGCATATGGATGCTAAGCTCACATAAAATAATATGTGCGCGTGATGTGAAATTCGTCGATGAGATTTGTGGGCAGCAAAGCATTTCAAACAAACTCTCTGAAACCCTGCTACCATGTAGTCCCACTACATCAAGCGATAGAAGTTTCGTTGAATTCTCTCCTCGTCCACCGAGAAACAACATGATTGCTGACAACAGAACTCCAGTGGTAGCAGTGAACAGCCAAGAAGATGAAGGTAGAGCTCCTGGTCGGCCAAAGATGTTGCGCACAGGGCGTAGAGGACGACCTCGAAAACTTTTTCGCGCTCGCACGTTGACTTCAGAAGAAAAACCTCCAGAGGAGCCTAAAGTTGAATCAGATGAGCTGGAGGACGATGTTTTTGCTAGCGTAGCCGAAATTAGTATACGAAGTGCAATGAACGGGCCTGCGTGCGAAGAATGGAAGGATGCCATCGAGTCAGAAGTGGTGAGTCTTATTGAAAATGATACATGATGTGGATTATGTGGCAATATTGAACGCCGAAAGGCACGACTAGTAGCAAAAGGCTATAGCCAAAAACATGGTGTAGATTATCACCAAACATTCGCACCAGTGGCCAGACTGGAAACTTTGCGACTAATGCTTGCTTTATCCGTACAGTTTGGACTCGCGATCTGGCAATTTGACGTTGTGACTGCTTACTTTAATGGTACATTAGAAGAAAAGATATTTATGAAAGTACCAGACATGCTGAGTGAGATGCTGGAGCGTATTGTTTTAAAACAAGGTAGAAGCACTGATATGGGTATACGAGCGAATAAAATGTTAAACGATTTTCGTGATGGTGGTAATGTTTGTGCACTTAAAAAGGCTCTGTACGGGCTCAAACAAGCAGGTCGTCAATGGTATAAGAAGTTGAAAGCCAAACTTGTAAGTATTGGGTTTAAGCCAATTATGAATGAGCTATGCTTATTTTATTGTCACGTAAATAACGAACTCACATTACTGTTGGTGTACGTCGTCGATATTCTTATTGCATCACAATATAGAAAAGCTGTAAGAAAATTTAAAGATCAACTTTTGAAGGACTTTGCAATCAAGGATCTCGGTTTGGCAAATTTCTGCCTTGGTTTGGAAATAATCCAAAATAACGCCGTTATAAAATTAAAGCAATCAGGATATATAAAAGAATTGCTCAGAAGTTATGGCATGTCTGATTGCAATGCCGTGGCCACGCCTGCAGACATAAACACTCAATTTGATAATGCATTAAGCAAACCATGCGAAGGATGTCCCTACCGAGAGCTAATTGGTGCTTTGATGTATCTATCAGTGGCAACGAGACTTGATATTGCGAATTTCATATCAAGATTTGCGCAGTTTTTGAATAACCCTCTTGATTGCCATTGGCAGGCTGCTAAAAGAGTTTTGCGGTATTTGGCTGGTTCGGTAAATAAAGGCTTAGAATAATAAAAGGACGAATAATCCACTGCTTGCTTACACCGATGCTGATTGGGGTGGATGCGTTGTGGACCGTCGCTCTTATACAGGCTACGTGTTTATTCTCAGTGGAGCTGCTATAACCTGGAAATCGCAGAAGCAACGTACCGTAGCACTTTCTTCTACCGAAGCCGAGTACGTCAGTTTAGCTGAAGCAGCGAAAGAGGCAATTTATTTGCGAAGTTTCTTAAATGAGCTTGACTTAAGTGATCTCGCTAGAATTACAATTTTTGTGGACAATCGAGGAGCACAGTGTTTGACGAGTGATTCTGTATTTCATGCTCGCACGAAACATATAGATATGAGACATCATTTTGTTCGAGAGTCGGATGCCGCTAAGATTGAAACATGTACCAACACAGTAAATGATTGCCGATATAATGACTAAATCACTGCCGAGAGCAACTCATGAGAGATGTCTAACAGGACTTGGTTTCTGCACTTAAGACAACCTGCATATTGAGAGGGAGTGTTGAATAAAAGCTGTTTATCAATTACAATATGCATGTTGATCTGGTAACGTTGTGACACGTCATCTTTGACGTTTTACAACATATATATATATATATATATATATATATATATATATATATATATATATATATATATATATATATATATATATATATATATATATATATATATATATATATATATATATATATATATATATATATATATATATATATATATATATATATATATATATATATATATATGTATATATGTATATATATATATATATATATATATATATATATACATTTTTTTCTTTTCTTTCTATCTCTTCTTCCGGTGGACGGCCTTCTTTGATAGTTTAATTTTAAGGTGCTTGTTAAATAAAATCTACAAAAGTTTGCGCAATCTTAACAGGTTATGGGCCCAGATGCGCCAAATTTAATAATTGAATAGTTTTTAAATTTGTAATGAGCGATATTGAAGAGATCAGTGAAGTTTTTGACGCAAAAGTTGATCGGAAAAATTTCAGCACGAGTGACAATTTTTCAAAGAAAATGGCAGCAAACTCCTTATCTAGTTCCTCGCGAATCGAATTATTATCAAAAGATAATTACGATACGTGGAGTCTGCAGGTCGAGGCGCTGCTAATCAAAAATGATCTTTGGGAGTTCGGCAGCGGCGGCTTTGTAATGCCAGTAGAGAATGTCGCAAGAAGCGCTTGGGTAAAACAGGATAAGAAAGCCAAAGCGGATCTAATCTTATCAATACAGCCTTCGGAGCTAAAACAAATACGTGGATGTGAGACTTCACGTGAAGTTTGGCTTAAGCTTGAGAGTATTTATGCTTCAAAGGGGCCTGCGCGTAAAGCGACATTGTTGAAGCAACTTATGCTGCAGAAGCTGGATGAAGGTGGCGATGTAATAGACCACATCGCACGTTTCATGGATGTAGTTGATTAGTTAGAAAGCATGAGCATTGAGGTAAATGGCGATTTACTAACCATTATGTTGCTGTATAGCCTTCCATCAAGTTTTGAAAACTTTCGTTGCGCAATCGAATCTCGTGATGAACTACCTACTGTCGAGGTTTTGAAAGTCAAAATTATAGAAGAGAGCGACGCACGATTGCAAGCTTCTGGAAGTGTGATAGCAATGGTTGCTGGGGGTCGCACACGTGATCGTAAGTCTAATTTGGAACATGGGAAAATGGCTACGAAAGACATTAGATGTTTCAAGTTCGATTGGACTCAAGGCGAATGCTTGTTCTGCAAAGAAAAACAATAATGCAAAAGGTTACAAGCAGTCTCATCATGTTGACGAAACATACGCCGTATGCCATTCTGTAACTACTGGAATGACTGTTTCAACAAACACTAATCGTGCTTGGATTCTCGATAGTGTTGCACAGCGCATTTATGTGGAGATGAAAGTATTTTTAATTCAATAACCAAATCTCCAAAAGTTAAGTTAAATCTGGCAAGCCAAGCCTGTGCTGAGGTTCAAGGCACTGGCGTGGTGGAGCTGACAGTGGCTGGCGATAGTGGTAATCGCTGCATTCAATTTAAAAATACGCTTTTTGTACCTGATCCTCGAACTAATCTCATATCGGTAGCAAAAATTACGGACAAAGGTCATACTGTTACATTTTCGAAAGATAGTGCGTATGTTTGCGATGTGAATGGCAGAAAATCGCTTATAGCCGATCGTAGAGGCGATTTGTTTTATCTACGCGAGAGTAGCGAATGCGCTGCTATCCAATCGAAGTGCTCCGAACTGTTGAAGTGGCATTGTCGATTGGGTCACTTAAACGCGAAGGATATGATTAGATTAATTAAGATCGGTACTTTGCCTAAAGTTGATATTGATGACCTCAAATTAATCGCGACATGTGAGGTGTGCTTAAAGGGTAAGATGACCGCATTGCCGTTTACCAATTCCCACAATCCATGCGGTGAGATGTTGAAGATAGTACACTCAGATGTGGTTGGTCCTTTTCGTACGGAATGTACAGAACGAGCCAGGTATTTTGTTACGTTCATAGACGACATCTCTAGATGGTGTGAGGTATATTTCTTACGAGAGAAAAGCGGTGTTTTCGAAGCTTTTAAAATGTATCAGCGATTTGTGGAAAATCAAACTGGACAAAGAATAAAATGCTTGCAGTCAGACAATGGGCGTGAGTATTCTAATAACGATTTTAATAAATACCTTTCAGATCATGGCATTTTACGGAGACTGTCTATTCCTCGGACTCCAGAACAAAACGGAGTCGCAGAGCGTCAGAATCGTACGCTATTAGATATGGCAAGGTGTCTTTTGCTCCAATCAGGATTGAGTCAGACGTTTTGGTCATCGGCCGTGTCGACGGCATGTTATATACGCAATAGATGTCCAACAAGCAGTTTAAAATGAAAAATACCTTACGAAATTTTTATTAAAGAAAATGGCAAACTCGACTACTTGAAGTCATTTGGTTCCAAAGTAATGGTTCTCGATAAGGATCCCGGCAAAAATAAGTTTGCACCGAGAGCAACCGAGGGAATATTTGTGGGGTATCCACACGACAAAAAGGGATGTCGCATATGGATGCTAAGCTCACATAAAATAATATGTGCGCGTGATGTGAAATTCGTCGATGAGATTTGTGGGCAGCAAAGCATTTCAAACAAACTCTCTGAAACCCTGCTACCATGTAGTCCCACTACATCAAGCGATAGAAGTTTCGTTGAATTCTCTCCTCGTCCACCGAGAAACAACATGATTGCTGACAACAGAACTCCAGTGGTAGCAGTGAACAGCCAAGAAGATGAAGGTAGAGCTCCTGGTCGGCCAAAGATGTTGCGCACAGGGCGTAGAGGACGACCTCGAAAACTTTTTCGCGCTCGCACGTTGACTTCAGAAGAAAAACCTCCAGAGGAGCCTAAAGTTGAATCAGATGAGCTGGAGGACGATGTTTTTGCTAGCGTAGCCGAAATTAGTATACGAAGTGCAATGAACGGGCCTGCGTGCGAAGAATGGAAGGATGCCATCGAGTCAGAAGTGGTGAGTCTTATTGAAAATGATACATAATGTGGATTAGATGGCAATATTGAACGCCGAAAGGCACGACTAGTAGCAAAAGGCTATAGCCAAAAACATGGTGTAGATTATCACCAAACATTCGCACCAGTGGCCAGACTGGAAACTTTGCGACTAATGCTTGCTTTATCCGTACAGTTTGGACTCGCGATCTGGCAATTTGACGTTGTGACTGCTTACTTTAATGGTACATTAGAAGAAAAGATATTTATGAAAGTACCAGACATGCTGAGTGAGATGCTGGAGCGTATTGTTTTAAAACAAGGTAGAAGCACTGATATGGGTATACGAGCGAATAAAATGTTAAACGATTTTCGTGATGGTGGTAATGTTTGTGCACTTAAAAAGGCTCTGTACGGGCTCAAACAAGCAGGTCGTCAATGGTATAAGAAGTTGAAAGCCAAACTTGTAAGTATTGGGTTTAAGCCAATTATGAATGAGCTATGCTTATTTTATTGTCACGTAAATAACGAACTCACATTACTGTTGGTGTACGTCGACGATATTCTTATTGCATCACAATATAGAAAAGCTGTAAGAAAATTTAAAGATCAACTTTTGAAGGACTTTGCAATCAAGGATCTCGGTTTGGCAAATTTCTGCCTTGGTTTGGAAATAATCCAAAATAACGCCGTTATAAAATTAAAGCAATCAGGATATATAAAAGAATTGCTCAGAAGTTATGGCATGTCTGATTGCAATGCCGTGGCCACGCCTGCAGACATAAACACTCAATTTGATAATGCATTAAGCAAACCATGCGAAGGATGTCCCTACCGAGAGCTAATTGGTGCTTTGATGTGTCTATCAGTGGCAACGAGACTTGATATTGCGAATTTCATATCAAGATTTGCGCAGTTTTTGAATAACCCTCTTGATTGCCATTGGCAGGCTGCTAAAAGAGTTTTGCGGTATTTGGCTGGTTCGGTAAATAAAGGCTTAGAATAATAAAAGGACGAATAATCCACTGCTTGCTTACACCGATGCTGATTGGGGTGGATGCGTTGTGGACCGTCGCTCTTATACAGGCTACGTGTTTATTCTCAGTGGAGCTGCTATAACCTGGAAATCGCAGAAGCAACGTACCGTAGCACTTTCTTCTACCGAAGCCGAGTACGTCAGTTTAGCTGAAGCAGCGAAAGAGGCAATTTATTTGCGAAGTTTCTTAAATGAGCTTGACTTAAGTGATCTCGCTAGAATGACAATTTTTGTGGACAATCGAGGAGCACAGTGTTTGGCGAGTGATTCTGTATTTCATGCTCGCACGAAACATATAGATATGAGACATCATTTTGTTCGAGAGTCGGTTGCCGCTAAGATGTTTGTATTGAAACATGTACCAACACAGTAAATGATTGCCGATATAATGACTAAATCACTGCCGAGAGCAACTCATGAGAGATGTCTAAAAGGACTTGGTTTCTGTACTTAAGACAACCTGCATATTGAGAGGGAGTGTTGAATAAAAGCTGTTTATCAATTACAATATGCATGTTGATCTGGTAACGTTGTGACACGTCATCTTTGACGTTTTACAACATATATATATATATATATATATATATATATATATATATATATATATATATATATATATGTATATATATATATATATATATATATATATATATATATATATATATATATATATATATATATATATATATGTATATATATATATATATATATATATATATATATATGTTGTAAAACGTCAAAGATGACGTGTCACAACGTTACCAGATATATATATATATATATATGTATATATATATATATATATATACATTTTTTTCTTTTCTTTCTATCTCTTCTTCCGGTGGACGGCCTTCTTTGAAGTTTAATTTTAAGGTGCTTGTTAAATAAAATCTACAAAAGTTTGCGCAATCTTAACAGGTTATGGGCCCAGATGCGCCAAATTTAATAATTGAATAGTTTTTAAATTTGTAATGAGCGATATTGAAGAGATCAGTGAAGTTTTTGACGCAAAAGTTGATCGGAAAAATTTCAGCACGAGTGACAATTTTTCAAAGAAAATTGCAGCAAACTCCTTATCTAGTTCCTCGCGAATCGAATTATTATCAAAAGATAATTACGATACGTGGAGTCTGCAGGTCGAGGCGCTGCTAATCAAAAATGATCTTTGGGAGTTCGGCAGCGGCGGCTTTGTAATGCCAGTAGAGGATGTCGCAAGAAGCGCTTGGGTAAAACAGGATAAGAAAGCCAAAGCGGATCTAATCTTATCAATACAGCCTTCGGAGCTAAAACAAATACGTGGATGTGAGACTTCACGTGAAGTTTGGCTTAAGCTTGAGAGTATTTATGCTTCAAAGGGGCCTGCGCGTAAAGCGACATTGTTGAAGCAACTTATGCTGCAGAAGCTGGATGAAGGTGGCGATGTAAAAGACCACATCGCACGTTTCATGGATGTAGTTGATAAGTTAGAAAGCATGAGCATTGAGGTAAATGGCGATTTACTAACCATTATGTTGCTGTATAGCCTTCCATCAAGTTTTGAAAACTTTCGTTGCGCAATCGAATCTCGTGATGAACTACCTACTGCCGAGGTTTTGAAAGTCAAAATTATAGAAGAGAGCGAGGCACGATTGCAAGCTTCTGGAAGTGTGATAGCAATGGTTGCTGGGGGTCGCACACGTGATCGTAAGTCTAATTTGGAACATGGGAAAATGGCTACGAAAGACATTAGATGTTTCAAGTGCGGTGCGATTGGACTCAAGGCGAATGCTTGTTCTGCAAAGAAAAACAATAATGCAAAAGGTTACAAGCAGTCTCATCATGTTGACGAAACATACGCCGTATGCCATTCTGTAACTACTGGAATGACTGTTTCAACAAACACTAATCGTGCTTGGATTCTCGATAGTGGTTGCACAGCGCATTTATGTGGAGATGAAAGTATTTTTAATTCAATAACCAAATCTCCAAAAGTTAAGTTAAATCTGGCAAGCCATGCCTGTGCTGAGGTTCAAGGCACTGGCGTGGTGGAGCTGACAGTGGCTGGCGATAGTGGTAATCGCTGCATTCAATTTAAAAATACGCTTTTTGTACCTGATCCTCGAACTAATCTCATATCGGTAGCAAAAATTACGGACAAAGGTCATACTGTTACATTTTCGAAAGATAGTGCGTATGTTTGCGATGTGAATGGCAGAAAATCGCTTATAGCCGATCGTAGAGGCGATTTGTTTTATCTACGCGAGAGTAGCGAATGCGCTGCTATCCAATCGAAGTGCTCCGAACTGTTGAAGTGGCATTGTCGATTGGGTCACTTAAACGCGAAGGATATGATTAGATTAATTAAGATCGGTACTTTGCCTAAAGTTGATATTGATGACCTCAAATTAATCGCGACATGTGAGGTGTGCTTAAAGGGTAAGATGACCGCATTGCCGTTTACCAATTCCCACAATCCATGCGTTGAGATGTTGAAGATAGTACACTCAGATGTGGTTGGTCCTTTTCGTACGGAATCTACAGAACGAGCCAGATATTTTGTTACCTTCATAGACGACAGCTCTAGATGGTGTGAGGTATATTTCTTACGAGAGAAAAGCGGTGTTTTCGAAGCTTTTAAAATGTATCAGCGATTTGTGGAAAATCAAACTGGGCAAAGAATAAAATGCTTGCAGTCAGACAATGGGCGTGAGTATTCTAATAACGATTTTAATAAATATCTTTCAGATCATGGCATTTTACGGAGACTGTCTATTCCTCGGACTCCAGAACAAAACGGAGTCGCAGAGCGTCAGAATCGTACGCTATTAGATATGGCAAGGTGTCTTTTGCTCCAATCAGGATTGAGTCAGACGTTTTGGTCATCGGCCGTGTCGACGGCATGTTATATACGCAATAGATGTCCAACAAGCAGTTTAAAATGAAAAATACCTTACGAAATTTTTATTAAAGAAAAGGGCAAACTCGACTACTTGAAGTCATTTGGTTCCAAAGTAATGGTTCTCGATAAGGATCCCGGCAAAAATAAGTTTGCACCGAGAGCAACCGAGGGAATATTTGTGGGGTATCCACACGACAAAAAGGGATATCGCATATGGATGCTAAGCTCACATAAAATAATATGTGCGCGTGATGTTAAATTCGTCGATGAGATTTGTGGGCAGCAAAGCATTTCAAACAAACTCTCTGAAACCCTGCTACCATGTAGTCCCACTACATCAAGCGATAGAAGTTTCGTTGAATTCTCTCCTCGTCCACCGAGAAACAACATGATTGCTGACAACAGAACTCCAGTGGTAGCAGTGAACAGCCAAGAAGATGAAGGTAGAGCTCCTGGTCGGCCAAAGATGTTGCGCACAGGGCGTAGAGGACGACCTCGAAAACTTTTTCGCGCTCGCACGTTGACTCCAGAAGAAAAACCTCCAGAGGAGCCTAAAGTTGAATCAGATGAGCTGGAGGACGATGTTTTTGCTAGCGTAGCCGAAATTAGTATACGAAGTGCAATGAACGGGCCTGCGTGCGAAGAATGGAAGGATGCCATCGAGTCAGAAGTGGTGAGTCTTATTGAAAATGATACATGATGTGGATTAGATGGCAATATTGAACGCCGAAAGGCACGACTAGTAGCAAAAGGCTATAGCCAAAAACATGGTGTAGATTATCACCAAACATTCGCACCAGTGGCCAGACTGGAAACTTTGCGACTAATGCTTGCTTTATCCGTACAGTTTGGACTCGCGATCTGGCAATTTGACGTTGTGACTGCTTACTTTAATGGTACATTAGAAGAAAAGATATTTATGAAAGTACCAGACATGCTGAGTGAGATGCTGGAGCGTATTGTTTTAAAACAAGGTAGAAGCACTGATATGGGTATACGAGCGAATAAAATGTTAAACGATTTTCGTGATGGTGGTAATGTTTGTGCACTTAAAAAGGCTCTGTACGGGCTCAAACAAGCAGGTCGTCAATGGTATAAGAAGTTGAAAGCCAAACTTGTAAGTATTGGGTTTAAGCCAATTATGAATGAGCTATGCTTATTTTATTGTCACGTAAATAACGAACTCACATTACTGTTGGTGTACGTCGACGATATTCTTATTGCATCACAATATAGAAAAGCTGTAAGAAAATTTAAAGATCAACTTTTGAAGGACTTTGCAATCAAGGATCTCGGTTTGGCAAATTTCTGCCTTGGTTTGGAAATAATCCAAAATAACGCCGTTATAAAATTAAAGCAATCAGGATATATAAAAGAATTGCTCAGAAGTTATGGCATGTCTGATTGCAATGCCGTGGCCACGCCTGCAGACATAAACACTCAATTTGATAATGCATTAAGCAAACCATGCGAAGGATGTCCCTACCGAGAGCTAATTGGTGCTTTGATGTATCTATCAGTGGCAACGAGACTTGATATTGCGAATTTCATATCAAGATTTGCGCAGTTTTTGAATAACCCTCTTGATTGCCATTGGCAGGCTGCTAAAAAGAGTTTTGCGGTATTTGGCTGGTTCGGTAAATAAAGGCTTAGAATATAAAAGGACGAATAATCCACTGCTTGCTTACACCGATGCTGATTGGGGTGGATGCGTTGTGGACCGTCGCTCTTATACAGGCTACGTGTTTATTCTCAGTGGAGCTGCTATAACCTGGAAATCGCAGAAGCAACGTACCGTAGCACTTTCTTCTACCGAAGCCGAGTACGTCAGTTTAGCTGAAGCAGCGAAAGAGGCAATTTATTTGCGAAGTTTCTTAAATGAGCTTGACTTAAGTGATCTCGCTAGAATTACAATTTTTGTGGACAATCGAGGAGCACAGTGTTTGGCGAGTGATTCTGTATTTCATGCTCGCACGAAACATATAGATATGAGACATCATTTTGTTCGAGAGTCGGTTGCCGCTAAGATGTTTGTATTGAAACATGTACCAACACAGTAAATGATTGCCGATATAATGACTAAATCACTGCCGAGAGCAACTCATGAGAGATGTCTAACAGGACTTGGTTTCTGCACTTAAGACAACCTGCATATTGAGAGGGAGTGTTGAATAAAAGCTGTTTATCAATTACAATATGCATGTTGATCTGGTAACGTTGTGACACGTCATCTTTGACGTTTTACAACATATATATATATATATGTATATATATATATATATATATATATATATATATATATATATATATATATATATATATATGTATATATATATATATATATATATATATATACATTTTTTTCTTTTCTTTCTATCTCTTCTTCCGGTGGACGGCCTTCTTTGATAGTTTAATTTTAAGGTGCTTGTTAAATAAAATCTACAAAAGTTTGCGCAATCTTAACAGGTTATGGGCCCAGATGCGCCAAATTTAATAATTGAATAGTTTTTAAATTTGTAATGAGCGATATTGAAGAGATCAGTGAAGTTTTTGACGCAAAAGTTGATCGGAAAAATTTCAGCACGAGTGACAATTTTGCAAAGAAAATGGCAGCAAACTCCTTATCTAGTTCCTCGCGAATCGAATTATTATCAAAAGATAATTACGATACGTGGAGTCTGCAGGTCGAGGCGCTGCTAATCAAAAATGATCTTTGGGAGTTCGGCAGCGGCGGCTTTGTAATGCCAGTAGAGGATGTCGCAAGAAGCGCTTGGGTAAAACAGGATAAGAAAGCCAAAGCGGATCTAATCTTATCAATACAGCCTTCGGAGCTAAAACAAATACGTGGATGTGAGACTTCACGTGAAGTTTGGCTTAAGCTTGAGAGTATTTATGCTTCAAAGGGGCCTGCGCGTAAAGCGACAT
This sequence comes from Clusia tigrina, assembly GCA_920105625.2. NCBI lineage: Eukaryota > Metazoa > Arthropoda > Insecta > Diptera > Clusiidae > Clusia > Clusia tigrina. Next base: position 317,026,481 of record OV050030.1, read on the forward strand.
TGTTGAAGCAACTTATGCTGCAGAAGCTGGATGAAGGTGGCGATGTAAAAGACCACATCGCACGTTTCATGGATGTAGTTGATAAGTTAGAAAGCATGAGCATTGAGGTAAATGGCGATTTACTAACCATTATGTTGCTGTATAGCCTTCCATCAAGTTTTGAAAACTTTCGTTGCGCAATCGAATCTCGTGATGAACTACCTACTGCCGAGGTTTTGAAAGTCAAAATTATAGAAGAGAGCGAGGCACGATTGCAAGCTTCTGGAAGTGTGATAGCAATGGTTGCTGGGGGTCGCACACGTGATCGTAAGTCTAATTTGGAACATGGGAAAATGGCTACGAAAGACATTAGATGTTTCAAGTGCGGTGCGATTGGACTCAAGGCGAATGCTTGTTCTGCAAAGAAAAACAATAATGCAAAAGGTTACAAGCAGTCTCATCATGTTGACGAAACATACGCCGTATGCCATTCTGTAACTACTGGAATGACTGTTTCAACAAACACTAATCGTGCTTGGATTCTCGATAGTGGTTGCACAGCGCATTTATGTGGAGATGAAAGTATTTTTAATTCAATAACCAAATCTCTAAAAGTTAAGTTAAATCTGGCAAGCCAAGCCTGTGCTGAGGTTCAAGGCACTGGCGTGGTGGAGCTGACAGTGGCTGGCGATAGTGGTAATCGCTGCATTCAATTTAAAAATACGCTTTTTGTACCTGATCCTCGAACTAATCTCATATCGGTAGCAAAAATTACGGACAAAGGTCATACTGTTACATTTTCGAAAGATAGTGCGTATGTTTGCGATGTGAATGGCAGAAAATCGCTTATAGCCGATCGTAGAGGCGATTTGTTTTATCTACGCGAGAGTAGCGAATGCGCTGCTATCCAATCGAAGTGCTCCGAACTGTTGAAGTGGCATTGTCGATTGGGTCACTTAAACGCGAAGGATATGATTAGATTAATTAAGATCGGTACTTTGCCTAAAGTTGATATTGATGACCTCAAATTAATCGCGACATGTGAGGTGTGCTTAAAGGGTAAGATGACCGCATTGCCGTTTACCAATTCCCACAATCCATGCGGTGAGATGTTGAAGATAGTACACTCAGATGTGGTTGGTCCTTTTCGTACGGAATCTACGGAACGAGCCAGGTATTTTGTTACGTTCATAGACGACAGCTCTAGATGGTGTGAGGTATATTTCTTACGAGAGAAAAGCGGTGTTTTCGAAGCTTTTAAAATGTATCAGCGATTTGTGGAAAATCAAACTGGGCAAAGAATAAAATGCTTGCAGTCAGACAATGGGCGTGAGTATTCTAATAACGATTTTAATAAATATCTTTCAGATCATGGCATTTTACGGAGACTGTCTATTCCTCGGACTCCAGAACAAAACGGAGTCGCAGAGCGTCAGAATCGTACGCTATTAGATATGGCAAGGTGTCTTTTGCTCCAATCAGGATTGAGTCAGACGTTTTGGTCATCGGCCGTGTCGACGGCATGTTATATACGCAATAGATGTCCAACAAGCAGTTTAAAATGAAAAATACCTTACGAAATTTTTATTAAAGAAAAGGGCAAACTCGACTACTTGAAGTCATTTGGTTCCAAAGTAATGGTTCTCGATAAGGATCCCGGCAAAAATAAGTTTGCACCGAGAGCAACCGAGGGAATATTTGTGGGGTATCCACACGACAAAAAGGGATATCGCATATGGATGCTAAGCTCACATAAAATAATATGTGCGCGTGATGTTAAATTCGTCGATGAGATTTGTGGGCAGCAAAGCATTTCAAACAAACTCTCTGAAACCCTGCTACCATGTAGTCCCACTACATCAAGCGATAGAAGTTTCGTTGAATTCTCTCCTCGTCCACCGAGAAACAACATGATTGCTGACAACAGAACTCCAGTGGTAGCAGTGAACAGCCAAGAAGATGAAGGTAGAGCTCCTGGTCGGCCAAAGATGTTGCGCACAGGGCGTAGAGGACGACCTCGAAAACTTTTTCGCGCTCGCACGTTGACTCCAGAAGAAAAACCTCCAGAGGAGCCTAAAGTTGAATCAGATGAGCTGGAGGACGATGTTTTTGCTAGCGTAGCCGAAATTAGTATACGAAGTGCAATGAACGGGCCTGCGTGCGAAGAATGGAAGGATGCCATCGAGTCAGAAGTGGTGAGTCTTATTGAAAATGATACATGATGTGGATTAGATGGCAATATTGAACGCCGAAAGGCACGACTAGTAGCAAAAGGCTATAGCCAAAAACATGGTGTAGATTATCACCAAACATTCGCACCAGTGGCCAGACTGGAAACTTTGCGACTAATGCTTGCTTTATCCGTACAGTTTGGACTCGCGATCTGGCAATTTGACGTTGTGACTGCTTACTTTAATGGTACATTAGAAGAAAAGATATTTATGAAAGTACCAGACATGCTGAGTGAGATGCTGGAGCGTATTGTTTTAAAACAAGGTAGAAGCACTGATATGGGTATACGAGCGAATAAAATGTTAAACGATTTTCGTGATGGTGGTAATGTTTGTGCACTTAAAAAGGCTCTGTACGGGCTCAAACAAGCAGGTCGTCAATGGTATAAGAAGTTGAAAGCCAAACTTGTAAGTATTGGGTTTAAGCCAATTATGAATGAGCTATGCTTATTTTATTGTCACGTAAATAACGAACTCACATTACTGTTGGTGTACGTCGACGATATTCTTATTGCATCACAATATAGAAAAGCTGTAAGAAAATTTAAAGATCAACTTTTGAAGGACTTTGCAATCAAGGATCTCGGTTTGGCAAATTTCTGCCTTGGTTTGGAAATAATCCAAAATAACGCCGTTATAAAATTAAAGCAATCAGGATATATAAAAGAATTGCTCAGAAGTTATGGCATGTCTGATTGCAATGCCGTGGCCACGCCTGCAGACATAAACACTCAATTTGATAATGCATTAAGCAAACCATGCGAAGGATGTCCCTACCGAGAGCTAATTGGTGCTTTGATGTATCTATCAGTGGCAACGAGACTTGATATTGCGAATTTCATATCAAGATTTGCGCAGTTTTTGAATAACCCTCTTGATTGCCATTGGCAGGCTGCTAAAAAGAGTTTTGCGGTATTTGGCTGGTTCGGTAAATAAAGGCTTAGAATATAAAAGGACGAATAATCCACTGCTTGCTTACACCGATGCTGATTGGGGTGGATGCGTTGTGGACCGTCGCTCTTATACAGGCTACGTGTTTATTCTCAGTGGAGCTGCTATAACCTGGAAATCGCAGAAGCAACGTACCGTAGCACTTTCTTCTACCGAAGCCGAGTACGTCAGTTTAGCTGAAGCAGCGAAAGAGGCAATTTATTTGCGAAGTTTCTTAAATGAGCTTGACTTAAGTGATCTCGCTAGAATTACAATTTTTGTGGACAATCGAGGAGCACAGTGTTTGGCGAGTGATTCTGTATTTCATGCTCGCACGAAACATATAGATATGAGACATCATTTTGTTCGAGAGTCGGTTGCCGCTAAGATGTTTGTATTGAAACATGTACCAACACAGTAAATGATTGCCGATATAATGACTAAATCACTGCCGAGAGCAACTCATGAGAGATGTCTAACAGGACTTGGTTTCTGCACTTAAGACAACCTGCATATTGAGAGGGAGTGTTGAATAAAAGCTGTTTATCAATTACAATATGCATGTTGATCTGGTAACGTTGTGACACGTCATCTTTGACGTTTTACAACATATATATATATATATGTATATATATATATATATATATATATATATATATATATATATATATATATATATATATATATATGTATATATATATATATATATATATATATATACATTTTTTTCTTTTCTTTCTATCTCTTCTTCCGGTGGACGGCCTTCTTTGATAGTTTAATTTTAAGGTGCTTGTTAAATAAAATCTACAAAAGTTTGCGCAATCTTAACAGGTTATGGGCCCAGATGCGCCAAATTTAATAATTGAATAGTTTTTAAATTTGTAATGAGCGATATTGAAGAGATCAGTGAAGTTTTTGACGCAAAAGTTGATCGGAAAAATTTCAGCACGAGTGACAATTTTGCAAAGAAAATGGCAGCAAACTCCTTATCTAGTTCCTCGCGAATCGAATTATTATCAAAAGATAATTACGATACGTGGAGTCTGCAGGTCGAGGCGCTGCTAATCAAAAATGATCTTTGGGAGTTCGGCAGCGGCGGCTTTGTAATGCCAGTAGAGGATGTCGCAAGAAGCGCTTGGGTAAAACAGGATAAGAAAGCCAAAGCGGATCTAATCTTATCAATACAGCCTTCGGAGCTAAAACAAATACGTGGATGTGAGACTTCACGTGAAGTTTGGCTTAAGCTTGAGAGTATTTATGCTTCAAAGGGGCCTGCGCGTAAAGCGACATTGTTGAAGCAACTTATGCTGCAGAAGCTGGATGAAGGTGGCGATGTAAAAGACCACATCGCACGTTTCATGGATGTAGTTGATAAGTTAGAAAGCATGAGCATTGAGGTAAATGGCGATTTACTAACCATTATGTTGCTGTATAGCCTTCCATCAAGTTTTGAAAACTTTCGTTGCGCAATCGAATCTCGTGATGAACTACCTACTGCCGAGGTTTTGAAAGTCAAAATTATAGAAGAGAGCGAGGCACGATTGCAAGCTTCTGGAAGTGTGATAGCAATGGTTGCTGGGGGTCGCACACGTGATCGTAAGTCTAATTTGGAACATGGGAAAATGGCTACGAAAGACATTAGATGTTTCAAGTGCGGTGCGATTGGACTCAAGGCGAATGCTTGTTCTGCAAAGAAAAACAATAATGCAAAAGGTTACAAGCAGTCTCATCATGTTGACGAAACATACGCCGTATGCCATTCTGTAACTACTGGAATGACTGTTTCAACAAACACTAATCGTGCTTGGATTCTCGATAGTGGTTGCACAGCGCATTTATGTGGAGATGAAAGTATTTTTAATTCAATAACCAAATCTCTAAAAGTTAAGTTAAATCTGGCAAGCCAAGCCTGTGCTGAGGTTCAAGGCACTGGCGTGGTGGAGCTGACAGTGGCTGGCGATAGTGGTAATCGCTGCATTCAATTTAAAAATACGCTTTTTGTACCTGATCCTCGAACTAATCTCATATCGGTAGCAAAAATTACGGACAAAGGTCATACTGTTACATTTTCGAAAGATAGTGCGTATGTTTGCGATGTGAATGGCAGAAAATCGCTTATAGCCGATCGTAGAGGCGATTTGTTTTATCTACGCGAGAGTAGCGAATGCGCTGCTATCCAATCGAAGTGCTCCGAACTGTTGAAGTGGCATTGTCGATTGGGTCACTTAAACGCGAAGGATATGATTAGATTAATTAAGATCGGTACTTTGCCTAAAGTTGATATTGATGACCTCAAATTAATCGCGACATGTGAGGTGTGCTTAAAGGGTAAGATGACCGCATTGCCGTTTACCAATTCCCACAATCCATGCGGTGAGATGTTGAAGATAGTACACTCAGATGTGGTTGGTCCTTTTCGTACGGAATCTACGGAACGAGCCAGGTATTTTGTTACGTTCATAGACGACAGCTCTAGATGGTGTGAGGTATATTTCTTACGAGAGAAAAGCGGTGTTTTCGAAGCTTTTAAAATGTATCAGCGATTTGTGGAAAATCAAACTGGGCAAAGAATAAAATGCTTGCAGTCAGACAATGGGCGTGAGTATTCTAATAACGATTTTAATAAATATCTTTCAGATCATGGCATTTTACGGAGACTGTCTATTCCTCGGACTCCAGAACAAAACGGAGTCGCAGAGCGTCAGAATCGTACGCTATTAGATATGGCAAGGTGTCTTTTGCTCCAATCAGGATTGAGTCAGACGTTTTGGTCATCGGCCGTGTCGACGGCATGTTATATACGCAATAGATGTCCAACAAGCAGTTTAAAATGAAAAATACCTTACGAAATTTTTATTAAAGAAAAGGGCAAACTCGACTACTTGAAGTCATTTGGTTCCAAAGTAATGGTTCTCGATAAGGATCCCGGCAAAAATAAGTTTGCACCGAGAGCAACCGAGGGAATATTTGTGGGGTATCCACACGACAAAAAGGGATATCGCATATGGATGCTAAGCTCACATAAAATAATATGTGCGCGTGATGTTAAATTCGTCGATGAGATTTGTGGGCAGCAAAGCATTTCAAACAAACTCTCTGAAACCCTGCTACCATGTAGTCCCACTACATCAAGCGATAGAAGTTTCGTTGAATTCTCTCCTCGTCCACCGAGAAACAACATGATTGCTGACAACAGAACTCCAGTGGTAGCAGTGAACAGCCAAGAAGATGAAGGTAGAGCTCCTGGTCGGCCAAAGATGTTGCGCACAGGGCGTAGAGGACGACCTCGAAAACTTTTTCGCGCTCGCACGTTGACTCCAGAAGAAAAACCTCCAGAGGAGCCTAAAGTTGAATCAGATGAGCTGGAGGACGATGTTTTTGCTAGCGTAGCCGAAATTAGTATACGAAGTGCAATGAACGGGCCTGCGTGCGAAGAATGGAAGGATGCCATCGAGTCAGAAGTGGTGAGTCTTATTGAAAATGATACATGATGTGGATTAGATGGCAATATTGAACGCCGAAAGGCACGACTAGTAGCAAAAGGCTATAGCCAAAAACATGGTGTAGATTATCACCAAACATTCGCACCAGTGGCCAGACTGGAAACTTTGCGACTAATGCTTGCTTTATCCGTACAGTTTGGACTCGCGATCTGGCAATTTGACGTTGTGACTGCTTACTTTAATGGTACATTAGAAGAAAAGATATTTATGAAAGTACCAGACATGCTGAGTGAGATGCTGGAGCGTATTGTTTTAAAACAAGGTAGAAGCACTGATATGGGTATACGAGCGAATAAAATGTTAAACGATTTTCGTGATGGTGGTAATGTTTGTGCACTTAAAAAGGCTCTGTACGGGCTCAAACAAGCAGGTCGTCAATGGTATAAGAAGTTGAAAGCCAAACTTGTAAGTATTGGGTTTAAGCCAATTATGAATGAGCTAGCTTATTTTATTGTCACGTAAATAACGAACTCACATTACTGTTGGTGTACGTCGACGATATTCTTATTGCATCACAATATAGAAAAGCTGTAAGAAAATTTAAAGATCAACTTTTGAAGGACTTTGCAATCAAGGATCTCGGTTTGGCAAATTTCTGCCTTGGTTTGGAAATAATCCAAAATAACGCCGTTATAAAATTAAAGCAATCAGGATATATAAAAGAATTGCTCAGAAGTTATGGCATGTCTGATTGCAATGCCGTGGCCACGCCTGCAGACATAAACACTCAATTTGATAATGCATTAAGCAAACCATGCGAAGGATGTCCCTACCGAGAGCTAATTGGTGCTTTGATGTATCTATCAGTGGCAACGAGACTTGATATTGCGAATTTCATATCAAGATTTGCGCAGTTTTTGAATAACCCTCTTGATTGCCATTGGCAGGCTGCTAAAAAGAGTTTTGCGGTATTTGGCTGGTTCGGTAAATAAAGGCTTAGAATATAAAAGGACGAATAATCCACTGCTTGCTTACACCGATGCTGATTGGGGTGGATGCGTTGTGGACCGTCGCTCTTATACAGGCTACGTGTTTATTCTCAGTGGAGCTGCTATAACCTGGAAATCGCAGAAGCAACGTACCGTAGCACTTTCTTCTACCGAAGCCGAGTACGTCAGTTTAGCTGAAGCAGCGAAAGAGGCAATTTATTTGCGAAGTTTCTTAAATGAGCTTGACTTAAGTGATCTCGCTAGAATTACAATTTTTGTGGACAATCGAGGAGCACAGTGTTTGGCGAGTGATTCTGTATTTCATGCTCGCACGAAACATATAGATATGAGACATCATTTTGTTCGAGAGTCGGTTGCCGCTAAGATGTTTGTATTGAAACATGTACCAACACAGTAAATGATTGCCGATATAATGACTAAATCACTGCCGAGAGCAACTCATGAGAGATGTCTAACAGGACTTGGTTTCTGCACTTAAGACAACCTGCATATTGAGAGGGAGTGTTGAATAAAAGCTGTTTATCAATTACAATATGCATGTTGATCTGGTAACGTTGTGACACGTCATCTTTGACGTTTTACAACATATATATATATATATATGTATATATATATATATATATATATATATATATATATATATATATATATATATATATATATGTATATATATATATATATATATATATATATACATTTTTTTCTTTTCTTTCTATCTCTTCTTCCGGTGGACGGCCTTCTTTGATAGTTTAATTTTAAGGTGCTTGTTAAATAAAATCTACAAAAGTTTGCGCAATCTTAACAGGTTATGGGCCCAGATGCGCCAAATTTAATAATTGAATAGTTTTTAAATTTGTAATGAGCGATATTGAAGAGATCAGTGAAGTTTTTGACGCAAAAGTTGATCGGAAAAATTTCAGCACGAGTGACAATTTTGCAAAGAAAATGGCAGCAAACTCCTTATCTAGTTCCTCGCGAATCGAATTATTATCAAAAGATAATTACGATACGTGGAGTCTGCAGGTCGAGGCGCTGCTAATCAAAAATGATCTTTGGGAGTTCGGCAGCGGCGGCTTTGTAATGCCAGTAGAGGATGTCGCAAGAAGCGCTTGGGTAAAACAGGATAAGAAAGCCAAAGCGGATCTAATCTTATCAATACAGCCTTCGGAGCTAAAACAAATACGTGGATGTGAGACTTCACGTGAAGTTTGGCTTAAGCTTGAGAGTATTTATGCTTCAAAGGGGCCTGCGCGTAAAGCGACATTGTTGAAGCAACTTATGCTGCAGAAGCTGGATGAAGGTGGCGATGTAAAAGACCACATCGCACGTTTCATGGATGTAGTTGATAAGTTAGAAAGCATGAGCATTGAGGTAAATGGCGATTTACTAACCATTATGTTGCTGTATAGCCTTCCATCAAGTTTTGAAAACTTTCGTTGCGCAATCGAATCTCGTGATGAACTACCTACTGCCGAGGTTTTGAAAGTCAAAATTATAGAAGAGAGCGAGGCACGATTGCAAGCTTCTGGAAGTGTGATAGCAATGGTTGCTGGGGGTCGCACACGTGATCGTAAGTCTAATTTGGAACATGGGAAAATGGCTACGAAAGACATTAGATGTTTCAAGTGCGGTGCGATTGGACTCAAGGCGAATGCTTGTTCTGCAAAGAAAAACAATAATGCAAAAGGTTACAAGCAGTCTCATCATGTTGACGAAACATACGCCGTATGCCATTCTGTAACTACTGGAATGACTGTTTCAACAAACACTAATCGTGCTTGGATTCTCGATAGTGGTTGCACAGCGCATTTATGTGGAGATGAAAGTATTTTTAATTCAATAACCAAATCTCTAAAAGTTAAGTTAAATCTGGCAAGCCAAGCCTGTGCTGAGGTTCAAGGCACTGGCGTGGTGGAGCTGACAGTGGCTGGCGATAGTGGTAATCGCTGCATTCAATTTAAAAATACGCTTTTTGTACCTGATCCTCGAACTAATCTCATATCGGTAGCAAAAATTACGGACAAAGGTCATACTGTTACATTTTCGAAAGATAGTGCGTATGTTTGCGATGTGAATGGCAGAAAATCGCTTATAGCCGATCGTAGAGGCGATTTGTTTTATCTACGCGAGAGTAGCGAATGCGCTGCTATCCAATCGAAGTGCTCCGAACTGTTGAAGTGGCATTGTCGATTGGGTCACTTAAACGCGAAGGATATGATTAGATTAATTAAGATCGGTACTTTGCCTAAAGTTGATATTGATGACCTCAAATTAATCGCGACATGTGAGGTGTGCTTAAAGGGTAAGATGACCGCATTGCCGTTTACCAATTCCCACAATCCATGCGGTGAGATGTTGAAGATAGTACACTCAGATGTGGTTGGTCCTTTTCGTACGGAATCTACGGAACGAGCCAGGTATTTTGTTACGTTCATAGACGACAGCTCTAGATGGTGTGAGGTATATTTCTTACGAGAGAAAAGCGGTGTTTTCGAAGCTTTTAAAATGTATCAGCGATTTGTGGAAAATCAAACTGGGCAAAGAATAAAATGCTTGCAGTCAGACAATGGGCGTGAGTATTCTAATAACGATTTTAATAAATATCTTTCAGATCATGGCATTTTACGGAGACTGTCTATTCCTCGGACTCCAGAACAAAACGGAGTCGCAGAGCGTCAGAATCGTACGCTATTAGATATGGCAAGGTGTCTTTTGCTCCAATCAGGATTGAGTCAGACGTTTTGGTCATCGGCCGTGTCGACGGCATGTTATATACGCAATAGATGTCCAACAAGCAGTTTAAAATGAAAAATACCTTACGAAATTTTTATTAAAGAAAAGGGCAAACTCGACTACTGGAAGTCATTTGGTTCCAAAGTAATGGTTCTCGATAAGGATCCCGGCAAAAATAAGTTTGCACCGAGAGCAACCGAGGGAATATTTGTGGGGTATCCACACGACAAAAAGGGATATCGCATATGGATGCTAAGCTCACATAAAATAATATGTGCGCGTGATGTTAAATTCGTCGATGAGATTTGTGGGCAGCAAAGCATTTCAAACAAACTCTCTGAAACCCTGCTACCATGTAGTCCCACTACATCAAGCGATAGAAGTTTCGTTGAATTCTCTCCTCGTCCACCGAGAAACAACATGATTGCTGACAACAGAACTCCAGTGGTAGCAGTGAACAGCCAAGAAGATGAAGGTAGAGCTCCTGGTCGGCCAAAGATGTTGCGCACAGGGCGTAGAGGACGACCTCGAAAACTTTTTCGCGCTCGCACGTTGACTCCAGAAGAAAAACCTCCAGAGGAGCCTAAAGTTGAATCAGATGAGCTGGAGGACGATGTTTTTGCTAGCGTAGCCGAAATTAGTATACGAAGTGCAATGAACGGGCCTGCGTGCGAAGAATGGAAGGATGCCATCGAGTCAGAAGTGGTGAGTCTTATTGAAAATGATACATGATGTGGATTAGATGGCAATATTGAACGCCGAAAGGCACGACTAGTAGCAAAAGGCTATAGCCAAAAACATGGTGTAGATTATCACCAAACATTCGCACCAGTGGCCAGACTGGAAACTTTGCGACTAATGCTTGCTTTATCCGTACAGTTTGGACTCGCGATCTGGCAATTTGACGTTGTGACTGCTTACTTTAATGGTACATTAGAAGAAAAGATATTTATGAAAGTACCAGACATGCTGAGTGAGATGCTGGAGCGTATTGTTTTAAAACAAGGTAGAAGCACTGATATGGGTATACGAGCGAATAAAATGTTAAACGATTTTCGTGATGGTGGTAATGTTTGTGCACTTAAAAAGGCTCTGTACGGGCTCAAACAAGCAGGTCGTCAATGGTATAAGAAGTTGAAAGCCAAACTTGTAAGTATTGGGTTTAAGCCAATTATGAATGAGCTATGCTTATTTTATTGTCACGTAAATAACGAACTCACATTACTGTTGGTGTACGTCGACGATATTCTTATTGCATCACAATATAGAAAAGCTGTAAGAAAATTTAAAGATCAACTTTTGAAGGACTTTGCAATCAAGGATCTCGGTTTGGCAAATTTCTGCCTTGGTTTGGAAATAATCCAAAATAACGCCGTTATAAAATTAAAGCAATCAGGATATATAAAAGAATTGCTCAGAAGTTATGGCATGTCTGATTGCAATGCCGTGGCCACGCCTGCAGACATAAACACTCAATTTGATAATGCATTAAGCAAACCATGCGAAGGATGTCCCTACCGAGAGCTAATTGGTGCTTTGATGTATCTATCAGTGGCAACGAGACTTGATATTGCGAATTTCATATCAAGATTTGCGCAGTTTTTGAATAACCCTCTTGATTGCCATTGGCAGGCTGCTAAAAAGAGTTTTGCGGTATTTGGCTGGTTCGGTAAATAAAGGCTTAGAATATAAAAGGACGAATAATCCACTGCTTGCTTACACCGATGCTGATTGGGGTGGATGCGTTGTGGACCGTCGCTCTTATACAGGCTACGTGTTTATTCTCAGTGGAGCTGCTATAACCTGGAAATCGCAGAAGCAACGTACCGTAGCACTTTCTTCTACCGAAGCCGAGTACGTCAGTTTAGCTGAAGCAGCGAAAGAGGCAATTTATTTGCGAAGTTTCTTAAATGAGCTTGACTTAAGTGATCTCGCTAGAATTACAATTTTTGTGGACAATCGAGGAGCACAGTGTTTGGCGAGTGATTCTGTATTTCATGCTCGCACGAAACATATAGATATGAGACATCATTTTGTTCGAGAGTCGGTTGCCGCTAAGATGTTTGTATTGAAACATGTACCAACACAGTAAATGATTGCCGATATAATGACTAAATCACTGCCGAGAGCAACTCATGAGAGATGTCTAACAGGACTTGGTTTCTGCACTTAAGACAACCTGCATATTGAGAGGGAGTGTTGAATAAAAGCTGTTTATCAATTACAATATGCATGTTGATCTGGTAACGTTGTGACACGTCATCTTTGACGTTTTACAACATATATATATATATATGTATATATATATATATATATATATATATATACATTTTTTTCTTTTCTTTCTATCTCTTCTTCCGGTGGACGGCCTTCTTTGATAGTTTAATTTTAAGGTGCTTGTTAAATAAAATCTACAAAAGTTTGCGCAATCTTAACAGGTTATGGGCCCAGATGCGCCAAATTTAATAATTGAATAGTTTTTAAATTTGTAATGAGCGATATTGAAGAGATCAGTGAAGTTTTTGACGCAAAAGTTGATCGGAAAAATTTCAGCACGAGTGACAATTTTGCAAAGAAAATGGCAGCAAACTCCTTATCTAGTTCCTCGCGAATCGAATTATTATCAAAAGATAATTACGATACGTGGAGTCTGCAGGTCGAGGCGCTGCTAATCAAAAATGATCTTTGGGAGTTCGGCAGCGGCGGCTTTGTAATGCCAGTAGAGGATGTCGCAAGAAGCGCTTGGGTAAAACAGGATAAGAAAGCCAAAGCGGATCTAATCTTATCAATACAGCCTTCGGAGCTAAAACAAATACGTGGATGTGAGACTTCACGTGAAGTTTGGCTTAAGCTTGAGAGTATTTATGCTTCAAAGGGGCCTGCGCGTAAAGCGACATTGTTGAAGCAACTTATGCTGCAGAAGCTGGATGAAGGTGGCGATGTAAAAGACCACATCGCACGTTTCATGGATGTAGTTGATAAGTTAGAAAGCATGAGCATTGAGGTAAATGGCGATTTACTAACCATTATGTTGCTGTATAGCCTTCCATCAAGTTTTGAAAACTTTCGTTGCGCAATCGAATCTCGTGATGAACTACCTACTGCCGAGGTTTTGAAAGTCAAAATTATAGAAGAGAGCGAGGCACGATTGCAAGCTTCTGGAAGTGTGATAGCAATGGTTGCTGGGGGTCGCACACGTGATCGTAAGTCTAATTTGGAACATGGGAAAATGGCTACGAAAGACATTAGATGTTTCAAGTGCGGTGCGATTGGACTCAAGGCGAATGCTTGTTCTGCAAAGAAAAACAATAATGCAAAAGGTTACAAGCAGTCTCATCATGTTGACGAAACATACGCCGTATGCCATTCTGTAACTACTGGAATGACTGTTTCAACAAACACTAATCGTGCTTGGATTCTCGATAGTGGTTGCACAGCGCATTTATGTGGAGATGAAAGTATTTTTAATTCAATAACCAAATCTCTAAAAGTTAAGTTAAATCTGGCAAGCCAAGCCTGTGCTGAGGTTCAAGGCACTGGCGTGGTGGAGCTGACAGTGGCTGGCGATAGTGGTAATCGCTGCATTCAATTTAAAAATACGCTTTTTGTACCTGATCCTCGAACTAATCTCATATCGGTAGCAAAAATTACGGACAAAGGTCATACTGTTACATTTTCGAAAGATAGTGCGTATGTTTGCGATGTGAATGGCAGAAAATCGCTTATAGCCGATCGTAGAGGCGATTTGTTTTATCTACGCGAGAGTAGCGAATGCGCTGCTATCCAATCGAAGTGCTCCGAACTGTTGAAGTGGCATTGTCGATTGGGTCACTTAAACGCGAAGGATATGATTAGATTAATTAAGATCGGTACTTTGCCTAAAGTTGATATTGATGACCTCAAATTAATCGCGACATGTGAGGTGTGCTTAAAGGGTAAGATGACCGCATTGCCGTTTACCAATTCCCACAATCCATGCGGTGAGATGTTGAAGATAGTACACTCAGATGTGGTTGGTCCTTTTCGTACGGAATCTACGGAACGAGCCAGGTATTTTGTTACGTTCATAGACGACAGCTCTAGATGGTGTGAGGTATATTTCTTACGAGAGAAAAGCGGTGTTTTCGAAGCTTTTAAAATGTATCAGCGATTTGTGGAAAATCAAACTGGGCAAAGAATAAAATGCTTGCAGTCAGACAATGGGCGTGAGTATTCTAATAACGATTTTAATAAATATCTTTCAGATCATGGCATTTTACGGAGACTGTCTATTCCTCGGACTCCAGAACAAAACGGAGTCGCAGAGCGTCAGAATCGTACGCTATTAGATATGGCAAGGTGTCTTTTGCTCCAATCAGGATTGAGTCAGACGTTTTGGTCATCGGCCGTGTCGACGGCATGTTATATACGCAATAGATGTCCAACAAGCAGTTTAAAATGAAAAATACCTTACGAAATTTTTATTAAAGAAAAGGGCAAACTCGACTACTGGAAGTCATTTGGTTCCAAAGTAATGGTTCTCGATAAGGATCCCGGCAAAAATAAGTTTGCACCGAGAGCAACCGAGGGAATATTTGTGGGGTATCCACACGACAAAAAGGGATATCGCATATGGATGCTAAGCTCACATAAAATAATATGTGCGCGTGATGTTAAATTCGTCGATGAGATTTGTGGGCAGCAAAGCATTTCAAACAAACTCTCTGAAACCCTGCTACCATGTAGTCCCACTACATCAAGCGATAGAAGTTTCGTTGAATTCTCTCCTCGTCCACCGAGAAACAACATGATTGCTGACAACAGAACTCCAGTGGTAGCAGTGAACAGCCAAGAAGATGAAGGTAGAGCTCCTGGTCGGCCAAAGATGTTGCGCACAGGGCGTAGAGGACGACCTCGAAAACTTTTTCGCGCTCGCACGTTGACTCCAGAAGAAAAACCTCCAGAGGAGCCTAAAGTTGAATCAGATGAGCTGGAGGACGATGTTTTTGCTAGCGTAGCCGAAATTAGTATACGAAGTGCAATGAACGGGCCTGCGTGCGAAGAATGGAAGGATGCCATCGAGTCAGAAGTGGTGAGTCTTATTGAAAATGATACATGATGTGGATTAGATGGCAATATTGAACGCCGAAAGGCACGACTAGTAGCAAAAGGCTATAGCCAAAAACATGGTGTAGATTATCACCAAACATTCGCACCAGTGGCCAGACTGGAAACTTTGCGACTAATGCTTGCTTTATCCGTACAGTTTGGACTCGCGATCTGGCAATTTGACGTTGTGACTGCTTACTTTAATGGTACATTAGAAGAAAAGATATTTATGAAAGTACCAGACATGCTGAGTGAGATGCTGGAGCGTATTGTTTTAAAACAAGGTAGAAGCACTGATATGGGTATACGAGCGAATAAAATGTTAAACGATTTTCGTGATGGTGGTAATGTTTGTGCACTTAAAAAGGCTCTGTACGGGCTCAAACAAGCAGGTCGTCAATGGTATAAGAAGTTGAAAGCCAAACTTGTAAGTATTGGGTTTAAGCCAATTATGAATGAGCTATGCTTATTTTATTGTCACGTAAATAACGAACTCACATTACTGTTGGTGTACGTCGACGATATTCTTATTGCATCACAATATAGAAAAGCTGTAAGAAAATTTAAAGATCAACTTTTGAAGGACTTTGCAATCAAGGATCTCGGTTTGGCAAATTTCTGCCTTGGTTTGGAAATAATCCAAAATAACGCCGTTATAAAATTAAAGCAATCAGGATATATAAAAGAATTGCTCAGAAGTTATGGCATGTCTGATTGCAATGCCGTGGCCACGCCTGCAGACATAAACACTCAATTTGATAATGCATTAAGCAAACCATGCGAAGGATGTCCCTACCGAGAGCTAATTGGTGCTTTGATGTATCTATCAGTGGCAACGAGACTTGATATTGCGAATTTCATATCAAGATTTGCGCAGTTTTTGAATAACCCTCTTGATTGCCATTGGCAGGCTGCTAAAAAGAGTTTTGCGGTATTTGGCTGGTTCGGTAAATAAAGGCTTAGAATATAAAAGGACGAATAATCCACTGCTTGCTTACACCGATGCTGATTGGGGTGGATGCGTTGTGGACCGTCGCTCTTATACAGGCTACGTGTTTATTCTCAGTGGAGCTGCTATAACCTGGAAATCGCAGAAGCAACGTACCGTAGCACTTTCTTCTACCGAAGCCGAGTACGTCAGTTTAGCTGAAGCAGCGAAAGAGGCAATTTATTTGCGAAGTTTCTTAAATGAGCTTGACTTAAGTGATCTCGCTAGAATTACAATTTTTGTGGACAATCGAGGAGCACAGTGTTTGGCGAGTGATTCTGTATTTCATGCTCGCACGAAACATATAGATATGAGACATCATTTTGTTCGAGAGTCGGTTGCCGCTAAGATGTTTGTATTGAAACATGTACCAACACAGTAAATGATTGCCGATATAATGACTAAATCACTGCCGAGAGCAACTCATGAGAGATGTCTAACAGGACTTGGTTTCTGCACTTAAGACAACCTGCATATTGAGAGGGAGTGTTGAATAAAAGCTGTTTATCAATTACAATATGCATGTTGATCTGGTAACGTTGTGACACGTCATCTTTGACGTTTTACAACATATATATATATATATGTATATATATATATATATATATATATATATATATATATATATATATATATATATATATATGTATATATATATATATATATATATATATATATATATATATATATATACATTTTTTTCTTTTCTTTCTATCTCTTCTTCCGGTGGACGGCCTTCTTTGATAGTTTAATTTTAAGGTGCTTGTTAAATAAAATCTACAAAAGTTTGCGCAATCTTAACAGGTTATGGGCCCAGATGCGCCAAATTTAATAATTGAATAGTTTTTAAATTTGTAATGAGCGATATTGAAGAGATCAGTGAAGTTTTTGACGCAAAAGTTGATCGGAAAAATTTCAGCACGAGTGACAATTTTGCAAAGAAAATGGCAGCAAACTCCTTATCTAGTTCCTCGCGAATCGAATTATTATCAAAAGATAATTACGATACGTGGAGTCTGCAGGTCGAGGCGCTGCTAATCAAAAATGATCTTTGGGAGTTCGGCAGCGGCGGCTTTGTAATGCCAGTAGAGGATGTCGCAAGAAGCGCTTGGGTAAAACAGGATAAGAAAGCCAAAGCGGATCTAATCTTATCAATACAGCCTTCGGAGCTAAAACAAATACGTGGATGTGAGACTTCACGTGAAGTTTGGCTTAAGCTTGAGAGTATTTATGCTTCAAAGGGGCCTGCGCGTAAAGCGACATTGTTGAAGCAACTTATGCTGCAGAAGCTGGATGAAGGTGGCGATGTAAAAGACCACATCGCACGTTTCATGGATGTAGTTGATAAGTTAGAAAGCATGAGCATTGAGGTAAATGGCGATTTACTAACCATTATGTTGCTGTATAGCCTTCCATCAAGTTTTGAAAACTTTCGTTGCGCAATCGAATCTCGTGATGAACTACCTACTGCCGAGGTTTTGAAAGTCAAAATTATAGAAGAGAGCGAGGCACGATTGCAAGCTTCTGGAAGTGTGATAGCAATGGTTGCTGGGGGTCGCACACGTGATCGTAAGTCTAATTTGGAACATGGGAAAATGGCTACGAAAGACATTAGATGTTTCAAGTGCGGTGCGATTGGACTCAAGGCGAATGCTTGTTCTGCAAAGAAAAACAATAATGCAAAAGGTTACAAGCAGTCTCATCATGGTGACGAAACATACGCCGTATGCCATTCTGTAACTACTGGAATGACTGTTTCAACAAACACTAATCGTGCTTGGATTCTCGATAGTGGTTGCACAGCGCATTTATGTGGAGATGAAAGTATTTTTAATTCAATAACCAAATCTCCAAAAGTTAAGTTAAATCTGGCAAGCCAAGCCTGTGCTGAGGTTCAAGGCACTGGCGTGGTGGAGCTGACAGTGGCTGGCGATAGTGGTAATCGCTGCATTCAATTTAAAAATACGCTTTTTGTACCTGATCCTCGAACTAATCTCATATCGGTAGCAAAAATTACGGACAAAGGTCATACTGTTACATTTTCGAAAGATAGTGCGTATGTTTGCGATGTGAATGGCAGAAAATCGCTTATAGCCGATCGTAGAGGCGATTTGTTTTATCTACGCGAGAGTAGCGAATGCGCTGCTATCCAATCGAAGTGCTCCGAACTGTTGAAGTGGCATTGTCGATTGGGTCACTTAAACGCGAAGGATATGATTAGATTAATTAAGATCGGTACTTTGCCTAAAGTTGATATTGATGACCTCAAATTAATCGCGACATGTGAGGTGTGCTTAAAGGGTAAGATGACCGCATTGCCGTTTACCAATTCCCACAATCCATGCGGTGAGATGTTGAAGATAGTACACTCAGATGTGGTTGGTCCTTTTCGTACGGAATGTACAGAACGAGCCAGGTATTTTGTTACGTTCATAGACGACAGCTCTAGATGGTGTGAGGTATATTTCTTACGAGAGAAAAGCGGTGTTTTCGAAGCTTTTAAAATGTATCAGCGATTTGTGGAAAATCAAACTGGACAAAGAATAAAATGCTTGCAGTCAGACAATGGGCGTGAGTATTCTAATAACGATTTTAATAAATATCTTTCAGATCATGGCATTTTACGGAGACTGTCTATTCCTCGGACTCCAGAACAAAACGGAGTCGCAGAGCGTCAGAATCGTACGCTATTAGATATGGCAAGGTGTCTTTTGCTCCAATCAGGATTGAGTCAGACGTTTTGGTCATCGGCCGTGTCGACGGCATGTTATATACGCAATAGATGTCCAACAAGCAGTTTAAAATGAAAAATACCTTACGAAATTTTTATTAAAGAAAAGGGCAAACTCGACTACTTGAAGTCATTTGGTTCCAAAGTAATGGTTCTCGATAAGGATCCCGGCAAAAATAAGTTTGCACCGAGAGCAACCGAGGGAATATTTGTGGGGTATCCACACGACAAAAAGGGATATCGCATATGGATGCTAAGCTCACATAAAATAATATGTGCGCGTGATGTTAAATTCGTCGATGAGATTTGTGGGCAGCAAAGCATTTCAAACAAACTCTCTGAAACCCTGCTACCATGTAGTCCCACTACATCAAGCGATAGAAATTTCGTTGAATTCTCTCCTCGTCCACCGAGAAACAACATGATTGCTGACAACAGAACTCCAGTGGTAGCAGTGAACAGCCAAGAAGATGAAGGTAGAGCTCCTGGTCGGCCAAAGATGTTGCGCACAGGGCGTAGAGGACGACCTCGAAAACTTTTTCGCGCTCGCACGTTGACTCCAGAAGAAAAACCTCCAGAGGAGCCTAAAGTTGAATCAGATGAGCTGGAGGACGATGTTTTTGCTAGCGTAGCCGAAATTAGTATACGAAGTGCAATGAACGGGCCTGCGTGCGAAGAATGGAAGGATGCCATCGAGTCAGAAGTGGTGAGTCTTATTGAAAATGATACATGATGTGGATTAGATGGCAATATTGAACGCCGAAAGGCACGACTAGTAGCAAAAGGCTATAGCCAAAAACATGGTGTAGATTATCACCAAACATTCGCACCAGTGGCCAGACTGGAAACTTTGCGACTAATGCTTGCTTTATCCGTACAGTTTGGACTCGCGATCTGGCAATTTGACGTTGTGACTGCTTACTTTAATGGTACATTAGAAGAAAAGATATTTATGAAAGTACCAGACATGCTGAGTGAGATGCTGGAGCGTATTGTTTTAAAACAAGGTAGAAGCACTGATATGGGTATACGAGCGAATAAAATGTTAAACGATTTTCGTGATGGTGGTAATGTTTGTGCACTTAAAAAGGCTCTGTACGGGCTCAAACAAGCAGGTCGTCAATGGTATAAGAAGTTGAAAGCCAAACTTGTAAGTATTGGGTTTAAGCCAATTATGAATGAGCTATGCTTATTTTATTGTCACGTAAATAACGAACTCACATTACTGTTGGTGTACGTCGACGATATTCTTATTGCATCACAATATAGAAAAGCTGTAAGAAAATTTAAAGATCAACTTTTGAAGGACTTTGCAATCAAGGATCTCGGTTTGGCAAATTTCTGCCTTGGTTTGGAAATAATCCAAAATAACGCCGTTATAAAATTAAAGCAATCAGGATATATAAAAGAATTGCTCAGAAGTTATGGCATGTCTGATTGCAATGCCGTGGCCACGCCTGCAGACATAAACACTCAATTTGATAATGCATTAAGCAAACCATGCGAAGGATGTCCCTACCGAGAGCTAATTGGTGCTTTGATGTATCTATCAGTGGCAACGAGACTTGATATTGCGAATTTCATATCAAGATTTGCGCAGTTTTTGAATAACCCTCTTGATTGCCATTGGCAGGCTGCTAAAAAGAGTTTTGCGGTATTTGGCTGGTTCGGTAAATAAAGGCTTAGAATATAAAAGGACGAATAATCCACTGCTTGCTTACACCGATGCTGATTGGGGTGGATGCGTTGTGGACCGTCGCTCTTATACAGGCTACGTGTTTATTCTCAGTGGAGCTGCTATAACCTGGAAATCGCAGAAGCAACGTACCGTAGCACTTTCTTCTACCGAAGCCGAGTACGTCAGTTTAGCTGAAGCAGCGAAAGAGGCAATTTATTTGCGAAGTTTCTTAAATGAGCTTGACTTAAGTGATCTCGCTAGAATTACAATTTTTGTGGACAATCGAGGAGCACAGTGTTTGGCGAGTGATTCTGTATTTCATGCTCGCACGAAACATATAGATATGAGACATCATTTTGTTCGAGAGTCGGTTGCCGCTAAGATGTTTGTATTGAAACATGTACCAACACAGTAAATGATTGCCGATATAATGACTAAATCACTGCCGAGAGCAACTCATGAGAGATGTCTAACAGGACTTGGTTTCTGCACTTAAGACAACCTGCATATTGAGAGGGAGTGTTGAATAAAAGCTGTTTATCAATTACAATATGCATGTTGATCTGGTAACGTTGTGACACGTCATCTTTGACGTTTTACAACATATATATATATATATGTATATATATATATATATATATATATATATATATATATATATATATATATATATATATGTATATATATATATATATATATATATATATATATATACATTTTTTTCTTTTCTTTCTATCTCTTCTTCCGGTGGACGGCCTTCTTTGATAGTTTAATTTTAAGGTGCTTGTTAAATAAAATCTACAAAAGTTTGCGCAATCTTAACAGGTTATGGGCCCAGATGCGCCAAATTTAATAATTGAATAGTTTTTAAATTTGTAATGAGCGATATTGAAGAGATCAGTGAAGTTTTTGACGCAAAAGTTGATCGGAAAAATTTCAGCACGAGTGACAATTTTGCAAAGAAAATGGCAGCAAACTCCTTATCTAGTTCCTCGCGAATCGAATTATTATCAAAAGATAATTACGATACGTGGAGTCTGCAGGTCTAGGCGCTGCTAATCAAAAATGATCTTTGGGAGTTCGGCAGCGGCGGCTTTGTAATGCCAGTAGAGGATGTCGCAAGAAGCGCTTGGGTAAAACAGGATAAGAAAGCCAAAGCGGATCTAATCTTATCAATACAGCCTTCGGAGCTAAAACAAATACGTGGATGTGAGACTTCACGTGAAGTTTGGCTTAAGCTTGAGAGTATTTATGCTTCAAAGGGGCCTGCGCGTAAAGCGACATTGTTGAAGCAACTTATGCTGCAGAAGCTGGATGAAGGTGGCGATGTAAAAGACCACATCGCACGTTTCATGGATGTAGTTGATAAGTTAGAAAGCATGAGCATTGAGGTAAATGGCGATTTACTAACCATTATGTTGCTGTATAGCCTTCCATCAAGTTTTGAAAACTTTCGTTGCGCAATCGAATCTCGTGATGAACTACCTACTGCCGAGGTTTTGAAAGTCAAAATTATAGAAGAGAGCGAGGCACGATTGCAAGCTTCTGGAAGTGTGATAGCAATGGTTGCTGGGGGTCGCACACGTGATCGTAAGTCTAATTTGGAACATGGGAAAATGGCTACGAAAGACATTAGATGTTTCAAGTGCGGTGCGATTGGACTCAAGGCGAATGCTTGTTCTGCAAAGAAAAACAATAATGCAAAAGGTTACAAGCAGTCTCATCATGGTGACGAAACATACGCCGTATGCCATTCTGTAACTACTGGAATGACTGTTTCAACAAACACTAATCGTGCTTGGATTCTCGATAGTGGTTGCACAGCGCATTTATGTGGAGATGAAAGTATTTTTAATTCAATAACCAAATCTCCAAAAGTTAAGTTAAATCTGGCAAGCCAAGCCTGTGCTGAGGTTCAAGGCACTGGCGTGGTGGAGCTGACAGTGGCTGGCGATAGTGGTAATCGCTGCATTCAATTTAAAAATACGCTTTTTGTACCTGATCCTCGAACTAATCTCATATCGGTAGCAAAAATTACGGACAAAGGTCATACTGTTACATTTTCGAAAGATAGTGCGTATGTTTGCGATGTGAATGGCAGAAAATCGCTTATAGCCGATCGTAGAGGCGATTTGTTTTATCTACGCGAGAGTAGCGAATGCGCTGCTATCCAATCGAAGTGCTCCGAACTGTTGAAGTGGCATTGTCGATTGGGTCACTTAAACGCGAAGGATATGATTAGATTAATTAAGATCGGTACTTTGCCTAAAGTTGATATTGATGACCTCAAATTAATCGCGACATGTGAGGTGTGCTTAAAGGGTAAGATGACCGCATTGCCGTTTACCAATTCCCACAATCCATGCGGTGAGATGTTGAAGATAGTACACTCAGATGTGGTTGGTCCTTTTCGTACGGAATGTACAGAACGAGCCAGGTATTTTGTTACGTTCATAGACGACAGCTCTAGATGGTGTGAGGTATATTTCTTACGAGAGAAAAGCGGTGTTTTCGAAGCTTTTAAAATGTATCAGCGATTTGTGGAAAATCAAACTGGACAAAGAATAAAATGCTTGCAGTCAGACAATGGGCGTGAGTATTCTAATAACGATTTTAATAAATATCTTTCAGATCATGGCATTTTACGGAGACTGTCTATTCCTCGGACTCCAGAACAAAACGGAGTCGCAGAGCGTCAGAATCGTACGCTATTAGATATGGCAAGGTGTCTTTTGCTCCAATCAGGATTGAGTCAGACGTTTTGGTCATCGGCCGTGTCGACGGCATGTTATATACGCAATAGATGTCCAACAAGCAGTTTAAAATGAAAAATACCTTACGAAATTTTTATTAAAGAAAAGGGCAAACTCGACTACTTGAAGTCATTTGGTTCCAAAGTAATGGTTCTCGATAAGGATCCCGGCAAAAATAAGTTTGCACCGAGAGCAACCGAGGGAATATTTGTGGGGTATCCACACGACAAAAAGGGATATCGCATATGGATGCTAAGCTCACATAAAATAATATGTGCGCGTGATGTTAAATTCGTCGATGAGATTTGTGGGCAGCAAAGCATTTCAAACAAACTCTCTGAAACCCTGCTACCATGTAGTCCCACTACATCAAGCGATAGAAATTTCGTTGAATTCTCTCCTCGTCCACCGAGAAACAACATGATTGCTGACAACAGAACTCCAGTGGTAGCAGTGAACAGCCAAGAAGATGAAGGTAGAGCTCCTGGTCGGCCAAAGATGTTGCGCACAGGGCGTAGAGGACGACCTCGAAAACTTTTTCGCGCTCGCACGTTGACTCCAGAAGAAAAACCTCCAGAGGAGCCTAAAGTTGAATCAGATGAGCTGGAGGACGATGTTTTTGCTAGCGTAGCCGAAATTAGTATACGAAGTGCAATGAACGGGCCTGCGTGCGAAGAATGGAAGGATGCCATCGAGTCAGAAGTGGTGAGTCTTATTGAAAATGATACATGATGTGGATTAGATGGCAATATTGAACGCCGAAAGGCACGACTAGTAGCAAAAGGCTATAGCCAAAAACATGGTGTAGATTATCACCAAACATTCGCACCAGTGGCCAGACTGGAAACTTTGCGACTAATGCTTGCTTTATCCGTACAGTTTGGACTCGCGATCTGGCAATTTGACGTTGTGACTGCTTACTTTAATGGTACATTAGAAGAAAAGATATTTATGAAAGTACCAGACATGCTGAGTGAGATGCTGGAGCGTATTGTTTTAAAACAAGGTAGAAGCACTGATATGGGTATACGAGCGAATAAAATGTTAAACGATTTTCGTGATGGTGGTAATGTTTGTGCACTTAAAAAGGCTCTGTACGGGCTCAAACAAGCAGGTCGTCAATGGTATAAGAAGTTGAAAGCCAAACTTGTAAGTATTGGGTTTAAGCCAATTATGAATGAGCTATGCTTATTTTATTGTCACGTAAATAACGAACTCACATTACTGTTGGTGTACGTCGACGATATTCTTATTGCATCACAATATAGAAAAGCTGTAAGAAAATTTAAAGATCAACTTTTGAAGGACTTTGCAATCAAGGATCTCGGTTTGGCAAATTTCTGCCTTGGTTTGGAAATAATCCAAAATAACGCCGTTATAAAATTAAAGCAATCAGGATATATAAAAGAATTGCTCAGAAGTTATGGCATGTCTGATTGCAATGCCGTGGCCACGCCTGCAGACATAAACACTCAATTTGATAATGCATTAAGCAAACCATGCGAAGGATGTCCCTACCGAGAGCTAATTGGTGCTTTGATGTATCTATCAGTGGCAACGAGACTTGATATTGCGAATTTCATATCAAGATTTGCGCAGTTTTTGAATAACCCTCTTGATTGCCATTGGCAGGCTGCTAAAAGAGTTTTGCGGTATTTGGCTGGTTCGGTAAATAAAGGCTTAGAATAATAAAAGGACGAATAATCCACTGCTTGCTTACACCGATGCTGATTGGGGTGGATGCGTTGTGGACCGTCGCTCTTATACAGGCTACGTGTTTATTCTCAGTGGAGCTGCTATAACCTGGAAATCGCAGAAGCAACGTACCGTAGCACTTTCTTCTACCGAAGCCGAGTACGTCAGTTTAGCTGAAGCAGCGAAAGAGGCAATTTATTTGCGAAGTTTCTTAAATGAGCTTGACTTAAGTGATCTCGCTAGAATTACAATTTTTGTGGACAATCGAGGAGCACAGTGTTTGGCGAGTGATTCTGTATTTCATGCTCGCACGAAACATATAGATATGAGACATCATTTTGTTCGAGAGTCGGTTGCCGCTAAGATGTTTGTATTGAAACATGTACCAACACAGTAAATGATTGCCGATATAATGACTAAATCACTGCCGAGAGCAACTCATGAGAGATGTCTAACAGGACTTGGTTTCTGCACTTAAGACAACCTGCATATTGAGAGGGAGTGTTGAATAAAAGCTGTTTATCAATTACAATATGCATGTTGATCTGGTAACGTTGTGACACGTCATCTTTGACGTTTTACAACATATATATATATATATGTATATATATATATATATATATATATATATATATATATATATATATATATATATATGTATATATATATATATATATATATATATATATATATATACATTTTTTTCTTTTCTTTCTATCTCTTCTTCCGGTGGACGGCCTTCTTTGATAGTTTAATTTTAAGGTGCTTGTTAAATAAAATCTACAAAAGTTTGCGCAATCTTAACAGGTTATGGGCCCAGATGCGCCAAATTTAATAATTGAATAGTTTTTAAATTTGTAATGAGCGATATTGAAGAGATCAGTGAAGTTTTTGACGCAAAAGTTGATCGGAAAAATTTCAGCACGAGTGACAATTTTGCAAAGAAAATGGCAGCAAACTCCTTATCTAGTTCCTCGCGAATCGAATTATTATCAAAAGATAATTACGATACGTGGAGTCTGCAGGTCTAGGCGCTGCTAATCAAAAATGATCTTTGGGAGTTCGGCAGCGGCGGCTTTGTAATGCCAGTAGAGGATGTCGCAAGAAGCGCTTGGGTAAAACAGGATAAGAAAGCCAAAGCGGATCTAATCTTATCAATACAGCCTTCGGAGCTAAAACAAATACGTGGATGTGAGACTTCACGTGAAGTTTGGCTTAAGCTTGAGAGTATTTATGCTTCAAAGGGGCCTGCGCGTAAAGCGACATTGTTGAAGCAACTTATGCTGCAGAAGCTGGATGAAGGTGGCGATGTAAAAGACCACATCGCACGTTTCATGGATGTAGTTGATAAGTTAGAAAGCATGAGCATTGAGGTAAATGGCGATTTACTAACCATTATGTTGCTGTATAGCCTTCCATCAAGTTTTGAAAACTTTCGTTGCGCAATCGAATCTCGTGATGAACTACCTACTGCCGAGGTTTTGAAAGTCAAAATTATAGAAGAGAGCGAGGCACGATTGCAAGCTTCTGGAAGTGTGATAGCAATGGTTGCTGGGGGTCGCACACGTGATCGTAAGTCTAATTTGGAACATGGGAAAATGGCTACGAAAGACATTAGATGTTTCAAGTGCGGTGCGATTGGACTCAAGGCGAATGCTTGTTCTGCAAAGAAAAACAATAATGCAAAAGGTTACAAGCAGTCTCATCATGGTGACGAAACATACGCCGTATGCCATTCTGTAACTACTGGAATGACTGTTTCAACAAACACTAATCGTGCTTGGATTCTCGATAGTGGTTGCACAGCGCATTTATGTGGAGATGAAAGTATTTTTAATTCAATAACCAAATCTCCAAAAGTTAAGTTAAATCTGGCAAGCCAAGCCTGTGCTGAGGTTCAAGGCACTGGCGTGGTGGAGCTGACAGTGGCTGGCGATAGTGGTAATCGCTGCATTCAATTTAAAAATACGCTTTTTGTACCTGATCCTCGAACTAATCTCATATCGGTAGCAAAAATTACGGACAAAGGTCATACTGTTACATTTTCGAAAGATAGTGCGTATGTTTGCGATGTGAATGGCAGAAAATCGCTTATAGCCGATCGTAGAGGCGATTTGTTTTATCTACGCGAGAGTAGCGAATGCGCTGCTATCCAATCGAAGTGCTCCGAACTGTTGAAGTGGCATTGTCGATTGGGTCACTTAAACGCGAAGGATATGATTAGATTAATTAAGATCGGTACTTTGCCTAAAGTTGATATTGATGACCTCAAATTAATCGCGACATGTGAGGTGTGCTTAAAGGGTAAGATGACCGCATTGCCGTTTACCAATTCCCACAATCCATGCGGTGAGATGTTGAAGATAGTACACTCAGATGTGGTTGGTCCTTTTCGTACGGAATGTACAGAACGAGCCAGGTATTTTGTTACGTTCATAGACGACAGCTCTAGATGGTGTGAGGTATATTTCTTACGAGAGAAAAGCGGTGTTTTCGAAGCTTTTAAAATGTATCAGCGATTTGTGGAAAATCAAACTGGACAAAGAATAAAATGCTTGCAGTCAGACAATGGGCGTGAGTATTCTAATAACGATTTTAATAAATATCTTTCAGATCATGGCATTTTACGGAGACTGTCTATTCCTCGGACTCCAGAACAAAACGGAGTCGCAGAGCGTCAGAATCGTACGCTATTAGATATGGCAAGGTGTCTTTTGCTCCAATCAGGATTGAGTCAGACGTTTTGGTCATCGGCCGTGTCGACGGCATGTTATATACGCAATAGATGTCCAACAAGCAGTTTAAAATGAAAAATACCTTACGAAATTTTTATTAAAGAAAAGGGCAAACTCGACTACTTGAAGTCATTTGGTTCCAAAGTAATGGTTCTCGATAAGGATCCCGGCAAAAATAAGTTTGCACCGAGAGCAACCGAGGGAATATTTGTGGGGTATCCACACGACAAAAAGGGATATCGCATATGGATGCTAAGCTCACATAAAATAATATGTGCGCGTGATGTTAAATTCGTCGATGAGATTTGTGGGCAGCAAAGCATTTCAAACAAACTCTCTGAAACCCTGCTACCATGTAGTCCCACTACATCAAGCGATAGAAGTTTCGTTGAATTCTCTCCTCGTCCACCGAGAAACAACATGATTGCTGACAACAGAACTCCAGTGGTAGCAGTGAACAGCCAAGAAGATGAAGGTAGAGCTCCTGGTCGGCCAAAGATGTTGCGCACAGGGCGTAGAGGACGACCTCGAAAACTTTTTCGCGCTCGCACGTTGACTCCAGAAGAAAAACCTCCAGAGGAGCCTAAAGTTGAATCAGATGAGCTGGAGGACGATGTTTTTGCTAGCGTAGCCGAAATTAGTATACGAAGTGCAATGAACGGGCCTGCGTGCGAAGAATGGAAGGATGCCATCGAGTCAGAAGTGGTGAGTCTTATTGAAAATGATACATGATGTGGATTAGATGGCAATATTGAACGCCGAAAGGCACGACTAGTAGCAAAAGGCTATAGCCAAAAACATGGTGTAGATTATCACCAAACATTCGCACCAGTGGCCAGACTGGAAACTTTGCGACTAATGCTTGCTTTATCCGTACAGTTTGGACTCGCGATCTGGCAATTTGACGTTGTGACTGCTTACTTTAATGGTACATTAGAAGAAAAGATATTTATGAAAGTACCAGACATGCTGAGTGAGATGCTGGAGCGTATTGTTTTAAAACAAGGTAGAAGCACTGATATGGGTATACGAGCGAATAAAATGTTAAACGATTTTCGTGATGGTGGTAATGTTTGTGCACTTAAAAAGGCTCTGTACGGGCTCAAACAAGCAGGTCGTCAATGGTATAAGAAGTTGAAAGCCAAACTTGTAAGTATTGGGTTTAAGCCAATTATGAATGAGCTATGCTTATTTTATTGTCACGTAAATAACGAACTCACATTACTGTTGGTGTACGTCGACGATATTCTTATTGCATCACAATATAGAAAAGCTGTAAGAAAATTTAAAGATCAACTTTTGAAGGACTTTGCAATCAAGGATCTCGGTTTGGCAAATTTCTGCCTTGGTTTGGAAATAATCCAAAATAACGCCGTTATAAAATTAAAGCAATCAGGATATATAAAAGAATTGCTCAGAAGTTATGGCATGTCTGATTGCAATGCCGTGGCCACGCCTGCAGACATAAACACTCAATTTGATAATGCATTAAGCAAACCATGCGAAGGATGTCCCTACCGAGAGCTAATTGGTGCTTTGATGTATCTATCAGTGGCAACGAGACTTGATATTGCGAATTTCATATCAAGATTTGCGCAGTTTTTGAATAACCCTCTTGATTGCCATTGGCAGGCTGCTAAAAGAGTTTTGCGGTATTTGGCTGGTTCGGTAAATAAAGGCTTAGAATAATAAAAGGACGAATAATCCACTGCTTGCTTACACCGATGCTGATTGGGGTGGATGCGTTGTGGACCGTCGCTCTTATACAGGCTACGTGTTTATTCTCAGTGGAGCTGCTATAACCTGGAAATCGCAGAAGCAACGTACCGTAGCACTTTCTTCTACCGAAGCCGAGTACGTCAGTTTAGCTGAAGCAGCGAAAGAGGCAATTTATTTGCGAAGTTTCTTAAATGAGCTTGACTTAAGTGATCTCGCTAGAATTACAATTTTTGTGGACAATCGAGGAGCACAGTGTTTGGCGAGTGATTCTGTATTTCATGCTCGCACGAAACATATAGATATGAGACATCATTTTGTTCGAGAGTCGGTTGCCGCTAAGATGTTTGTATTGAAACATGTACCAACACAGTAAATGATTGCCGATATAATGACTAAATCACTGCCGAGAGCAACTCATGAGAGATGTCTAACAGGACTTGGTTTCTGCACTTAAGACAACCTGCATATTGAGAGGGAGTGTTGAATAAAAGCTGTTTATCAATTACAATATGCATGTTGATCTGGTAACGTTGTGACACGTCATCTTTGACGTTTTACAACATATATATATATATATGTATATATATATATATATATATATATATATATATATATATATATATATATATATATGTATATATATATATATATATATATATATATATATACATTTTTTTCTTTTCTTTCTATCTCTTCTTCCGGTGGACGGCCTTCTTTGATAGTTTAATTTTAAGGTGCTTGTTAAATAAAATCTACAAAAGTTTGCGCAATCTTAACAGGTTATGGGCCCAGATGCGCCAAATTTAATAATTGAATAGTTTTTAAATTTGTAATGAGCGATATTGAAGAGATCAGTGAAGTTTTTGACGCAAAAGTTGATCGGAAAAATTTCAGCACGAGTGACAATTTTGCAAAGAAAATGGCAGCAAACTCCTTATCTAGTTCCTCGCGAATCGAATTATTATCAAAAGATAATTACGATACGTGGAGTCTGCAGGTCTAGGCGCTGCTAATCAAAAATGATCTTTGGGAGTTCGGCAGCGGCGGCTTTGTAATGCCAGTAGAGGATGTCGCAAGAAGCGCTTGGGTAAAACAGGATAAGAAAGCCAAAGCGGATCTAATCTTATCAATACAGCCTTCGGAGCTAAAACAAATACGTGGATGTGAGACTTCACGTGAAGTTTGGCTTAAGCTTGAGAGTATTTATGCTTCAAAGGGGCCTGCGCGTAAAGCGACATTGTTGAAGCAACTTATGCTGCAGAAGCTGGATGAAGGTGGCGATGTAAAAGACCACATCGCACGTTTCATGGATGTAGTTGATAAGTTAGAAAGCATGAGCATTGAGGTAAATGGCGATTTACTAACCATTATGTTGCTGTATAGCCTTCCATCAAGTTTTGAAAACTTTCGTTGCGCAATCGAATCTCGTGATGAACTACCTACTGCCGAGGTTTTGAAAGTCAAAATTATAGAAGAGAGCGAGGCACGATTGCAAGCTTCTGGAAGTGTGATAGCAATGGTTGCTGGGGGTCGCACACGTGATCGTAAGTCTAATTTGGAACATGGGAAAATGGCTACGAAAGACATTAGATGTTTCAAGTGCGGTGCGATTGGACTCAAGGCGAATGCTTGTTCTGCAAAGAAAAACAATAATGCAAAAGGTTACAAGCAGTCTCATCATGGTGACGAAACATACGCCGTATGCCATTCTGTAACTACTGGAATGACTGTTTCAACAAACACTAATCGTGCTTGGATTCTCGATAGTGGTTGCACAGCGCATTTATGTGGAGATGAAAGTATTTTTAATTCAATAACCAAATCTCCAAAAGTTAAGTTAAATCTGGCAAGCCAAGCCTGTGCTGAGGTTCAAGGCACTGGCGTGGTGGAGCTGACAGTGGCTGGCGATAGTGGTAATCGCTGCATTCAATTTAAAAATACGCTTTTTGTACCTGATCCTCGAACTAATCTCATATCGGTAGCAAAAATTACGGACAAAGGTCATACTGTTACATTTTCGAAAGATAGTGCGTATGTTTGCGATGTGAATGGCAGAAAATCGCTTATAGCCGATCGTAGAGGCGATTTGTTTTATCTACGCGAGAGTAGCGAATGCGCTGCTATCCAATCGAAGTGCTCCGAACTGTTGAAGTGGCATTGTCGATTGGGTCACTTAAACGCGAAGGATATGATTAGATTAATTAAGATCGGTACTTTGCCTAAAGTTGATATTGATGACCTCAAATTAATCGCGACATGTGAGGTGTGCTTAAAGGGTAAGATGACCGCATTGCCGTTTACCAATTCCCACAATCCATGCGGTGAGATGTTGAAGATAGTACACTCAGATGTGGTTGGTCCTTTTCGTACGGAATGTACAGAACGAGCCAGGTATTTTGTTACGTTCATAGACGACAGCTCTAGATGGTGTGAGGTATATTTCTTACGAGAGAAAAGCGGTGTTTTCGAAGCTTTTAAAATGTATCAGCGATTTGTGGAAAATCAAACTGGACAAAGAATAAAATGCTTGCAGTCAGACAATGGGCGTGAGTATTCTAATAACGATTTTAATAAATATCTTTCAGATCATGGCATTTTACGGAGACTGTCTATTCCTCGGACTCCAGAACAAAACGGAGTCGCAGAGCGTCAGAATCGTACGCTATTAGATATGGCAAGGTGTCTTTTGCTCCAATCAGGATTGAGTCAGACGTTTTGGTCATCGGCCGTGTCGACGGCATGTTATATACGCAATAGATGTCCAACAAGCAGTTTAAAATGAAAAATACCTTACGAAATTTTTATTAAAGAAAAGGGCAAACTCGACTACTTGAAGTCATTTGGTTCCAAAGTAATGGTTCTCGATAAGGATCCCGGCAAAAATAAGTTTGCACCGAGAGCAACCGAGGGAATATTTGTGGGGTATCCACACGACAAAAAGGGATATCGCATATGGATGCTAAGCTCACATAAAATAATATGTGCGCGTGATGTTAAATTCGTCGATGAGATTTGTGGGCAGCAAAGCATTTCAAACAAACTCTCTGAAACCCTGCTACCATGTAGTCCCACTACATCAAGCGATAGAAGTTTCGTTGAATTCTCTCCTCGTCCACCGAGAAACAACATGATTGCTGACAACAGAACTCCAGTGGTAGCAGTGAACAGCCAAGAAGATGAAGGTAGAGCTCCTGGTCGGCCAAAGATGTTGCGCACAGGGCGTAGAGGACGACCTCGAAAACTTTTTCGCGCTCGCACGTTGACTCCAGAAGAAAAACCTCCAGAGGAGCCTAAAGTTGAATCAGATGAGCTGGAGGACGATGTTTTTGCTAGCGTAGCCGAAATTAGTATACGAAGTGCAATGAACGGGCCTGCGTGCGAAGAATGGAAGGATGCCATCGAGTCAGAAGTGGTGAGTCTTATTGAAAATGATACATGATGTGGATTAGATGGCAATATTGAACGCCGAAAGGCACGACTAGTAGCAAAAGGCTATAGCCAAAAACATGGTGTAGATTATCACCAAACATTCGCACCAGTGGCCAGACTGGAAACTTTGCGACTAATGCTTGCTTTATCCGTACAGTTTGGACTCGCGATCTGGCAATTTGACGTTGTGACTGCTTACTTTAATGGTACATTAGAAGAAAAGATATTTATGAAAGTACCAGACATGCTGAGTGAGATGCTGGAGCGTATTGTTTTAAAACAAGGTAGAAGCACTGATATGGGTATACGAGCGAATAAAATGTTAAACGATTTTCGTGATGGTGGTAATGTTTGTGCACTTAAAAAGGCTCTGTACGGGCTCAAACAAGCAGGTCGTCAATGGTATAAGAAGTTGAAAGCCAAACTTGTAAGTATTGGGTTTAAGCCAATTATGAATGAGCTATGCTTATTTTATTGTCACGTAAATAACGAACTCACATTACTGTTGGTGTACGTCGACGATATTCTTATTGCATCACAATATAGAAAAGCTGTAAGAAAATTTAAAGATCAACTTTTGAAGGACTTTGCAATCAAGGATCTCGGTTTGGCAAATTTCTGCCTTGGTTTGGAAATAATCCAAAATAACGCCGTTATAAAATTAAAGCAATCAGGATATATAAAAGAATTGCTCAGAAGTTATGGCATGTCTGATTGCAATGCCGTGGCCACGCCTGCAGACATAAACACTCAATTTGATAATGCATTAAGCAAACCATGCGAAGGATGTCCCTACCGAGAGCTAATTGGTGCTTTGATGTATCTATCAGTGGCAACGAGACTTGATATTGCGAATTTCATATCAAGATTTGCGCAGTTTTTGAATAACCCTCTTGATTGCCATTGGCAGGCTGCTAAAAGAGTTTTGCGGTATTTGGCTGGTTCGGTAAATAAAGGCTTAGAATAATAAAAGGACGAATAATCCACTGCTTGCTTACACCGATGCTGATTGGGGTGGATGCGTTGTGGACCGTCGCTCTTATACAGGCTACGTGTTGATTCTCAGTGGAGCTGCTATAACCTGGAAATCGCAGAAGCAACGTACCGTAGCACTTTCTTCTACCGAAGCCGAGTACGTCAGTTTAGCTGAAGCAGCGAAAGAGGCAATTTATTTGCGAAGTTTCTTAAATGAGCTTGACTTAAGTGATCTCGCTAGAATTACAATTTTTGTGGACAATCGAGGAGCACAGTGTTTGGCGAGTGATTCTGTATTTCATGCTCGCACGAAACATATAGATATGAGACATCATTTTGTTCGAGAGTCGGATGCCGCTAAGATTGAAACATGTACCAACACAGTAAATGATTGCCGATATAATGACTAAATCACTGCCGAGAGCAACTCATGAGAGATGTCTAACAGGACTTGGTTTCTGCACTTAAGACAACCTGCATATTGAGAGGGAGTGTTGAATAAAAGCTGTTTATCAATTACAATATGCATGTTGATCTGGTAACGTTGTGACACGTCATCTTTGACGTTTTACAACATATATATATATATATATATATATATATATATATATATATATATATATATATATATATATATATATATATATATATATATATGTATATATATATATATATATATATATATATATATACATTTTTTTCTTTTCTTTCTATCTCTTCTTCCGGTGGACGGCCTTCTTTGATAGTTTAATCTTAACAGGTTATGGGCCCAGATGCGCCAAATTTAATAATTGAATAGTTTTTAAATTTGTAATGAGCGATATTGAAGAGATCAGTGAAGTTTTTGACGCAAAAGTTGATCGGAAAAATTTCAGCACGAGTGACAATTTTGCAAAGAAAATGGCAGCAAACTCCTTATCTAGTTCCTCGCGAATCGAATTATTATCAAAAGATAATTACGATACGTGGAGTCTGCAGGTCGAGGCGCTGCTAATCAAAAATGATCTTTGGGAGTTCGGCAGCGGCGGCTTTGTAATGCCAGTAGAGGATGTCGCAAGAAGCGCTTGGGTAAAACAGGATAAGAAAGCCAAAGCGGATCTAATCTTATCAATACAGCCTTCTTAGCTAAAACAAATACGTGGATGTGAGACTTCACGTGAAGTTTGGCTTAAGCTTGAGAGTATTTATGCTTCAAAGGGGCCTGCGCGTAAAGCGACATTGTTGATGCAACTTATGCTCCAGAAGCTGGATTAAGGTGGCGATGTAAAAGACCACATCGCAGGTTCATGGATGTAGTTGATAAGTTAGAAAGCATGAGCATTGAGGTAAATGGCGATTATAGATATATATATATATATATATATATATATATATATATATATATATATATATATATATATATATATATATATATATATATATATATATATATATATATATATATATATATATATATATATATATATATATATATATATATATATATATATATATATATATATATATATATATATATATATATATATATATATATATATATATATATATATATATATATATATATATATATATATATATATATATATATATATATATATATATATATATATATATATATATATATATATATATATATATATATATATATATATATATATATATATATATATATATATATATATATATATATATATATATATATATATATATATATATATATATATATATATATATATATATATATATATATATATATATATATATATATATATATATATATATATATATATATATATATATATATACAAGTTGAAACAAAACAGCATCGAAGATTGTGTACCCCAAGGTAGTGTTCTCGGGCCTGTCCTGTATGTTTTGTTTACGGCTGATATACCGACATGAAAAAATAAAAATCTGTACTTTTGTTGACGACAGTGTTAGCCTAAATCGACATTTGCGAAATATTGAAACTTGGCTCTGCAACTGGCGCATAAGAGGTTTCTGTTATTGATTGGATACCCCAATGTGCTACCCTGCTGTTGAGTGCCTCCTTCGACATTGTCAGCTTAATAGCCTTACAATCTGTAAAGATACAAGGGTAGCACCTTGGGGTATCCAATCAAAAACAGAAACCTGCTTACAGCCAAGTTCAAAATTTGGCGGAATTTGGATTAGTAATTTCGGAGATTAGCGGTATCCAACATATACACAATCGTTTTATATCGTTTTTATATCGTTTTTATATTATATATATATATATATATATATATATATATATATATATATATATATATATATATATATATATCTATATATATATATATATATACATTTATATGCATATTCATATGCTGTCAGCCGTCAGGTACACAGGGAACTAACATGTAACACATTGTGTACATGCAGGAACCGTGGATACTGATGGGCGGAGAGAAAACAACTCTCATAAATATAATATTATTGTTTTTCCTCAGACATAAAATAGGTTGGGTTGTGCCAGTGACCCTTCCGTAAAACAAACAACGGAAACAAGCCGCGGAAATAATAACAACCACACGACAACGACCATCAGCTTTAAATCAATGACAATTTGAATTTCGGGAGGCATCATTTGGACTTTGCAATTTGCCTTCAGCATTTCAACGATTCATCAATACTATTTTTAAAGATTTGATAAGAAATGGTGTCGTACTTGTTTATATAGACGATTTAATAATACCCGCAAATAACGAAGAAGGTGGTGTCGACACGCTCAAAGGAGTGTTACAAGTTAGTGAGGATCATGGTTGGACGTAGTAGAAGATGAATCTATCCGCCCGTCCGAAACGAAACCAAAGGCAAGACAAGACAAAGACAAGATTTATTAGAAGTCATCGAAGCTTTAAAAAAGTGGAGATGTTTCTTTCTAGAAAAAAATTCTAATAACAGACTGCAATGTATTTGTAGGTACAATAAAGAAAAAAGATGTTTCACATAGAGTCAGTCGCTGGATAATGTTCCTTCAAGACTTCAATTTTGATGTCGAACATAGATCTGGTTCAAAAATGCGACACGTTGACGCATTAAGCAAAGTTCACACTTTATTACTAGAAATACCACTGAAAGAAGAAATTAAAGTAGCCAAAGGCAGAGATCCATTTATTAACATGACTAAATTATTACTCAAAATAGAAGACACATGCGCTGAATTTTATGTCGCGTACGGTATTCTGCATAGAGATGTCAAAAAATAACTGATACTAATATCGCAATCATTAGAAACAGAAATAATAGAACTGGCCCACAGATAAGGACACTTTTTAATTAAAAGGACAACAGAAAACAACAGTAGAAAAAAAATTATTTCATACCAGAATTGTATACTAAAGATAAAAAATTCATTGGAAGCTGTCTAGAATGCATGCTAACAGAAGCAAAGTCAAGGAAAGAAGAAGGTCTGCTAAACACAATCGACAAGTCCGACAAATCACTTGAGATTTTATACATAGATCATCTCGGACCATTAGAGACAACCAAAACACAACACAATTTCAAACTCACAATAGTAGATGCCTTTTCAAAATTCGTTTGGATCTATCCAAGTAAAAGTACAACAACAGAAGAAGTCTTAGAAAGATTAAACTGAGAAGCTGCTATAATCTCTGACAGGGGCACAGCTTTCACATCAAGAAACTTTGAGGAGTATTATAGAGAAAATAATATTGAGCAGCAACTCATAACTACAGGGCTTCCCAGAGCGAACGGACAGGTCGAGAGAGTACATATAATTATTCTATCCATACTAACGAAATTCTGCATTAACAACGAACAACACTGGTACAAACACACAAACGCAGTTCAACAAATCATGAACAACACACCACCACGTAACACCAAATTACCTCCGTTCAAAGTTTTAACAGGACTAGACATGAGAACTAAAGAAACACCAGGCATAAAAAAGTTATTAGAAGAAGAAATGCTAAAAGAGTTAGAAGACGCCGAACTAAGCATACAAGCACGCGAAAACATTCTAAAAAGTGAAGCAGAAAACAGAAACACCTTCAATCAGAAAAGAAAAGTCGAAAAGGAATATGAAGTCGGCCAGCTAGTGGCAATAAAAAGAACCCAATTCGGGACAAGCCTAAAGTTAAAACCTAAAATTTCTTGGTCTATAGAAAATAGTAAAGAAGAAAATACTGGGGAAATGTGACGTAGATAAAGTAGGAGAGGAGGAGGGACCAATAAAAACTATAACAACGGCTTAATTCATGAAACCGTGGTAATAATTAGAGAACGAATTTAATATCAGAATAGCCGAATGTAGGGTTGGTTGACAATGATACAGATTCGACCAAAAAAGAAGTAACAGTAAATGAACATCTGCGTCAACAGATCATAAGTTATGCAGAGTAAGCAACACAAAAAACCATTGACAGCGACGCCGGACAGTCCTGACTTCTTTAAATCTTCGATGATTGCTAGTATCTCTTGTTCATAAGAGTGGAATTTTTCTTCTGTCGGGGTTGTTTTTCGACTCATATACTCTATTGGGAGTAGCTTTTGGGTGTCCGAGTCTTTTTGCATGAGTACTGCTCCGTAGCTGTATATGCTGTATGCACTTCTGTATCAGCGTTCAGAATAGGCGCAGTTTCAGAAGAGGCGCTTGTGTGAATGCTGCTGTTAGTTCTTTGAAAGAGATATGTTGTTCTTCTAAGAATTTGAATGTGGCAGTTTTTGCGAGTAAGTCGGACAATGGTTTAGCGATAAGAGCGTAATTTGAAATGAATCGTCTGAAATATGACGTCAGCCCCAAGAATCGTTGAAGCGATTTTTGCTCTTTGGGTACTGTAAAATTCATGACTGCCTTTGTTTTTTCTTGACACGGGTTTATGGACGAATTTGCTACTATATATCCTAAGAAGTGGTTCTGTTTTGTACAAATTCACATTTTTTCCAATTTATTTTTAAGTTGTGTTTTTCTTCTACTTGTAAAGCTTTCGCTAGTGTTCTCAGTCCTTCGTTTATAGTTTTTGATGGTATGATTCTGTCGTCCATGTATGTTATTATTGTACCTACTTGGATCATATTGTGGAATATCGCTAAAATGTATCTACATAATACAGTTGGAGAATTTTATATTCGAAATGGAACTAAGTTAAACTCATATTGACCATGGTGTGTCACGAATGATGTGTATTTGCGTGATTCTTCTTCTATTGGAACATGTAAGAATCCATCTCTCAAGTCCAGTGTAATGAAAACATTATCACCTTTTAGTTTCTGTAGAGCATCGTCTATTAAAATCATATGGAAATTGTCACGTATTATTTTTTCGTTTTTTTCCGGTAGTCGCAGCAGAGACGTTTGATGCCATCTTTTTTAGTGACTAAGACTATCGGTGCTGCGTATTGAGATGTGCTTGCTCTAATAATGCCTGTATTTAGCCATTCGTTTATTTGTGTTTCTACTATTTGTTGATCCGGTATTGGAATGCGTCTGGGTCTATGGAAGACTGGTATGTCGTCGGTTACTGTGATTACCATTTTAATAGGCGGCTCTAATGCCTTACCCGGTTTGTAGTTTTGAATTGTGTATTTTAGCTTTAGTTTCTGTAAATGGTCAATGTTTGTTGCCATTTCAATTGGATTTTCTTCTTTGATTTCAGAGGTATACAAAGTCTAAAATTCGACACCTGCTATAATTTTGGTATTATAATTTTCATTGGCTTTAGTGCTAAAAGTGGCATCTTCTGACGTGAGATTGATGTCTATTGCCATATTTCCTAAGTCACGATCGTCTGCAATGTGGAATGTTAATTGAAATTTTATGTTGTCTATTTCTGCTTCAATTTCTATATAACCTTGCGTCTTCATTTTTTTCTGTGCAATGCCTATTATTTCCAGTGGATATTTTTTCATATTAACTTAATATCATTTTGTATAGGTTGTTTTTGGAATCAAAAAAACATCGCTTCCTGTGTCCAAAAGGGTTCTAAAGGAAATGTTTTCAATTGAAACTTGTTTGAAAATTCTAACTGCGGTGTTAGCTAGTCTTATTTGAGGATTTTGACGTGTATTTGGTTAAGTTTGAAATGTGACGTTATCATTATTGTTATTGGTAGCTTCTGGTCTATTTTTGGTTGTGTTTTGGTATAACTGATTTCCAGTAGGTCTACGTCTATTGTAGTTGTTATTAAGTCTCTGTTGCTGTGGAATGTTTTTGCAATCTGCCACTTTATGTCCCTTTTCATAGCATTTGTAGCATAATTTGTTTAACTTTTTGCATTCGTCGATATTGTGGTTGCTGAGATGTGAGCTTGCAGTGCATTTTTTAAAAGTGTTTTGTATGTAACTTTTGTATTTGTTTAGCATTTGTTAATTTATTTTTTCATATATTTTAATTTTGTGTTTAAGCTGAAGTTGCTTCATACAATACACTTTTGTTATTTGGGATGTCTGGTATGCCCTCTACGAAATATTCTATGATACTTTCTTCACCTGGATGTAAAGACTTAGCTTTTTCCATTATTTTATATAAGAATTGTAAATGGGATTCGTTAGTCTGTTTTCTACTTTTTGCGAGCTGTTTGTGCATTTCAGCTACAGACAATAAATTGCCGAATTCTTCTTTCAATGTTGCTTTGAGCTTTGCCCAACTGTTTATGTTCGCTTGGCTGCGTATAAACATCTGTGCAGTGCCTTTAAGCAGTTGCTTCGCAAATATAAATTTGTCTTTCTATCCTACAACGGTTGCTTTGTCTTCAAATTCCTGTAGCCAATGGTCGATAGTGTGTGTGCAGAATATGGAGATCATAATACTGCTGCCACGCCCACAATTATCCAAAGTCCTTGCTAGGTTCCTATTAAAGATTTATCAACGAAATTCCACAGGAAGGTTGCGGGTAGTAACATTAAACACCACACACAAAATGGGCGTCTTATTTTTACATTCACCCCCACTATTAACATATTATGATAACTTACGACCTAAGCAATATTTTTGGACGAAATTTTACATTACTACATATATGGATCCCACAAAGCCATACACATGAAATGGGATCGATATAATCAATTCAACTGAAAATTACCGTAGATTTTCTCCTAATAATGATTTGTGAAGAAAATATCCCCATTGTTTAACTCGCACGCACAAGGAAAGGGTATTTCGAAGTCGGTCTGACCCAACTTCAGACTTACTTTACTCATCATTATTGTTATTGGTAGCTTACGGTCTTTTTTTTGATTTTTTTCATGGTTATTTATTGAATCTTTCTTAAAAATAGAAACTCATAATAAGTTGTAACATCTTAACAACTAATATAAAAATATGTTCTTCAACAGAGGTCCGAACAAAACAGAATTAATCAGAGTACGTGGGGTACTATTTATATTTCGGGAATAGCAAATAATAACAAACATTTTTAAATGAAAATGGCTTTATTGTTTTGCAAAATATTCCCCTTGATGATCAATACACTTTTGCATTCGTTCAAACCATTTGTCATAGAAGTTTTTCCATTCCTCTTGAGAGCCCTCCAAAACTTGGTTTTTAAGCGCTTCAACTGCTTCTTCGGCGCTCGTAAATCGTTGACCACGCAGTTTACTTTTGATATTCGGGAACAAGAATAGGTCATTGGGTGCCAAACTAGGACTGTACGGTGGATGAGTCATCAATTCGATGTTTTTTTACTGCTCAAAAATTCACCTGTTTGACGAGATGAGTGAGAGCTCGCATTGTCATGATGGAGAATGATTCGTCTTTGGCGGTTGGTATTACGAATTTCTCCGAAGACTTCCGGCAAACAAATGGTCGTGTACCACTCAGAATTGACCGTCCCACATTCAAGCGGAACAGTGACCACATGACCCATTCGGCCGAACAAACAAGCGACCATTTGCTTCGCTGTGCTTCTTCCACGAACAAATTTTGTTGGATTTAGCTCATCTTGGAACACCCACACGGTCGATTGTTGTTGTGTTTCCGGCTCATACGCATACATCCACGATTCGTCACCTGTGACGATTTATACACGTCTTTTGAAGCACCACGGTCGAACTTTTAAATCATTTCCTTACACCAATTGACACGAGCCCTTTTTTTGAGCGATTGTAAAATTATGTGGGATCCAACGTGAACATATTTTTTTACAGCCAAATGTTCATGCAATATTGAATGTATGAAAGTGGAAGTAATGCCCAAGGTGTTCTCTATCTCTCGATTTGTCACATGACGATCTTGCATTATCAGTTCACGCACTGCATCGATGTTTTGTGGCACAACAACCGATTTAGGATGACCTTCAATTGAATTCACTATACCAGCGATATACTGTGGTTTTTGATAGTGCTTTATAGCCATACAGAGAACTGAGTTCATTGACACATTCTAGTTGAGATAATCTACGTCGAAAGTTGTGAATATTAATCCAACAAAGACCTTCGTAGCGTAGCTTTAAGAATAAAGATTCAGTTCTAAAACATATCTCAAATTTGTTTGAACTCGAAGGAGCAGACTTTAGTCGCTTCAAACTCAAAAACATTTGGCTGCCTTAAGGCGCCGATAACCAAGTGCGCAAGCTCTCGCGCAGTACAAAAGATCACTTGAGCCCAACATCTACGTAGGGAGAACATATTAGTTAACGTGTATTACAGGTTTATAGGACGACAACTATGTATTATACTTACCTGGTTTCGCAATCATTATAATTTTGGACAACTTCCAGTCCGTTGGGTAATTGCCAATATGAAGGATAGCATTGAAAATATGCCTCAGTTGGATCACATATGACTGCGTCAGTTCCTTTATCATTCTACCTGTTATTTTGTCTGGGCCTAGTGATTTTTTAATGTTTAAGCGTTTGTACAAATACATGCTTATTTTTAAATACATGTTTATTTTTAAGTACCAGCGAAAATTGACTAGATATCGTACTCAATGTCAGAAACTGAAAGCTCGTTGTTGGCGGGTTAGGGTAAAATACTGCTTTAAGGTGATTCACGAAAAACATACTCTTTTCACTGTCGCTCCTCGCCCAGTTTCCATCAGTTAATCGCAGAGGCGGGTCAGTAAGGGCGAGGCGTGTCAGATTTTTCGCTGCTCGCCACAGTGAGTGGTCATTGGATAAAGTAGGGGATATGTTACCA
The DNA here is from genome assembly GCA_920105625.2 of Clusia tigrina. Taxonomy (NCBI): domain Eukaryota; kingdom Metazoa; phylum Arthropoda; class Insecta; order Diptera; family Clusiidae; genus Clusia; species Clusia tigrina. The sequence goes on from OV050030.1 coordinate 317,069,726, forward strand.
AGGTACTGCAGGATTTCTTTCATACTTCTTGTTTTGTGGATCGTTCTAAGTTTTCTGGAACAGCATGCCAGTTATTTTTTGGATGTTTGCTGATCTGAATTGTTGCCATTGCCTTCTTAGATCCCTTTTCTGCTTAACTAGCGACTCGATAACGTTGGGCCTAATGGTTGCATTTTTTACTTTGCCTTTGTTTCTCAGGGGTGTGGCTACTTTAGACCCTAACAGCATCAGATGGTTGAGTTTTTTAGTCTATATCCTGTGCAGTTTTGAGTTTGCAGTTATACTGGAGATGAGTACTTATAAATTTTTTATACTTTAGCCAGTTTGTAAATTTATTGGATTGAGTTAAATGTGGGTAGTATACTCTTAAATTATAATTGTTGTTGCCGAGTGATCAGAGTATAGATCATAACATGATTCTGTAGTTAAATTTGTCCTTTTAAGTCTTTTTGTCATTCCAAAATAGATTAGATCTGGAATTTTACGTCTGTCTGCAGGCCAGTATGTTGGTTGTCCGGAAGACACTATATCCAAGCCAAGACTGCTAACCGCCGACCAAAGTTTTCTACCTTTCTGTGTAATGAGGCGCGAACCTCAGTGAGTATGCTTGGCGTTGAAGTCTCCTGCAAATATAAACTTCCTTCCTAGAGTTGCAAAAAAGTCTTTATATTGTTGATCGGGTATATTGACTCTAGGCGGTAGTAAATCGCTGTGACTGTTAGGTTGTTTATTATGTTAGCGTGTAAGTAGTCTTTACAGAAACTATTTAGAACATGGTTTTTAATTCTAGATTTTATTATAATAGCGGTACCTCCACGAGCTTTACCTTGAGGATGATTTGTAATATAGATATTGTAATGTGGAGTTCTAAATCAATTTTTGTGTGTGAAATGAGTCTTATTTTAATTCCAAAAGTTGTTGGCTTACGCTGTTTGCATTCCAATGACATATCTTGATTGTGCTCATGTGTTGGATAAGAAGGTTTGTAGCAGCAAAGATTGATTTCTAATTATTTCTTGCGTCATGTTCTGCATCGTGACCATGAACTGGTTCATAATTTGGATAAATGATTTCCGAGGGTCCTCTACTGAATTTAGATTAGTGACTTTATCCTGATAAGTTGCTGATTTAAGCTGGGGAGTATTTTTGACAATGCCTGCATAAGACGTAGGTTGAGCTGGCAGATGTCTCCAAGAGGGAGTTGTTGTGAAGATTTGGCGGTTGGACAGTACAGGATGAAGTGTGGACTTCATATCATTTATATTTTGACCTATAATGGCAAAGTATTTTTGTTTGAGTGAATTGTACACAGCGCAACCTCTATAATTTGCAGTATGGTTGCCCCCGCAATTGCTACATTTCTTAACAGATGTATCCATTTTGCTTTTTGGACATTTTGATGAAAGATATAAGTCGGCACAGATGACACATATATTCCGTAGGGTGCAGTATGAGTTTGTGTGCCCAAATTCTTGGCAATTTGCGCACTGAACTGGGCCTTTTTTTTGGGTACTTATCGTTACTTTCCGGTGCATAAGGTAAGGTAAGTAATATATAGGGTGAGATTCTCCCTTCTTTAGTATCTTAGTCTTTGGTTCCAAATTAATTCGAAACAGGGGCTGAGGCACATTATTCCTGTTTTTTAAGTTGAATATTGATTTAATTGTGAAGCCCACCTCATTTAGCACCACTCTAATTTCGTCTGCGGGTACATTAGATTCAAACCTTTTAATGACTACTAATAAACCTTTGCTATTTTTAGCTGGTAAGTGTAGTAATTTTGTTTATTCATGTCGAAAAAGGTCATTGTTTTTCGGTAGTTAATTTCATCGTAGATTTGGATTTCTGTTTCATGAATTTGGTCCTTGGTAAGAGGAACGACATGGAATTTATTAGCGCCGATGATCTGGATAATACTTCAGTAAATAGGTGTTGGCTGATGAGCTCGGATTGGGGCCACCCGGTCCTCTTCGTTGCTTAGTAACGCAAAACGATTATTGGGTGTTAAATTTTCAGTGGTTGATTTTGAAAATTTTTAGATTTTATTTGGTTTGCCAGATTTTGGACTGCGTTTCCGTTTAATAACTTCTATGTAGCGGTCCAACTCAATTTGAATTTTAGAATTTTTCTCATTCCCTACTGGGTGTTGTGTTTTCACTGATGGAATCGGATGCATATTTCTTACCGTGTGCTGTGTTTTGGGAGAGCGTTGAGAACACTCTTTGGTTTTTTCCATTTGTGTATGGTCGTGAAAGCAGAGAGTGGTTTTACCAGATTGCGCGTGCGCTGATTGTGGGGGAGACCGAGTGAGAAAGATCCGTTTAGTTTGACTGATGACGTTTACTAACAATGTTGGTGTGATTGGCTGGTTGACTGCCGCGGTGCACTGATTTAAATCTCGTTCTGGCCGAGTTAATTTAAATAAATCGGCCTGTACTGAGGGGGAGCTATGGGCAAACCTCTCCGTTTTTTTGTTGACTGATATTGTTTTTATAGCACTTTGAAGTTTTCGGAGAGATCAGGACTGTCCGGCGGCGCTGTACATGGTTTTTTGTGTTGTTTACTTGCGCGAGCCCCCTGTACATGCGTAGTGCGAAACAAAATAGGAAAATATAAAATCAATTCAAAGTTCATTTTAATCAGTGTTAAATAGTTTTTACTGTAAAGGTCTGTGGTACACAAAATTTTTTGTTTTTCCAATTTCGGTGTAAATATACAAAACCGATAGTTTGCCAACACGCGAACAGGCATCATACAGTTGTCCACGTGAGAAAACTGGATACTCTAAATCCAAATAAATCTAACTCCACCAATTCCTAACGATTGGCCTTGCGCCTTATTAATAGTAACCGCAAAAGCAAGGCAAACAGGAAACTGACGTCGTTTAAATTCAAATGGCATATCAGATGGAACGATTGGGATGCATGGAATGAATACATCTTCGCCTTTGCATTTCCCAGTTAAAATAATAGCTTCAATTGCATAAGTCATCAATCTTTTAACAGTAAGTCTCGTACCATTAAACAAGCGGCATTGATTTATATTGCCTAGCATAATGATAGTGACGCCAACTTTCAATTGGAGATTATGCGGAGGCGATCCTAGTAAATCTAACGAATTAAAAAATTCTGTTTTATAATTCACAATATCTTGTTCATTGGTAACAGTATCCACAGACTTGTACGAAATTAAGTCGCCTGGAATCTTGGATTGTATAGCCATGTTTAATTCCCTAACATCTTTGTTCTTATCCGCTAAAATTGCTCTATCACTCAACCATGCATGGCATTTATACTGTTGTGCTATCTTAGGGAAAACACGTTAAATCAATTCCTCTTTTGACGGTACAAAACGGCAAAAGTCAGTTGTGTGGCAGCACTGCTGTAATAATCTACACTCATATATATACATACCTTTATTATTGTGAATATTGTTAGATATCGCTGTGGCAGTAACTGCACGAACAGTTGAATTTAAGCGTTCTACCGTGCAGACGTGTACATGCGATTGAATAAATAAAATACATTAAACATTATTTTGTTCCTACCACAATTCAGAAGTGGGATTGAGCTAAAATTAAATCAAATTAAAAAGTGACAAACAATAAGTGAGCAAAAGGATATGCCGGGTACTGAAGACCTTAATCGCTAAAAGCATGGCTAGATGTTCTGGGCGAGAAGTCAAACGGGAATAAATCAGCCCTAATACTACGCTTGGAAGCTATTCCACGCGTCGAGAGTTTGAAGCACGTAAGTGGCTACCAAGTGAACATTTCCAAAACTACTTTCACGACAAACTCATACTGGCGAATAAAATCGATTTTGGGAGCGAGGAATTAGTAGAATACATAATCGAAGGTATACCAAATCGGCAGCTACGGTCACAGGCGAAGCTGCATCGTTTTCATCATGAAAATCAGCTGTTGGAAGCGTTCGTAGATGTTTCTTTGCCAAAGCCAACAACTGTAGGAGGAAACAATGACACTGCTGAGCGGAAAAATCGCTGCTACAACTGCAATTCAGTGGGACACATTGCGTCAGAATGCCGTAAACCAAAAAGAGAAGTTGGTGCCTGCCACGCATGCGGTGAGTTTGGGCACTACGCTGCTGAATGTCCGAAGTACAAGAAGAAGAACTTGGTTGAACAATGTGCAAGACGAACATGGCGAAGAATTTGTAAGGAAAATGTATATTAGTTTTTGTTTATTGAGTAGTAATTATAAAACTTTATTAGAATGCCTGATAGATACGGGGAGTCCCATTAGCTTCATCCGACAAATGTTCGTTCCAGATTTTTTAAAAATAAAATTAAACAAAGATGTTAATTACTACGGAATCAATAAAACCAAATTAATTTTTTATGGGCTAATTGAATTAAATATATGTTTTGAAAATGAAAATGTTTTACTGGATGTTTTTGTCGTATCGGATGAGACTATGGTTTACCCCATAGTACTAGGTAGAGATTTTATATTGAAAGCTAAGCTAGAATTACGAAAAAGAAAAGATGAACTAAATAGAGATGACCTTAGCTTAAAAAATAAAAATTATGTTAAAAACATCGATTGTTTGGAAAATGATAAAATTAAAACCGAGTTAAGTTTAAAAAATAAAAACCAAGTTAAGAAATTTGAATTTTTAAAAAACGATGATATTACAAATGAAGTAATTTCTAAGAGTAAAAGCGAAACCAATTTTTTTGTTAATGACGAATGTAAATTCCTTTTAATGGAAATTGAAGATGATAAATTAGATATAAATGTTAACACAAAATTAAGTTTCGAAACCAAAATGATGGTGACTGATATCTTTAAGCAGTTTTATGTTAATGGTAAACGTCCCGAGTTGTCAGAAACAAACTATGAAATGAAACTATCTCTTTCTAACGAAAAGCCCTTCCTTGTACCCCGAGGCGATTGTCGTATTTTGAAAAGGGTAAATTACGAGAAATTATAGATGATCTGTTAGCTAAAAGTATAATAAGGCCTAGTGAGTCTGAATATGCATCTCCAATTGTACTCGTTAAGAAAAAAACAGGGGAACTACGATTCTGTGTGGATTATCGGACCTTCAACAAAGTTACCTGTAGGGACAATTATCCGCTTCCACTTATCGACGACCTTTTAGATAAATTAGCAAACAAACGTGTTTTTACACTACTAGACTTAAAGAGTGCATTTTACCATGTTCATATGAACAATGAATCCATTAAGTACACATCCTTCGTAACACCAACTGGGCAGTATGAGTTCCTTTGGATGCCCTTCGGTCTTAAAAATGCACCGTCTGCATTTCAGAGATACGTGAACCGAATTTTTAATGACCTTATAGAGACTGGAAGTATGACAATCTATATGGACGATATTATGATCGCAACTAGCACAATAGATGAACATTTTAGGATCCTTAAAGAGGTGTTACAAAGATTAGTGAGAAACAATCTTGAATTGAGATTAGATAAATGCAAATTTCTGCAGTCTGAAGTAAAATACTTAGGCTATACGGTATCTAAAGACGGGATTCGCCCTGATGAAAACGGCGTAAACGCAATATTGGATTTTCCAGTACCAGGGAATGTCAAAGCCGTTCAGTTTTCTAGGGTTATGCTCTTATTTTAGAAGATTTGTTCAAAATTTTCAACGATTGCTCAGCCGTTATACAAATTAATAAAGAAAGACTCAGATTTCATTTTCGGTAAGACAGAACTCGATTGTTTTTTACTGCTCAAAAGCAAACTAGTTGCAGCACCCATCCTAGCTATTTATGATCCTCGCGATGAGACTGAGTTATACTGTGATGCCAGTGCAATAGGTTTTGGAGCTATTTTACTGCAAAGAAAATCTGATGGAATTTTTCACCCAGTTTTTTATTTTTCGAAAAGGACAACTCAATGTGAAGCGAAGTATCATAGTTTCGAATTAGAAACTTTAGCGATTATATATGCTCTTGAAAGGTTTAGAATATACCTACAGGGAATTAAGTTTAAAATCATTACGGATTGTAATTCCTTAACTCTAACGATCAACAAGAAAGATATAAACCCTCATATTGCCCGTTGGGTATTAAAACTTCAAGATTATGATTACACATTAGAGCATAGAAATGGAGTCAAAATGCAACATGTAGATGCACTAAGCCGTGCAACCAATATTTTGATTTTAGAAGAAAACACATTTGAGCAGAATTTGTCAATTTGTCAGAGTAGAGACGAAACCTTACGCAAAATATGCGAGCACTTAGAGAATTCTGAGAGCAAATTTTATGAAATGCACAACGGGTTAGTATAAAGAAAAGCCAAAGGAAAAGTTAAATTTTATGTTCCATCGGATATGGAAAACCAAGTATTACACAAATACCATGATGACTTGGGGCATATTGGTCGTGATAAAGTTTTAGAATCTATAACCAAGACCTATTGGTTCCCAAAGATGAAAGAAAAAATTTCTATATATATAGACAATTGTTTAAAATGCATAGCATTTTCACCTAAATTTGGAAAACGGGAAGGTTTGTTGAATAATATACCAAAAGGTGACCTACCCTTTGACACCCTTCACATAGATCACTTTGGCCCAGTTTTGTTACCAAACTCAAAAAAAAAATTCGTTCTATTAGTAGTGGATGCTTTTACGAAATTCGTTAAACTGTATGCAGTAAAAACTACTAATACGAATGAAGTATTAAGCCAACTTAAGTCTTTCTTTAACACTTATAGTCGTCCAAAAATTATAATTTCCGACTGGGGCAGCAGTTTTACGTCAAAAGATTTTACAACATTTCTCGAGACACATCATGTACGACACATTAAAATAGCAACAGCGTCCCCTCAAGCCAATGGACAGGTGGAACGAATTAACAGAAGTCTTGCTCAAATGATAGCAAAGTCAGCCAGTGGTAATAAAACAAGTTTAGATGGTATACTACCGGACATTGAGTTTTCAATGAATAATACTGTGCAGCGTAGTATAGGAACATCACCTAGCGAGCTTTTATTTGGCGTAAGGCAAAGAGGAAAAGTCATCGACTTCTTAAGTGAATGTTTAAGTGAAAATGTAGAAAATAGGGATACAAGGGATGTATATAACTTAAGATCAAAAGCAGTTGCAAAGCAAACAAAATCGCAAGATTACAATAAAAATATTGTAGATGGAAATCGCAAAGAAGCAAAAATTTACAATTTAGGAGATTACGTTATGGTAAAAAATTTTATTAGCACTCCAGGAGTATCGAAGAAAATAGTTCCAAAGTTTAAGGGCCCGTATAAGATAAAAAAAGTTCTTGGTAATAATAGATATGTAGTAAAAGATGTAGAAGGGTTTCAATTAGGTCAAATCCCTTACGAAGGTACTTGGGAAGCGGCAAATATGAAACCATGGTTTAAAAAATAATAATGTTCAAAGATAACCGGGACGGTTACAGGTCAGGACGGCCGAGTTGTGGCAGCACTGCTGTAATAATCTACACTTATATATATACATACCTTTATTATTGTGAATATTGTTAGATATCGCTGTGGCAGTAACTGCACGAACAGTTGAATTTAAGCGTTCTACCGTGCAGACGTGTACATGCGATTGAATAAATAAAATACATTAAACATTGTTTTGTTCCTACCACAATATATATATATATATATATATATATATATATATATATATATATATATATATATATATATATATATATATATATATATATATATATAGATATATATATATAGATATATATATATAGATATATATATATAGATATATATATATAGATATATATATATATATATATATATATATATATATAGATATATTTATATATATGAAATATATGAAATGATATGAATAAAAATTATGAAAAATTTAAATTTTAAAAAAAAGTAATAATAAGAATCCAATATATGATAAACAAATAAATATAGATGGAAATTATATTTTTTCTATACGAAGTTTAGTTCTAACAAATTTCACAAAATAAGTACAGATTATTGCATATTAAGAGTATAAATAGTATATATAGTATATTCATATACTTATTACATAATTTTGAAATTGATTTATTAAATTAATTTATGAAATGTTCGACTAAACTTAAATATAGAAAAATATCAAACTAAAATGTTAACTAGACTATTAAGAAAATTATTATAAGTATTCCTGATGTGTATCGACGCAGGAAGTTCCAGGAACAGCGTATATCGGAAGACGGTGCGGACTAAGGGACCAACGTATTATTCGATTGATTGGGGATGAATGGCGACTGATGTAATATTTCTCGAAAGAGCATATGGACGCAGTATATGAACACGTCGTAGATGGGTTTGTTGGCAAGCAACAAAAAAATAAACAAGTTTCCTTGCGGAGTCATATTTTGCGTTGAACAGTCTTACTTTACAATGTCCACCCAGTGTATAACAATCTTAACAGAATTGATTTTGAATAAGTTGAAGATGGGCAAAAGCTTAAGGAGGGTGACTGAAACCACCACCAAATATAATAAGCAGAGGAAATTTGGCTAACGGAAGTTAATTGCTTCATTAAAGTATATGTCCAATCTAGAGGATGAACACAAGAAATATTATTCGGATATAAAATTGATTTACTAGAAGAAGAAACAGAGACTGGTATCTGATCGGAGTACTCAAATTGCGTCATTAAACGTGTATCTCAGAGAAATACCGATAGTCTACACATCGAGGCCAACAAAGTCAAACTCCATTATGAGAAAGCTCAAGAGAAACACTTCCACCATAAAACGCATTGCTGCAAAGTAAATAACGGAGGAGTATTGTAATCTCTAATGTATTTCAAATGCATTTTACAAGCTGAATACTATAAGCAGCATACTACATTCGTTGTGGCACGCTATATAAATCAAAGGAAGACGGCCACTACAAGCGAAGTTTTAATAGTAAACCAAATCGCCAGCCAAGAATATCATACGTACCGGTCCAGATATAAGGGAGGTGTATGCAGAGTTCATCGAGGGATTTCACTCTGACAACGACGGTCGTCATCCGAACCAGCAGATAGCAGAGCTCGCAGTATAATGTAAGATTTTGTGTATATAATAGAATTGTATAGGTTGTAATTTTGTTATTTTTTAATAGTATAGGTTGTAATTTTGTTTATATATACGCCAGTGAGAAAATAGTCAATGCAGGACCAAAATATAAAAAAGGGGAATAAGAAATAAATAAATAGATAGAAATAAAAGAACAAAAATAAAAAAAGGAAAACACAAACAAAAATTTTATAAAGAAAAGAATACAAAAAATAAAAAAAATAAAAACAACGATAGAACCCAAATAAGGCGATATTACTTAGAAATAGTATTTAAGAATGATGGTTTGAAGAAAAAGAGTTCTAGTGATTCGTCTAAAAAGAGGTAACTCGGTATTTGTTCTAAAGAATGTTCGCTAGGTTTCAGCCACGCGCGAGTTACGTACCATCACCCCAACCTTCAACTCGGAGCGAATGGTAATGTTGAGGTCGACGACATCAACTATTATTCAAAAATATCTTGCACCAGCAATAAAGTAAGTGAAATAAAAACCACTTACATCAGCAGATCCCAAATGAAAGGTTATTGCTTTGCTGGAAATTATACACTTATACACAAGAAAGCTTGTGCTTAGAAAGCATTTTTATATGAACAGAAATAAATGTAATTAAAAAATATAGTTAGTCTTAAAAACATACTCGATAGACGAGGTTTAATAAAGGATATCTGTATTTTTTCACACAGCCAAGCTACACTAAGGGCTTTGAATGCATTCCAAATAACATCGAGGGGTGTCTTAAGACTGTCGCCGATCTCTAAATGAGATGGCTAAAAAATTCCATATCCATTTGTGCTGGGTACCAGGACATAGGGATATACCAGGGAACTGCAAGGCTGATCAACTTGTGAGAGATGGCACTTGTACGCCAAATGTCGGTAGGTATATGGGTATACCTCTCGCGACTTGTAAGGTTCTCATAAGACACTAATTAATTCTACCAATCAAAGGTGGATCTTTGCAGCTACCTGTGAAATCGCCAGGCAAACATGGCCGAGGCTAAATGTGCGTCTATCTAGGAATATCATTAGTCTCAATAGACTACAAATTAGGACTTTAATAGGAGCCCTCACGGGACATTGTCTAATAGGAAATCATGCAGGAAGAATGGGAGTTTATACACATGATTTCTGCCGCAGCTGCAGGAACGAGGAGGAACTGGAAACAATCCAGCATATCTTCTGTACATGTCCAGCTTTTGCCAGAAATAGGGAGCGTTTACTAAGATCCCATTTCTTAACAAGTATAGATGGTCTATGCCAGTCAGGTGTTAACAACCTTCTTCGCTTTGTAAAAGGCTCAGGTTGGTTCAATCTGGAGGGGTAGCGTAGCCATGCCTGGCATCCGCGGCTCACAACTGACCCAACTGGTTTATTGGTGCTGCGGCTGCCCTACCTACCTTGCGAAGAACATTGTTTATAGGGAAATTATTCGCCCTTAATTCCAAGAACATGCTCATTTCAGCAATATATTATACGTAATAATGTCCCCACAATAGAATAAATTTTAAATTTTTGTCCCCAGGGATATTCTCACATGAATGATTGTTTTTATATTTAAATGTGCTGTAAGTGTGAATCTTAATTACTGAATGATTGCAGTCTCATCCATAAGATATACCCTAACTTGGTGGATGGGCTCACTCAATAGTTCAAATTTTGCTCTAAACCAAATACCTTACCCCAAATTTTGGAATTTCCCTAGTGTGCGTTCGAATTTCGGTCGTTGCGTTCCACTAGTTATTATTATTATATCTTAAACCATAATTAATTATGAATGCAAGGTGTGGGAAAAAACAATATAATCCACATCAATTGCAAAAAGAATAACTTGTTTATATCAGGCGAACAAGAACTGATGGAAATAAATAAAATATATTATAAGGATTTCTTCTACATAAAAATGTTACCATGCGACACTCTTTCAATGTTGCACTCAACACTGTCAGAGGGTTACATTTTATATTTAGAAAAGAACACAGATAATTCCGTTCCTTTTTGCTTCAAAAAAATATTATAAAATATTAACAAAGGAGAAACTGATAACATTAAATTTAATTTATTTATAAAAAACAAAAATGGTCATGTCTATCTACCATACGTATACAAAGTGCCATTGCATTCATAAAATCAGCTCAATCACAGGGTAACTGTGTCTACCCTGACGCTGAATGACAGGGTAGAAAATGTAATATTTTCGCACGCACTCGGTGTAATATTTTCACAAAAGAAATCACAGACCTGATAAAGGGTTGCACTTATTTGAGAAAAGAACACAAAATCTACGCACTGTAAGGCAAGTGTAACATTTTTTTCGTAGAAAATAAAACGCTAAGTTAAAGAAAAATAATCTATCAAGATGTTGAAGTTTCAGCAGTTATAGAAACCACTGTAAAATTAGAAGAAAGTTATATAATACACAAAGATAATGTAATGCACAAAGAAAACTATTCGATTATTTAAACTTGGTTCTCTGATAAATAACTTTCCGCAACATTTTTTCGAATGAATAGTCGTAAATTTCTCAATTTCATGGGAAATAAAGTTAATTTTCGCAATTATTACTTGGTATTGTCATTTCAATCGTAAAATAATAAACCACTCAAAGGACCTCTCTATTTTATTGGAGAATGCACAGTTTACAATTTTTGAAAGCTATATGCACCCTATAGCACTTTACAAACGTTGAGTTATTATGAGAGAATTGTGCATTCATTGGAAAAACAAACTGATATCATTTACGGTGTCACAGCAAAGCTTATGATAAATTTATATATGGAACATTTATCACCCTACTTGTTGAACTAAATATCACAGCATTTCGAAGAGAGGAATCAACTAAAATGGAAATATCTGCAGAAACATAAATGATAGACTTCCAATTTCCCTTTTTAACATTTCTTCCAGCGAAATAGCAGGGAGGAAGACTTGTTTCTGATAGTTGTATACATGTTCCTTAGAACTTAAATCAACATTTTCCGTATACATTTTTATGAACAATTTTGTATACGCAACATTATAATTATATATGTACGTACGATTACGTATGCTTAAAAAAAAGCATTTGTTGTGGTATATTAATATATGTTATGATGGTGTATATTAATATAAATATGAAAATGTGCATGCACGTGTGCGTGACTTACAATTTTTAATTGGAATATACTTTGATTTTTTCAAATCAATAGAAGAAATATATAATTTCTATCAAAATTTCACATACATATATAGAATTATGGGATTTTTATATATTTTTAATATGTAAATTATATACATATATTCATTCTTCCTTCTGCATTCATAAATAATTATTGTACGGTACCAAAAAATCTTCTTTCTATTGATTATGTCGACCACTGACACCAGGCAAACAGAAAAAGAAAACAGCATCACACATCACATCATAAATTGAAAATTGAAATTATTCTTTAATTCCAAAAATATTACGTAATGGGGACAAATCTTCTTTGTTTGTTTGGGCATTTCGGTCGCTTCACAAGTCGCTACGTAACAGAAATATATATGTATAAACGTGCGTAAGCGTGCACTATATATTTCTTTGGTGCATTTAGTTCTCTTAGTGATCGCAGGCATTCGTATAGTATGCATGACTTTCATGATACATTACAGTATTTATGTGCCTACTCAGATTTATTGCGGGGGGATTCACTTTCCTTGCATATTCAGAAATAGTGCTGGGGATTCACTTTCCTTCAGATCTGATATTTTTAAGCACAATGAAAAAGTATAACATATCTTGTGGTATGTGTACGAGCAATATGCAGCGCTTTCCAAGCTTGAAAGTCAGCTAGAAGCGCGAAACCTTGCAAATATGTAAGCTTTGTTTAAGCGGGCTGCAATTTTGTGAGCTGGGGACCACTGAGGAATAGCATTGCAAACAATTTGAAAATAAAGAATAATTTCAACTTTCAAGTCTGCCACTGCTTTCCTTTTCTGTTCGCCTGGTATGAGTGGCCAACATACTCAATAGAAAGAGGACTGATTTTATTTATTTATTATTATTATTATTATAATAAACAAAACCTACAAAATCACAACAAATATGAGTACCAATATTTCCATTTTTATAAAAATCAGTAAAATATGAAATCAAATAAATTCTAAATTTCTTAATCACATATATTCATGTACGTATAACATTGAGCAAGTATTTGATTTCTTAAAATAGTATGTGTTTTTGATAAGCAATGTGACACTTTTGCGCAAATTGTCATATTTCATACTTAATAAAAATATAAAAAAATATTTGTGTCCAAACCATGTGAGATCGTCTGACCTACATTCGAGTAGAATAAATGTGTATATTCTCTCATACACATGTATTCATTAATCAAAAGCATACTCCCATTGACAATATCAAACAAGAAGCGTGTGTTTGTATGTATATTGTGTATGCTCTACAAATATGTCTATCGTTAAATAATTGCATTCTTTCATTACATTCTTCGGTGTTCTTTATCCGAGACGGAGCGGAGTGATATGCAACCATTTCTGTCCAATGTATGCTTATTTATTATTTTTGAATTAATACTCGTATTTGTTGTGTTATTTTGCAAAAAAGTTTACTACGGCAAATATTTCATAATTTAGATATCTGCTGTTATATATGCTTATTTGATTTTATACCATATTATAGATGAATGGTGATGTAAAGATGTATTGGTAGTTATCCAAATTTAAAAAGAAATCAAAATAAAACTTTTTTTATAATCAGCGCAATTGCATTAAATTATTTGTTTTATACAAATATCTAGAGCAAGTAAACAATGATTATAAACACTTCGTGTATCCAAACAAGTTTAGCCAACTTTGAATCTTTCATTCCCAAGTCTTCCTCCCTGCGATTTTTGTATACAAGCTTAACAGAGGGAAATTTATGTTTCTGCTCTCTGGATATAGCTTGCTGTTCTCCCCGACAATGACGATTTTAAGGACGTGACACACAAAGTTGAAGTAGTAATTTAGAATAATTACGAGCAAGTCAAAAGAAATGCAAACTTAATTCCTTAAATAAGCAAATTTAAGGATTTTATAATAACATTGTTAAAACGGATTATATTAATCATTAAAATAGGGTAACAATTTCGGAGTTGAATGCTATAATCAGGAATCATATTTTGATTCCTTTTATTCCCAATACTAAACAAAATTATATTGTAGATATTATTATTATTATTATTATTATTATATCTTACACCATAATTAATTAAGTGCAAGGTATTGGGGGAATGAGTAGTACCTAGAGAGGCTTTCGACTCGAAGAGAAAAGGATTTTATCGAAAGAAGCATTTTGGAGACCAAGCACGTGGCAGGATTTGTACCTGCGACCCTCGGGTGTGAGTCTAGCATGCTTACCACTAGACCACAGAGGGCGGCTATTGTAGATATTATTTTCGTGGACCTCATTAATGAATCAAAATTCAAAAATATACAATAATTGTATTTTTGATTAAATATTCGTTTGTTAAAGTTTGCACAAAGTATATTGAAGTATCGCGTTTCCACCGAGCCTTAATTGTCAATTAAATGACCAAATTTCCATGCAATTGTATTTCTATAAAAGTGAGTTAACTCACATTTGTTGTTTACACACTCCATAACAGGAAATGTTATGTTAACAGTGGCAGCTATATATATAAATGTAAATATATTGACAGATTTCTTCCAGCCGGACCCGGCGCAGTAAGTAAACGAACAAAAGAAGGGAACAAGAATTGCATTCTGTGTGGTAAAATGTCTGTAAAAAAAATGTCAATGTATTTTTTTTGTTTTTTTTTTTTTTGTTTTTAGAAGAAATATATATTTTCTGGATTAAACGAAGTGGTTACTTTTATTATTTGGATATAACAAATCCTAAAAAAGCAAATAAAAAGTATGAAAATCACAGATGCACCCCCCTGACATAGACACATTTGACTTTTCTTAAATTTAACAAGTTCTTAACTGCAGTTTAGCTTTCGGTGGAAACGCCTTATTAACTCACTTTTGCAGTTTACATAGTGCATAAGCCTCGTTTCACAACAGACGGCAACGGCGCAGGTTTGGATATCACGGAGATTGTAAATGTAATAAAAATCCGCAACAAAGTCCCAAGACCAAAATAATATTGAAAATGGCGATGTCACAGTCCGACCCTCTTCAACAATGACATGGCAAATATTTTAAAATACGACAAACTGGTAAATATCATCACTCATATTACATAACTCGTCACCTACATATGAGACCGAGCTGAAAGTGAACTCGATATAAGTGCGGATCGTGTGCGGTAAACTATACATATTACTGTAGAACTCGCCACCAGATTTATCCTGAAACTATACAATAAGATACGAAAAACTTTCAAGATATAGCAAAGGGCGTTGCGTAAAGTTTGTAATAATAATAATATCCGCAAAGTACTGTAGAGTCTCCACAATACCAAGAGCAATTTACAAGCAATAAAAACAAAAACAGCGTCTATGAATGAACCCGCAATATGTTTACACAAAAATAAACAGACTTAAAAAATAAATTAGCATAATAATATAAAAGTGATTTCAAAGCCGATAAATATTTTTTGCTTTTTATTCATTTATACATAAATAAAAAAAATATATATATATTAACTCTACGAACTGGTAAAATACAAGGAAATTGCCAAAATGTATGCCAGTTAACTGAGTTACCTTTCAAGAAATCAATTTTGATCTTTTAATAAATGTATAGCAAAAGTAATTTATAAACGGTGTCGTTGCGGCTGAGGAAGAGTATTAGATATGACTTCCCCATTCCTAAAATATGACAATCAATTTTTGATAAAACTAATGTAAAATGTAAATAGTTTTATAATTTGCTTAAATATAATAATAGATTTATACTTATGTATATTAATAAATAAATATAATGGCTGTGTGAATCAATGTTCCGTGTTAGCGGTACCGTAAACCTGTAAGAATCATGTTTGTATCAGTTAAGTAAGTATAGGGTGTTCTTTATATATAAATTATTAAGTTAAATCATGAGGCGTTAAGATGTTCCAAGGAAAACTGAGAGGAATCGCTGTCTCGACGGAGGAGATATGATATCCCAAGCAGAATTTGAGAGGAGGGTTATTAAAAGTATTTGGGAATTGCAAAGTATATTGTCCACTCTTGGTATAGTGTGCCGGGTGATGAACCGTAACTGCAACGACCTAGTTTCGCTTCCAATAGGTAAGGTATTAATCTTCCAGTCAGGAGAACGCAACACAGGAAGCCCAAAAATATGTAGAGAAAATCAACAAAAGCTTACGGAATTCTCTAAAAATCAAGATATGGATTCAATGTTTTGGGAAATCATTTTATTCGCAGAGGGGAGTAAATTAGTAATTTTTAACGTGAAAAAGCAAATATTAATCGAACTAAAAATGATGCTGTGCCTAGTGTGTGGTTGAAACAATTAAGCACGTTGGGCGCTCGGTTATGGTCTACGACTTTATGGCAGCATCAGGTTTAATATAGTTTTCATTGAATACACAATGAATAAAATGTAATACATCTTGAACGATAAATCTGGCCCAGGTGAAATTTTATAATTGATATTATAGGGAAATTAGATATTTCAGGAAGACGACAGGGTCTATAAATACGCCCAAATTAGTGAAGGAATGTTTGTTGTGCCGAACACCAAATACTTTGGCCACCAGTCGCAGTCCGCAGATTTTAACCCAATCGAGCAATTGTGCGTACATTTTGGCAGAATCAGTGGTACCTTGAAAGAGTCATTTCGAGCAAAGAAGGCGTTTAGTGAGCAATAAAGGAATAATTATACTACATCTCTCCTGACATAACATCAAAATTGTTAGCCTCTATACCTCAAGGTAGTTACATTTTTAAAAAACTAAATATTGAATACCAATATTAATTTACTTTTGGCATTTAACTTTTGTTTTCTGTATTACTTGTTTACTTTTCTGACGCGTAAAAATATATATACATACATACATATTAATTTGGATTTCAATCAAATTAATTAATTCAATTCAATTTCAATCAAATTAATTAAATCAATCAGTATTTATGATTTCTGCAGTTTTTGCTTCATAATACTTTTAATATGCATATAACAAGGCTTGTTTTGGACTTTCTAATGGGTGCACATCCAAATTGTTAATACAAAACATTATAATAAAACTACTTACTTGGAAACAAATATACACATGTGTCTACTCGTATTTTATTAAAGACTTACTTGATTTTACCAACTTGACATTCATTGAAACCATATCTAAATTCTGAAACCAACCATTCGAGTTCCTTATTGAAACTGCCTTCATACGAAAATTTAATATTTCACAACGAAATACATTTAAATACTTAAAAAACTGAAAGCTAAATTGAAAGCAGAGAATATGAGAAATGAAACTTACTTATCCATTCACAGAATACACTTGTATTGCTGGCAATTTTTTCGCCACTGGATGTAAACAAACCAATTTTTCATTCCCCACTGGATGTAAACATTTGGGTGAGTTTCGGAAAAAACACTATTTGGGGTTGTCGTTCGTTAATATTTTAATACTATTCTCATTCCAAAAAGTACCAAATTCAATTTAGTGAATACTATTTCTGATTAATACTTTTAAACATTACTAATATTAAGTGCACTACTCTATATGCTAAAATAAATTTATTAAAACTATTATTTAATTCTTATATTAATTTATAATTTTTTTGGCTTGTTTATTGTTTTTAAGGAACTTAATGCCAACAAAAGTACAAAAAATTAAAGAAAATATTTATCTATTATCATTAAACTATGTTGTTAAACTTACTTTAAATGTTTAGTAATAAATATAAGAGAAAAAAGCAACACAATTCTGTACGTATATTTAATTAAATAAATGTTATATACTTTGATTTTGTTTTGAAACAACTATTTTTGAGAGCATTTTAATTTCAATTCATAGCTAAAAATCTAATGAATACACAATATATTCTAGGCAAATTACAATGTATTAATCAAATTATGAAATACCGAAGCAGAAAGCAGCATATAAATATAAGAAATCTGTGGAATTTTGTAAATGAAAATATATATATACAGGGTGGCCCAAATGAGACCTAGTGATGTTAAACACTTGTAACTCTTGTAATAATGGGTTTTTTTAAATGATTTATTTTAATATGTTAAATACATTTTATGGAAATTTAACGTGACTATGTGTGAAATATGGCATCAGACAAATGACCACCATTTTGCTCGATACAGGCATTGGCTCATTTTAGCGCATTTTGCATTACACGGCGTAATGTTTCTGGTTGCAGGCGCCGTATTTCGTCTCGAATATTCTGCTTGAGCTGTCCAAGTGTCTGTGGTTTGTTAACATACACTTTGTCTTTTAAATATACCCATAAAAAAAAAATCGGGCGCAGTTAAATCTGGTGAACGAGGAGGCCAAGGGAAATCTGAATTTCTTGAAATTATGCGTTCACCAAAAATTTCACGCAGCATGTCAACAGTTTGCCTAGCAGTATACGCAGTGGCTCCATCTTGTTGAAACCACAAATTAGGATGTTGCTCCACCATTGGCCGCAAAAAGTTGTCGATCATTGTTCTGTAAGAAGCCCCGGAGACCGTTTCTGGCGTTTCATCCTCATTCTCAAAGAAATATGGGCCGATGATTTTTGTGGCCATAACACCGCACCAAACAGTGCATCTGATTGGGTGTGACTGATGCTGATGTATTGCCCTTGGATTTTCGGAGCCCCACAACCTACAGTTTTGTTTATTCACATAACCACTTAAATGGAAATGCGCTTCATCCGTCATCAAAAGAAAATTCGCTGCGTCAGAACAATTGACCGTTGAGAAGAATAATAAAATTCGATAATTTTAATGCGTTGTTGTGGACTGTACGTATTCATTTTAAATTTCCAAGAGTTCAGTTATAATCTGCAAAAAGAAAAAATAAATTATGTTAAAAAATAAAAAAGTTATTTGTGTTTCACATCAGCTGGTCTTATTTGGGCCGCCCTGTATATACGAGGTGTGATAAAAAAATAACCGTTATTTTCATCTTTTCATGAGTTACGTATGTTCGATGTTCGCATTTTTTTTTCTGTTATGTTGGTACACATGTCTGTTATATATGTTGGCAATACCAACCATTTTGGATTGTCAGTTTGTTTTTGACAGATAAAAAGGTTAGTCGTGTTTTGGTGTGCTCTTCGATTTTGTACTATTCGAAAAAATGGATCAAAGAAACTGTATTCAGTTTTGTGTAAAAAATGAAATTAAATGCGCAAGGACATTTGAAATGTTGACTGTGGCCTTTGGCGAATCTACTATGAGCAGAACACAAGTTCAATTGTGGTATAACCGGTTTAAGGAAGGCCGAGAAGATGTCAATGACGATGCTCGTCCTGGTCGCCCGAGCACGTCAACAACCGATGAAAACATTGACGCAGTGCAGAAAATGATTTTGGATAATCGTCGAATCACTATCAGAGAGGTTGCTGATGATGTCAACGACGATCCAGATTTCCTCAAAAAGATCATAACTGGTGACGAATCGTGGGTGTATGGCTATGACATTGAAACCAAAGCCCAATCATCCCAATGGAAACGTCCAGATGAGCCAAGACCGAAAAAAGCACGTCAAGTTCGGTCGAACGTAAAGGTTTTGCTGACAGTTTTCTTTGATTGCAATGGCGTGGTGCATCATGAATTCTTGCTACAAGGTCGTACGGTCAACAAGGAATACTACCTTGAAGTTATGCGCCGTTTGCCAGAAGCAATTCGTCAGAAACGCCCAGAATTGTGGAAAAACCATTCATGGATTTTGCACCATGATAACGCACCAGCTCACACATCGATTCTTGTGCGTAATTTTTTGGCCAAAAACAAAACCGTTATCATGCCTCAACCACCGTATTCACCGGACTTGGCCCCCGTAGACTTTTTCCTCTTTCCAAAACTGAAGACACCGATGAAAGGAAAGCGTTTTGCTACGATTGAGGAGATAAAAGAAAAATCGAAACAGGAGCTGTTGGCGATACCAAAAAAAGCGTTTCAGAAGTGTTTCGAGGATTGGAAAAAACGCTGTCATAAGTGTATTATATCTGAGGGGAATTACTTTGAAGGGGACAAGATAGTTGTTGATGAATAAATAAATACTTTATTTTTTGATCACACAATAACGGTTATTTTTTGATCACACCTCGTATATATATATATAATGCTTCTGCGAAAGCTTGCCTACATTTAACAATGAAATCAGTATTATTTTAAATACTAATTTGCATCTAAATAGATTTGATAGTTTATATAATTACGCTGTTTTGTTTATTATTATTGAGAATTCATTTCACAAACAACCAATTAGCTAAATTACAAATAACAAAAAACAAATACCATGTATCGTACAAAATCTTATCTACATGGAATTACTCAACACGTTGTCAAAATGCATACAATTAAATGAATCGCTCAGTGCCGTGTATGAAAGCAATACTATAATATTGAAACGTGATAGCCCAGTGAAAAGGGATTGCATACTTTTAGGATCCCATCTGGAGAATGAGTGCCCCCTGTGAGTCAAGATGCAAACTATTCGAATAAAAGTTTATTCAAGAACCATCTGCCGGTAATATCAAAAAGAATATTCTCGACTTCTGTCGAAGAGGATAGAAGCTTCTAGAAACTACGAGAATAGCGTAGAAGTTTCTACACCAACCATTGGAAAACTATAAAAGCGACAAGACTGTTCAAACTGGAGTACAGTAGATCAGAGATCGTAAAAGTGTGTACAGCAGGCATTTTAATCGAAGCAGCAGTATTTGTGATTTACAAAGTGATGAAATTACTTATTAAATAAAGTGACTAATGGTTTGTGAAATAAAGTGCAAATAATAACTAAGTAAACTTTAAGCCTAATATTAAATGTGTGAATAGCAATAATTAAATAAAGCTAATTATTTAAATTTAACCGGCGATTGTTTGATTACTACACAATCTAGTGGTACGAGTCCGAGTACAGAGAGTTAGAGGAATTGTCAGGAGGGCAATTTTGTAACAGAGTAAATTGTCAAGAGGGCAATTTCGTAACAATTGGTGTCAGAAGTGGGATTGTGTATCTGTGATAAACAATGGTTAAATTTGAAAAACTGAGATTGGAGCAGCTCAAGAAGGAGCTTGAGCGTTTAAATTTGCAAACACAAGGGCTTAAAGCGGAGCTGCAGGTGCGATTAAGAAGCGCTTTAGAGGAGCAGGGTATAGATGTCGATGAGCATGAATTCCAATGTGAAGAGGCAACGACATCTCGACACGAAGAAACACCGCAAGAAACTAACACGGGTAACTTTGACATGAGCGCACTTATCGGGATAATGCAATCCTTTAAACAGGATATGCAGCAGTTACATCAAAGATCTCAAGCAGCCGAAGAGAGAATGCAGCAGAGAGATGAGAAGATGCAGCAGCAGTTACAACAAAATTCTCAAGCAGCCGATGAGAAGATGCAGTTGCGAGATGAGAGGATGCAGCAGCAATTACAACAAAATGCTCAAGCTGTAAAGGAACAGTTACAACAAAATGCTCAAGCTGTCAAGGAGGAAGTCAAAGAGCAATTACAGCAGAGTGAAATACGACTCGCTCTATTAGCGGAACAAAACTCACAGCAGATGAAAGAAATGTCCGAAATGGTAGACAGGAAGGTTTGTGACATTCAGACACGGCAGGAATCGTTCGAAAAATGTGTAGAACAAAAATTCATTGCGAACGAGCAAAAGCAAAACGAATTTAAGCAACAAATAGAGCAAAGAATTCACCTACTACAGGAAGGTGCATTGCCTGTGCCAGCTTTATCCTCAATAAAACTGAAGCCTCCTACCTATGATGGAACCACGACATTTAGCGTCTTCAGAATGCAGTTTGAGACTACCGCTAGCACAAATGGTTGGAGTGCTCGCGAAAAAGTGGCTGCATTAACAGTTTCATTGAAAGGTGCTGCCGCTGATGTGCTTCAAACTATCTCAGAAAGTGAGCGAGACTGCTATGAAAGCTTGATGAATGCCGTTCAGCGCAAGTATGGTAGTGAACACCGGAAGCAGATGTACCAAGTAGAGCTACGAACACGGGTACAAAAGAGTGGTGAGTCTCTTCAACAGTTTGCGGCGGAAGTGGAGCGGTTGGCTCATCTTGCCTACCCAGGAGAGATCATTGAGAGGTGTATGATGGACACCTTCGTATATGGCATTCGCGATGCGGAGATAAAGCGTTCTGCAATAACTAATCCGAAAGCTACATATATGGAGACAGTAGCTAGCGCTTTAACTTCAGAGACAGCAGCCTTGGTGTGCCAGCCAGTATACAGAGCCCGTCAGGTACAAGTCGAAAGCGGCCAAAGTTTCACGGGCAAATGCTTCACCTGCGGAGAGGTCGGACACATGGCCCGTAATGGCCAATCGAGACGGAAACGTTCTAGATCACGCTCACCGGTAAGACCTCCAAAGCAAGTCAGATTCCAAAGTAGGGAATCAGAAAATGTTGAAAAGTCGTCGACAAACTAGATGGAGTCAGTCTCGAGGGGCTTGATCTGACTCCCACAACATGTAGCCCCAGAATCTTCGTTTCTCAGATGGCACGGAAAATCAACAGCCTAACTGTCGACAGCGTGGTAAATGGAAGAAAAATCGTGGTAACATTGGATACGGGTGCATCACATTCCATAATTAGAAGGGATCTCGTTCGGGGAATTGAACCGCTTCAGGGAATAAGATTGCGTACGGCAACTGGAGATGATGCACCGGTACTGGGAAAAGTTACACGGAAAATAACTATCGGCACCACAACAGTGACGCACGAGTTTGTAGTTGCGGATATTGTGGACGAAGTAATCTTAGGTGTGGATTTTATGATTCGGAATGGATTCACCCTAGATTTGAAATGCCGAACGTTGAAGTATGCGAACACCGAAATACCGTTATCCGTTGGTGAGGATAAGTATGGAGGTATCCGACAAGCCATTGTATCGCGGCGGACAAAAATCCCAGCAAAGTCAGAGGCAGTCATATGGGCCAAAATGGACGGAGATGTGGAGAAGAACAAGTTGTGGGTTGTGGAGACTGATGAAAAATTCGCACTGGATGACATCATAATTGGAAAAACCCTCGTAGAAGAACAGCAGAACAGAATAGTGCCAGTAAGAGTGGTCAATCTTGCAAATTCCGCTAAAACCATAGAGAAAGGACAGATAATTGGAAATTGCCGGGCAATTTCGGCAATTGTAAACTGTGAAAGCCAGCCGCGAGACACAAAAATGAAGATACCAGCTGATAAAAAGGTACTCGACGATCTTACGAAAGAATGGAGCAAAGACTTATCCACAGAGCAGAGGAGGACTGCCAGCCAACTTTTGGCAAGACATTGGTCAGTATTTGCTGAAAAGGGTAAAAACGAAGGCAGAACAAAGATGGTGAAACACACAATCAACACTGGTGATGCCAAACCCATTCGTCAAGCGTCAAGAAGAGTACCTCTGGCAAAGAGAGAAGAGGTGAATGTATTGCTGAAGGAAATGCATCAGAACAACGTCATAGAGCCATCAGCGAGCCCCTGGAGTTCTCCAGTGGTATTAGTCAAGAAGAAGGATGGCTCCACACGTTTCTGTGTAGATTATCGTAAACTAAATGAGGTAACGAAGAAAGATAGTTATCCATTACCTCGAATCGACGATACGTTGGACACACTTTCTGGTTCAAATTGGTTCTCAACGCTGGATTTACAAAGCGGATATTGGCAAGTGGCAGTAGACGAACAAGACAAGGAAAAGACAGCATTCAGTGCCGGCGATGGACTATGGCAATTTTTGGTGATGCCATTCGGACTGTGTAATGCTCCAGCTACATTTGAACGCTTAATGGAACATGTGCTAAAGGGTCTCCACTGGAAAACGTGTCTGGTGTACTTAGATGACATCATCGTTATGGGAAAGGACTTCGAGGACCACTTGAAGAATTTGGAAGAAGTATTGATGCGATTAGGAGCTTCAGGGTTGAAGCTGAGCGCAAAGAAATGCTCGTTCTTCAAGAAAGAAGTCAAGTACCTTGGACATAAAGTCACACCTGAAGGAGTACACACAGATCCAGATAAGATAGACTCAGTAAGGGAGTGGCCAAGACCAACTAGTTTGCATGAGCTACGCAGCTTCTTGGGTCTTTGCACCTATTACAGACGCTTTGTTCTAGGCTTTGCGGACGTGGCTGGTAGTCTGCATGCATTAACGAGGAAAAATTGTCCTTTTGAGTGGAAAAGCGAACAGGAGAAGGCATTCAACAGATTGAAAGAGCTATTGTGTACAGCTCCGATCCTTGCGTATCCAATACCTGGCGAAAAATTTATTTTGGATACAGATGCAAGTGGATTCGGGATTGGAGGTGTCCTGTCGCAAGTTATTGACGGACATGAAAGATTAATAGCCTACTTCAGTAAGATCTTATCAAAGCCAGAGCGAAATTACTGTGTAACACGGAGAGAACTTTTGGCGGTTATGCAGTGCGTGAAGCACTTTAACAAGTACCTGTATGGACAAAAGTTCTTGTTGAGAACGGATCACGCTGCTCTGCGCTGGCTATTACAGTTCAAAAATCCCGAAGGTCAGGTTGCGAGATGGATTGAGAGACTCCAAAGCTACGATTTCACAATAGAACATCGCAGAGGCGGAAACCACGGGAATGCTGATGCACTATCACGACGTCCTTGCAGTATGGAATGTAAGCACTGTTCTAAAGCTGAAGGGAAAGAAGGAGTAGTCGATTTGCGCTTAATGGCTATTTTACCAGACGATGAATGGACAGCGGAAAAGATAAAAGAAGAACAACGAAATGACCCAGATTTGGCAAAAATCGTATCAAGTAAGAGCGAAGGAAAACGGCCTGATTGGAACGAAATCTCGACTGAAAGCCCCATAACTAAAGCATATTGGGCTCAATGGAATAGCTTAAAGCTGCAAGATGGATGCCTATTCCGCCTGTGGGAGAGCGAAGATGGAAAAACCACGAAGAACTTGATTGTGGTACCCAAGGCAAGAATAAGCGAAATTCTCAAGGAATACCATAGTGGGCCAAGCGGAGGACATTTGGGAATAACAAAAACAGTCGAGAAAATTAAAACACGATTTTATTGGGTTGGTTGCCAGCAATCGGTGGTTGACTGGATTAGTGCTTGTGAAAAGTGTACAGCTGCCAAGGGACCGAGCCGTCGCAGCCAGGGGAAGATGCATTTATACAACGTGGGAGCGCCATTTGAGCGTATTGCAATGGACATAGCAGGTCCGTTTCCAATTAGTGATTCCGGCAACAAATATGTTCTCGTCGTAATCGACTATTTTAGTAAATGGCCAGAAGTGTACCCCATTCCCGATCAAGAAGCTAAGACCGTTGCAGATGCATTTATCAATAATTGGGTCTGCAGATTCGGAGCTCCCCTCGAGTTGCACTCGGATCAAGGCAGAAATTTCGAGTCAACAATATTCAGGGAAATGAGTGAATTGATGGGCATACGCAAAACTCGTACAACCCCTTTGCACCCACAATCCGATGGAATGGTTGAAAGATTTAATCGTACGCTTGAGGAACACCTAAGAAAAGTCGTGGACAGAAACCAGAAAGATTGGGACCAACACATACCCCTCTTCTTAATGGCATACCGATCGGCAACTCACGATACAACATCTACAACACCAGCTAAGGCTATTTTCGGTTGTGACATAAGATTGCCTGCAGATCTGAAATTCGGTGCCTACTCATCTACGGAAGTTTCATGTAGCAGTTATGTAGCTGACAAACGAAGACAGCTGAATGAAATTCATGGAACCATCAGAAAGCGCACACAACTGATGAGTGATAAAATGAAAGCCAGATATGATCTACGAGCAAACTCCAAGGGATTTCAGGAAGGGCAGCTAGTTATGCTTCATAATCCGCAAAGGAAAAAGGGATTATCGCCAAAACTGCAAACACACTGGGAAGGCCCTTATAAGGTGATAAAGCGGCTCAACGATGTAGTATACCGCATCCAGTTGGCGAGAAATGCCAGGAGCAAAATGAAAGTCGTTCATTTAGAGAGGTTATCTCCTTATAAAGGTTGCAGTACTATCCTTGTTCGGGACGAACAAGTTTAAGCGGAGGGCAGTGAAACGTGATAGCCCAGTGAAAAGGGATTGCATACTTTTAGGATCCCATCTGGAGAATGAGTGCCCCCTGTGAGTCAAGATGCAAACTATTCGAATAAAAGTTTATTCAAGAACCATCTGCCGGTAATATCAAAAAGAATATTCTCGACTTCTGTCGAAGAGGATAGAAGCTTCTAGAAACTACGAGAATAGCGTAGAAGTTTCTACACCAACCATTCGAAAACTATAAAAGCGACAAGACTGTTCAAACTGGAGTACAGTAGATCAGAGATCGTAAAAGTGTGTACAGCAGGCATTTTAATCGAAGCAGCAGTATTTGTGATTTACAAAGTGATGAAATTACTTATTAAATAAAGTGACTAATGGTTTGTGAAATAAAGTGCAAATAATAACTAAGTAAACTTTAAGCCTAATATTAAATGTGTGAATAGCAATAATTAAATAAAGCTAATTATTTAAATTTAACCGGCGATTGTTTGATTACTACACAATCTAGTGGTACGAGTCCGAGTACAGAGAGTTAGAGGAATTGTCAGGAGGGCAATTTTGTAACAGAGTAAATTGTCAAGAGGGCAATTTCGTAACAATATAGTGTAATTTTATTACTATATTCTTGCAAGAAACAATTAATTAAATACTTCTTTTAGTTAAATATTGCTTCAAAATGTATTAAAAAACTATATAAAAATCGAACAATTGAATATCAGAATAAAAATAAAAAATATGTAGATATAGTGGTGAAGGGCAATTGTGAGCCAGTTTTAGATATTAATAATGATCCAATGGTTTTTTCCGCTTTACAATTGTGTGTCATCAAAACTTAAGTCAAGACTTATCTTGGCAAAGTTCCCAAGATATTCCTAACATTCAGGATATTATTTTTAACTCCGTTCAGTTTGATGACAACATTAATGAATCAATCTTTATGCATAGAAATGCTTTCGCTTATGTTTGTGGGTAACTTTATTTAAAGCTGTACAAATCCCACAATTGCTTAGAGCCCCTACCTTTTTTTGGAGATGAAGAAGTTTCAGACGAGTTCCTCTTCACAGTAGAAAAGCAAATTGATAATTGTAACCTTGTGAAGCCTCCACCAGCATTCATTGCATACACAGATAAATTAGAGGAACAATTTCCTACACATTTTAATGAGGTTTGCAATAGAAATGGGGCTAGTCAATTAATTTTTGAGCAAATGTTAGATATAGAACCCTTTATTTGTTGCAACAATTGCACAACCACTCTCATGTTAGCTCTTTTTATTAGAATTCGAATTTACTTTGTTCTAAAATTTTTTAATAGAGATGCAACTGAACCTAATTTTAAAAATAAGATTCTTTGTATTTCACACTTGTGAATATTTTATCATGTAATAGATAATTTTTAGTGCCAATCACTCAGTGGGTGCAATATGGATAAGCAATATGAATATTATTTTATTTATAGCACTAATGTGATAATATACTAACCAAACCAAATAATCTACATATAATTTAAATTGTTCTCTTTAAATAAATTTTATACAACTTTTTTATTATTTATTTATTACTGTATTATTTATTTGTTTTATATTTTTATTTTCCGTTTTACTAATAAAAAATACTTTAAAGTGATAAACTCTTTTATTTCGATTGTTCTTTTTTCTTTTTCTACTACAATTTCGAAATATGAAATTTTTAGTACAATGGTACACGTTTTTTCGAGGTGAACTCACATATAGTGTATATGTTTTTTTTCATACGGTAAAATATCTGACGTTTAAGTTACCCCCTCTACAAAATACATTTAAATGTAATTTGCCCCTCTACAGTGTTGCACAATACGTTCTTTCGTACCATTTAGAGAACCTTTTTATATTGCGTGTACTAAGTACATTTATTTTGGTACAAGTACTTTTTTATTTTTTTCAAATTATTAGGCGCATTCGATTCGCCACTCTATCGAGGATAAGACAGACTTTTGCATGGAAAAAGCTATCGGATAAAACGAGCGAATTTTTCTATATTCGATAGAAAGTGCTTCCAAATTAAAAATTGCTTGAAAACAAGTGAGATTAAAAATTACCCATAAAAATTCCTACGGGATTTTCTATATTTTAGCTGATTAAATTTAAAAATAACATAAATTAATCTTTGGATTTTGTTTTCTGATTTTTAATATTATTATTGTTCTGATTTAAATTATATTGAAATGATGAGTTTATATAAAAATTTTAAAAATAAAAATTTTTTTAACAAGATACAGTCAGCGTCAAAATAAAGTATACAGATGTAAAGGGCTCATCTTTGAAAGATCATATCTTAGCTCATAATGAAAATATCGGAAATGCATTTACATTTTTGGAAAACTTACTTTATTACTTATTTTTTAATACTAATATGAATAAAAAATATTTACATAAATTCACTTAAATTCAAATAAAAAGGAAAAAACTCACAAATTCACGAGTCAAAAAAAGTATACAGTTTAAAATAAATGATAAATTTCAAAGTCTGAAATTAAATGCAAGTTAAAATGAGTATTTAGTTTGCTTCCCCTAACCTTTAGTAACTGCTTTTAGTCTTCTTGGCATTAATTGTATTAAATTAGCTGTCACTTCAAGAGGATTTTGCTGCCTCTCCTCTATCAGAGCTGCTTTTAAGGATTCTTTGCTTGTTATGGCCCGCTTTCTTATTTGTCTGCCCAGATGTTCCCATGAATGTGCAATTGGGTTCAGGTCTGACGATTGTGGAGGGTGGTTCAGCTATTTTGGCGTTCTATAAAGCAGCCATTCGTCGACGAGTTTGGTTGAGTTCTTGGGATCGTTGTCTTGCTGGGATACCCACATCTATTCCAAGCACAACTTTTCAAAGCTCGATGGCAAATTTCCTCTGAGAATGTTCAAAGAATCAAATATGTTCATTGTTAACTCAATGAACATCAGGTTATCTACACCACTAGCCGCCATATACTTCCACACTATAAGAGAGCCACCGCCGTGCTTTACTGTTGCCGCGATATATTGCTCAGCTAATGCTTGGTTTGCCGTTCGCCAAATTTTAGTTGGTTTTTTTTGGGCGAAATGCTTCAAACTTACTTTCGTCACTAAAAAGTACATTTTTCCAAAAAGACAAATACATTTTTTCATACTTTTTAGCGAATTCCAATCGCCGCTTTTGATTTTTTTATATCAACGGCTTTTTTCTGGGTACTCTACAATGTAATCCACTATCATGTAAAGTACGGCGAATGGTACTAGCACTTACACTTACTCCATTACTTCTGCTTACTTTCTCAAAAATTTTTATGGTACTTTCAGCAGAATTTTTCCTCACCCTTCTAACAATTCCCCTGCTATCTGATTAGGAAAGTATCTTGGATCTGCCAGAATGCGACGATCTTCTAATTTGTTTGTTTCAGTGAATTTCCTTAGAAATTTTTTACGGTAGTATGATTTCTACCAATGAATATACCTATTTCACGCAATGATTTGCCTTTTGTAGATAATTTTAAGACAAGCTCGCGAGTTTCAATTGAAGTTTGTTTCCTCATATTGAAAATTGTATATTTTTGTAAGATTTATTGCAAACAGTTCAAACTTTTCAAATATATGAGAACAAAATTGATCTCACAACGTGAAAGCAAAGTAAAGAAAATGAAATTTTTACCGTTATTAACAGCTTACAACGAAATCTTCTCATCACTGTATACTTTTTTTGACTCGTGAATTTGTGAGTTTTTTCCTTTTTATTTGAATTTAAGTGAATTTATGTAAATATTTTTTATTCATATTAGTATTAAAAAATAAGTAAAAAGTAAGTTATCCTAAAATGTAAATGCATTTCGGATATTTTTATTATGAGCTAAGATATGATCTTTCAAAGATGAGCCCTTTGCATCTGTATACTTTATTTTGACGCTGACTCTATGTGCAACAGTGCCGCCAAGTGTACCACTTACTCGTTTGTGTTTTATTCGGACAACTCGTTACGAAATCGATACAATTAAATAATCAAATGCTCATATTGTTTAGTATTCTTTTTTTGTTTACGAAAATTTACAACTCTGCAAAAGTGGAGAATAACCACTGAAAATGAAAAGATGCGAAATAGAATAGTCAGACAGAATAATTGATGAAAAGAACAAGGTGGAGGGTAGAGATAACAGAGAAACGACTTCCGCTTTGCGCGCACTTATGCATGTGCAAAACTGCATTAGAGTAGCTGATTTTCTTCAAAATTCTGGTTAATCAAAACATACCTATACATATAGACAAATAATGAGAAACGAAGACTTTTCTTTTAAACGTCAGAAAATTTTACGTTAATTGTCCTTTCTCTGTATTCTCTGTTGGAGGGAACAAAATTGAAATGTACTTAGCATACGTGTTTAACTTAAACGTCAAATTTTATACAGTATGAAAAAAGAATAAGTATACAGTGTATGTGAGTTCACCTCGAAAAAACTGGAGGCTTTGTTCTAAGGTGAATTTACTTACATGGCGACTGCAAAACGAATTCTTTTAATCAATTTTCTCGAAGTAGCTGTCAAAATTGAATGTAGAGAAAAATGCGTTCAAAAGAAATATGCAAACAATTGCAATTACAGTTTTTATTTGAGTGAATAAGAGTTTTTTAATTGCTACTTTTTTTGAAGTTTGAAAATTATAAGGAAATTATGAGTCTATTTAACTATTACATGTATATTATATAAATTGTGTACCACTTCAAGCAGCTCTTATGCATTTCTCCATTCCTCTCAATTTTGATTATTTGCTTTTGGCTAAAAATTCCGGAGTTACGAAATTCACCTTGCAGTCACCATGTAAGCAAAGTCTCCATGCTTTGTACCATAGGTGAATTTACTTACATGTTACAAGGTGAATTTCGTGCCTCCGAATTGTCAAACACAAGCAATCTCCGATTAGCTATTGTTCCATATAAACGAATTTGTGAGGAATGGAGAAATACATAAGAACTTCTAAAAGTGGTACATAATTTATGTAAAATATATTTAATAGTTAAATAGACTCATAATTTCTTCATAATGTTCAAACTTCACAAAAATAACAATTAAAAACTCTTATTCACTCTAATCAAAACTCTATTTGCAATTCTTTGCATATTTGTTTTGATCGCATTTTTCTATATTTTCAATTTTGACAGCTAGTGAGGGAAAATATGTTCAAAATAATTTGTCTTGCAGCCACCAGTAAATTCACCTTGTGTGTACCCAAAATACCCATAGTATGAAATTTGAGTAGGAAAAGCAAAAAATCTATTAACACGCTGTCGCACAGCGTGTTTATGGGCAACAGGAATTAGCCTGTGTTGGCTGCTGAACAACACACTTCGAGTTTTCGGCCTCTCATTCAACCTTTTTTTCTCTTTCTGTGCTGAAGCTGTGGTAACGTGTTATAGAGTATTTTGTGCAATTAAAAGTTATATTAATTACTGGACTTAACACAATCTCTAGAAATTTGCAGAAGCGTATTCCATCATATATTATATGTACGATATAACAAATAAATTCGCAGGAACGTATTTATATCATATATTATGTATACGATATAACAAATATTTCTGTCTTTTATTGGCAACTCTACGTTGAGCAGGCGAGCAGCCAAATATATACTACAGAAATTATATATATATACCTGTAAAACAAAGTGAATTATTCTTATTAAATGTTTAAAAAAAAACCAATATTTTTTAATTAATGTACAGAATTTTAATAGAATTTTAACAGGATATTAAAAGTTCGTAAAAGTCTCGTTCTCGATATCATTTACGATACTCTTACGACTATCGCAAACGAGAGTTTTGCGTGGCAAATTAAGAACGCAAGACGAATCGTTTACGAATCGTAAACGTGCTCGAAAACGATAGTTTCTTTCGTAAATTACGTAGGTTTACTATCGTTTTCGATAACGTTAATGAGCTTTGTGCCGGCTGGGTTGCTATTATTTCAGGAGTCATTTTAAAATACAACGAAAAAGAGTATACGTTTAATATCAATGTTTGGCTCTTGATTGCTGTTACTTTTAATGTATGTATGAATTTTATGCAAAGGGAAATTTTTCATTTGAATTTTTTAAAATAATTAGTAAAGTTTTGAAATTAATTATACAGGGTAGCTAACTATATTGGAATTTCTCTGATGTTATACTCTTCTTAAAATGTAAATTAAAACTAATCAATTGAACGATTGGTGCATTGCTAGTGACATATCTCAGTCGTAGTCGTTTTAATATCTTATCGTCTAATAAATTAATGATATTCAGCTGGAAAAATACATTTTATTATTAATAGTCTAATATTTATAAATAATAAAAAATAGTAATAAATAAAGTTTAAGTACAGTATTTATAGTTACAATTTAAAAATAATAACATTTTTACATTTTCATCCCCTAAACGATTTCGCCGCTCGCTTAATATCTGTCCAGCATGCGAAAAAAGGCGTTCGAATGGTACGGAAGATGCCAATGTGCAAAGATTTTTATGCACTACTACCGAAATATTTGGATATTTTGTTTTATAATATATATAATTATAATATATAATAAATGACCGGAATTTCGAGGACTTACGTCATCTTCCACATATATATCAACTTCTCTATTATATATGCGCAAATGTTAAAATATAAAGCCATACGTATGAATATTCAAACTTTGTATAAATTGTCACTCTCTCCAGCAATGTTATAATTTAACAGTAACAACTACATACATACATAAATTTACTTAACTAACAGGATAAAAACAGTGATTGATATATTCATTCGTTACCAAAGTAGTGAAATCACCATTCGCTGTTATTTCACTCTTTTGATTTATTTCACGCTTTCATTAAATGTAGCGATTTTCAATCATTGTGGATTACAGCTGTCTGTTAAAAATCGCGTTTTTCGCTGTTACTTTGCATATTTGATAACAGTTTGGTTGACTGCTTACATACATATCTATATGCATGAACGCAATGGAAACAGCGATCGCAAGAAACTGTTTAAAATCACGGTGATTGAAAAATACGGCGATACTCAAAAATCACTGGATCGCTGATCACTACACTTCAACATTTAATTTTTATTACTAGTAATTTTGGGTTCTTGACAGAATCTATCAAAAAACTAGAGTGTTCTACTCAACCAGTGACAACTCAAATTCAAACTGTTATGGAGGCCAAATCGGCTATTGAAAATGTGGAATGTGCAATAGTGAAAGAAAAGCTCATCTCGGTATTAACAAAAAATAGAGGCTTCTCTGAATTGCGGTTAATTTCTGACCAAATTACAGGAACAAACTTATCAGTTGGTACCAATTCAGAGTATAACATTTCTGAGGCTTTAGCTTTCAAATTTGCACCAATTACCTTTGTGGATGTGGAAAGAACGTTTTCTATGTCCAAAATTGTGTATTGCGACAATAGCCGCAGTTTTCTTTTTGAAAATTTGGCTCACGTTTTTGTTGTCTATTGCAACAACAATTTGCAGTAAACTTATTTTTAGCAATGGAATTGCTATTTCATTTTTTTATTATTTGAAATTTTTGAATCTGAACCAATGAATTTATGTACCTTTCATTTTTATTTACATTCAAGTTGTAAATATACGAGTATATTGAATACATATATATAAATAAGTATATATGAATATTTTATATATATTATATACATAATAATTGTTTTAATGACTTAATTGGAAAAAAAACATAAAATAATAAGGTAAATCAATTACATCTTCACTTGTGTTTACAAACATATATTTAAGTAATTATTTTTACCGCATATTAAGTGGGATAATGCAAGTTTACATCATAAATTGAATGGCAAATTTTACTTTTTTGAATCAAATTTTACTTTTTTTGAGGCAAATTTTTGGCGCCAAAAAATAGTTTTTGCAGCAAATATTTGGTTGCCCTAGTAATCATATAGTATCCCTAGAAGCATAGATAGGGTAATTTTCCTAAAGTGGGGTCCTCAAAGTTCATAATATGGGAGGAAGGCATTTCCTTTATCTGATCGACCCCATTATGGGGTCGATTAAGCATGGCTTTATAGAATCAATATGCGAACTAATATAAAATGTCGTCCAAAATATTGTCGTATGGAAAGTTATAAAAATATATTAATAGTGGGCGTGGCTGTAAAAATAATCCGTCCATTTTCTGAGTGGTGTGTCATGTTGGTACTCGCAACATTAGTGTAAAATTTCGTTGATAAATCTTTAATAGGAACCTAGTTTCATCAAAATAACTGTTGCGGTGTGGAAAAAAGTGGCCAGGGGCGGACAGACGAACAGACAAAATTGTTTAGAATTTGATACTGATCATATCTGTATATTTAGGTCCATGACTACCACGCCTCTTTCTGGCAGTTGCAACCCCTCTCAAAAGCACAAACTTAGTATACCCTTGTAACTAGTTTTAAAGGTAAAGGGTATAAACATTCGTGTACGTAAATGAAGTCACGTTTCAATCAAACAATTTACCGCACTTGACATGTCTGTTTTCCACAGTTCAGTTTGCAAACTTTAAAATAAAAATTTTATGTTTAATATATATTGTATATTTTAGAATTACAAATATAATAAACTCAAAGAAAATCCTTGATTAAAGGATGTGCTGTAATAGGAAACGTTTACAAATGTTTCTCTGGGGTTTCATGAGCCTCTGCCAAAGTAACTTTCACAATGTTTTGAGTCCCCGTAATTATTTCGAACACATTCATATAAGAAATAACTACTTTTCAACATATCACTGTTCCATTCTAAAAACAAAGATAATATACAACAAGAGGTACCATTCTGCTCTTAGGCGGAATCTTGAAATCTCATTGCGTGGAAGCAAAAGTCCAACAAACTTGAAAATATTACTACTAAAAAATTAAACAACGAATTTTATTCAAAACGTTTTAATATCAATAGATTGAATTGGTTTGATTAAATTTTGTTGAATTGACACAAAAGCTGACGACTCTCCAGCCCAGGAAATATTGGGAGATTCTGAAATCTTATGTTGACGATAGTTAACATATATGCGGTAACTATGCCCTACATTAACGAAGCAGAAAGCTTGACGCCAAGTTACGTTGGAAGGAGCATGTTAAAAAAACACGTACTGAACTCGAGTAAAAACTAAATAAATTCTACTACCTCATTGGCAGACACTCTACGCTTTCAACCCATAACAAAGTATGATGTATAGTCAAATCTTGAAGCCAGTCTGGACTTATGGTATACAATTTTAAAGATATGCAAGAGAAAAATATATTAACACTATCCAAAGATTTCAAAACAAGGTATTCCGACAGATTGTTAATGTTCCACACAACGTGAGAAGCTGTGACCCCCATCGTGATCCTCGCTTAGGTGGTTGAACTGCTTTATTAAATCTCTTAACTTAACACAACACCTTAACCTGCTCTTATACCGTAAAGAGTACTTAATATGTATGTAAATAACTTAATACTTAACAACTCTCTCCCTAAGCTGTATATAATTTTAAGAAATACCTACGAACTTATCTCTATATCAAATGCCATTGTTTCCGTTTTCAAATACTTATCTATATAAAGAAAATACAATTAGTATTTCATGGTTATATATAAAGAAATCCATATAAATAAAATACAATAAGTATTTAGAAGTTTATTGTTTGTAATTAATTTTTACTCGACGTTCTCGCAAAAGTCTTGGCGTTTTCGGCGAGGTCTCTGGCACATCTGAGACCCCACCATTCTCCACAGCTGACGTGTCATGATTTGGACCAATGCTGGTTTCAGTTGCTTTGACTTCGTTTTTCGATATAAAATTCGATTCTTCAATAGGATGACCGGCGTTTGGATCGTTTACAATATTATAGTCCGGAATCATTTAATTCTGTTACTGTGGGCGATCGTGCAATTGTAAGTGCGCGGACCCAATCTCTCCCTGACTGTGGCCTGTCGCCACGTCTTTTTATTTGTATCTGAATAGTCCCTTATAAAAACGGGAGAATCTTCCTCAAATAGCTGCCCTCTAGTGCCTCTATGATATTTTACATTACCTAACTGCTTCTTTATAATCATATCTTTCACCATAGGAGGTTTTAAAAGGCTGAAGCGATTCTTTAACTCTCTTCCTAACAAAACCTAGGCTGGCGATTCCCCAGTTATGCAATACTGCGCTGATCGATAATCGAACAAAAACCTGCTAATGATTATGTCTACGAGTATGACTTCTCCTGGGTTGGCGCTCAGGCTTGCCTCTAACGATTTTTTAAATGTCTTAACAAAATTTTCCGCCTGCCCGTTCGTAGCTGGAAACCCTGGTGGTGTGAGGACATGCCTAATACCATTTAACTCTAAAAACTGTTTGAACTCACTGGGTGTAAATTGTCGGCCGTTGTCACTAACCAAAGTATCAACTAATCCAAACCTACTGAACACCTCCCTCAATTTGGAAATTGTGAAAATTGTGGTAATGTCCTCTTTTTAAAGACTAAAAACTTTTCTTGGGCCCGGCAAAATCTATATGAATACGCGACCAAGGCGTTTCTGGTGGCACCCAAGGGATCAACCTGCTTTTTTTTGGGCTTTCTTGTATAATTTTACAAGGAACACATCTCGCAACCAATGCTTCAATACCACTATCCATCTTAGGCCACCATACGTATGATCTAGCTAAAGCTTCAGATTTTACTATACCCAAGTGAGATCTGTGAAGCTCCCTAAGAACACTAGGTCGAAGTCGTTGGGGTATCACTGTCCGGTAACCCCACAAAATACATCCGTATTCCACAGATAATTCCGACTTTTTATCTTTAAAACCTTTAAAGCGTCCCCTTCCAGAGTATGCACGGCACCCCTGTGAACAGCTTCATTTAATTTCGCCAGAATAGGGTCCCGAAATGTTTCTTTAGCAATCGCTTTGAAATCTAGCTTCATTGCATTATTTTCTGAAATAAAATTCACATAATTTTTCCCTATGCTCTCCTGTCTTACCGCTTGTTGGGGCAAGCGCGACCAATTGTCGGTGAAATTGTGGGAACCTTTAACATGCCGGATTGTATAATTGAACCCTGAAAAAGTGAGGGCACAGCGCTGTATTCTGGCTACTGCCATGACAGGCAAGCCCTTATTTTCCCCAAAAATTTACAGAAGTGGCTTATGGTCAGTCTGTAATACAAACTTGTTGCCCAGTAAATAGTGCCTAAGCTTAGTCACGCTAAAAACGATTGCTAAGGCTTCTTTTTGAAGCGCACTATAATTTCTCTCCGCTGCGGTGAGCGCTCGAGAGATAAAAGCAATGGGTTTAACCCTGCCGTTAGGATACACATGTGAAAGAGTTCCAGCCACTGCCACATTTGAAGCATCCGTTTCCAATATTATTGGATGGCTAGGATCAATGGGCGCCAGAAACCTATCAGATGTGATCTCCTTCTTTAAAGTTTTATAGGCTTCCTGACTTGCTTTTGTCCAACTGAATTTTGAATTCTTACGCAACAACGCATACAGTGTCTCCATTTTATTAGCAAAGTTGGGAATGAAGTTAGAGTAATAGCTTACCAATCCCACAAAAGCTCTCACTTCAGATACATTCTTAGGGACAGGTGCCTCAACTACCGATAGAATTTTTTCTCTATTCTTCGAAACCCTTCTGGAGTTAAATCAAAACCTAAGTATAAAATTTTTTTTCAAAGAAAACGCATTTACTCTCGGTCAATCGTAAACCGACTTCTTCCAACCTAATAAGTACCTTTTCTAATGTGCTCTTGTGCTCCTCGAAGGTCGCCCCAGATATGACTATATCGTCCAAATAATTTACTACGTTGGGAATCCCTCGCAAAATATTCTCAACTGTCCTCTTGAATATTGCAGCTGCCGGCTTCACCCTAAAAGGTCATCGAGTTACTTTAACAATGCCGATATCCGTACTCCACGCACACAAAAGCTGCGACGACTCATCTAATTAGAATTGGTCTTACGCATTTGACAAAACCAATTTCGACAAATAAGGCTTTTTTACAGACGCAAATACCTCGTCTATTCTTGGCAATGGATACTTAACACCCATTAAATTCTTATTTATTGTTGACTTGTAGTCACCGCAAATTCGCAAGTTTCCATTTGCCTTTAGGACCGATGCCAAAGGCGTACCCCAATCGGAATTATCGACCGGTACTAACACACCTTTCCCCACCAATTTGTTAATCTGATCTTCTACCTTTACTTTCCAGGCCAACAGCACTGATCTAGACTTGCAAAATACCGGCTTAGCTTTTTCCTCCAACTCCAGCTTAACTTTACTCCCGGTATATCTACCTAAACCCCCTTTGAAAACAGAATTAAATTTTTTTTAAAAGTATTTATAATATTAACTGATCCGTTAACTGCATTTATCCCCATTCCGAATTTTGACATAAAATCCCTCCCAAAAATTGGTGGGCTCCGCGTTTCACTCACTATTAGCCTAATTGTATGCCACTGACCGCGACACTTAGTTTTAGCACGAAACTCACCCAAAGTTGCAATATCGCTGCCGCTGTAGGTGAAAAAATTGTCGTTGCACACCTCGAGCCTTTCTTATGCGAAATATTTATCAAAATCCAGCTTCGATAGTAGTGAACACGCTGCATCTGAATCCAACATTGAAGTCCAACTCAACACCATTGACCTCTGCAGCTACCATAAATGGTGTGGATGAAGAAAATGCTGAGGACCGAGATGTACCAGAGATACTAAAAATTGAAAAATTATTTAAACTATTTTGTTCACATATCACACTAACATCTGCATAACAGACGCTAGCTAAATGCCCACTTCTTCCGCATTTATTACACGTCTTATTCCTGTAGTTGCAGTTTGCGCTCGTGTGATTTCTCCAATCGCAATGCCTGCACTTTTCCTGTACTCCTCTTTTGTTGCTACTGCTGTTGTAACTGTATTCTTTGCTGCTACTCTCTCCGCTTTTGCCCTTGTCACGGCCTTCACCTCGTTTGCCTTTGGATGTTCTACCGGTTCGTTGAGCTATTGCGTTGACCGCTAAATCTCCTTTTACCAGTTGCAGTTGTTGTTGCTGTTGCTGTGCAG
Source organism: Clusia tigrina (assembly GCA_920105625.2). NCBI lineage: Eukaryota > Metazoa > Arthropoda > Insecta > Diptera > Clusiidae > Clusia > Clusia tigrina. The sequence continues at coordinate 317,109,003 of OV050030.1, forward strand.
CGACTTTCGCCTCCACAATCGATCTTGAGTGCTTTTTCCATTGTTAGCGATTCGTCCTCTTCGCATAACCTTTCGAATGATCTTCCCTCCAGTCCGGTTACAAATTTATTTAAGACGAATTCATTTAGCAGGCTGCCAAATTTGCAATCCCTGGCTAACCTCTTTAACTTGGCGTACCATACCGAAACTGCTTCGCTCCTTTCGCGCGATGCTGCAAAAAACGCTTTGCGCTCCCTAAACACAATCACCATTTTCGAATAATGTAATTCCAGAAGCGCACACAGCTGGTCATATGTCTTGCTTGCGGGCAAATCAGGGTCACACAAATCCCTTAATAACCCGTAGGCCTCCATACCGATGGCTTTCAATAAAACTGATCTCTTTACTTGACACGAAATTTCGATAAAATGGGAGTCCAATACCTCCATCCAGTTCCTCCAGCCGTCAAGATGCGGACGAAATTCGCGCACACTCGTTGTTGTTGCTGTGGTTGCGACCACCACGTTTTCATTTACCGTAGCCATTATAAATTGTTTGTGTATTACACTAATTACTTTTTACTTTGTCTTTTTTACCACACATCTTTTTTACAATCCCATCCTCGTCGCCACTGCAATGTAGTCGCTTAGGTGGTTGGTACTGAACTGCTTTATTAAATCTCTTAACTTAACACAACACCTTAACCTGTTCTTATACCGTAAAGAGTACTTAACATGTATGTAAATAACTTAATACTTAACAATTAACGTGGCGAAAGAATTTGCCAAGGCGCACAAATGGCAACTAAGATGTGGCGTCAAAGTTGAGGGATCGAGTCTGCTCCAGATGAGTGCACAGCGTCAACGGCTTAAACGTAAAATAGCAACAAACCTAATGGGAAACCAGTAGCAACAGTTGTATATAACATATTTCTATAGTATATACACTATGCTTTTTTTCTTGGTTTTTTTAAATTTGTTCCAGGCAATTTGCTTGGCAGTACCTATATTTTGTATTGCTTGTACTAGTTGGAGACAAGTATAGAATTTAAGTTAAGCTTATAAATGTAAAAAAAATTTACAAATGTGTAAATTTTAACTTTATAAAGTGTTACCATTATACCAACTAAACTAAAGTTACCTTAATCTTTTCGAATTCAGAATTTGTCTATGTGTAGACTATGCGTACTCAACAGACCATTTGCAGTTTTTGTATACGTTTCCAGGGACGGTAGCGAAAAACGGTTCAAAGGAAACCCACTTTATATTCAGCATTACCAGCACAATTTTGTATTAAAATATATTGAACTAAGTACATATTTAAAAAAATTTTCAAATACACTGGTAGTTTAAATGGGCATTAAATACAAATTACTGTGGTAATCGCATTTAAGTTAAAACACGTTTAATTTAATACTTCAATTAATTAATTTATTTACTAATGTAGTTGAAACAAATTTTATTTAATACTTCAATTAATAAAATTTAGTTATTAATGTCTTCTATGAAGATGTGTTGCTTAGTCGGTTGTAAGTGTAAAAGAGACTATAAATTCAAGGAGAGAAACCTAAAGCTATCCAGCAGTGCAAAAGAATTAGATTTGAAGATATTGACAACACCGGGAACAAGTTGTATGTATTACATACTATGTAAGTGCGTAAAAACAAGGGCAACACTGAATATAATTTGGAAGGTGATAGAAATGTGCACACTCGATGCCACTCGTATTCTTGACGTCTTCTGCTCTAAAATCATCCGACTAATCGCTCCGGTCTTAGTTAGAGCTAAAGAGTAATTGACATTATTTTCATCTGTAATAATGGCTCTATTGCTTCCTTAGATAAGGTCAAAAGATGTCCGATATCGATGTCAAGCTTTTTACTTATTTCTAGTAACCTATTAACGTGAAGGGGGGAAGTTGGATTAGGTTCTGGGTTTCCACAGTCATCCTTTGATACGTTTTTAGGTTCGTAATATGTTTCAGGTAGTACGATCATCTGCTATTGATATATAGTGCAAGTGTGAGAAATCAATTATTTTGCCCCAGGATGTAATGGAGCAGCAAAATTCTGGAAGAAAACACAAATTTTCGCAGATTACTTTTATGAACCTCTGTGTTGTCTATTTCTCAACAACTCTTTTTGGTTCTCTTATTGGTACGAACAAAGACTCAAACCCTGGACTAAAGGTCTTGGTATTTCTATTTCTGTTATTTCGTTCCAGGTCCCGTTCCTGTGCTTTAAGAATTTTGTTGTTAATCTTAAACAACAATGGGAGGTGGCATGGAATGGATGAGGTCAACAGGCTTCCGATTGGTGACCGAGTGGACCAATTTGTTGTACTTTGTTGTCGCCAGCAGAATAAGCTGGTCAGTGTCGCTTATACACTGTTCCAATTTGATTCACCTTGCGATTTCAGTTAAGGTGCTGTGGAAACTTTCGATTTGTCCATTTGACGTGCTATGGAATGGTGGGTCCGTGAAAACGATGATGCCGAAGTTAACGATTTCTCGTTATCACAGACCCCCGTTTTTGTGTCCTTATACAGATTTAGAATCTGTAGCAGTGATTTCTATGATAGCTCGAGACTTTATGGGCGAGACAGTCGCAAACTTCGAAAATTTGTCAATGCAAGTCAGATAATGGAGTCCATCGGTAGAGTAAATATCCATATGAAGGATTTCTGCTGGTGTGTTTGGAGTTAGGGTTGCCCCCATCTCAGAATTGGATGGTCTGCTACATGATTTTCCTTCGCTGGCTTGTAATGGAATTTCGGAGAAAATTCCTCCACGAATGCTCACCACCTTTTTAGATTCATATTTGGGTTCTTGTTCGAGATAGCGAAAGTCAAGGGTTGGTTGTCGGTATGGATGTTCAAGTTCTTGGCTCAGTACATATAGTTACGTAGTTTCTGTACCCACACAATGTCAGTTCGGGCTCGTTTGTGGTGTAATTTCCCTCAACACTGGACAGGGTGCGGGATATCATTGTGATTGGCCTCCCACTCTGTGGAAGTACGGTACCTATTGCGTGGGAGGATGCGTCAGTTGTCAAATCGAACGAGTTGAGAAGTCAGGGTAAAGTAATAATACATCTTCTTACATGAGTATCCTTTTCAACCTATTGAACGCCAAAGTGACGTCCTCGTCAAACTCTATCCTAATGTTCTTAGACCTATTCGCTCCAATATTCCCATTTTCATCCCGCAGGTACTTCGTGAGAGGTTCGACTACTTGGGCATAATCCCTCACAAACCGTCTATAATACCCCGCTAGGCCCAAGAACGATCGTAGTCCGCGCAAGGTTTTCGGTACCTCATAATTAATTTTGTCCCTAACTTTATCAGGACAAGTTCGGATCCCATTACTAGACACCATAAATCCCAGGAATTTGACTTCTTTCTTAAAAAATTTTAATTTTTCTGCTGACACCCACAAGTTGGCTTGGTATAGCTTCACTAGTGTCCTCTCAATATCAATCAGATGTTGTTATGCTGTTTTTGAATATAAAATCACGTCATCTATATAGACATGACAGGATTTCCCAACATCCTCCCGCAGTATGTCATCTATTGCACGCTGAAATATACTGGGTGCATTTTTCAACTCAATCGGGAGACGAAAGAACTCGTATTTCCCGTTATTTACGGAGTAGGCAGTCTTCTCTCTGTCTCTTTCCGCTAGTCGGATCTGATGAAATCCCGATTTGAGGTCAGAGGTGGTAAAGGGCTAATCGCTAACTTTCTTGCCATTCAATTTACGAAAATCGACGACCAACCGCATTTTCTTATTGCTCTCAGCATCAATTCCCTTTTTATCCTTATTGACGAAGTCTGACGAGCCCATTGGGTACGGGTATGCTTTGGAGTATACCGGTTCCTTATCCGTTGTCCTGATTGTCGCGACTACCTTGGTGTTGAAGGACAGCATCTCGACAGCATCAGCATATACCCCCGCTAGACGATTAATCATTTCTTTGAATTGGCCACTTGCGCCTGTAGGAACCAATTCGTCATCAAGGTCTATAAGATTGACATCCCTACAAAAGAAATACATAAACTTCTCTGAGTGTCTACCATGAAAAATTACTCCCTTCTTGAAGTCAATGTGCGCGTTTAATTCGTGAAGGATGTCCATCCCCAAAATACCATCAAAGGTTTGTAGCTCCGGGAGAAGGAAGAATTCACCTACTTCACCAAAGAATTTTACGAAGCATTTGGAATTTACTGGGGTTTTCCCATGAATTGATTGCACGAAAAAATGTTTTTTGACCGGTTTCATAATTTTGAGGTCGCCCAACCTTCGGATGCAATTTTTGGCGGTATCCACCAAAAATTTCAGCACCGTACCCCCTAGTGTTCGAATAAGGTAGGGTAGGAGGGACTGTCCCCTAAAAAATTCAAATCATCTTCTACATCGAATTCGCATGTATCTTCGCCCGGCCTTGTCTTGTATGGCTACAGCAGCAATATTCTCAGTTGTTCTTGAGCGACGTGCACGTGTTTTATTCTTCACATCACTAACTTTTCCCAACAGCTCCGATTTTTCCACCAATTTCTGTATTGCGGTCCGACAAGGTGCTTCACGACGACCCAAAAATGTTTTAGTTTTGCCAACTGTGACTGCAAGATTTTCACCATTTTTGTAGGGAGTTTTCATAATTTCAGTGCGTTGTTGAAGCGTGTATCGTTCCATTTTTAGTAATGGCTTAGTTTCTACTTGTCAAATGTCAAAGAATAAAAGCTGCAAAAGTGACAGCTACCGAAATACCAGATGATTCAAAATAACACCCCTTGTTGGAAAAGCCTTTAGCTTCAATGCCGGCTGGCTATCTAAGCTATGAGCTCTCTTGGCGGGTTGTTGAGGCGCTGGCTACTTAAACTGCTGACCGAATGCCCTTGGAACAGCTTGATTAGCGAAATGGAGTTATTGGGTTACGGACTTTGTTGGAAGCATGCTGATTAAAATGCTGATGCTGCATAGGTCTCTCTTGCAGCTTGTTGACGGATCCACTTCCATTGATACCGGTCTGAGTTGATTTGGCTGTGTTCGACGGTAGTGCGGAAAATACAAGATATTCTGTGGCCTGTCGTAACGGTCGTATTCATTGTTCCTGTAATTATTGACATAGTTGGTAAACTTGTACCTTTCCTGATTTGCCTCCAATTCCTTAGCTAATGCCAGTGCAGACGGCATGTCAGCTGGGCTGGCCGCGAGCAGAATGTCACCCATGGGCTTCCTCAAAATTGATACACAAGTTCGCAGCGCGTCCTGTCTATATTTTTGACTCACTAACGCTGAATTTTCGCCGTGGGTCATAATGGTTTTGTTAATAAGGAGCGCAAGCTTGCGCTCAACCTCACCATAAAAACTGGATAGAGATTTGGGTCTTTGCCTAAGGGTGGACATGCCCTATTCTATAAGGCAAATGAAACTATTGTCTGCACAGGTGAGCTCTAAGCGAGAGATTATAGTTTTAATGTTCAATACAGTATGAAATGAGGCTAGAACTAGGTCAGCAGGGCCAGTAATTTCATTTCTAACAATCACCACTGCCTGGTAATACCTACTACTCCCCTCGAACAACTTAAGTGCAGAAAATACCGCATGGCGCCATGAGATATATCAAACCTGGTCCCCATGAAACTCTGGCAATGACTTAACTATTTCTAGTGATTCTTCGCATCTGATGTCCGGCTTAAATGTTATTGCTTGATGCTCCTATACTTGAACAGGAGTTTCAAATTCTTTCTGTTAAAAGGTATATGGATTTCTGGAATTCCGTACGCGTTTGTTCCACAACGACCCTAATAGTAGTGTTTAGCATACCCTGTAAAGCTTGTGCGTCCATTTGGAGAAGATTGATTAGAAACATATTTACGTGAAAACAAATTAAAATGAGAGGTCAAGAATGGAATATGTGGAAGCAATGCAAAGTTTTATAGAGTTTCTAACTTAGAATAACGTCTAAAAAAACAGAGAAAATTTTATAAGATATAAATGTAAGTAAGATATGATACAATTAGTAGATAATTTTGCAATTCTATCTTTAAGCAACCAAACTGTATAAAGTATGTATGTATGTAAATATGATATAATATTAATAATCAGTAGATAATTTTTCAATTCTTCCTTTAAGCAAACAAATTGTAGAAAATATAAATGTAAATATGATATAACAACAATAATCAATAGATATTTTATGATTCATTCTTTACCCAATTAATAATTACAAATTAATCAATATATTTAAAAAAAAAATTCTTCAAACTTGCCTTATGGGAAAAAATGATTTCTTATTTAAATTAGATTTCTTACTCAAAAATTGAATTTCCTTTTTCCTGCAGTTGAGAACCTTCTTTAATAAAAAAATTTCCAGAACTCAAAGGCAACCCATTTTACAGGATCCTGTATTTCCTCTCATTTGTTAGGAGCAGTTCTCCCTTTTGGTTTTTTCCTCTTCAATTGTAGGCTGCTGCTGTAGCTGCTGGTGTGTTGCTCGCTAATTCATACTTTTGCTTTTTTGCAGTTAGTAGGTTCAAAGTTTATTGAATAATTTTTTATACTTCGACAACTTATATGTCATAAAGTCATTAGTGTTTAATTAATTTCATTAATATTTTTTTTTTTTTCTTTTCTTTAAAAATAATTTAATTGCCCTTGTATGGGGTAACTGGTATTTTTCCATGGCCGGCGGGGTCCGTCTCTTCGTCGACGACTTTTATTTTTCACAGAACCTTTATGTCCTTCTTGGATGCGTCGAGCCCCACGTTGGGCGCCAGTTAAAACACGTTTTATTTAATACTTCAATTAATTAATTTATTAACTAAGGTAGTTAAAACATGTTTTAATTTAATATTTCAATTAATTAAATTTAGTTACTAATGTCTTCTATGAAGACGTGTTGCTTAGTCGGTTTTAAGTATAGAAGATTTTCGGCAAGTTATCCGATATTAAGGTTGTTTAAAGGGATAAAAAATTATGTAACCGAATTTACAGCTAGGTTAACCCATGTGCTTACTAGAGCACGAAATATTGCACCAGCAATAAGCACCAGAATGCTCAAATAATTTTAATAATGTAAATAATCTTAGAAGATTAAATGTAGATTAGGATATTTAGTTTTACTGAGAGTAGAAAAAAGAAACAAGCATCAGTTCGCATACAAAGGACCATATAATATAATCGAGCGCAAAGGCGCTAATACTAAAATATATGTAAAAGGGATCTCAAAGAAATCCAAAATAATCTATTAAGATAATATGTTAAATAAAAAAATTATTATTTTATAAATTAAACATTACAACAAATGTACATATACACTCGTAAAAAAATAATCTATGTATATATATATATAAATATATATATATATATATATTTATATATATATATATATATATATATATATATATATATATATATATATATATATATATATATATACGAGGTGTGAACAAAAAAGAACCGGCTTTGTGGGATAAACAAATAAAGTATTTATTTATTCATCAACAACTATCTTGTCCCCTTCAAAGTAATTCCCCTCAGACATAATACACTTATGCCAGCGTTTTATATATATAGGCTCAAGCTTATCCCAGTTCGGAAAATTTTCAGGAGACCGAGAGCCCGCATCTGGTTACCTGCGATGAAGATGGCGCATGGCAGATACTTCAGCTCCTACATCGCAAAATTCGACCATACCGCCACATAACTGGGTAGTCATAAAATACGAGGGTCTCCAGAAAAAAGCCTTTTGCAATCCATAAACGAAGAATATGTGACAGCGCTCGAGACCACTGACAATAAAATAAGGTTCGGTGTCAGGTACGCCAAGTAGAAAATCTTCCGTCCTTCAGAGAATGGGGTTGAGGCAGGTAAAGGAGACCAACAATCAGCTAAATTCCGCAAAAACTGAAGGGGAGATAGTAGCTACATCACAACAAAAAGCTACCGATCAAAGTGCAAAACTACTTAACGTTTTACGCAAAGGCTGGTGCCAACTCAAGGTGATGTGTATCCTAGTGAAGAACAATATTAATGCTTTTCTCTGTCCTCAGTATAGCGCAGGTGATTTAACAGTTGTTAAAATCGAAGTGCCAACGGGACCGGGACTGGTGATAGCATCAGCATGACTGGGACGCACCACCAAAAGAAGTTGCGTTATTTACGGCCACCTTAACCGCTAAGGATAGTTTTCCCTAGCTCGGCAAGTAACAACGTTTGGGAAGAAGTGTTAGACCTAAATCTGTTAACAGAAAACAAAACAACCCAGGTAGTGAACTGGAGGGTGTCCAACAAAAGATTATTTTCGGACCGTAGTTGGATAATCTTTAGTGTGTCTGGGAACAATAGACACAAAACCTTTTAGGAAACGCAAGAGAATCAGAGGTGAAAGTTTTCCAGAGTAGCCACGGCCAAACTTAAGGGAGTAAGGGGGCCTCACATAAAAGCAACCAGACTTTGACAAGCGACTGGATAATCTTGAGGCAGTATTTACAAAAGCATTTATGATATCCTGTCCAATGACTAGGAGTAAATAATTCTTTCCACCCTGGTGGAATGAATTACTTTTAAAACTCAGGGAAAGAACAAGAAAGCTATTCAACCAATATTTTAAGGATAAAAATTGGCAGATATACAAAGATGAGGCTATCAACATCTACAATCGATCGATCAGGAAAGCCAAGGCTGAGGACTGGAAAGATTTCTGCCAGCAAATTGAGCCAGTTTCAAGCTCTACAAGACTCATCAAGGTGCTTCCAAGGCAACGTACCCATCCATCCTTTTTGAAAAAGTGGACGGAACGTGGACGGCTGAGACACTTGACACTCTTATAAATACGTATTTTCCAGATTGCTGGGGCAATAGGAGTAACTTTAATTCATCCGTAACAGATTATCTTTCATCGCCAGTGGTCGAATCCATAGTTACGGAGGAAAAAATTAAGTACTCAATTAACAGATTCTCTCCCTATAAATAACCGGGGATTGGTAGTTGAATCAGAATCTACAGAATGTGGTTATTCCATGGTTTGAGGTGATTTATTGTGCAAGCATAAGACTCAGATATATTCCACTCAGCTAGAGAAGAGTAAAAGTAGTACTCATTCCCAAGGCAGGTAAAGTCGGTCACGTATCAGCCAAGGACTTTAGGCCGATTAGTCTTACTTCGTTTTTGCTGAAGACGATGGAAAGTTTGATTCAACTACATCTCATGCCGGTAGTGGAACGTTTTAACATTTCAAAATGCCAGCATGGTTATGCCAAGGGTAGATCCACGGAAACGGCTCTACATGAGGTCATTCGCATCGCTGAGAGATCAATACAGTTCAAACAATCTTTGTTGGGAGCCTTCCTAGACATTGAGGGACTTTTTAACAACGTAAGCATTGATACTATCATCATTTCTCTCAACAGGGTCGGTTTAGAAGAGGATCTCAGGAACTGGATAGTAGCAATGCTAAAATCTAGGTTAATCCGCGCAGAGCTAGGCAACACAACTCTGGTAAGGCCAGCCAGTAGAGGAACACCACAGGTAGGTGTGATTTCACCTCTACTGTATTGATGAGCGATCCAGTGATTTTTGAGTATCGCCGTTACCAGTGATTGCTATTTTTCAATCACCGTGATTTTAAACAGTGACTGCGATCGCTGTTTCCATTGCGTTCATGCATACATATGTTTGTAAGCAGTCAACCAAACTGTTATCAAATATGCAAAGTAACAGGGAAAAGCGCGATTTTTAACAGACAGCTGTAATCCACGGTGATTGAAAATCGCTACTTTTAATAAAAGCATGAAATAACAGCGAATGGAGATTTCACTACTTTGGTAACGAATGAATATATCAATCACTGTTTTTATCATGTTAATTAAGTAAATGTATGTATGTATGTAGCTGTTGCTGTCAAATTATCCCATTGCTGGAGAGAGTGACAATTTATACAAACGTATTATACGTATATTCATACGTATCGCTTTATATTTTAACATTTACGCATATATAATAGAGAAGTTGATAGATATTTGGATGATGACTTAATTCCACAAAATTCCGATCCTTTATTATATATTATAACTATATATATTATAAAACAAAGTATCCAAATATTTCGATAGTAGCGCAAGAAAATCTATGCATTGGAATCTTCCGCACCATTCGAACGCCTTTTTTCGCATGCTGGATAGATATAAAGCGAGCGGTGAAAGCGATGAAAATGTAAAAATGTTATTATTTTTAAATTGTAACTATAAATACTATACTTAAACTTTATTTATAACTATTTTTTATTATTTATAAATATTAGATTATTAAAAATAAAATGTAATTTTCCAGCTGAATATCATAATCTAATTATTAGACGATAAGATATTAAAACGACTACTTTTAAGTTATTGAATGAGATATGTCACTAGCAATGCACCAATCGTTCAATTAATTAGTTTTAATTTACATTTTAAGAAGAGTGTGTTCAATTTCTACAATGCCAATATATGAAATTTACTTATTCAATCAAATAAATTTTATAATAACATAACTTAAAATATCCACTACAATGCATGTATAACATCATTGAGAAATTCCATTATTGTTAGCTACCCTGTATAATTAATTTCAAAACTTTACTTATTAAAAAATGCAATTGAAAAATTTCCCTTTGCATAAAATTCATAAAATAAAAGCAACAGCACTGTTCAATGTAAGTTTTGAACAGTGCAGACGTGTTTAAGCTCGCTCCGCAAAAATTTCTTTCGTCTCAAACGAAAACAACGCGACTCCAAATTGCCGGTCGAAGTGACAGAGAGCAGAGCACGATCTTGCTCTCCCGCTCTACTAGGTGCCAGCAATTCCCTATCTTGCAGTGTCCAATGCGCGGCTCCCACTATGGAGTTTTATCCACCAGGTACTACTTCAGCAACTACAATAACAACTCAAAGCTCCTCTACCACAACTGTAACACCAGTGACTGCGACGGGAACGATTTTTAGCTGCAACTCACCAATAAAGGCAATCGGAACAACACCAAGTACACCAGCAACAACAAACACGCAAGTACAAAACACAAATATTAAAACCAGTAATAAAATTACCGAAAATAAAAATACAAATCGAAACCGCGATAAGCAATCGCCAAACAAGTTAAAGGAACAAAATACTAGTAACAAAAGACCGAAAAAGAAAATGTTCAACACAACACAAACATCACTCCAAAAATATTGGCTGAGCAAGCCTATCACTCCAAACACAACAAACAGATTCGAACTGTTAGCAGTAAATGACAAAACGGACTCTCAAGACAACAGTGAAGAACAAAACAACAGTGGGACAAATGCGATCATTAATATACAAAAACCAATTGCGCAACGTTTACAAAAACTGCCTCCTATATATGTTCAGAATGATGAAAATATAAAAGCCTTATCTGAAGCACTAAATTCCATGCCAAATATATTGTACGAAATGAAAATTCTAAGCAAGAACGAAATAAAAATTCAACTAAAAGAATCCACACACTACACAAAAGTAATTGAATTATTAAAGCAAAAAGGGACAAAGTATTACACATTTCGACCAAAAGATGAGTGAGGCTTTAGAGTGGTATTACGAAATATGCACCATTCAACCGACACAGAAGACATTAAAAACGAATTAACCGAACTAGGCCATGAAGTGACAAATATCCATCACATCCAAATAGCTAATGGTGCCAAAATAAAACAACCACTTTCAATATTTTCAATTGAATTGAAAATAAAAGATAACAATAAAAGCATATACGACATTACTCACCACCTACACTGCAAAATTAGCTTTGAGCCACCCCGACAAAAGAGAACAATTCCCCAATGCACAAATTGCCAAAAGTACAGCCACACAAAAAACTACTGCCAGATAGACCCGGTGTGTGTCAAATGTGCTGGAAAACACAAGACAAACATGTGCACAATTAAAATCGACGCTGATATTAAATGCGTACATTGCGGTGAAAACCACACGGCAAACTACAGAGGATGTGCGATATATAAAGCTCTACAAGTCCAGAGATACCCTACACTTCACAAGAAAGAAACAAATGGACAAATCAATATTGAAACAAACCAAAACAATCCCAATACAAAAATAAATGGCCAGAAAATCATCTCTGGTATTTCATACGCTCAAGCTGCACAAATGGAAACAATATCACAGGAGCCAAATCAAATAAAAAGCAACAGCACATATGAAATAATATCAAACAATGACGATCTATCCGAATTAAAAACAATGATGAAACAACTAATAAATCAAATGACCAGTATGATGAACATAGTAACTATGCTAGTATGCAAAATAGATGAACGCAGTAAATAAAATAAGTTTGGCAATATGGAATGCAAATGGACTGTCGCGCCATGAACTAGAACTAAAGACTTTCCTAATAAATAATTCAATAGATGTGTTGTTAATCTCAGAAACACATGCTATAGACAAAACAAATGTTAAATTCCCTAACAACAAATCTCACGGTGGAACGGCGATCATTATAAAAAAAATATGAATTACATTGAACTTGACGCATATAAAAAAGAAAACCTTCAAGCAACCACAATAGCACTAAAAGACTCGAAAGGACAAATCGTAGTATCTGCTGTCTATTGTCCACCAAAATATAACAACACAAAAGAACAATATCTAGACTATTTATAAAAACTGAGCAATCGCTATTTAGCCGGAGGTGACTATAACGCTAAAAATGTTTTATGGGGATCAAGGTTGACAAACGGAAAAGGACGCGAGTTACTTAAAGCTATACGATATAGTAATGGTCGATTCATTAGCACTGGTGATCCAACATATTGGCCAACAGATACAAAAAAATAACCAGATTTAATAGACTTCCGCATCACAAAAAATATTCTTCATAAACACCTGACTATTAAATCATGTTTAGAATTATCCTCAGACCACTCCGCAATCCTTATGACATTACTAGGATTAATAGAGACAAGACTTTTCTCAGGCATAACAATAAAACTGACTGGAATAATTTTCGTCTAGTACTGGAAAAGCAACTAAAAATAGATATACGATTAAAAACAAAAAATGAAATCGATTCCGCAATCGCATACTTCAATGATAGCGTCATCGAAGCAATCACAGCTTCAACCCCAAAGCTAACGTTAGCAAATACGGACACTACACCAGCGTTCATCAAGGGAAAAATGAAATGGAAAAGGAAGCTCCGGAAAACATGGCAAATCACTAGGAATCCGGAAGATAAACGCAACCTAAACAAGGCAACAAATGAATTAAAAATTTTACTTCAGAAAAACAGAGAAAAGGAACTAGAAAAACATATGCTGAACTTGGGAACGACCACATCAACAAATTACTCTCTTTGGAAGGCTACGAAAAAACTCACTGGTGCAATAATACACAAACCTCCTATCAAAACATAAACCGGTACATGGGCGAAAACTAGTAAAGACAAAGCCAACACACTTGCCAAACATTTCCTTTAAATATTTACAAGCGAAATGGACAATGAAACCACTCATCTTGACAATGTAATAAATATCCCGCAATCCAAAACAAAAAAGGCGTCAGTGGCAGATATCAAAAACAAAATTAAAAAATTAAAAGACAAAAAGGCGCCAGGGTATGATCTGATAAGCGGGAAAATGCTAAAAGAAATGCCTGATAATATATATCCGAAATATATTTAACTGCATGCTAGAAACTAAGTATTTCTCTCGCTTATGGAAAGTTGCGCAGATAACAGCCATCAGGAAGCCAGGAAGAGATGCCACCAAAACAACTTCTTACCGACCTATCAGTCTATTGCCAATACTATCGAAAGTATTTGAAAGGATACTACAGGACAGATTAGAGCCAATCTTAACAACAAAAAATTTAATACCCAGCCATCAGTTTGGATTTAGAAGACAACACTCAACTCTGCAACAGGTCCACAGGGTTGTAAACAAAATCCTTGAAAGTATAGACAACAAAAAGTACTGCGTAGTTGTATACTTGAACATTGCAAAAGCATTCGAAAAGGTGTGGCACAAAGGACTTCTATATAAACTTAAGCGAATATTTCCACAAAATTATTATGACATTTTAAAGAGCTATATAAGCGAACGACAATTCTACATAAAATATGACGAGGATTGCTCAGACATCCTACCAATGACAGCTGGAGTACCACAAGGCAGCGTATTAGGACCTCTAATATACTTAATTTTCACAGCAGATATACCAATTCCAACGAAAAGCAATGCGATGATAGCAACATTCGCAGACGACACAGTTTTAATGGCATCACACAATGACGAAAAAAAGGCAACAAATGCAATCCAACATATATTGGACAATGTAGTAGCATGGTGTGACTTATGGGGAATAGAGATAAATAAAGACAAAACTGTACAAGTTGTATATACAAACAGAAAATCGACAAAATACAACCTTGCTATAAAGGGCAAAAAAATAAAAACTCACTCTGCTGCAAAATATCTTGGAATAACCATAGACGAAAAATTGACTTGGAAGCAGCACATCATTAAGCACATCATTATCTGGAAATATCGAGATATGGAGGACAGCTAGCATATCAAAATTAAATTTAATACAACGAATGCAGTCAAGAATACTACGAACAATTTCAAATGCTGAATGGTATATCCCGAACGAGGTTATACACCGTGACCTACACATTGAAGCCATCAAGGACACAATCACACAATGCAGCACCAAACATATACACCGACTGAGAGGCCATCAAAACCTGGAACTGCGTAGTGCAGCAGACACGGAGGGTGGAACTCCAAGCGAATTACCCCTGCAGAACTTATAGGAAGGTTTAAAAAAATAAATACATAACAATAACAAAATAAATAATTAATTATATACATAAATAAAGTGATGGATAAATAGAGAAAATTTAATAAACAAATAAATAAAAGAAGTTCTTTTGGCATTGGCAAAAAGAGCATATTCAATCCAAACCTACACAAAATATTACTTAATATTATTGTTATAGATTGTAATATATAGAAGAAATAAAAATAAATAAAAAAAAATGTTAAATGTGTAAGTGTGCATGAGTGTAGCCAAAATTCATATAATACCACTCTCTCTCTCTCTCTGTATTCACTTAAAAAGCTCCACAGAAACAGTGATTTATATCAAAGCGTGAAATCAATCGCCGCTGTTATTTCACGCTTTTATTGAAAGTAGCTATTTTCAATCACTGTGAAAAAAGAACGGACTGTTGAAAATCACTCTTTTGATCAAATCGCTGTTACTTTGTATATTCGGTAACAGTTGCTACCAGCGATTTTTAAATAACAGTGAAAAAATCACCGGCAGTGAAATTTTGCTTATCTCTACTCTACTGTGGCTACTTGTTATGGATAGCATTCTAAATATATAATATAAAACGGGGGTGAAGGTAGTAGTATATGCAGACGACATCGTAATAATAGTCCCAAACACGATAAGGAAGATTATGCAAGGGGCTTTGGACAAACTCGGGCAACAACTGACACTGACAACGAAGGCCACATACATGGGGATATTACTGGGTCCAAAATTGAATTGAAACCGTAATATCGAGTTGCGGGTCAGGAAAGCATGGGTGGCCTTGTACTCTTGCAATATATTGTTTGGCAAGAGATGGGGGTTACAACTATATATTACTCACAGGCTGTACACAGCAATAGTACGACCAATTTTAGCTTACGGTACATAAAGTCTGATGGCCAACTTTAAGCAGGGGCTGTAATGTTCAGAAACTCAGCTGAGTACAAAGAGCAGCATGTGTTGGCATTACAGGAGCTGTACGTACTTGTCCCACTGACGCCCTGAATGTTATGCTGCATCTCCACCCTATTGACATATATACCAAAAACATCGCCTTCAATAGCGCGGTGAGGTTTTTGACAATCGGCTATTGGGCGCAGCGAACTTATGGACATAGTAGGAAAGTCCTTGACACAATACCGAATTCCCTGAGCACAGGAGCAACAGATTACACGATACCACAACTGAGTTTCAGAAATTACTTCAAGGTAAGACCGCCATACGAGCCCAGTGGAAAGGAAACAAATGGACTGTGGGGTAGGTGCGGGCGTCCACTCGCCACAGCACAGTGGCACTTTTGAGCTATTTAGGAGCTAAAAACTCATAACTCTGTTTTTAGTAGACATATTTTAATGAAATGAAAGGCTGATGTGGTCAGAGGTTATGTTGGTGTGAAATATGGGTCCGATCGGATCAAAAACCACGCCCATTTTTGGGAAAAAATATTTTTTCATATTTTTTGAATTTGCTTTCCGAGATCCTTTCCCAGCGCTTAGTGTGTATACTAAATAAGCAAGCCTAAAGGCCACGCCCACTTCTATGGCACATATCTGATTATAGCGGCGCTGGGTATTACAAAGTCGGGCTTACCTTACTATACACACTTATCAGTTTCTTATTGGTGTTGTATCAAATGAAAGTATCGTTGAATAAGAATGTTTTCGTTATTGCTTCTCATAACAGTTTTAACAAAAATCGAGATTTATTTAACAATTCGTTTGATTATTAGACAAGTTCCTAATGAGGAAAGCTTACAAAATTGTACATAAACTAAATACAGTAGAATCTCGAAAAAGTTAACCAACATGTTCCTAGGGTAATTAACTTTTTCGAAATATTAACTTTTCTAAGAGGTTTTCAAAAAAGAAAAAAAATACTATAATAAACATAGATTTTATAAAAATAACACGTTAAATTTATTTCAATGACTTAGGTTTTATCAATTTTACAAAAAGGAAACTTAGATTTATTTTGTACGGGCTGGTTTAAAATTCTCAGTCACTCTTGACCATTTTCTGGAGCAGAAACTTCATATGTATGTACTAATTTGTGCGGAGTGGTTTAAAGAAGCAGTCGAGGCTTGTTTGTTTTTTTTCTTTTGTGTAATAGCTCTTGACCATTTTTGTGCGAATATTGACAAGGCCTGCCACTTGATTTGCATCGTCATTGTCTTCAAACCATTTTATCAAGTTATTGATGCTTCCAATTGCTTTCGAGAAGCTCACTTTTGCTTGTTGAATATCTTGCTCGATAATTAGTTCATCGCTTTCATTATCGGACACTTCGAAATCATCGTTATCTTCCGTAATTTGATCCTTGTTCCAATTTTCAATGTCATCAATACTGATGTCAACATTATCACCCACTTTCGACATCAACAATTGAACTTCTCGAAGTGTATCGTCGTAAGCATTACTTGGATTAATCCATTCTGACAACGGAATGTCATCTTCACTATTGTATTGATCATCATCCCACTTTTTTATCTTATTCCACGCTTTTATAAGAACAGCTTGCGGCAGTTCGTCCCATACTGATTTAAGTAGCAAAATAGCATCACGAATTGAATGTGCCTTCAAAATATTTTCAATCGGAACGTTTTCTTGCGCGACAATGTTGCATAACAATTTATTTCGATATCCTAACTTGACCAATCTTATTGGATTTTGATCCATGGGCTGCAAAACTGCTGTTACGTTAGGTGGTAGAAGCATTGCTACAATGTTTCCATCATCAGACTTGAGCATTTCAATTGGCTTATGTGCAGTGCAGTTATCAATAAGCAACAATCCCTTAGAAGGTAAATTATTTTCAGCAGAAAATTTGCGAACCTGCAAAAATTTACATGTCGTAAGTAACAATTTAAAAATGAAACCAATAAAATAAGTTTACCTGTTTAATAAATGAATTGTGGAACCAGTTGAAGAATAACTGTGAATTCATCCACGACTTCTTCGAATTGGCGTATTCCAATGGGTTTTCAAATCCCTTAAAGCAACGTGGATTTGCGGATTTACCAATCACCAACGGCTGTAACTTGTGTGAACCATCTGCGTTCGCACACAACAAAAATGTTATTCTCTCCTTCGCAACTTTTCGGACCGGTGCTGTCTTTTCGTTTGCTGCGACAAAGGTTTTATCCGGTAAAAAACGATAAAATAGTCCAGATTCATCTGCGTTATATAGTTGCGAGTCGGAGATGTCCATTTCATCCATTTTTGCTCGTAAATTATGAATGAAAGGTGTAACATCCGACGTATCGCTTGAAAGAATTTCCCCACAAATTTTGAGATAGCGAATACCGTGTCTTTTCTTGAAATTTGCCAGCCATCCATTACTGGCATTACATTTTTTTCCAGGGTGCACTAATGCGAATTCGTGCTTAGCTCTTGATTTTAAAATTGGACCAGACATTGCACAATTACGCTGTCGTTGTTCCAAGAACCATTTATACAAGCTTGCCTCAAGATCAGCATATTCCGGTTTATGTAGTGTTTTCTTCTGAGCTTTTTCATATGTGTTCGCCACAGCCTCCAAAATTTCATGACGTTTTTTCTTTATTTTTGAGATGGCTGCTTCAGATACACTATAATCCAACCCCAATCTTTTTCCGTGAATACCCTGATCACTTTTTTTTTAAATCTCCACTTTCTGCTGTAAATCTAATCTGATCTGCGATGATTTCTTCTGCTTTGTTAACATTTTTTTAAGTAAACAATACACAACTCACAAATTCAAATGTTCCCGACTGACTAAATCAATTTTGTTTGATGATGAAGACGACCACAGGTTTTCGCAGCTCAAAGCAGAAAACAAATTCTGTGAATACCCGAATATGTATAACAAAATTAGAGCTCAGCGTTGCCACTGAGAATTATTAAAAACTGACCAAATTGCCACTTAAATGTAGTAGAAACAAACGGGTTTTTTGAAAAATGCATACGCTCAGAAAAGTTAACTGAAAAATTAACTTTTTAGAGTGGCACGTGGATGCTGAAATTCGGTTAACTTAACCGAGTGATTAACTTTTTCGCGACTTAACTTTTTCGAGATTCTACTGTATAATAAGAATTAAATTAAGTTTGTTCAACTTTTAGTAGACATTATTTCTTCACTAAAAAAATGAAAATAGTTATGTAGAGTTCTGTCGTTTCTAGATAAAGTAGAAATTAAAGGGTCTGAAGAAAATAGTAGGGTGTGGAAAAGATCGCACATTGTATCTACACGACTTGTTTTTCTGGTGTTATGTTCGCGGAATCTCCTCAAGTCTTTATTTCTAGGTTCCAAAGCTTCCTCCGACATTATACCAATGGGCAATAGACAAGATTTTACAATACTTGGTCCATGAATTAAGATTCGGTGCACACTTCGAGGTCTGGGATACCAGGGATAATGTTCAACATATACCTTGGCCGTATCTCTACAGTATTCGGAAAATGCTTGGTCATTTATTTCTAGCCCACTTGACAAGCAATTCAGAATAACGCCAAATCGGCGAATCAAGTCTTCATTCACCTCAGTTGCAAGAGCTGCCAAGGAATACTGGTAAAAAAAATCGCCATGCAATGTTGCCATTATTTGAATTACCGGTACCCGGGTTCGGCACATCAACAATCAAGCCCATTGTATTTTTTATTCCTACCTGTACAGACTTTTTTGTTGATTTATAAATTATTTGATGTTCTGGCCTAGTAACTCTCCATACCCTAAGCTTCATTCGGTAAGCAATGTGTAGAATACATTCCAAACATCTGATATACGCATGCAAAGTAGAAAGCTCTCTTTCGGAGTAGCTTTGCAAATACCACAAAGTTTTGCCATCTATCATTGTTAATTTTGTCACATTTCTAACAAAAATATCTTTTTCTTTAACTTTAATTATTGAAGGCTGCAATTCCGATAGTTGCATTTGAATATATGCAGTTTCATTTTAAATTTAATCTTTAGTTTCTTTTTCAAAATAAATTTTATTAGGTCGACAAAATCTGGCAGAAGAGGGTGACGTATTTTCCCATATTATTAACTTTCCAATCAATTGTTTTTAATTGTAGCGGGACCATGCAGATAGAAAAAATATGGCTGTCATTAAAATCACTTTCGGTGTTTTCAATTTTTTGGTTGTACTGAGAATGACTAGAACTCCCATCGCAACCCCATTTCACATCCATTATCAAGCTAGAACAACCACCTTCAGATTATCTTCTAAAACTTTACGAGCATCTTCGATTTGTGCTATTCTTTCAACGGTGTGATTAAGAAGCCCCTGAAGTTTTACATCTGCTGATTTCGAAGTCACATAAGCGTATAAGAATATTTTCGGAGATGGCAGTCGACATAAAGTGATAAAGCTTCTTCGGGACCATATTCACTGCATTCACACTCGAGGGAGGAGAACATTTTTTTTTTGCCTCTTCAGGAGAAATGGTTGCTGCTTTTATTACTTGTACTGCATTCCGAAGACCAACGCGGTTTAAGCTTACACGAGCAGCATACGCGAGTTCTGCATGGCTATAGTTTTGAACCAAAAATTGCTGATTCACAAAGATCTTCAAAATCGCCCTGAGGTCTTCCAAGATGACATGATGATGAAGTTGGCTCATCAGTTCCAAAAACTAAGCAGTTTTCAAGCCATGGTGAATAGTCTCGCAACATTTTGTCTGTAGATCGTCCTACTTTCCGCCACATAGCTTTAAGATTTGTTAAAAAAATTGACTCTTCCTTATTATAGCTTCCATAATAGTCACTGTCCAAGTCTTCGATTCCAAGTTTACTACATACATGATTGTAAACAGCAGCAGTTTTCTTGCTGCAGTCTCGTTGAGCAACCCAAACCTCCAACAACTCCTTTCGAGAAATCGACGGCGTATCCAATTTGGAGCAGTTAGGCGCAGATGAACTTTTTGTAATTCGACTAGGGATTAACCAAAGATTCAAAATCAGTAAGAATTATATTAATGTTGCGTTATGCACAACTTTGGCAGACCTTAAAACCTTCAGGTCCACAAATTTTAATGTATTTTTGCATACACTTACCTAAACGGCAATTACGGCAATTTACGACAATTGTAAAAGCCTCGATTTTTTAAATCCTATTAGTAAATTTAATGAACTTAAAAAAAATTTATCGAATTAGAGCTGATAAATTCGCGAAATACTGAAATTGGCTTCTTGAATTTAATCTAAAAACAAAGAACTTTCACCAAAAATAATAGCACATGGCAAATAGCAACTTTGACAAGTAACGGTGCAACGAGTGTGGCAATAAAAACAAAAATATTGCACAGTGAACATCTGGTAACCAAATATTTCTAAACAAAGTCACCAATGCCATAACCAAATTTGCGACTTTTTAGCTCCTAAATAGCTCAAAAGTGCCACTGTGCACTGGTGGCCACAAATTAATCCATATGGTTACCTAATAATTCCACACCATTTCAGGCGGAAGTTCTGGCGATTAGAGAGGCGTTTCGACTAATAGTACCGCACATCATAGATAGATGTAAGGTTGCTAGTTTTATCGAGAGTCAGGCGACAATAAAGGCTCTTTAATCCACCACTATAAAGTCGAAGCTGGTCAAAGATTGCAGAAAGGTGTTGACAGAGCTATGCCATCATGCTGATATTACCCTCATCTGGATTCCCGGCCATAAGAAAATGAGGAAAATGAGAAAGCTATTGAGTTGGTTCGGTTGGGGGCTTGTCTTGACGATTGCCTGGCGGTACTAGTGCCGGTTCCCCTGGGGGTCGTGAGAAGAGACGCGTGCCTGCATGTCTTCGGCTTGCAAATAGAAGGTGGAGGCTACTAACATCCTGTAAAATGTCACGCGCGACATGGACCTCATACAATGCGGGTAGAGCACGCGAGTCAATTAACAGGGATCGCACAGTAACGACAAGGATAGACTGAGTATCCCCTTCAACAACCACTGCAGAAGCTGTTGCGACTTAACTAAGAAAGAAACACTCTTCTATTACCTTCGTGAATGTCCGGTTTTGACAAGGACAAGGTATAGGTTTCTGGGAGTGATATTTTTGATAACCTATCGGAATGCTCGGAGGTCAGTCAGAAGAAATTACTATTTACCTAAACTCTACAGGGTGGGTTTTTAGCATCTACCATAATTCCATTACTCGGTGAAGAAGTGCAATCAAAACAGACCTACATCGCTTATTGTTATACGTATCTGGCAGATGCGTATCAACCACTACAACCAAGCACCAAACCAACAGTATCGAAGCTGTCCGGCTGGGAGCAGAGTTGTCAACATGCTCTGTGGACAACATCCCTGGAGTACATATTATTACCAAGGGCAGCGGGTGTCAAAACAAAGAAGCATCCCGACCTGATGATGTCCGTGAATGATCTATTTACTCATCTATGGAGAGTATTTAGCAGTAAAGAGATCAAGAACGGTAAACTACTGATAATCGGCAACTATGCCTCTAATCCCTGGAGGCGATTAAAGCCAATAACTGTTAAATTCACCTGCACAAAGGACGTGGGGTAAAAACGGCAGAAACAGTAGAAATACCAGCCGACGCACAGTGCTCCGCTGCCATACAAAAGTTGGAAAAAAACAGAAGGAGTTGTTCGAATTTGATGAAACTTCATTTCCTAAAGGATTATGGCATGCGAATTTCAAAACAGAAATCGGTTTTTTTATACCGGTTTCGGGTTTCTCATAAAAGTGGTTATCAAAAAAATGTTTTTTGATATTTTGCATACCTTATTCTCGCGGGTCGGTAACAACGAAAAAGCTTCTCGATTTTACCTCGTGTGGTGAGAAGCAACACAGCTGCCAAAATGTGCAATGTTGACAGAAAAATCTGTTCAACTAATGAAAATGGCGAGCGAAAACGATTTTGTACTGTAAGAGTTTTGGAAATTTGTTAGTGTCTATCAAATGCATTAATGATATTATTTTATTTAGGAAAAAGACGCATAAACACACAACACTGAAGCATACGATGCCGATATGTGTGTAGTCGATTGGCCCTATTGTTGAATTAATCCCGAACTTTCTATAAAATCCATTAAAAAAATAAGATGCAGCGTTTTAGGTACTGAGTACATACATATATGTATATTCCCCAAGTTTTATATTCGTTTGCTCCTCGGATGTTTTTGGGAAGCGAACTTCACAGGCTTTTACATTAACAAGGCACGGGATACAGACTCTTGACTCAATGGCAAAGAATAATTGTTTCCCACGCACTTTTCTTAGGAACCGTGTGCATAGAAATAAAGAAACAGTGCCATTATTTATTAAAATGCACAGGAAGAGCTCTTCTTCCACTAATTACAATTCAATTTATAGGGCACCACACGCAAACAATAGAAAAATATAATTTACTTTTATTATGTTTTGTTTCTTATTACCATCTGTTCTTCAAGTAACAATTTTTGTTGTCAACAAGCAACTTGACAACTTTTATTTTGTCGCGAGAATACAGTTTTTTAGAGATATCATTTGTTTTAAAGATATCATTTAATAGTTTTCAGAGAATGTTAAATTAGACATTAAGTTTTCCTTTATATTGACATAATAGTTTTTGAGTGTAGTAATCCATAAATTTAAAAAATTTTAGAAAGGCTACAACAATATAACCTTAAACTAAACACTAGCAAATGTTGTTTCATGAAGCCTGTTATAATTTATTTTTTTCCCAATTTATTTACAATCTGTTTTTCAACAATAAGTAAAATTATTTCAACAATTTAGCTACACTAAATATTGTGGCCATTGCCAGAGAAAAAATTATTTATAATTAATTTATTTTTATTTTTTTAAATCTTTATTTTTATTTTTAATTAATTTATTTTTATTTTTTTTAATCTTTATTTTTATTTTTTTTTAGTGTACATCACCCGAACTTCGAAGAAGCACAGGTATTATAAAAACAATAACACTACAAAATCGATACCAACTGGAAACGCTATATATCACCAACTTACCATCAAAACGAAGACTTAATTATAAAACGGACACGGATGGCTGTGCACATATATACAGAAAACTTGTACGAGAAAAGTAAACATAAAACATATCCACAACAAATATAAACAGCTGACAAAAGAAAAAATAGGACCACTGTTTAATATTAGACATGTTATATTATATTTAGCGGAGCAAAGAAACTTAAACGTCACACGGCAAAGCCGCGAAATAAATCTGACGGACGTTGTACACGAATACACTGAAAATCGTGGTGAATCCACTCAAAATCGTGGTGTGTCCGCTACGGACGCTGGCAGCGAAAAAGACTTTCCTTTCTCTATGTTGTCTGATATTTAGTCTGTAATTTACATTTAAGTGACCGATATGTAAATTGTAAGTGCCAATATATTTGTTGATTGGAAATATTTCTCTATGTAATTGTTACTAATTATATATCCTGAGCACGGTTTCCAGAGGAATCCGAAATATTGGGAAAATTTAAATAAAATAAGGACAAAAAAAAATTTTATTTTGAAATATAACAAATTATTTGTCATTGGACCTTGAACTAACTCGCTGTTAAAATTTACTGTGGCAGAGAAGTATTGCTTTCTGTCAAGTACATTTTATATTTCGTTAACTATTCGATGATCCTGCTCTACTGTGCTATGATATTCACGAAAGCCAAATTGGTGATGAGGAATAATGCGTTTTTCATTTAGATGTGGTATTATTTTATTAAGAAAAAGTTTTTCGAAGAGTTTTGACATGATAGGCAGTAGGCTAATCGGTCTATAGGATGCCGATTGGGACAGATCTTTTCCTGGCTTCGGAATCGTTGTTACTATTGACATTTTCCAGGCATTGGCATCCTAGACGAAGCAATTCATTAGAAGAAAGATGTTGAATATACCGATCCAAACTGCGCTCTGATTCTTGACGCAAGGCGTTTCTAAAGTTTTTGGTTGCAACAGATAACTTCCGTTTTAGGAAAGGAGATCTGAAATTTTGCCCTTCACGACGTGTCCCCCTTTTTTCAGTTAGAAGAAAATGAATTTGAGTTGAAGTTTTTAGGTGTCTAGAGTTGTCACAGTTATGGTCGGGTTTGTACGAGGCGTGAAGCACAGCTAGTCTTATGGTAGATGCAAATAGCTCTAGAAATGTTTCTAATTCCTCATTAGTTTTGAGACGTGGATTAAGAACGAGATGAGAGCTAACGCATTTTCTGTATTTTAGCCAATTGGTTCTAAGGGGTGTGAAATCGAATGTAGGGAGTAACTTTTTGTTGAGGTAATATTATTATAGGGGAGTGATCTGAAGAGAGGTCGAAAAGGGTTTCCACTTTTAATTGCTCTCGTTTTAGGTTCTAGGTTGGTGCCAGAAAGCATGAACTTATACAGTTGTTTTCCTTTTGGTGTTAATAGCCGGGAGTCCCAGTTTGGTGTGTTTAGCATTGTAGTTGCCAGCAGCTAGGAAACTTGTTCCCAGGGAAGAGAAAAAAATCTGAAAACTGATTTGTTGATATTCTGAATTTTGGAGGACAGTACACAGCGTAATAGTTATGTTATCATCCCATCCGACCAAACTTGCTTAAAAGTACTCTTTGTTGTATTCTTCCATAGTAAAATGTTTTATTCTATTTTTGATTAAAATTCCAGTGCCACCATGTGCTTTACCAGCGGGATACTTTGTGTCATAAAATTGAGATGTGTTTCCGATATGAGAAGTATATCGATTTCATTCGAGAGTAAAAAGTTATTGATTTATAACTTATGCTGGCTTACACCGTTTGCATTCCATTGACAGATTTTCAACATGCTCATTTCTGAGATAGCAGATGCTGCATGAGCTGATTTTGGTTTCTCTCATTTCTTGGATCATAGTTTGTATTGAAGTCATGAACTAAGTGATACATTGGGTGAGCGTTGTTATCATTCCTTCAAAGTTCTAATGATTTGTACCGCTACTGATCTGCGGGTCGGCCCGTGACTTAAGCACCCCTGCGTACGTTGTCCCTGTGTCGCAATATAAAATTGGCTTCTGTGGTTGTGCAATGACAGGAATATTAGAACAAACTTGAGTGCGCTTGTTCTTTAGCCGAGGGTAATTATTCCTAATTTCCTGGTAAACAGGGCAACATCTGTTGTTGGCAGTATGGTTTCCGCCAGAATTACTACACTTTATAGTAGCAATGTCAGTTCTGGTCTTGGTACATGTTGATGTAGAGTGTACATCACCAAAGGCAACACATACACTACGTAGTGTGCAGTAGGATCTAGTGTCCCCGAACTCTTGGTAACTAGTACATTGTACTGGACCATTCCGTCTGAGGGGCTCCTCCACCTCCTTCTACTATGCATAAGGTAGCGGAGGTGATATATGCCATGTACTTCCCTTTTTTAAGCATTTGGGTTTCCACTCAAGCTCTACGCGAAACAGTGCTTTGGGGATTTTGTTGCGAATAATTATATTAATAATTGAGCAAGCTACGAATCCTACATCTTTTAATGCTTCTTTGATTTCAGGGGGGGAATATCTGAATCTAGTCCCTTTATAACAATTTTAAGGCCCTTGCTACTTTTGAGCTGATAAGTGTAGTAGTTTCTGTTTTCTGTGTCGAAGTTTTTTTATAGAGACCCAATAATTTCCCTCGCTATAATTTAAATTTTTGTTTCTTGTATATTACCTTTAACGAGCTTAAGCAACTGACACCAATCAACAATTGCGTAACTGGAACACCAGAAAGGTACTTACGTAGACTGTAAGTATTCATTGTAAAATAGAATATAAGACTTTTGATTTTAAGTAATACACTTTTTGTCTCGCTTGTAACTAAAAATAACACAGTATTTTACCTGGCAGCGTTAAGCGCTTCATCACTTTCGTTAATATACGCTACTATTATTATATTTTAGATACCAAAAATCAATTTCCGAAAACGGAGCAAATTAAACACATCCGCTCTATTCAACTGTTTTTGTCAGTTTAAGTAATTAAATTTCAACCGGAGGTCGACAATCGATTAATTAATTAATTTTTTATATTATTATTAATAATATAATAAAATTTATTATTTATAGCTACATATTAATATATATATATATATATATATATATATATATATATATATATATATATATATATATATATATATATATATATATATATATATATATATATATATATATATATATAGCCACCCTCTGTGGTCCAGTGGTAAGCATGCTAGACTCACACCCCGGAGGTCGCAGGTTCAAATAATGCCACGGGCTTGGTCTCCAAAATGCTTCTTTCTATAAAATCATTTTATTTATATATATATATATATATATATATATATATATATATATATATATATATATATATATATATATATATATAATATATATATATATATATATATATATATATATATATATTTTATATATTTACATTATATATATATATATATATATATATATATATATATATATATATATATATATATATATATATATATATATATATAAAATGCGAAATCCGTGATATTCTCTCACAACATGCAATCAAAATTAAACTGATGTGGGTCCCCGGACACGCTGGAATTCAAGGAAGACGACGAATTAGCAAAATTTAGCTCCACAGACAGCTCCAATAATACGAAAATCCACCCAACACAAAATGGACATCATGCAAGCCATATAGAACTTCTATATTTCAAAATAACAGCAGGACTGGCACAAGTACCAACATCACTATAAGTTAATAAACCCATCCGGAAAAGCACTCACATATCCTACCAATGTTCCAAGAAAATATCTTAAAAATACATCCGCATTAGGACAGGATACACGCGATTATCCCACTACTACTTATTTACACCTTATTCCCAGCCACCATGCCCAATCAGCAACCAAACCACCCTCTGCTTCCATCACATCATATCAGAATGCAACATAACCGACCACATATGCAAGAAAAATATTAAAACAATAAAAGCATTAATAACTAATGTAACAACAAATGGAAACATTTCCAGATTCATAATAATCCGAAGACACTGTGAAATAATTTTAGAAATTTAACATATCTACTATAAATATATAAAATATAGGTCGAAAACCCTAGCTGTTAGTGCCTAGCTTTAAGCTTAACTTTAAGTTGGTTTGAATAATTAATTATACCAATAAACATGATATAAAAACAAATACCAAAAGATAATATTAAAACCTATTTGGAAGTTCTGTGGATGCGGTTCGCTTTACACTTCTTTAATTATTAGGGGATGTTTTTTAGATTTCCTGTTAGTATATACAATTTGAACAGATTTCTATTTGTTTATTTCTATATACAATTTTTTGAAACCGAGGACTGTATTTTTATTATTCTTTGCCGCGATTTTTTCGTCATGGTTTGACGCTAGGAGTACAGTATCATCTGCAAATGTTGCTATCATGGTTCCTGGTGTTGTGGGGGTTGGAATATTGGCAGTATATATTAAATATAAAAGTGGTCCTAGTACTCTACCTTGGGCACTCCTGCTGTCATTTGTAATATATCTGAAAATTCGTCGTCGTACTTGATGTAAAAGTGTCTGTTGCTTATAAAACTTTTTAATAAGTAATAATAGTTTAAAGACTGTGCACTATTTATTTTATTTAAAAGTTATTTATGCCAAACTCTATCAAACGCTATAGCAATGTGAAAGAATACGTCGTCCAAAAAACTCTGTGGGCTTGTCCTCGGTTGAATGATTCCTTCTAAATCCGAACTGGTGGCTTGCAATAACTTTTTGTTGTGTCCAGGTTCAATTCGATCACATAGTATTTTCTCAAAAGCCTTTGAAAGAGTTTAAGAGGCTGATGGGTCGATAAGAGCTGGTTCTTGTTGCGTCTTTGTTTGGTTTCGGAATTGCTATTATTTGAGCTACCTTCCACATGACTGGAAAATTATTTAGTATAAATAAAGCATTAAATATATTGCTAATATATATTATTATAGAATCAGGTACTTCTTTTAATATTTTCCCGTTGATTAGATCGAATCAAGGTATCTTTTTGTTTTTCAGTTTCGAGATTTGTGTTTTAATTTCAGCTATTGTCGTAATTTTTGGTTTGTTATAGCGGACATTGTGTAGGTTGATAAATTAGATATTTTGAGTGTCCATGTTGTTACTGAAACTTTCTGCGAAGTTTTAAGAGAGTAGTTGCTTGCTGAATAATCGTTTTTGCCCAGGTATTATTTTCTGTTTTTATGAATGGGTTATTATTATTATGCACTTAGTTTTTTAGTAGCCTTCTAAAGGGAATAATGTGTAGCAGCCGTCGTCCCTAAATTGTTTAGATAATTATCTAGCCAACAAGAGATAATTACCAACGTCGTTGGTATGGTGGCCAAAAGTAAACCAAACAAGAGCTCAGATGACTATTAACAAGATTCACCGTATAGCCTGTTTGAGTGTGACGGGTGCAATGAGAACGTGCCCCACACTAGCTTTGGGAGTGATCACTGGACTGACTCCTCTACACCTTGTAGTTAAGAGGATGGCGGCCAGAGCGGCCCTCAGGCTACCTAATCTAGCCCATCTTAAAGAAGGCAACCTTTCGGGGCACGCAAAGATTCTGGACACTGTCTGGAATTCTCCGTGCCTCATAGTCTTCGACAAATTAGACAGAAAATTAGACTTCTCAAAGCAATTCAAAGTGGTCATCAGTGACCGTTCAGCTTGGAGAAACAAGGAAATAATAATAAAACAGGACTCACAGTTGTGGTATACAGATGGGTCCAAAATGGAAGATGGCAGTGCAGGAGCTGGAATTGTAGGGCCAAATTTCTAAAAAGCAATTGCAATGGAAAAACAGCTTCCATTTTTCAGGCGGAGGTCCACGCTTTAGAGTTATGTGCTAGAGAATGTCTACGCAGGGGTACACGCAACACCAAAATATGCATACTCTCAGATAGTCAGGCAGCTCTAAAATCATTAATAAACTTCTCATTCCAATCAAAGCTGGTCTGGGAATGCTGTAAACTTCTCAATACCCTAGCAGCGAGAAACTCTGTTACGCTAATGTGGGTACCGGGACATGAGGGACATGAGGGCAATGAAATGGCAGATTCTTTAGCAAAAAGGGGTGCAGGCACTGCCTTTATATGTCCAGAACCCTTCTGTGGGGTAAACAGTAGCTTCACAAATAACTTGTTGTGCGAACAGGAAAAACGAGGTCTGCTAAACTACTGGAGAGCCCAAAAAGGCATGTGGCAGTCGAGACTACTCATTGATCCTGAACACATCAGGGTAGATGCTTCTTTAAACCTCAGCAGAAATGATATCAAACTCTATACTGAACTTTTAACAGGACACTGTAGACTAAATTACCATTTGAAAAAAATAGGCGTGGTAGAAGACGATTCCTGTCGACTCTGTCAAGAGCAGCAGGAAACGGCAGAACACATTCTATGCACTTGCCCAGCGGTGGCAAGACGCAGACATAATTACCTAGGCAGTGGGTTCATATCTCCAAATCACCTAGTTAAAATCAAGCCCACAGCAGTTACGAGATTTATAAACAGTCTAGGACTGTTTTAGTTGGGTCGAGGCTGCACAATAGATATTTTAGGTCGCGGTGTTCTTTTAGGTTATTAATAATAATAATAGTCAACAATTCTCATATTGCCTTTTTTCATATTCTATGCTTAATGTGAAATGGGATAGTAATAATTTGAGATGGGTTGATTGAATTGCTGCTTTGACGATGCTGCTAGGTAATTTTTCGTTGTCTGCTGACCAGTAAGTTGGCTTACCCGTACTAATAAAGTGACAACTATTTTCTTTTATGGCGTCTAGTATTTGGCAGCCTTTCACGGGTGTCAGTCCTGAGCCCCATGTTGGAGTCTCCTCCAAAAATGTAGCGGCTTCAAAATGATTTTAAATAGTCTATGTATTATTAAGTTTGAGTGGACAGTACGTACACAGCTGTCACGGTAATTGGTCATTTCAAGTCACTTATCTCTTGAGGTTGCTTGAATGTGATGTATTTTATATCCTTCTAGTCCTAGATATTTAATGGATTTCTTTATGATAATTGTTGTGATTTGTAAAATAAATGTTATAGTTTGGTATTTTATTATAGCTTCTATCAGTAGCATTCGTTTCAGATATTAGCATAATATCAATTGAATTGTCGCACACGAAAGTTTTACGTTCTAGTAAGTGGCGCGATAGTTCATTGGCGTTCCAATTAGCAAAAGTTATTTTACTTCTGGAAACCATCTAGTTTTCCATACAAGCAGTGTTCATCAGACTTGTGATTTGGGTTTTCAATTGTTTCATCATTATTTTTAAATTTGATAGATCGTCGTTATGCTGTGTTGGTGTCATAATGTTTATTGCTGCGTTAAAGTTTTGTGCTAAGTCTGGTGCTGTATCAATAGCTGCTACTTTATCATATGACATTTCAGGTGTATAGGTTTTATTTATTTGGACTGTGGGTAAATTCACAGATGGTTCTACTGATTTTTGGTGATTTCGTTTTTACGTAATTTTCTGTATTTGTAGTGATTTGTAAATCATACAGCATTTGTGGTTTGCTGTGTGGTTTTCACTACATATCTCTTTCGACATTGCAATTAATTGTGCTGGGGTTAATGACATTTGACATCATCAACATACGCCAAAAAGCACCACACTCTTATTAAAGATAGTGCTATTTCCAGCATTAGGTTGAAGAAGTCACACGACAGGGCGTCACCCTGTCTGAAGCCTCGCTTCTTGTCAAAAGGGACGGAGAGCTCTTTTCCAATTTTCACTGAGCTGCGTTTAGCGTAATCCTGCTTAGCCTGATTTGCTTTGCAGGGACGTCAAATTCAGATATAGCGGCGTATAGTTGGCTCCTTATCATACTATCAAAAGCGACCTTGAAATCGACAAAAAGACGGTGGGTGTCAATTTGTTTCTCAAGTGTCTTTTCCAAGATGTTGCGAAGATTTGGTCCAATCAGCTCGTTAACGATTGGTTGCACTCTTTCGCAGAGTACGTCAGATAGGATTTTGTATGCGATGTTAAGAAGACTAATTTCATGGTAGTTACTGCACATCGCAGGATCACCCTTCTTGTAGACTGGGCAGAGCACACTCAGGTTCCAGTTGCTGGGCATGCATTCTTCCGACCATATTCTGCACAGAAGCTGATGCACACGCTTCGCAAGCTCTTCGCCCGCAGCCTTAAACAGCTCCGCCGATAATCTATCGGCTCCAGCAGACTTGTTGTTTTACAGTCGCCTAATGGCTGTTAAGACTTCAATATAATCGGGTAGCGGTATTTCGATTTCATCATCAGCAACCGGTTGCTCGTATTCAGCCTCATCGTTAGCGTCATTGCTGTCGCCATTAAGCAGTTTCGCGAAGTGTTCTCGGCATAACCTGGGTCTACTGTGGACGTCTGTTACCAGATTTCCTTTTTCGTCTTTACAGGAATTGGCTCGTCTTGAAACCTTTCGCTTGGCACTTCACTTTTTGAAAAAATTTTCGAGCCATATTCCTGCTGCCAAACATCTCGATCCTCGCACTCTCTTAGTTCCGCTTCTCGTTTATTACATCGAAAAATATGTTTCTTACGTTTTCCTCTTCTCTCTGTATCGCTCCTTGGCAGCTCGCGTAACACATAGTTCATTGCTCTCTGCAGCAGTGTTGCAACACTCTTCGTTATACAAGCTGTTCTATTTTGGTCGGTGGTAGCCAACCACATCTTCAGCAGCTGTGCGCATGGTGTCGGAAAAATGCGTCTAATGTGCGCACACATACCATCAAGTTGAGGGGGAGTATCTTCAAGTACACTAGGGTTGCGAAGTCATTGGCTCTCCGTTGTGACTGCAGCTTCTGGACGTCAAATTTTCTCGGTGCACTTGAACGAACATTTTTTGCCGCACTGCTGGTGGCTTTGTGGATTTCGAAATGCTTGAACCTAGTGCTACTGACCACCATGTTCCAGGCCGCGGCGAAATCAATCAGCCTCAATATGTTGTCGGATGATTCGCTGTGCTAGCTGAAAATTCCGACCGTTGGGCTAATGACTCCCTCTTTACCCACCTTAGCGTTAAAGTCGCCAAGCACGATTATTACATCGTGGCGGGGCCAGCGGTCGTAAGCTTCTTCAAGGCGCTCACAGAAGGTATCCTTGGTCACTGGATCTTTCACGTCCTTCGGAGCACAGGCGCAGATTAGATTGATATGAAAATATTTGGGCTTGATCCGGATCGTGGCCCCTCTTTCGTCTATAGTAGTAAACTGCTAGACATTTTTTTTCCATTAACATTAAGATAAAATAACACATATCAATTGCACACCCCTAAATATATATTGTTACGAAATTGCCGTCTTGGCAATTTACTCTGTTACAAAATTGCCCTCCTGACAATTTCTCTAACTCTCTGTACTCGGTCTCGTACCACTGGATTGTGTAGTAATCAAACAATCGCTGGTTAAATTAAAATAATTAGCTTTATTTAATTATTGCTATTTACACATTTATTATTAGGCTTAAAGTTTACTTAGTTATTATTTGCACTTTATTTCACAAACCATTAGTCACTTTATTTAATAAGTAATTTCATCACTTTATTTAATAATGAATTTCATCACTTTGCAAAATTACAAATACTGCTAATACTGCTGCTTCGATTAAAATGCCTGATGTACACACTTTTACGGTCTCTGATCTACTGTATTCGAGTTTGAACAGTCTTGTCGCTTTTATAGTTTTCGAATGGTTGAGGTAGAAACTTCTACGCTATTCTCGAAGTTTCTAGAAGCTTCTATCCTCTTCGACAGAAGTCTAGAATGTTCTTTTTGATATTACCGACAGATGGTTCTTGAATAAACTTTTATACGAATAGTTCGCATCTTGACTCACAGGGGGCACTCATTCTCCAGATGGGATCCTAAATGGGATCCTATGCAATCCCGTTTCACTGATATGCAATCACGTTTCACTGCCCTCCGCTTAATCTTGTTCGTCCCGAACAAGGATAGTACTGCAACCTTTATAAGGAGATAACCTCTCCAAATGAACGACTTTCATTTTGCTCCTGGCTTTTCTCGCCAACTGGATGCGGTATACTACATCGTTGAGCCGCTTTATCACCTTATAAGGGCCTTCCCAGTGTGTTTGCAGTTTTGGCGATAACCCCTTTTTCCTTTGCGGATTATGAAGCATAACTAGCTGCCCTTCCTGAAATCCCTTGGAGTTTGCTCGTAGATCATATCTGGCTTTCATTTTATCACTCATCAGTTGTGTGCGCTTTCTGATGGTTCCATGAATTTCATTCAGCTGTCTTCGTTTGTCAGCTACATAACTGCTACATGAAACTTCCGTAGATGAGTAGGCACCGAATTTCAGATCTGCAGGCAATCTTATGTCACAACTGAAAATAGCCTTAGCTGGTGTTGTAGATGTTGTATCGTGAGTTGCCGATCGGTATGCCATTAAGAAGAGGGGTATGGGTTGGTCCCAATCTTTCTGGATTCTGTCCACGACTTTCCTTAGGTGTTCCTCAAGCGTACGATTAAATCTTTCAACCATTCCATCGGATTGTGGGTGCAAAGGGGTTGTACGAGTTTTGCGTATGCCCATCAATTCACTAATTTCCCTGAATATTGTTGACTCGAAATTTCTGCCTTGATCCGAGTGCAACTCGAGGGGAGCTCCGAATCTGCAGACCCAATTATTGATAAATGCACCTGCAACGGTCTTAGCTTCTTGATCGGGAATGGGGTATACTTCTGGCCATTTACTAAAATAGTCTATTACGACGAGAACATATTTGTTGCCGGAATCACTAATTGGAAACGGACCTGCTATGTCCATTGCAATACGCTCAAATGGCGCTCCCACGTTGTATAAATGCATCTTCCCCTGACTGCGACGGCTCGGTCCCTTGGCAGCTGTACACT
The DNA here is from genome assembly GCA_920105625.2 of Clusia tigrina. Taxonomy (NCBI): domain Eukaryota; kingdom Metazoa; phylum Arthropoda; class Insecta; order Diptera; family Clusiidae; genus Clusia; species Clusia tigrina. The sequence continues at coordinate 317,143,691 of OV050030.1, forward strand.
TTTCACAAGCACTAATCCAGTCAACTACCGATTGCTGGCAACCAACCCAATAAAATCGTGTTTTAATTTTCTCGACTGTTTTTGTTATTCCCAAATGCCCTCCGCTTGGCCCACTATGGTATTCCTTGAGAATTTCGCTTATTCTTGCCTTGGGTACCACAATCAAGTTCTTCGTGGTTTTTCCATCTTCGCTCTCCCACAGGCGGAATAGGCATCCATCTTGCAGCTTTAAGCTATTCCATTGACCCCAATATGCTTTAGTTATGGGACTTTCAGTCGAGATTTCGTTCCAATCAGGTCGTTTTCTCTTATTCTTACTTGATACGATTTTTGCCTAATCTGGGTCATTTCGTTGTTCTTCTTCTATCTTTTCCGCTGTCCATTCATCGTCTGGTGAAACAGCCATTAAGCGCACATCGACTACTCCTTCTTTCGCTCATCTTTAGAACAGTGCTTACATGCCATACTGCAAGGACATCGTGATAGTACATTCGCATTCTCGTGGCTTCCGCCTCTGCGATGTTCTATTGTGAAATCGTAGCTTTGGAGTCTCTCAATCCATCTCACAACCTGACCTTCGGGATTTTTGAACTATAATAGCCAGCGCAGAGCAGCGTGATCCGTTCTCAACAAGAACTTTTGTCCATACAAGTACTTGTTAAAGTGCTTCACGCACTGCATAACCGCCAAAAGTTCTCTCCGTGTTACACAGTCATTTCGCTCTGGCTTTGATAAGATTTTGCTGAAGTAGGCTATTACTCTTTCATGTCCGTCAATAATTTGCGACAGGACACCTCCAATCACGAAGCCATTTGCATCTGAATCCAAAATAAATTTTTCGCCAGGAATTGGATACGCAAGGATCGGAGCTGTACACAATAGCTCTTTCAATCTGTTGAATGCCTTCTCCTGTTCGCTTTTCCACTCAAAAGGACAATTTTTCCTCGTTAATGCATGCAGACTACCAGCCACGTCTGCGAAGCCTGGAACAAAACGTCTGTAATAGGTGCAAAGACCCAAGAAGCTGCGTAGATCATGCAAACTAGTTGGTATTGGCCACTCCCTTACTGAGTTTATCTTATCTGGATCTGTGTGTACTCCTTCAGGTGTGACTTTATGTCCAAGGTACTTGACTTCTTTCTTGAAGAACGAGCATTTCTTTGCGCTCAGCTTCAACCCTGAAGCTCCTAATCGCATCAATACTTCTTCCAAATTCTTCAAGTGGTCCTCGAAGTCCTTTCCTATAACGATGATGTCATCTAAGTACACCAGACACGTTTTCCAGTGAAGACCCTTTAGCACATGTTCCATTAAGCGTTCAAATGTAGCTGGAGCATTACACAGTCCGAATGGCATCACCAAAAATTGCCATAGTCCATCACCGGCACTGAATGCTGTCTTTTCCTTGTCTTGTTCGTCTACTGCCACTTGCCAATATCCGCTTTGTAAATCCAGCGTTGAGAACCAATTTGAACCAGAAAGTGTGTCCAACGTATCGTCGATTCGAGGTAATGGATAACTATCTTTCTTCGTTACCTCATTTAGTTTACGATAATCTACACAGAAACGTGTGGAGCCATCCTTCTTCTTGACTAATACCACTGGAGAACTCCAGGGGCTCACTGATGGCTCTATGACGTTGTTCTGATGCATTTCCTTCAGCAATACATTCACCTTTTCTCTCTTTGCCAGAGGTACTCTTCTTGACGCTTGACGAATGGGTTTGGCATCACCAGTGTTGATTGTGTGTTTCACCATCTTTGTTCTGCCTTCGTTTTTACCCTTTTCAGCAAATACTGACCAATGTCTTGCCAAAAGTTGGCTGGCAGTCCTCCTCTGCTCTGTGGATAAGTCTTTGCTCCATTCTTTCGTAAGATCGTCGAGTACCTTTTTATCAGCTGGTATCTTCATTTTTGTGTCTCGCGGCTGGCTTTCACAGTTTACAATTGCCGAAATTGCCCGGCAATTTCCAATTATCTGTCCTTTCTCTATGGTTTTAGCGGAATTTGCAAGATTGACCACTCTTACTGTCACTATTCTGTTCTGCTGTTCTTCTACGAGGGTTTTTCTAATGATGATGTCATCCAGTACAAATTTTTCATCCGTTTCCACAACCCACAACTTGTTCTTCTCCACATCTCCGTCCATTTTGGCCCATATGACTGCCTCTGACTTTGCTGGGATTTTTGTCCGCCGCGATACAATGGCTTGTCGGATACCTCCATACTTATCCTCACCAACGGATAACGGTATTCGCATACTTCAACGTTCGGCATTTCTAATCTAGGGTGAATCCATTCCGAATCATAAAATCCACACCTAAGATTAATTCGTCCACAATATCCGCAACTACAAACTCGTGCTTCACTGTTGTGGTACCGATAGTGATTTTCCGTGTAACTTTTCCAAGTACCGGTGCATCATCTCCAGTTGCCGTACGCAAACTTATTCCCTGAAGCGGCTCGATTCCCCGAACGAGATCCCTTCTAATTATGGAATGTGATGCACCCGTATCCAATGTTACCACGATTTTTCTTCCATTTACTACGCTGTCGACAGTTAGGCTGTTGATTTTCCGTGCCATCTGAGAAACGAAGATTCTGGGGCTACATGTTGTGGGAGTCAGATCAAGCCCCTCGAGACTGACTCCATCTAGTTTGTCGACGACTTTTCATAATTTTCTGATTCCCTATTTTGGAATCTGACTTGCTTTGGAGGTCTTACCGGTGAGCGTGATCTAGAACGTTTCCGTCTCGATTGGCAATTACGGGCCATGTGTCCGACCTCTCCGCAGGTGAAGCATTTGCCCGTGAAACTTTGGCCGCTTTGGACTTGTACCTGACGGGCTCTGTATACTGGCTGGCACACCAAGGCTGCTGTCTCTGAAGTTAAAGCGCTAGCTACTGTCTCCATATATGTAGCTTTCGGATTAGTTATTGCAGAACGCTTTATCTCCGCACCGCGAATGCCATATACAAAGGTGTCCATCATACACCTCTCAGTGATCTCTCCTGGGTAGGCAAGATGAGCCAAACGCTCCACTTCCGCCGCAAACTGTTGTAGAGACTCACCACTCTTCTGTACCCGTGTTCGTAGCTCTACTTGGTACATCTGCTTCCGGTGTTCACTACCATACTTGCGCTGAACGGCATTCATCAAGCTTTCATAGCAGTCTCGCTCACTTTCTGAGATAGTTTGAAGCACATCAGCGGCAGCACCTTTCAACGAAACGGTTAATGCAGCCACTTTTTCGCGAGCACTCCAACCATTTGTGCTAGCGGTAGTCTCAAACTGCATTCTGAAGACACTAAATGTCGTGGTTCCATCATAGGTAGGAGGCTTCAGTTTTATTGAGGATAAAGCTGGCACAGGCAATGCAGCTTCCTGTAGTAGATTAATTCTTTGTTCTATTTGTTGCTTAAATTCATTCTGCCTTTGTACTAAAGATTTTTCGAACGATTCTTGCCGTGTCTCAATTTCACAAACCTTCCTGTCTACCATCTCGGACATTTCTTTCATCTGCTGTGAGTTCTTTTCCACTAGTTGAGTAAGTCGTATTTCACTCTGCTGTAACTGTTCTTTGACATCCTCTTTGACTGCTTGTTTGAGCGATTCAGCACTCTTTTCTACGTCCTCTTTGACGGATGCAACACTCTTTTCGACGGTTTGAGCATTTTGTTGTAATTGTTGCTGCATCTTTTCATCTCGCTGCTGCATCTTTTCATCTCGCTGCTGCATCCTCTCTTCAGCTGCTTGAGAATTTTGTTGTAACTGCATCTGTATTAGCCCGATAAGTGCACTCATGTCAAAGTTACCCGTGTTAGTTTCTTGCGGTGTTTCTTCGTGTCGAGGTGTCGTTGGCTCTTCACATTGGAATTCATGCTCATCGACATCTATACCCTGCTCCTCTAAAGCGCTTCTTAGTCTCACCTGCAGCTCCGCTTTAAGCTCTTGTGTTTGCAAATTTAAACGCTCAAGCTCCTTCTTGAGCTGCTCCAATCTCAGTTTTTCAAATTTAACCATTGTTTATTACAGATACACAATCCCACTTCTGACACCAATTGTTACGAAATTGCCCTCTTGACAATTTACTCTGTTACAAAATTGCCCTCCGGACAATTTACTCTGTTACAAAATTGCCCTCCTGACAATTTCTCTAACTATCTGTACTCGGACTCGTACCGCTGGATTGTGTAGTAATCAAACAATCGCTGGTTAAATTAAAATAATTAGCTTTATTTAATTATTGTTATTTACACATTTAATTAGGCTTAAAGTTTACTTAGTTATTATTTGCACTTTATTTAACAAACCATTAGTCACTTTATTTAACAAGTAATTTCATCACTTTATTTAATAATGAACTTCATCACTTTGCACAATTACAAATACTGCTGCTTTGATTATAATGCTAGATGTACACACTTTTACGGTCTCTGATCTACTGTATTCGACTTTGAACAGTCTTGTCGCTTTTATAGTTTTCGAATGGTTGGAGTCGAAAATTCTACGCTATTCTCGTATTTTCTAGAAGCTTCTATCCACTTCGACAGAAGTCGAGAATATTCTTTTTGATATTACCGACGGATGGTTCTTGAATAAGCTTTTATTCGAATAGTTCGCATCTTGACTCACAGGGGGCACTCATTTTCCAGATGGGATCCTAAAAGTATGCAATCCCTTTTCACTGAGCTATCACGTTTCACTGCCCTCCGCTTAAACTTGTTCGTCCCGAACAAGGATAGTACTGCAACCTTTATAAGGAGATAACCTCTCTAAATGAACGACTTTCATTTTGCTCCTGGCATTTCTCGCCAACTGGATGCGGTATACTACATCGTTGAGCCGCTTTATCACCTTATAAGGGCCTTCCCAGTGTGTTTGCAGTTTTGGCGATAATCCCTTTTTCCTTTGCGGATTATGAAGCATAACTAGCTGCCCTTCCTGAAATCCCTTGGAGTTTGCTCGTAGATCATATCTGGCTTTCATTTTATCACTCATCAGTTGTGTGCGCTTTCTGATGGTTCCATGAATTTCATTCAGCTGTCTTCGTTTGTCAGCTACATAACTGCTACATGAAACTTCCGTAGATGAGTAGGCACCGAATTTCAGATCTGCAGGCAATCTTATGTCACAACCGAAAATAGCCTTAGCTGGTGTTGTAGATGTTGTATCGTGAGTTGCCGATCGGTATGCCATTAAGAAGAGGGGTATGTGTTGGTCCCAATTTTTCTGGTTTCTGTCCACGACTTTTCTTAGGTGTTCCTCATGCGTACGATTAAATCTTTCAACCATTCCATCGGATTGTGGGTGCAAAGGGGTTGTACGAGTTTTGCGTATGCCCATCAATTCACTAATTTCCCTGAATATTGTTGACTCGAAATTTCTGCCTTGATCCGAGTGCAACTCGAGGGGAGCTCGGAATCTGCAGACCCAATTATTGATAAATGCATCTGCAACGGTCTTAGCTTCTTGATCGGGAATGGGGTATACTTCTGGCCATTTACTAAAATAGTCGATTACGACGAGAACATATTTGTTGCCGGAATCACTAATTGGAAACGGACCTGCTATGTCCATTGCAATACGCTCAAATGGCGCTCCCACGTTGTATAAATGCATCTTCCCCTGACTGCGACGGCTCGGTCCCTTGGCAGCTGTACACTTTTCACAAGCACTAAGCCAGACTACCGATTGCTGGCAACCAACCCAATAAAATCGTGTTTTAATTTTCTCGACTGTTTTTGTTATTCCCAAATGTCCACTATGGTATTTACTTGAGAATTTCGCTTATTCTTGCCTTGGGTACCACAATCAAGTTCTTCGTGGTTTTTCCATCTTCGGTCTCCCCCAGGCGGTATAAGCATCCATCTTGCAGCTTTAAGCTATTCCATTGAGCCCAATATGCTTTAGTTATGGGACTTTCAGTCGAGATTTCGTTCCAATCAGGTCGTTTTCTCTTATTCTTACTTGATACGATTTTTGCCTAATCTGGGTCATTTCGTTGTTCTTCTTCTATCTTTTCCGCTGTCCATTCATCGTCTGGTGAAACAGCCATTAAGCGCACATCGACTACTCCTTCTTTCGCTCATCTTTAGAACAGTGCTTACATGCCATACTGCAAGGACATCGTGATAGTACATTCGCATTCTCGTGGCTTCCGCCTCTGCGATGTTCTATTGTGAAATCGTAGCTTTGGAGTCTCTCAATCCATCTCACAACCTGACCTTCGGGATTTTTGAACTATAATAGCCAGCGCAGAGCAGCGTGATCCGTTCTCAACAAGAACTTTTGTCCATACAAGTACTTGTTAAAGTGCTTCACGCACTGCATAACCGCCAAAAGTTCTCTCCGTGTTACACAGTCATTTCGCTCTGGCTTTGATAAGATTTTGCTGAAGTAGGCTATTACTCTTTCATGTCCGTCAATAATTTGCGACAGGACACCTCCAATCACGAAGCCATTTGCATCTGAATCCAAAATAAATTTTTCGCCAGGAATTGGATACGCAAGGATCGGAGCTGTACACAATAGCTCTTTCAATCTGTTGAATGCCTTCTCCTGTTCGCTTTTCCACTCAAAAGGACAATTTTTCCTCGTTAATGCATGCAGACTACCAGCCACGTCTGCGAAGCCTGGAACAAAACGTCTGTAATAGGTGCAAAGACCCAAGAAGCTGCGTAGATCATGCAAACTAGTTGGTATTGGCCACTCCCTTACTGAGTTTATCTTATCTGGATCTGTGTGTACTCCTTCAGGTGTGACTTTATGTCCAAGGTACTTGACTTCTTTCTTGAAGAACGAGCATTTCTTTGCGCTCAGCTTCAACCCTGAAGCTCCTAATCGCATCAATACTTCTTCCAAATTCTTCAAGTGGTCCTCGAAGTCCTTTCCTATAACGATGATGTCATCTAAGTACACCAGACACGTTTTCCAGTGAAGACCCTTTAGCACATGTTCCATTAAGCGTTCAAATGTAGCTGGAGCATTACACAGTCCGAATGGCATCACCAAAAATTGCCATAGTCCATCACCGGCACTGAATGCTGTCTTTTCCTTGTCTTGTTCGTCTACTGCCACTTGCCAATATCCGCTTTGTAAATCCAGCGTTGAGAACCAATTTGAACCAGAAAGTGTGTCCAACGTATCGTCGATTCGAGGTAATGGATAACTATCTTTCTTCGTTACCTCATTTAGTTTACGATAATCTACACAGAAACGTGTGGAGCCATCCTTCTTCTTGACTAATACCACTGGAGAACTCCAGGGGCTCACTGATGGCTCTATGACGTTGTTCTGATGCATTTCCTTCAGCAATACATTCACCTTTTCTCTCTTTGCCAGAGGTACTCTTCTTGACGCTTGACGAATGGGTTTGGCATCACCAGTGTTGATTGTGTGTTTCACCATCTTTGTTCTGCCTTCGTTTTTACCCTTTTCAGCAAATACTGACCAATGTCTTGCCAAAAGTTGGCTGGCAGTCCTCCTCTGCTCTGTGGATAAGTCTTTGCTCCATTCTTTCGTAAGATCGTCGAGTACCTTTTTATCAGCTGGTATCTTCATTTTTGTGTCTCGCGGCTGGCTTTCACAGTTTACAATTGCCGAAATTGCCCGGCAATTTCCAATTATCTGTCCTTTCTCTATGGTTTTAGCGGAATTTGCAAGATTGACCACTCTTACTGTCACTATTCTGTTCTGCTGTTCTTCTACGAGGGTTTTTCTAATGATGATGTCATCCAGTACAAATTTTTCATCCGTTTCCACAACCCACAACTTGTTCTTCTCCACATCTCCGTCCATTTTGGCCCATATGACTGCCTCTGACTTTGCTGGGATTTTTGTCCGCCGCGATACAATGGCTTGTCGGATACCTCCATACTTATCCTCACCAACGGATAACGGTATTCGCATACTTCAACGTTCGGCATTTCTAATCTAGGGTGAATCCATTCCGAATCATAAAATCCACACCTAAGATTAATTCGTCCACAATATCCGCAACTACAAACTCGTGCTTCACTGTTGTGGTACCGATAGTGATTTTCCGTGTAACTTTTCCAAGTACCGGTGCATCATCTCCAGTTGCCGTACGCAAACTTATTCCCTGAAGCGGCTCGATTCCCCGAACGAGATCCCTTCTAATTATGGAATGTGATGCACCCGTATCCAATGTTACCACGATTTTTCTTCCATTTACTACGCTGTCGACAGTTAGGCTGTTGATTTTCCGTGCCATCTGAGAAACGAAGATTCTGGGGCTACATGTTGTGGGAGTCAGATCAAGCCCCTCGAGACTGACTCCATCTAGTTTGTCGACGACTTTTCATAATTTTCTGATTCCCTATTTTGGAATCTGACTTGCTTTGGAGGTCTTACCGGTGAGCGTGATCTAGAACGTTTCCGTCTCGATTGGCAATTACGGGCCATGTGTCCGACCTCTCCGCAGGTGAAGCATTTGCCCGTGAAACTTTGGCCGCTTTCGACTTGTACCTGACGGGCTCTGTATACTGGCTGGCACACCAAGGCTGCTGTCTCTGAAGTTAAAGCGCTAGCTACTGTCTCCATATATGTAGCTTTCGGATTAGTTATTGCAGAACGCTTTATCTCCGCACCGCGAATGCCATATACAAAGGTGTCCATCATACACCTCTCAGTGATCTCTCCTGGGTAGGCAAGATGAGCCAAACGCTCCACTTCCGCCGCAAACTGTTGTAGAGACTCACCACTCTTCTGTACCCGTGTTCGTAGCTCTACTTGGTACATCTGCTTCCGGTGTTCACTACCATACTTGCGCTGAACGGCATTCATCAAGCTTTCATAGCAGTCTCGCTCACTTTCTGAGATAGTTTGAAGCACATCAGCGGCAGCACCTTTCAACGAAACGGTTAATGCAGCCACTTTTTCGCGAGCACTCCAACCATTTGTGCTAGCGGTAGTCTCAAACTGCATTCTGAAGACACTAAATGTCGTGGTTCCATCATAGGTAGGAGGCTTCAGTTTTATTGAGGATAAAGCTGGCACAGGCAATGCAGCTTCCTGTAGTAGATTAATTCTTTGTTCTATTTGTTGCTTAAATTCATTCTGCCTTTGTACTAAAGATTTTTCGAACGATTCTTGCCGTGTCTCAATTTCACAAACCTTCCTGTCTACCATCTCGGACATTTCTTTCATCTGCTGTGAGTTCTTTTCCACTAGTTGAGTAAGTCGTATTTCAGTCTGCTGTAACTGTTCTTTGACATCCTCTTTGACTGCTTGTTTGAGCGATTCAGCACTCTTTTCTACGTCCTCTTTGACGGATGCAACACTCTTTTCGACGGTTTGAGCATTTTGTTGTAATTGTTGCTGCATCTTTTCATCTCGCTGCTGCATCTTTTCATCTCGCTGCTGCATCCTCTCTTCAGCTGCTTGAGAATTTTGTTGTAACTGCATCTGTATTAGCCCGATAAGTGCACTCATGTCAAAGTTACCCGTGTTAGTTTCTTGCGGTGTTTCTTCGTGTCGAGGTGTCGTTGGCTCTTCACATTGGAATTCATGCTCATCGACATCTATACCCTGCTCCTCTAAAGCGCTTCTTAGTCTCACCTGCAGCTCCGCTTTAAGCTCTTGTGTTTGCAAATTTAAACGCTCAAGCTCCTTCTTGAGCTGCTCCAATCTCAGTTTTTCAAATTTAACCATTGTTTATTACAGATACACAATCCCACTTCTGACACCAATTGTTACGAAATTGCCCTCTTGACAATTTACTCTGTTACAAAATTGCCCTCCGGACAATTTACTCTGTTACAAAATTGCCCTCCTGACAATTTCTCTAACTATCTGTACTCGGACTCGTACCGCTGGATTGTGTAGTAATCAAACAATCGCTGGTTAAATTAAAATAATTAGCTTTATTTAATTATTGTTATTTACACATTTAATATTAGGCTTAAAGTTTACTTAGTTATTATTTGCACTTTATTTAACAAACCATTAGTCACTTTATTTAACAAGTAATTTCATCACTTTATTTAATAATGAACTTCATCACTTTGCACAATTACAAATACTGCTGCTTTGATTATAATGCTAGATGTACACACTTTTACGGTCTCTGATCTACTGTATTCGACTTTGAACAGTCTTGTCGCTTTTATAGTTTTCGAATGGTTGGAGTCGAAAATTCTACGCTATTCTCGTATTTTCTAGAAGCTTCTATCCACTTCGACAGAAGTCGAGAATATTCTTTTTGATATTACCGACGGATGGTTCTTGAATAAGCTTTTATTCGAATAGTTCGCATCTTGACTCACAGGGGGCACTCATTTTCCAGATGGGATCCTAAAAGTATGCAATCCCTTTTCACTGAGCTATCACGTTTCACGTATATATATATATATATATATATATATATATATATATATATATATATATATATATATATATATATATATATATATATATATATATATATATATATATATATATATATATATATATATATATATATATATTTTTTTTTTTTTTTTTTTTGAGAAATTGCGATCTGTCAAACGTCAGCTGGTAAATTTCACCCAAATTCATCGATTAGTTTATTTGTTGTAGTCGTTTGAAGTAAGAAACTTTTGTGTTTCTTGAAAAATGTAAAAAGCGAATTTCGTGCAGTGATTAAACACTATTATTTGAAAGGTAAAACGGCGAAAGAGACAAAAGAAAACATTTTGCATGAACATTTGCATATGAAAAAGCTATCGGCTTTATATATATATATATATAAATACGAGGTCTGTTCAAAAAGTATCGCGAATTTTGAATATTCGCTGGCTACGGATTTTGGTACTCATGACCCTCACTTATGTTGGCAATCTCGGCGATTTTGAATGTTCAGTCCGTTTTTGACTGCTATTGTGCGTGTACGTGTTTTAGCTTGTCTTCGATTTTTTTCAAGCACACCCCACCCCGGCATCTCTAGCCGTACCCAATTCATCTTACCACACTTTGCAAAGTTCGTGCGCGGCAGATAAGGCGGGGCCAAGTCAAAGTCGTCCGCGTGGACGCCACTCCAGCCGAGTTCTCTTGGGTACGGCCTTAGTTAACATAGAACACCAGGGGGTTTGGTATATGTCCCCGGCTCTGATAGATTCTGGTTCCGAGGGGTCATTCAAATCCGACCGCCTCCAAAAGCGCCTTAAGGTGCTGTCGCACTCGCTGCACGCTCAGGTCTCCGGCGTCAGCATATATATATATATATATATATATATATATATATATATATATATATATATATATATATAAATATTTATATATATATATATAGACGAGGTTTGATAAAAAATAACCGGTATTTTCCGCTATTTTCCCCTCAGATATAATACACTTATGCCAGCGTTTTTCCAATCCTCGAAACACTTCTGAAACGCTTTTTTTGGTATCGCCAACAGCTCCTGTTTCGATTTTTCTTTTATCTCCTCAATCGTAGCAAAACGCTTTCCTTTCATCGGTGTCTTCAGTTTTGGAAAGAGGAAAAAGTCAGCGGGGGTCAAGTCCGGTGAATACGGTGATTGAGGCATGAGAACGATTTTGTTTTTGGCCAAAAAATTACGCACAAGCATCGATGTGTGAGCTGGTGCGTTATCATGGTGCAAAATCCATGATTGGTTTTTCCACAGTTCTGGGCGTTTCTGACGAATTGCTTCTCGCCAACGGCGCATAACTTCAAGGTAGTATTCCTTGTTGACCGTTCGACCTTGTGGCATGAATTCATGATGCACCACGCCATTGCAATCAAAGAGAACTGTCAGCAAAACCTTAACGTTCGACCGAACTTGACGTGCCTATTTCTGTCTTGGCTCATCTGGACGTTTACATTGGGATGATTGGGCTTTGGTTTCAATGTCATAGCTATACACCCACGATTCGTCACCAGTTATGATCTTTTTGAGGAAATCTGGATCGTCGTTGACGATGTTCAACAGCTCCTGAGCGATGTCCATGCGACGTTGTTTTTGCTCAAAATTTAACAATTTTGGACCTATCTTCGCTGCCGCACGTTTGATGCCTAAACCATCCGTAAAAATATCTTGGCATGAGCCGAAAGATATGCCAACATCATCAGAAACCTCTCTGATAGTGATTCGACGATTATCCAAAATCATTTTCTTCACTGCGTCAATGTTTTCATCGGTTGTTGACGTGCTCGGGCGACCAGGACGAGTATCGTCATTGACATCTTCTCGGCCTTCCTTAAACCGGTTATACCACAATTGAACTTGTGTTCTGCTCATAGTAGACTCGCCAAGGGCCACAGTCAACATTTCAAATGTCCTTGCGCATTTAATTTCATTTTTTACACAAAACTGAATACAGTTTCTTTGATCCATTTTTTCGAATAGTACAAAATCGAAGAGCACACCAAAACACGACTAACCTTTTTATCTGTCAAAAACAAACTGACAATCCAAAATGGTTGGTATTGCCAACATATATAACAGACATGTGTACCAACATAACAGAAATTCGAAAATAACGGTTAGTTTTTGATCACACCTCGTATATCGGGTTTTTCAATAGAGCGCAACAAAAGTTTTTTTAAAATAAAACAAAACCGGTTTTAGATATCAATGAAATTCTTTATTCCTGTGAAAGTACGTTCGATGCCATTATGTATGGAACTCGATTTCTTTTGCATGGCCACCACGGGCACGCTTGCAGAAGTCCAGACGCTGAACCCAATTTTCAACGGTTTTCAAGCATAAATCGGGAGATACTGCTGCAATTTCACGTTCGATATTCGTACGAAGTTCATCAATCGTCGCTGGCTTGTTGGCATAGACCATAGACTTGACGTAGCCCCACAGGAAATAATCTAACGGCGTCAAATCGCACGACCGAGGCGGCCAATCGACTGGGCCATTTCGTGAGATAACACGTTCACCAAACTTGGTTTGCAGTAAATTGATTGTGGCATTCGCTGTGTGGCTTGTGGCGCCGTCCTGTTGGAACCACATGTCCTCCAAGTCCATATTATCCAATTGGGGCCAAAAATATTGGGCTATCATTGAACGGTAGCGATTCGCATTCACAGTAATGCGCCGGTCTTGATCATCACGGAAGAAGTACGGCCCAATGACGCCGGCCCATAAACCGCACCAAACCGTAATTTTTTCGGGATGCAATGATGCCTCATGGAGTACATGTGGATTGCTGTCTAACCAATAACGCATATTTTGCTTATTGACGAAGCCATTCAGCCAGAAATGAGCCTGATCATAAATTGGACGTAGCGCTCTTAAAGTTGAGGCGACTGACTCCGAATTTCGGTAATAAATATTAATAGTTTCGACTCGTTGTTGGCTCGTATATCTATGCATTTTGAAATGGCAATCCTTACTGAAGAGAAATGTCAAAAGAGCGGGAAAAAATATGGCGTCGTTTGCTGTCACTATCGATTTACATTTGTAGCGTTTCTTTTGAAATACCCTTTATATATATATATATATATATATATATATATATATATATGTAAAAAAAATTATATATATATATATATATATATATATATATATATATATATATATATATATATACATATATACATAAAAAATAATTTATATATACGAGTATTGTTGATTTGTGCGGTGGACTGTATTTATTTTGTATTTCTTTTTTCTCACCCTCCGGCGGGTGAGAAGGTCCCTGGGGTCCCTTTTTCATTTTCAAACTGAACTTACTCCTTGATGGTCCATGGGAAGTATACCCGACCCCCACATGTATTCCAAGGAAATTTTATCTAGAATCGTTTCAAAGCGATCCGACCAATAGTTTAGTTTCTATTGAGATTTAAATGTGTTTAGTACGGGGACGTGTGAAAAGGTCCGCTGGGACTGTACTGTACAGAAATTTCAAGAAATCGTTAATAAATGCACTGTCTTTTGGCTTGTTTTATTGTTTGAACACTTCACAAACGTGTTCCTTGAATTTTAGTTAATTTTTGGATTATTTTATTGTGCCTTTCCTTGAAACATAATAAACTTTCCGTCCCTTTTTAAATTTTTGTTACCGTCCCTTTTGTGTTGTTTGAATTTACCCTTACTTTTTACGCATACTCTTACCTACTCTTACTCTCATAGACGCAGATGTACAAGCTAGAAGCCAGGTAGACGTAGAAAAGGGTATAAAAGCGGCTCTAATTTCGTAAACCAAATCAGTGAAAGTTGAGACAGTGAACAGTGAACATCGAGTGCGAAATTTTATTTTGAATTTTATAAAAAGAAATAAAAGTACAATACAATGGCAGAGGAAAATTTAGACATTGTTGAAATTGTGGTACGTCGTAGTACACGCTACCAGCAAATGAGTGAGGATGAAAGACGTGCAGTGGATGATAGATTTGCAGACCTCATGAGTGCGGAGATGAGTGATGACGATGAAGGTGCTATTCCTGCATTTGGTCTTGAAGGTGCGGATGATGACGATTTCACATATCAAGGAAATTTTCATGTTGATGATTCGGATGCGGAAACTGAACCACATATAGACATCAATGAAGATATTAGTGATGACGACGATGATGAAGAGGAAGAAACTGATGCTCAGCAAACAAGTGACAATTACTTCATTTCCAAAGATGGCACCAAATGGACTAAAAATGCACCACCGACTTCCCGTACTCGTGCTCATAACGTGGTCGACTACACAAGGAGGAATCCGGGACCAGCAGGATCCACATATGATCCCTTTACCATATTCCGCTCGCTCATCACCGAAGACATGGCGTATATCATAATACGCGAATCAAATCGGAAAGGCAGGGAAGTGAACGCTGCATGGAATTTGGCAAATCCAACTAAAACAATGGAATGGAAACCAATCACTTTGAAAGAGTTCGGTGCTTTTTTGGCTATTATTTTGTATGCTGGACTCAATAAATCGAATAGTGAACCTCTTGAAGAGTTATGGGGCCCAAGGCGCTGTCCAATATATAAAGCATTATCATTAGATCGTATGAAGTGCATAAAACAATGCTTTAGATTCGACAATGGAAATACGCGACAGCAGCGACTAATCAACAGCAAAACTGCGGCTATTGATGATATTTGGCAAATGTTGCAGTCTAACTTGGCAGCAGCTTACACCTGCACAGAAAATATGTTGGACGAGGGATCTCTACACAACAATCGTTTTTTAGGCTTTTTTCATATAAAACTCATAAAAAATTAATAATGTTATATATAAAAAAAAAATATTTTTTCTAACATTCATTATACATGTATAATTAGTAAATAATAATAAATCAAAACAAAAAAAAAAAATGCGTTTTCATATAAGATTCCATACAAATAGAAATGTGGACCTTGTACTTCGTATAAGGGCAACGGATGACTCAACCGTCGGAGGGTTATATCTGAGGGGAATTACTTTGAAGGGGACAAGATAGTTGTTGATGAATAAATAAATACTTTATTTTTTGATCACACAATAACGGTTCTTTTTTGATCACACCTCGTATTGTTGATTTGTGCGGTGGACTGTATTTATTTTTTAACAATTCCTTTTTATACTACTCGTACGTAAAAGATATTACTATGTTTGTTGAATAACAATTAATTTAATTTCTTATAACAAAGGGGAATATTGCGCGTTAGGCGGTTTGATCGGGAGTGATAGAAGTCAAAAGCCAAAAAAAACGAAGAAGCCGAAGTCTCCTTCGTTTAGGGCGATGTTTCCCGCACCGGTGCCCCAGACACATGAGCCGGCCGCTCAGTCGCGCTCCTTCGTACTGTGCGGATTTTTGGTCCGTACTGTCCGTGCAGAACGCGGCGAACGACCGACAGCATGGTGTCCCAAACACCGGGCGGGAGACCTCACGGAATGAGGATTCGGTGTAAACATGCCGCCCCCTTGCATTATTGCAAGAGAAAGACATGCCCCCTCCGAATCATCGGCGAACGCCACCGGTTAATGGTCGAGAGGAATGGGTAGTCTCCTCTGGTTCGAAAGGCGCTAGGAACGGTCCAACCACTAGGAAATGGCCAGGCGTCAATGTTTGCTAATCCATGGGATCCTCAGAAAGAGCACTAATGGGCCTAGAATTGAGACACGCTTCTATGCGAGCAAAAGAGTTTGAAATTCCTCAAGAGTACATTTGAGCTGCCCCGCCGGACGTTTGAAGTGGTGTTTGAAGCTTTTCACCGCGGCTTCCAAAAGTCCCCCAATGTGTGGAGCAGTTGGGGTGTAAAAATGTCCGATAAGGGTTCGGTCACGCGTCTCTTTCAGCATCAGCTGGATATCCAGATTTAGAGCTTTTTCGGTGCCTACGAAGTTTCTACCGTTATCAGAGTAGAGAGTGGGCACCGTGGTCGAGCGACGAACCGAGATAGTGTTGCGAGGAAGGCAGGCATACTCAGATCAGTAGTCGCCTCAAGATGTACACTTTTCGTGACGAAGCATACGAATATACAGACGTATCCTTTCGTCACATGGCACGCTCGTCCCTTGTAGTGTTTGATATCAAATGGCCCTGCAAAGTTCACCCCTGTATGGGGAAACGCTCGTGAGCATGTTGTGCTTTCAACGGGTAGGGCGGCCATGATTTGGGACTGTTGGCGTTTGCTCATCAATGTGCACATCTTGCATTGGACGATCGTACTTTTGATAAGTGTTTTCTCTCGTGGTGTCCAGTATTGAGTCCGGTCCAACCGCAGCATTAATTGGTTTCCCCCATGGAGGGACACTTGATAAATGAATTTTACCGCTAAGCGTGTGAAGTGATTATAATACGGAAGGATAATCGGATTTCGTTCTGGAAATGGCAAGTGTACAGTCCGGGCGATACTTCCATTGACGCGTAGGGGCCCATCTGAATGCAAGTAAGGATTAAGTGCCAGAATTGAGCCAGAGCGGGGTAGCGGCGCGTTTGCCGCAAGTGCCTGGTATTCTTTGGGATAGTACATTTGTTGTGCTAGTACGATCAGACGCAGGTTGATTTCACTGATTTCCCCGGGAGTCAGCGGTGCTCCTTTATCAGGGACTTCGCCTCGATACTTCACGAGGCAATATCGTGTAAATCGCCGCGCAAAACTTAACACCCGTAGGGCTCGAGGTAACGATGAAAAACGTAGGATTGGGTCATCGCTGGCAGATACGTACGCCACATGGCATTGAGTTGGTCGCTGTTCTTCTTCGGTTGTGAGCGAGTTTGCGTCAAGCGGAAGTGGCCAGTGCTTTTCTTCTTGTTGGAGCCAGGCAGGTCCTTCCCACCAAAGTTTGTTATCCAGAAGTGCCTCCCGGGAGACACCTCGACTTGCTAAGTCTGCTGGATTGTCCTCAGAACGGACGTGCTGCCAGTGGTCCCCACCTATCTTGCTCCGAGTGGTACAGACACGATTCGCCACAAGCACTTTCCACACACGGGGCGGTTTCCGAAGCCACGCTAACACAATCGTCGAATCCGTCCAACAAAAGAAGTTGTTATCGGAAATATTCAGCGCCGGATTAAGTGGATGTTCAGCGCCGAATTAGCTCCGCTAGCAAGGTCGCCCCGCATAGCTCTAAGCGTAGAAGGGAAATTATTTTCAGGGGGGCCACCCGAGATTTTGCCACTAGCAGATGGGATGAGATGGAATTGTTTGCTTTACACCGAACTAAAAGGGCTGCAGCTATGCTGCCTGTAATGCGTCGCAAAACGCGTGGAACTCCACCTCGTTGTCAGGAGCAGCTCTTAACCAGCGAGGCACGCGTACTTGGTAGATTGCCTGATATTGTGATAAAAAGTGGTTCCACCTCGATAAAGTAGAAGGGGTGAGCGGATCGTCCCAACCTATTTGATCCAACCATTTTTGTTGCATTAAGATCTTGGCTGTGATGACTATAGGAGCCAACTAGCCCGCAGGATCAAATAGTTGGGCGATTAAGGACAGCACCTTACGTTTGGTGTATGTCGTTACAGGTGGAAAATCAGCCACATGAAAATAAAACCAGTCCCCCCGCGCATTCCATCTAATGACCAAAGTGGTAGTGGTACTGGTTTCTGGTAGTGTGAGGAAATATTCCCGGAGTAAGAGCTCGGAAGGAATGTTGGTTAGTATGGCCGAACTGTTCGATGCCCACTTCCTCATTGTAAACCTGGACGACTCTAAGATTTCAATGAGCTCATCACGAGTCTGGATAGCTGTCGCCACGTCGTGGGTCCCTATTAACGCGTCGTCAACTTACATGGAGTTGCGCAAAACCTGCGATGCCAATGGGCACCTGCTCTCCATATCGTCTGCCAATTGTAACAGTGTCCTTATCGCGAGATACAGACCAGAATTCACGGTTTTAAGACCTTCGTCACAAATTTCTGTGTTGGGAGATTCCTGGAACAGAAGCCTTTGGTATGAAGTATGATTCGGCTCTACCAGAATCTGGCGGTACATTTTCTATATGTCTCCATTGAGCACATACCTAAACATACGCCACTGGATGGTGAGTTGGGTCAGGTCTGCTTGTAGCGCTGGCCCCATATTCAATACGTCGTTCAAGCTGGCGGTGTTAGATGTCACCTGCGAGGCGTTGAAGGCCACACGTAATTTTGTGGTGGTGCAATCTGGCTTTATTACTGCGTGATGCGGCAAGTAATAGTGGGGCACCGGAGCAATCGATGGCGGGAGTACCTTTTCCATGTGATTTTATGCCACATACTCAAGTACCACCGCATCATATTGGTTTTTGTCGACTGGGTTCTTTCCCAGCCGTGCCTCGTTTCTTTCGAACTGCCGCAGTGCTATGTGGCGTGACGCCCCCAAGGACTTGTCAGGGACAAAATTGCGTTTGAATGGAAGGGAGCCTATATAGCGCACTGATGGATCCCTAAGCGTGATTTGAGCGTACAGCTCTAGACACTCCTGGTCTGTTTGAGAGAGTTTCCTCTCATGTGAAGGCTCTTCGATTTCCCAAAATCGATTCAAAAGGCAATCAATCGAATCGGATTCGGATAGTTGGACTCGCGTAGTAAACGTGGAAACCCGGTAGAAGCGTAGAAATCTCGTAAGGATCCAGCCAAATACGGTTTCCTGAGCTATTAACGCCTCTACGATGTTACGATGTAACCCTTCAAGCAACATTTCAGGGTAACAAATCGACCTGCGTTGAGTGTGAAGTGCCGGCGTCCGCTAATTGCAAACCAGTGAGTTTATGCCATTCTCCTTTGTTGTACACGAGCGGCGGCAGCTCCCCTTGTAAGGTAGGCAACACTAAAACTGACACCCGGAGGCGGATGGAGGCATCTTACCGGGACCCTATGGTTAGATGCCGAGCTTTGGTAACGGTGCCCGCAAGGGTGTTGCTGACGCCCGATACCTAAGCGTGCACCGAGTGCGACGGCACATTAAGGCGCTTTTGGAGGCGGTCGATATGAATGACCCCTCGGAACCAGAATCTATCAGAGCCGGGGACATATACCAAACCCCCTGGTGTTCTATGTTAACTAAGGCCGTACCCAAGAGAACTCGGCTGGAGTGGCGTCCACGCGGACGACTTTGACTTGGCCCCGCCTTATCTTCCGCGCACGAACTTTGAGAAGTGTGGTAAGATGACTTGGGTACGGCTGGAGATGCCGGGGTGGGGTGTTCTTGACAAACGCACTGGGGTGTTCTTGGGAACTCAACCCGGTGTTTTCAGACCGACACGCCAAACCGTAATGCACCCAACCGTGATTTATAACGCTATCAATTAAACTCACCAACCGAAGGCCCGAATATGCCTCAACACATAACAAAACTTTAAATCGGCCATGCTTATTTTTTCACTTGCTTTTAGCAGCTGGTTGCCTTCTGACCTAGTTTTCGCGTTGCTCTTTGCACTGAGCACAGCATATACGAACACCCACCAGCTTAGCCACCAAACGTATGGCAGAACGAATTACCGTGAAAAATTACCTCAAATATACACGACGAGTGTGTGTGTGCTCATACACAGAAGAAATGTATCAAACCTGCCTACCTGCTGGCAGAATACGCCCCGCTTAAATGTACACAGACCGCTTTGCAATGGGACACCGTATACGGTAAATCACACACAACTGCACACACACTACACACATTCATAGGTGTGTGTTATATATATATATATATATATATATATATATATATATATACTAGAGGAACCCTGCCCGCGTTGCTGGACAATACAATAACATACGTTTACGTCTTTGTATTAAAAATTAAATTTTCTAGAAAGAAGAGACATTTTCCTGAAAAAGAAGTGCAAAATAATATAAATTTTTTAAAGTGAGAACATCAAAAAGAAAAAAAATTATTGCAGAGTTTGGTGGTAAACGACATTTTTAGTATTGCCATTTTCACAAAAAATGAATAAAGACGACGGCTTCCCAACACGTGAACATGCAACATAAAGTTGACCGTGTGAAAAACAGAAATTCTAAATTTATTCCGCAAACTTGCAACGACTGGCCTTGAGCTTTATTAATAGTCATTGCAAAAGCCAAACGAACGGGAAACTCTAATCGTTGAAATTCAAAATGGCATATCAGTGGGAATCAGTGGGATGCGTGGTATTAAAAGATCTTCGCCTTTGAATTTCCCATTTAAAATTGTTTCTTCAATTACATAATTCATTAATTTTTTGACCGCAAGCCTTGTTCCGTTGCATAATTTTGGTGGATTTATATTACGAAGCATAATGATTGTTGATCCGATTTTTAATTGTTAATTATGCGGTGGCATTCTAGGCAAATCAAGAGAATTCTAATCTCAGTTGGGTAATGTACTACGTCTTCTTGATTCTTCACAGTATCCACAGATTTATATGTGATCAATTCACCATCTACTCGTATTTGAGATTGAATGATGAAATTCAAATCATTGACATCCTTATTTTTCCTGCCAATATAGCTCTTTCACTCAACCAAGCATGATTTTTGTATTGCTGTTGTATATTTGGGAAGACTTTTTCAATTAGTTCTTCTTTTGATTGTGTGAATATGCAAAAATCTCTCGGAATTGTAATGAAACCATCATTATCAATTGGCATTTTACCATCACCCATTAAAAGCAATTGCTTTGAAAATGTTGCAGCTGATTGATCATTTGGCAATTGCACACGAACATTGGTGGTGAGTCTTAACGTTTTAACGTATCTCCATAGATTTGATAGCTTCAAACACGCATTTATTTCATTAGCTGGTGTTGATTTTGAGATAACAGGTAGTGTTTGTCTAAAGTCTCCTGCTAACAATATTAAAGCACCACCAAATAAATTTTGATTTCCACGGAAATCTCTCATTGTTGGATCCAAAGCTTCAATTGATTTCTTGTGTGCCATTGTGCATTCATCCCACAACAAAATATCAAATTGTTTCAAAACTCTAGCCATGCCAGAGGTTTTTGATAAATTGCATGATGGTGCAATCGTCATATTCAAAGGCAATTTCAGCGCTGAATGCGCTGTCCTACCACCATCCAATAAAGTGGCTGCATATCCAGAAGATGCAAGTGCCAAAGCAAATCTACCACGTGCTCGTACAGTTGCTAAATTAAAGTTATCAAAAAAGTTTTGCCAGTACCACCAGGAGCATCCAAAAAGTACATCCCACCATTACCATTATCATTTTCTTGCATAATTTTTTTATAAGCTAGTTTTTGCTGTTGATTTAATTTAGGAATATTTTCTTGAACATAATTTGTCAGCACGTTTGGATCGTAATTCTATTCTCTAAGCAAATCTTGATTAAAAATATCTTTTCTTGAACGATTTGGTGATGGCATACCTAACTGAGCCAAAGGTTTACTCGCCATTCCTAAACACATATCCTCAATCAACATCAAAGCCTCATTATACATTTCCTCTGTATAATTCAATTGAGCATTAATATTTAAGGTGCGTATTCGACGTAAAATATCTTCCGTCATTTAATCACGAAATTTCATCCATAAATCGGATGGATTAGCCGGATTGCACGTTGAGATAATGATAGAAAATAAAATTCTAATTTGTTATGGATATGCTGATACCGATGCATCAGTTAATGTATTTTCCCAATGTGTATCGTGCTGAAGCAATCCTAGTTTTTGACATGCTTCACGGTAAGTGGCGCATAATTGTCCATCAAGAGTTCTCAAATAATTAAATGATGTTGGACCATGAACATTTATCAAAAGCAAACGCAAATTAAAATACTCATCATTATTTGGGTGAACTGTGTAAATTCGACCTAAAGCATCAGTTTCAAACACATTTGGATGACCTTGAACAGGTTTGCCTTGCTTTCGACGTTGAAATTCCTTTTTTGATGCATTCCAAGTATAATATGATTGAACCTGAGCATAAAGCAATGTTCTTGCAAATGAATCTTCTTGGCACAATTTAAAAAATGCGGTCAAAGTTGTATTTGGTGGCGCAATTGCTCTTTGTACTGCATTTTGTTCATTAAAACAAATACGCTGACCATTTTCCAAATGAACAGCTAAATATTGAACGGTCGGGTATCTTTCATGTATTGCAAAAGAGAGTATACGCCATACTGCTTCATTGCTGCTGATGTATCGACCAGTTCGGTAATGTTTTATTTCATCATTTTCAGCAACACCGAAAGCAGCCATATCACTACCTATCGTGATATATTTACATATATATTTGATCGCTTTAACTGAATTGCAGTTTTCAACGTTAATCTCTGCCTTAAAAGTTTTTGCTAAAATTGGTGAAAATGGGACAATCAAACGATTGTCGACCTCGATTTCTTGTGTTCCCACTTTGACAGTTGTTGATCTACCATTATCTTGTGTTGATCGTCGACGATATTTTGGATACCCATCATTTCCAGTAATGGTTTCAGAAACTAATGCTTATGGATAATTTTTTGTACGCTTTCCATCTTGCATACATACAGAATTCATATTCAAACTACCGCATGGTCCATGAATCATGTTTTTGGTAACAATTGCATGCAATTCAGGATCAATTTCAGGATCTGGAATTTCTGCTGATATGACGCTATCAATTTGTTCTGGTGTTATTTTGTCAACCATCCAAATTAAAATGTGAGCGTGTGGTAGTTCTTAGTCTTTTGCCATTCAATCGAATACATCCAGCAACGTACTTCACCAAATATTTTTAATTTTATCAACATGTCCATTAATGAATTCATCTTTTGCTTAAATACACGTGCAGTTATATCATGTCGGTCTGCTGGCCCTTCACCTTCAAATAAATGTTCTTCAATTTCTGTCCATTGCGGATTGCACGTGAAAGTTATAAATAAATCAGGTCTTCCATAATGACGCACATAACACATTACATCTTGCGCGTATTCATGCATATGTCGTGGTCCACCAACATATGACGATGGTAAAATCACCATATTGCCAATATCATTAGGATCCACCATTGTTAATAACATCACGCAAATGAATGTATTCTTCTGAACGTAGTTTTGCTTGGTTATATTTGATGAAATTTAAACGTTCAGTTTCAATTTTTGCATACATATCAACAATGTACTGATGAAAAAGCTTACGGCAATGCAAAATGTGATTGTATTCATTTTGTCGAACCATTAATCGATACGCGTAAAAATTCATAGCGCTAACCTTTTTATCAGTTCCCGCACCTGCCATAAAAAGAAATAAAAATAAATTCCATTAATCAATTATGTTTTAATTTCATTCCTTAAATTTCTTTTATTTTGTACGCACCGGTTGAATGATTAATCATTCTTAAATTGAAATGGTACCCATCTTCACCTTGCCAAAAAATTAGCGGATATTGCAACGAATCATAAGAACGGTGTGTTTCACTAACATTTTCCAACTGGTCATTTCTACGTTGCAAAATAATATCACGCCTATTGAATTCTTCTCCAACCATGACAATCGCTACTTCATCATCAAATCTTGGTGCATTAAATCTTCCTTCCTACATGTTGGCCAGCTGGCGTTTTATTCCCATTTATTCTTATTCCATAATTGTCAGTAGGCACATTATCAATTTGTGATTTAAACATTCTAACCAATTCATTGTGTTCATTTAATAATATTTGTAATTCACGAATAATTGGTTTGATTAATTTCGGATTTATTGAATAACGCTGATCAACTTCTTCATCTCCATTTCCCCATGAAATAAATTTGTAGAAAGCGATACTCTTTGTTGTCGAAAGGCAATAACGAACCAATTTTATGGTACACCTGACCCTGAACCTTTAATTAATATTCAACAAATTGGTTAGAATTTTCGTATAAATTTGGTTAGAAGTTTCGTATAAATCAAAACATATATTAATATCTGAATTGAAAACCACATTATTTACCTTAAAAGTTGGCATAAATCTATCATGAACAATGTGTTGTGCTCCAAATGATGTCATATGAAAGCAACAATTGTACGACTGAATGAATTTCAAGAAATGTTTTGACTGATTTGTTCTGCCACCAACCAAAGAGAATAATGGCTCAGGTGGTGGACTTAATGGTGTTAGTTTAACTTTTTCGCCAGCACAACACATTCCATCGGTTTCATTTTTAAATTTAAATGCGTTGCATTTATTGCAAACTTTATCCATTTTGCCAATTTATATAGATGGATGCGAAGCGTAATCAATGTTATGATGTTATGATCATAATTGAAACCTGGACGATCCAAATTTCCAATTGAATGGCTACGTCTCCATTGTTGCCTGTTTTGATTGTCACGTTCAGTGTTACGTTCACGATCTCTTCTGTTTCTAACTCTCACACTTTCAATACATTCTTCTCTTTATTCTTGATTTTGATTTGATCTTGATCGTGCCATTCGTTGCCTTGCTAATTCATTACTTTCTAATCGCTCTTGTTCATCCTGATTAGATCTATTTAAACGTATTTGACTGCTGTAGCGCGTTCGTCGGCCAATTTGTGAACGGCTTCGTCGCGGCATTGTTGATTAATTTTTTAATTTTTTTTTATGCAAAAGATTTTAATTTTAACTGAAAGATTACAAATCAATAATTAAAAAATGTCAATGCTCACACTGTAAACTTGAATGACAATCAATAAACACACAGAAATTAAATAAGTCAAATGACGCGAGCAAGCAGAGCCTTATACCGACAAAATGTAATTCTCATAAGAAAAAAAATACATTTTATATGGGGAAAACACACCATCATAAAAGTGTGCGTATAACGCATATTCGTCAAAGTTTTTCGATGTTTTCTTTTTAAAACCATCAGTGAAAGTAGACCTTTCCAACGGATATATTCGTTTGAAAATCGGTTGAGTGGTTCTCGAGTTATAAAATCACGAACATAGGACAACTTATTTATATATATATATATATATATATATATATATATATATATATATATATATATATATATATAGATATATATATATATATATATATATATTTATATATATATATATATATATATATATATATATATATATATTCTTTTTTTATATAGTATGAAAAAAAATATATATATAATATGAAATTAAATAAATCGCTTCAACTTACCCGGCTCTGGAGGACCAAATGTTGATTTGTGCGGTGGACTGTATTTATTTTTTAAAAATTCATTTTATTTTAACTTTACACACTAAATATATACTTCAGTTATATACTACTCGTACGTAAAAGATATTACTATGTTTGTTGAATAACAATTAATTTAATTTCTTATAACAATATATACACATACGAGTATTTATATATATATATATATATATATATATATATATATATATATATATATATATATATATATATATATATATATATATATATATATATATATATATATATATATATATATATATATATATATATATATATATATATATATATATATATATATATATATATATATATATATATATATATATATATATACAGTTTGTCAAGTAATTGTTTGCAAAATAAAAAATGTAATGAAATTTTCACTTTAATATTGATTTGAAGCAAGCAATGCATATATTTAATTTAAAAAAATATTATAATTTAATATTTGCCAATTTTCCTCAACAGAAAACATCAAAAAAATTATTAAATAATTACAAATAGAACCGTTTCTGAGGCAAAAGAAAAAACAATAGCCATTTCATAGTGTCAAATAATTCTTTGCAAAATTCATGGACCATAAAAATCATCTAATAAATTAACAGTAAATATTTTAATACTTAGTGTGACTACCATTAGCATCAATAACGGCTTACAACCTTTTTGACATAGACGCAATAAGTTTTTGTACATCGTGTTATTCGGGCACCTTTTCCCATTCCTTCCTCCTAACTCTTATTAGAAGCGTTTTTATTAGTTGGAACGCGAATTGCACCTGTTTTTATAAGGTGTGCCCATAGATTCTCGATTGGGTTCATATCAGGGCTTTGTCCTGGTGTGTCTATGACTGTATATATGTCCAGATACACTTTGAATTTTATCTTTTCGGGATTTTGTGGGCCAATGAAGTCGAAATTCTGAACACTGTTTTTCAATTCGTTTTGAAGAATGTTTAAGTAACACTTCTTCGTTATGAAATCGGTGAAAATGTTGAAAACCCGTGAATACTCCACCAAAATAGTTCGTTAAAGGCCGATGCTCTCTTCAATGAATATTCAAAAGAGGATGAATATTGCCTGGAATCTTTTATATGCAAGATTTTTTGACTCTCCCAAGGTGCTTGGATCTTCGGAAAATGGTAGCCTTACTATGCATCGGCCTTCTTGTATGAAATGAGTTTCACATTGCGTTTCTGTGAATGTCAGATTATCATTAGCTTCCCTGGTGTCATCAAGCTTCCAAAATTTGCATTATCAATTCGTTGGTTGATACTTCGTCCTCACTGTAAACCGCGCAAGTTGCCGTGCTTGTTGACTCACCCTTGCTCTTTCCACCTCCGATCCAAACCAGTTATGTATTTTGTAGCACAGGTAGATCAGTGGATAGTTGGATATGGCCCGTTGCCATTAAGCTGAAGTAGAACTCAGCACCCAGGAGAACATAGATTTTTCCTGGTTGGTGAAATTCTGGGTCATCTAATTGTATGTTTTCAGCAATCGACCATGATGAGACGTCTATTTGTTGAGCTGGCTGAGCTGGAATGATAGTTTGCAGTACAAAGGCCTCTAGTCTGGTTTCGAAGTGGCCTGTTCTTGATTACAGTTTCACGTTGACCCGTTGAGTTGCACTCTTCACTCTTTGACAAATGCCTTCAATGCTTAACGCAGCCTTGGTTGGAGCAATAGGCAATTTCTTAATGAGTTCCTCAGTTACTAGGTTGATCTGAGACCCGGAATCCAAGATTGCCCTGAAAACACCAGATTGTCCGTTAATTGCTGTGATTTTGATTTAAGCTGTTGCTAATAAGACATGGCCTTGGCAGTCCGGCAAAGTGTTAGCTGCAGCTAATGTTACCGAAGAATTGGTTGCAGTCAACTTAGTTTCTGTACTGGATTTTTGATTTGAACTTGCTATTTGTTGGCTATTTGTTGGCGCTGGATCCTTCGATTACAAGTGTAACAATGAATTGTGTTTTTTGTTACACTTGTTGCACCTCCGAGATTTGCAGTCTCGTAAGGTGTGATTATTTTTAAGACAGTTGAAGCAGAGCCTTTGTATTTTAGCACAGTTCAATCGATTTACCGCAGATAATTGCAGGAATCCCTTGCAATAGTACAGGGGTGGTCCTTGCCAGAGCAATAGCTGCAAGTGGAAGCTGTTGCTACCGATGCTACAGCTCTTGATGCGTTCTGTCTTTCCTTCCCCCCGAGAGCCTCTAAAGATTGAAACCGGTTC
Organism: Clusia tigrina; assembly: GCA_920105625.2. Classification (NCBI taxonomy): domain Eukaryota; kingdom Metazoa; phylum Arthropoda; class Insecta; order Diptera; family Clusiidae; genus Clusia; species Clusia tigrina. The sequence goes on from OV050030.1 coordinate 317,171,438, forward strand.
TCGAGGAAGTGCAAGAAGTCATCAATAGTTTGTAGCTTCTTAGGACTTTCCAATGATTGCTCATATAATATATGGCTTTGGCGATCTAGTTTTTTGATGAGAAGATGTAGCAGCAATGGATCCCAAGATGACGTAGATACGCCTAGGTTTTCGAGCGCCAGCGGACTTTCGCATACAGCATCGTGGAGATTTTTTATAGTTGTCGACTATGCTGTGCCAGATGAGAGACTTGGATGTCCTAGTATTCGCGGAATCAAGGTGGAAGTTAGCACTCTCTTGTTGTTGTACCTCTCCTGGAGCAATTTCCATGCTGTTTCATAAATGTATTGAGTGAATGTGAGATGCCTGATTACCCGCTCAGCTTCTCCCGCCAAATTGGCCTTCAGGTACCACATTTTTTCAACTGGTGCAATTGGCGATTTATGAACCATTTCTGTAAATATGTCCTAGAATTGGTTCCATTTTAAGTTATCACCATCAAATTTGGGTATGGTGATTTGTGGTAACCGGAAGGCTTGTTGCTCAACTACGGAAGTTCCCTTTTTCCTGATTTTGTGGAAAGCTCTATTAGCCGGCAATGCACCTGGTGTTCTATCTCGAGATAGGCATTGAAATCGTAGCCCTCCTCTTCCGGTGCTGGGAACTCTTCCCATACTTTGAAGTTTGTGGTTTCAATTTCGTTCCACAATCTTTTAAGTCGCGCAATGTTTTCTTCGTAGAATTGGCGTGATTGGTCCTCAGCGATTGATGAGATTCCAGAGAGAAGTCGTAGTATTGACATCAATAATGCGTGTTGTTTACGCAAAGTGCTTGCAATGGGTCCTTCTGTCTTGGATGAACCGCCTGAAGACTTCCTTGATTGGTATTTGACTGGTCCTGATCCAAGTGACTCGTGTTGTTTAGTGTTGCTGATCCCAGGTTGATGTACTGAGTCTGCTGGTATCTTAGCATGAGTACTTTATTGTTACAAAATTTCAAGGTTTTATGACGCTCCAGTAAAAAGTTACAAGCATTCGAATGGTGCAAACTTTGATAGGTATAGGGCGCACCGTATAGAAGTTAGGGCTATTTGAAGTTTTATCAGTGTTTGATTTGGGACTCAAGGGTAGCATAGCTATGAGCGATAGCTTAAATTGATAAGAGGCTCGAGTACTTTATAGTCACAAAATTTCAAGATTTAATGACGCTCCAGTAAAATGTTACAAGCATTTGAATGTTGAAAATTTTGATAGGTGTAGGACGCACCGTATAGAAGTTAGGGCCATATGATGTTTTATCAGTGTTTGATTTGGGAATCAAGGGGAGCATAGCTATGGCCGATAGCGTAAATTGATAAGAGGCTCGAGGACTTTATTGTCACAAACTTTCAAGGTTTTATAACGCTCCAGTAAAAAGTTAAAAGCATTTGAATGTTGCAAACATTGATAGGTATAGGACGCACCGTATAGAAGTTAGGGCCATTTGAAGTTTTATCAGTGTTTTATTTTGGAATCAAGGGTAGCATAGCTATGAGCGAAAGCTTAAATTGATAAGAAGCTCGAGTACTTTATTGTCACAAAATTTCAAGATATTATGACGCTCCAGAAAAAAGTTGCAAGCATTTGAATGTTGCAAACTTTGATAGGTGTAGGACGCACAGTATAGAACTGTTCAGTCACACTGAACAGATCAACAATTGCACTTTATGTTTATTTTTTATCAGTACAGCGAAAATGCACCATTGACAGAAACCAGCACACGCAAAACCAAAATTTCATATTATCAAGGCCAACACTTGCTTGTTGAACTCATTCCCTTCAAAGTAGCTGCCCAGTGCATTGACTTAGGCGATCATATTTCACTTGGTTGCAATGTGCGCTAAATTATGTATGGGAATGATATAATGATGTTGGCTCGTGTTTGATTATTGACAACGGTGCAGTTTTGTTAATTATATTTAAACCAATCAGCATAAAATTGATATAGATAATTGTACAATTTAAATAAAGAATCAGAATCACCTTAACTGCCTAAGTGTTCTCAATTAAAGTTATACGGTTTCAAGTGACCTATAACATTTCAACAAGTTCTTGGTTTATGTACCAAGGAGCTATCTTCAACATTTGAGCTTAACTGCCTAAGTGTTCTCTATTACAGTTATACGGTTTCAAGTGACCTATAACATTTCAACAAGCTCTTGGTTTATGTACCAAGGAGCTGACTTCAACATTTGGTGACCCCGACAATTCAATTGAACAACGTCAATCATCTGACATCATGGCTACCTTCGGCGAGCTAGTGGCACTCCAGAAAGAAACTGGGGAGGAAATTCAAGGAATCATTAAGAATCATTCCAGCTCAACCAGCTCAGCAAATAGACGTCTCATCATGGTCGATTCTTGAAAACATACAATTAGCTGACCCGGAATTTAACCACCAGGAAAAATCGATGTTCTCCTGGGTGCTGAGTTCTACTTCAGCTTAATGGCAACGGGCCAAATCCAACTATCCACTGATCTACCAGTGCTACAAAATACATCATTGGGCTGGATCATAGGTGGAAAGAGCAAGGGTGAGTCGACAAGCACGGCAACCTGCGCGGTTTACAGTGAGGACGAAGTATCAACCAACGAATTGATAATGCAATTTTGGAAGCTAGATGACGCCAGGGAAGCCAATGATAATCTGACGATCGCAGAAAGGCAATGCGAAACTCATTTCATACAAACCGTGCGTAGAAACACAGAAGGCCGATACATAGTAAGACTACAATTTTCCGAAGATCCAAGCACCTTGGGAGAGTCAAAAAATCTTGCATATAAAAGATTCCTGGCAATAGAACGACGTATGGAAAGGAACCCTCCATTAAAGGCACAATACGCCGAATTCATGAGGCAATATGAAAAGTTAGGACACATGAGCGAAATCAACCCCGAAAACATTTTACACCCGCATTACTTCATTCCTCATCACAGCGTGCTTAAGCCAGAAAGCACTACGACAAAGGTGAGGGTTGTGTTTGATGCATTAGCCAAAACTGCACCTGGACTAGCCCTAAATGACATAATGTACACTGGCCCATCGGTTCAAAGTGATTTATCCTCAATACTGTTGCGCTTCCGACTACCAAAATTTGTCTTCACAACAGACATCGAAAACATGTACCGACAAATCCTATTCGACCCAGCCGATAGAATGCTACAGTTGATCATGTGGAGAGAAAATGAGAACAAGCCCATAAGGTACTATCAGCTTAATACAATAACTTATGGAACATCGTCAGCACCATATTTGGCCACAAAGTGCCCACAACAGTTAGCAGAGAAAAACATAGGAAGGTTCCCACTAGGCGCACAAATATTACGTGACGATTTCTATGTCGATGATGGCGTGAGTGGCTCAGACAGCCTATCCACGGCTATCGAAATGCAGAAACAATTGACAACACTACTCCACGGTTCAGGATTCAAACTACGGAAATGGTGCGCCAATCATCCTCAGCTGCTAGATAGTATATCTCCAGAGGATCAGGAAGTTAATCTCAACTTTGAAAACTCCTCGACCAAGACATTAGGACTAACCTGGATGCCAAAATCTGATCTATTCTGTATCAAGGCGGAGTTACCTGATAATACAACAATAACAAAACGCACTATAATATCAGACATAGCAAGAATATTTGATCCATTAGGTCTCGTAGGTCCAGTGGTCATCACGGCAAAAATATTTATCCAACAACTATGGCAACTGCAGATATCTTGGGATGAACATCTACCAGCAGAAATGCAGACAAAATGGACTACTTTCCATAGAAACTTAAAGGAATTAAACGACACACGTATCTCCAGGCACGTGTTCATCGGTCAGAAACCGATAACGACAGAGATTCATACGTTCGTAGATGCCTCCGAGAAGGCATATGGCGCTGCAGTTTATCTACGATCGAGGCTTCAAGATAACAGAATAATTGTTAGACTTTTGTGTGCCAAATCACGTGTCGCACCTCTCAAGGAACAAACGCTGCCTCGTTTAGAATTATGTGCAGCAGTGTTAAGAGTCAAGTTAGAATCAAGAGTAAAACGGGATTTACACTTAGCGAACAACACTTCTCATTTCTGGACAGACTCGGAAATTGTATTATCTTGGATAAATTCGTCATCCTCATCCTTGCGAACATTTGTAGCTAACAGAGTAAACATAATCCAGAAACTCTCTAGCGCTCACTAGTGGCGCCATGTATGCTCCAAGGACAATCCTGCAGACGTCATCTCACGAGGGCTTCAGCCAAATAAACTCATGACTTGCAATATATGGTTTTATGTGCTTCTGCACGGAATGGAAGCACACTGGCCGAAACCACTTTTAAGGGAACACCATATTCCAACGGACTTAGAACAAAAACACAAGGCTCCGATTGTGGCAACCACAACCACCTGCACATGACTAGAAGACATCATTTACAACGTGAAGCATGGTAACTCATTTAAAGTTCTAAAAAGAACCATTGGATATGTTCTAAGATTCATGAAAAATCTAAAACTGTCACGAGACAAACGTTCAGCACAGAAATCATTAACTTCTGAGGAGTTGGACGCATTATTAATGATCATAGTAAGAACCATACAAGCCTCTGAGTTCGAGCATGAAATCAAACAATTAAGAAAACACAATGGAATCGACAGAGCCAGCCCACTCAGCAGCTTATCCCCTTTCATAGACGACAATGGCGTTCTACGAGTTGGTGGACGATTATCTGCATCAACTTTATCATATGATGCAAAACCCCCAATGCTGCTTCCATACAATGACCCAATTTCAAAAATTATACTTGCCATGATACATGAGAGTAATTTGCATGGTGGTCCACAGACCCTGTTAGCAGCATCTAGGCAGCGATTTTGGGTCATAAAAGGAAAGACAATGGCACGAAATATTGTGCAAAAATGTATTCGCTGCACCAGAGCCAGGCCGAAGCTATACAAGCAAGTGATGAGAAACCTGCCTTCAACCAGAGTCACTCAAGCACGACCATTCGTCAACGCCGTGGAAAAAAACCACATAAGGTTTACATCGCCGTCGTCTGCTGCTTCGCCACAAAGGCAGTTCATTTAGAGGTAGTCAACGATTTACCTACCGAAGCCTTCATAGGATCACTAAAACGTTTTACATCGCGTCGCGGTCGATGTGATACCATATACTCGGACAATGCAACCAATTTTGTCGGAGCTAAAAATATACTAGAAGAGCTAAACGACTCTATTTTTGCCAACGAGTCTCGGGAGAAAATCATTAAAAGTTGCAGTGATCGTGGAATAAATTTCAAATTCATACCCCCTAGAGCGCCACACTTTGGGGGCTTATGGGAGGCTGCAGTGAAATCAGCGAAACATCTGTTGCTTCGGAGCGTTTCAATAGCCTCGCTCACGTATGAAGATCTTGAAACCGTTGTCATCGAAATAGAAGCAATCCTTAACTCTCGACCGTTACCTCCAATATCAACAGATCCAAAAGATTTAACAGCATTAACACCGGGACATTTTCTTATTGGAGAACCATTGACTGCACAAATAGACAGAAGCACGCCAAGTTTCAAGATTTCCATGCCAACAAGATGGAAATTGGTGACGCAACTCAAGCATGAATTCTGGGATCGTTGGTCCCGTGAATACCTCAATCAACTACAGCAAAAACATAACTGGAAGGACCAATCACAAAATATCCGCAAAGGACAAATGGTTATTATCAAGAAAGAGAACGTGCCCACCTTACAATGGCCACTTGGAAGAATACAACGAGTCTACAAGAGAAACAACGGAATGGTGCGAGTGGTAGACGTAAAAACATCAACAGGTGTGTGGAAACGTCCGATTCACACACTTGCACCACTGTTTAGTGAGAAAGTTTCTGAATGCCCAGACATAAATCGAGATTCATCACAAGATGCGCAGCCTGAGCAACATCAGTTATCACTAAATTCAGAGGAGAATTTATATGACATACCCAGAAAGCGACGGAAACCAACTAACAATACCAATCTCGTAACATTCCTTCTATCTCTGCAGTACTGGGCAATACTATTCAGGTTCAAAATTTTGGTACAAATCCTGGAATATACTTTGAAGGAATTGGCATGGCAAGGATTGTCACAGCAGAATGGAAATTGGTGGTCTATTACGATTTGAATCCATTCTGGCAAGAAATGAAAATATTCTCGTCTGGGGTAGCGACCCTTCAACGTCTGTGCTCAAGACTACAACAAGATACTGCCTGCGACGTCCTGATTAAGAATTTTGACGACACAACAAAGGAGCTTACTCATTACAGGGCTCAGCTCTCGACTAGTCGTCAAAGGAGAGCAGCCCTCAATATCGTTGGTAATGTCGCTCGTACCTTGTTCGGTGTTCTGGACTCTGACTATGCGGAACAGATGTCGGAAATAATCAACAACGTTAAGACAGACGCAGCTCACACTGTAAGGCTTCTTAAAAACCAAACCCCTATCATTGATTCCACCATAAATGTCATCAAACACAATGCGCTTACAACAAAATCAAATATCGTAGATCTGCAGCAGAAGATGAACTCAATGATGAAACAATGGAAATTGAAGGAGAACAAATCAAATTCTCCCAACTCTTTGCACCACTTTCAAACCAATTAACACTGATGGCAATGAATTTACAGCGGGTGCAGGCAGAAGTAATAAGTCTACTCACTGACACCCACCTGGTAAAAATCAGTCCGTTGCTAATCACGGCTCAACAACTGAAGAATCAAATCAACATTATTAAGGCCCATGTTCCTCCATCACGACTTCCGCCCATAGAACAAGATAATATGGTGAAGTTCTACAAATCATGAAAGCGGATGGAGCAATAACCAAGAATGTGGTCATCTTCGAAATTAAGCTGCCCTTAATCGACCAACATTCCTTTGATCTTTTTATTCTCATCCCAATTCCTATGGTCAAAAACAAAACTATGATCACTATTGCAACCGATGCACAATTCTTAGCAGTAAATGCGCAGCGAGATGAGTACATTCCACTGAGAGCAACCGAACATAGAGCATGTTTTAAATTTAAGGAAGACACCTACATCTGCGATAACAAGAAACCCATATTTGGAAAGGATGCATTCCTGCGAAATTCACATGTTCAACGACAAGAATACTACGCAATGCAGACTGCCATAACTTCAAGGAACCCTGGCATGGATCATAAAAATCAATGGATATTTTCAACTACGTCAGATTATGAAATATCAGCAGTCTGTGGCACAAATCTGACGCAATTAATACTATCAGGATCCGGCATATTAATAATGAAGCCTAACAGTGTAATTAAGGGAAACCTAGTCACCATTCAAGGCTTCCATACCTCGTCTAGCACCATACATACATCATACGATAGATTCACGGTCATCCAAAACATCAATACATCTGAGGAAATAAAACGGATTTTCAATACAACATACACCAAATTTGACATCAAATTGGAGCAACTCACCATAGTCCAAAACCAACTGGCACGTGAAGACTTCACCAATCTACCATATTTAATACAGTCCAACAGCTAGCATCATCATGCGGTAAGCTACTCCGCACTCATCATTTCCACGTTTATTCTCATCATAGTACTGAAATTAAAATGTAAACGCAGTGCTCCGACTATCCCCACACCTCAACCACATCAGCGACAGCAAACAAATGAATCATCGTTCACTGTTCACATATAATCCAAAATTGAGCAAATACTCAACGCCCGGCAGAATGTTCAGTCACACTGAACAGATCAATAATTGCACTTTATGTTTATTTTTTACCAGTACAGCGAAATTGAACCATTGACAAAAATCAGAACACGCAAAACCAAAATTTCACATTTTCAAGGCCAACACTTGCTTGTTGAACCCATTTCCCTTCAAAGTAGCTGCCCAGTGCATTGACTTGGGAGATCATATTTCACTTGGTTGCAATGTGCGATAAATTATATATGGGAATGATATAATGATGTTGGCCCGTGTTTGATTATTGACAACGGTGCAGTTTTGTCCGGATGGGTTTCCCTCGGATGGGCGACGAAAGTCGTGAAGGTGTCTCAAGCTCCAACACAGCAGGCTTCTAAACGTCAACGGTCCTTGGAAGAGACCACCCCCACGGAACAAAAAAAATTCAAATAGCGCGGTACTGTCACCACGAAGGCCTTCAGCGAAGTGCTGAAAGGGCATCAGGTCATGGTGGTAATAGATCGTAATGAACCTGATGGCAGTATCTCTCTTCATGGTGGAAAAAGGTAGAAGTTAGCCTTTCAAGGCTCTACCTCCAATTTATGAAGGAATTCCCAGGTGGTTTCCCTCTTTTTGCGACAGCGGATTGCATCATGGTCATGTGCAACTGATTGCCTGTGCGGATTAAAGGTCAGTCGACCTATATAGGATTGGTGAAGCATGGCCAGGCGCAAGCCTCGAAGTCGTACCTAGGGAGCTGATCCCTAATAGACCTAGAGCGCGCGCTGGGATCACACCCGAACTGTCTGACCCTGAGGCTATCTTGGAGATTTTTAGGTTGAGCAACTAGCAGCTTCCGACTAAAAATTGGAAGGTGACTAAGATAGAGGAACCAAGAGGGGACTCCAGGTCAGTAACTCTTGTGGTGAACGCCGAATCTCTGCCGAATCCAGCTGAATCCAATTGCAGCACGGGCTATGGCTACTCATCCAGAAGCCTGAAGGTCTACAAAAAGGACGGGTAACCGTCTGATATGGATCAAGTGGGACTGAACCCTTTAGAGTTAACTTCTGATCCTACTGCTGCTGAGGACTCCGCCATGCACCCGAAACGCAGTGACTCTGTGTCAATTGTGAGGGGTTTGGAGAGTCTCCTAGGGACAACTACGCTGAGTGAGGAGGAAGTCCCTCTGGAGTCAGACTCAGAGGAGTCTGAGACTGATGTCACCGTGGTGGAGGTGACCAGCGCTACAAGTAGCAGTGGTGCTACGAGAAGTTCAGATTATCCTCCATCACTCGAAGGTGGCGTCTGCCAGCCTTCAGTTCCGTCTTGGAAAAGGCGGAGTAGACGTTATCCCGATCCAAGAACCCTGGACATACGGGGACTTGGTCTGTGGTCTCAGGTCTGATAATTATAGCTTGCTGTACACCGGAAGTGATGGAAGACACAGTTTTTTAGACTCATTAGGAATAATGTTAGCTAATTTATACTCCCCAATTACAGCAACAAGAATTTAACGGCCGTCTGTCTGGAAACTGACAAGAGACGGTACTGGCTGGTCTCGGCCTGTATGGCGCATGACCAAAAAATCCTTCCCGATCCAACCGACAAATGCTTGTTTTGGATGAAAAGGCTCAACGGGTGGCTGTAATCATTGGATGTGATGCCAATGCGCTCCACGACATTTGGGGAAGCATGGATGTCAATGCACGAGGTGAGTCATTATATGAATATATTGTAACAACTAACATTCTTATATGTAATAAGGGGTCAGAACCTACTTTCGTTACTGGTAACAGGTAGGAAGTTCTTGACATAACCCTTGCCTCCGAATCAATTTTTGATCGGATATCTAATTGGAGAGTTTTAGAGGAACACTCTTTTTCGGATCATAGGTTAATCCAGTTTGATCTTTTAGATAGTCTACCTAGCCCTAAGTCTTCTAGAAATGTCAGGAAGGCAAACTGGTGACTGTAGCGAGATTACTACCTCAGAACCCCACAAGAGCAAGCACGTGCGCCGAAATTGATAGATCTGTGGAGGTTCTAACGGTTGCTCTTAATAAGGCTCTATTGATCTCTTGCCCCCTCAGTAGACCCAAGTGGAAACAAAAACCCACGTGGTGGGGGGAGGAAATTAGTGGACTCAGACAAAACTGTAGGAGACTTTTCAACAGCGCAAAGAAGTCTAGAGATAGTGCAGACTGGGCTTTATATAAGGCAGCACTCAGAGCCTTCAAAAGGAAGCTTAGGAAGGCACAGAGAGAATCGTGGAGAAACTTTTGCGGTGACGTAGAAGATATTTCTGAGACGTCCAGGTTGAGGAAGATCCTATCAACTGCTCCAATTATACCTGGTTACCTGAGGAGGGAGGATGGATCTTGGACTTCAACTAATGAAGGGACTCTAGAGCTTCTTTTAGAGACTCACTTACCAGATTGCTTGGGCACCATTCCGAGGAGAACGAAACAAAGCTTGAATGGAGTCGAATTCAACTCAGACATAATCACGAAGCCAAAATTGCAATGGCCATAGTTTCAAACCATTTAAAGCATCTGGCCCAAAAGTTGTAGCTCCAAATGAGATTCAACAATCAGAGAATCTTAAAATAGAGTGGCTGCTCAAGATCTACAAAAGTTGTCTTGAATTAGCGTATATTCCAACCTCATGGAAGCATGTGAGTACAATTTGTATACCCAAGGCCGGCAAAAGCTCACACACAGTTCCAGGGGACTTAAGGGCCATTAGTCTGTCCTCCTTCTCTCTAAAAATCCTGGAAAGGTTGTTAGACATTCATCTAAGACTCACTGTAGACAGACAGAAGCTATCAGTCTCTCAGCATGCCTACTTCAAGGGCTAATCGGTTGAGACCGCTTTACACTCCTTAGTCTCCAGTATTGAGTGCTCCCTCCTTAACAAGGAGTTCTCCCTAGTGGCTTTCCTGGACATTTAGGGCGCTTTTAACAACCAAATTCGTTTTGGAACGATAAATTGAGGGTGTAGATATTGACCATGTCGAGGAGGCTAAATATCTGGCCGTGATCCTAGATAGGAAGCTGAACTGGAAGGGTAATATAAATGAACGCATTAGGAAGGCTCATGTAGCTCTGAACTCTTGCAAAAGAGTTGTAGTTAAAAAATGGGGGTTACAGCCGAAAGTTATTGGATATATTGGATATATACAGCTGTGGTACGACCAGTCCTTTTTTATGAGGTCCTTACTTGGTGGACAGCCCTAAGTAAGTCCACATACAATAGGCTGGTAACAAAGGTACAAAGAACGGCAGAGGTAGTCAAAAGTAGTGCCATTAGAACGACTCCAACGGCAGCATTGGACATTATGCTCAATCTGCTGCCTGTTAGACTTTTTGGCGAAAAATGGCTGCAAACTCAGCTATCAGGCTAAAAGCTACGCATCAATGGGATGCCAGGAATGTAGGTCATGCGTCCATTTTAAGACATTTTGAGGGTATTCCTGACTATTTCGATTACATCACACCAATTTATGCCTTCAATGGTATGTGCAGGATCTCCATTCCCTCCAGGGACGAATGGAAGGATGGCATCTCCGCCATGTGGAAGGGGTTCACATCTATACAGATGGATCGAAGTCACAGAGTAGGGCGGGAGGTGGTGTATTCTCAGAAGATTTGGACATTAACACGTCCTTTAGGATGCCTGACCACTGCAGTGTTTTTCAGGCAGAGGTCGCGGCTATTGAGGCAGCACTGTCTTGGGACACCCAGGATTCGGCTATTATCACCTCAAAAGCCGTCAAAAGCTGCCGCAATTCTTTAGACGCGATAGCTGAGCAGACCTGTCTGCATCTGTGCTGGGTTCCCGGTCACAGATGCAGACAGATATTCCAGGGAACTGTAAAGCTAATGAACTTGCCCGTGAGGATACTACCATACCGATTGAACCAGATATGTTGAACTTCGGTATTCCTATTGCCCCATGTAAGCCCTTAGTAAATAATATATGCTTAGGTACAGCGGGCAGGCGCTGGTCTGAATTTTCAGTATTTAAAATAGCTAGATAAACCTGGCCAGAGATAAATGTCAAGCGCTCTAAGGACCTAGTGGCTCTTAATAGACAAAGTATAGGATCCGTGATTAGCGTCCCAACGAGACACTGGACTCTAGGCACTCACGGGTGTATGCTGGGGATTGCGTCTAACGACTTTTGCAGGAGTTGCATGGACGAGGAGGAGGAAGAGTCCATTGCACATTGTTATGCACGAGTTCAGCGCTGTCACGAAGCAGGAGCACTTTCCTAGGCGACTACTTTCTGGACTCTTTTGGGGATATCTCTAATAAAAAGATTAGCTCCATCAACTGCTTCATTAAAAGCTCCAAATGGCTGGACCTTTGAAAGGGATGGGACCTGATGTCTCATGCGGAATCATAAAGGGTCAATGTTTGCCTAAGTGCGCCCTTCAGGTGGCTGCCTACCTACCATATATATAAATATATATATATATATATATATATATATATATATATATATATATATATATAAATAAATATAATATATATATAATATATATATATATATATATATATATATATATATATATATATATATATATATATATATATATATATATATATATATATATATATTGGCTGCTCGCGTGCTCAACGTTGCGTTGCCAATAAAAAACAGAAATATTTGTTATATCGTATATTTAACATATAATAAAATACGTTCCTGTGATTTTATTTGTTATATCGTACATATAATATATGATGGATACGTTTCTAGAGATTTCTAGAGATCGTGTTAAGTCCAGTAATTAATATAACCTTTAATTGCACAAAACGCTCTATAACACGTCACCACAGCTTCAGCACAGAAAGAGAAGGAAATTGAATGAAAGGCCGGAAACACGAAGTGTGTTGTTCAGCACCCAACACAGGCTAGTTCCGGTTTTTCATAAACACGCTCTGCGACAGCGACAGCGTGTTAATAGATGGCACGCGGAACTAACGCCTGCTTGCGTTGGCGTACCCGACAACTGGGTGGGGGTAGTGGTGTCGCCACAGGTATTCCTCCCCCAGCGATCGGCGCAGGAGGCGCGGAGAACGATTTCCGTTTCGTCGGTCGACTCCCCGGCTGTGGTGATGGTTGGTCCCCTGAGCGGGGCGGTGGTTGACCCTCAGATGACTCCTTGGATGGATCGCTGGCGGGTCATTTGTCGCTGACGATGACGACGATTGCGGCGATGGCGATCGGACTGGCGATGGTGATCGGGATGGTGATCGGGATGGCGATGATGATCGGGATGCCTGCAGCGATGGCGACGATGTTAAGTCACTCACCTCGAAGTGGGCCGGCTTCAAGCAGTCCGTAGAGATGGCTTTCTCGACGCCGTTCAAGTCGATGATGAAACTCTTGTCGTTGACCCGGCGAATTACCTTATGGGGGCCCGTATATGGCGGCTCGAGTGGCCTCCGGATTTTGTCCAGCTTGCAGAATACGTGCGTGAAGGTGCGCAATTCTTTGAAGACGAACGGCTTCTGTCTCGAGTGGTTGGGCGCTGGTACTGGCTTGATCGCTTTTACCAGCTTGCGCAACTGCTCGACGAAAACCGGTTGGGTGGTAGGGTCGTTCTGTTGTCCGAAGAATTCCCCCGGCAGGCGTAGTTGGGTGCCGAAGAACATCTCGGCTGGAGTTGCTTTGAGGTCCAATTTGTACGCCGTCCGCATCCCCAATAGCACTGTTGGCAAGGCGTGTGGCCATGGCGTGTCTGGACTGCACATCAATGCCGCTTTTAGTGTGCGGTGTAGTCTCTCCACCATGCCGTTTGACTGTGGGTGGTAAGGCGTTGTGTGAACATGGTTAGCACCCGTCATTTTCGCGAGAGCCGTGAATAGCTCCCCCTCGACTTGACCCCCCTGGTCGGAGGTGATGGTGAGTGGCGTGCCGAAAGTGCAGACACAACTGTGGAAGAACGCTCGTGCGACAGTCACAGCTCGAATGTCCGGGAATGGGACAGCCACCGGCCATCGGGAAAAGCGGTCGATGGTTGTCAGGCAGTGCGACAGTCCTCTCACCAGCGGTAGCTTGATCAGGTCAACATGAACGTGGCAGAACCTGTCGTCTGTCTCCCCGAAGCTTTGCAACTCGGCGCGGTTGTTGATGGACCTTCGCGCGTTGGCATGGTTGGCATTCACGGGCCCAGCGGAGCGCGTCCTTGCGCATGCTTGGCCAGAAGTATTTGGCCACCAGATGTTTCGCCGTTGCTCGACCACTCGGGTGGGATGATCCGTGTACGATGCCAAACGCCGCTGGACGCAGGTTGGATGGCAAATAGGGCCGTGTCGCCCCATCGGTAACCAGACAGTAGATCTCGCTACCGTTGAAAGCGAGGCGATCCAGTTGGATACGCGGATTCTCCAGCAGGTGAGGCAGCTCTACGTCAGAGGCTTGCTCCAGGCTGATAGTGGCTTCGTCGAGGATGGAAGGCATCGAGACGGTACAGGTTCGCGAAAGTGCGTCTGCCACAACGTTTTCTCCCCCGGGAACGTACACAAATCGTGTGTTGAACTGGACGATGTAGTCCAGGTGTCAGCTCTGCCTCGGCGTTGCCTTGTCCGAGCGTTGTTGTGCGGCGAAGGCGAGCGGCTTGTGGTCCGTGTGGATTGTGAAGGCGTGTGCCTCCAGGATCCTCTTGAAGTGCCTGACTGCGGCATACACCGCGAGCAACTCCCTGTCGTAAGCGCTGTAGCGAGTTTCTGGGGGATTGAGCTTCCTAGAGAAGAACCCCAGAGGCTTCCAGGTCCCATCGGGTTGCTCTTGGTTGAATGCCGCTCCGATGGCGGTGCTCGATGCGTCGGTGTAGAGAGCGATTGGCGCGGTAGGCGAGAGGAAAGCTGAATCTACAGCTGCTGCGATACTCGCCTTGCACTGCTGCCTGCTCCGTTTGCGTCGTCAGGCTAATCGCCGCCTTCTTCTTCGTAAGGTACCTCAGAAGTTCGTTGAGCGGGGCCTGTAGTTCCGCGGCGTGCGGAATACACCTGCGGCAATAATTAACCATACAAAGGAAACGTCTCAACTGGGTAGAGTCTGTCGGGCTTGGAAATTCGTCGATCGCCTCGATCTTTGGGCGCGGGGGCCTAGACCCCTCTTTCTAGACCCGATACCCAGCGAATGTAACTTCCTGGGCACCGAGTTTGCATTTGTCCAAGTTGATGCGGTGGTTCGCCGGTTTCAGCGTCTCCAACAATTGGCTCAAATGATGCAGGTGCTCGTCATGCGTCTCGGATGCGATGAGCAGGTCGTCTACGTAGCCCTTCACGAAGGGGGGTTTCCTCAGTAGGTGATTAATTACCTGCTGCAGCGTTTGCGCGGAGCTACGCAGGCCTAATGGCATACCCACGAACTCGAAGAGGCCGAAAGGTGTTGTGACTGCCGTTTTCGGGATGTCAGCTTTGGCAACCGGGATTTGGTAGAAGGCTTTCTGCAGATCGATTACAGAGAATACTTTTCCCCGGCTCTCCTGGATCAGGTCCTCGATGATCGGTAGAGGATATCGGTCTGGCAAGGTACACGCGTTGAGGCGGCGGTAGTCGCCAGTGGCTCGCCAGCTTCCATTCGGCTTTGGTACCATCTGTAACGGACTAGCCCATGGGCTCGATGATGGGCGTACCACCCCCTTGTCGAGGAGGTCAGCGAACTCTTCTTTGGCAGCAGCGAGTCGTTCACCGACGAGTCTACGGGGGCGCTCGAAAACGGGAGGGCCCTCCGTGACGATGAAGTTTTGTACCGGCAAGTCTGGTACAGTGGCCATGACCCCTGCTGGTGAAGCGAGTTGCAGGAAGCGCTGGACGAGCTCTCTATACCGGTGGCAGTGTGGTCCCACAGGTGCATCAATGCGAGCCACTGTAGAGATGCCGTAGATTCTAGCCGAGTCCATGCGGCCCGTTGCCGCGATATTGGTAAGGGGGTCTACGATGCGTCGTCCCCTCAAGTCTACCAGCGTGAGCTGCCCGTATGTGGATATCGGCGACGAGTTGGCGGCGTACAGCGTGAGGCTGTTTCGCTGTAGTTTGCGGGCGACCGTTCGCCTCGGCAGTAAGGAGACCACTGAACCCGAGTCCACGAGAAAGCGAGTGGATGTTGTTCGATCCGTTACGTGTAGGCGTTTTTCGGTTGGTGGTCGGCCGGCGTCGTTCGCCCAAGTCGGCGTCGACAGCGCTGGTTTCCCGACGGCGTCGAGGCGGCGGCGGCGGCAAAGATATACGGTGGTCGGCACTGCTGTGCTGTCGCCCCGTATTTCAGGTGGTACCAACATTGGCCAGGCGCTGTAGAGCGATCTCGATGCCGGTTGTGGCTGCGGGTATCAGCGCGACCCCTCTGAAGTGGGGGCGTTATTTTACGCAGCAGCTCCTGATTCTCCCGCGTTGACTGGCGCAGTGCGGCAAGCTCTGCGTGCACGGAGTTATCCGTTGAATCGTGCGACGATCTGTTCGCGAATGGAGAGCGGGGTCTCGGAGACGAGAGTGGAGGTGACGTAGCTGCCACTGTAGGTTCATTGTCGACCAGTTCGTCAGCTGCCTCTGCGAGCTCCTCCAGACTGGTGCCCTTCAGGATTTAGAGAAGCCGTCGCGTTGACGGCGGAATCAAGTCGAGCCACTTCACTCGGATGACGTCATCCGTGGCCCTGTCACCTGCAAAGGCGCGCATCTGCCGCAGGAGTTGAGACGGCTTCCTGTCACCCAGCTCGAGTTGGGTGAGCAGCTTGTGGAGCTGTCGATCCGCCGAGTCGGTATCAGCAATGGCGTGGGCATAGCCAGCTGTGCCTGCGCATGCACGTGCGGTGGTTGTGGCTGCTGGTGTGTAGCGTACGTTGCTTGAGTCGGCGGCTGCTCCGGTGGTGCCGGCGGCGCCGGTCCTGAGGCTGTTGGCGAGTGGAGCATCCTGTGCGTATGTTTTATACCCCTCTGTATGGTGCGCGTATGTGTTTACGATCACGTCGGGGTCACCAATTTGGCTGCTCACGTGCTCAACGTTGCGTTGCCAATAAAAAACAGAAATATATGTTATATCGTATATTTAACATATAATAAAATACGTTCCTGTGAATTTATTTGTTATATCGTACATATAATATATGATGGATACGTTTCTTGAGATTTCTAGAGATCGTGTTAAGTCCAGTAATTAATATAACCTTTAATTGCACAAAACGCTCTATAACACGTCACCACAGCTTCAGCACAGAAAGAGAAGGAGATTGAATGAAAGGCCGGAAACACGAAGTGTGTTGTTCAGCAGCCAACACAGGCTAGTTCCGACTTTTCATAAACACGCTCTGCGACAGCGACAGCGTGTTAATAGATGGCGCGCGGAACTAACGCCTGCTTGCGTTGGCGTACCCGACAACTGGGTGCGGGTAGTGGTGTCGCCACATATATATATATATATATATATATATATATATATATATATATATATATATATATAAATATATATATATATATATATATATATATATATATATATATATATATATATATATATATATATATATATCGTATAATATATGTAAATATATACATTTATTGCCCTATTATTATCAAATATATGTATGTGTTTGACATACTTAACATATGAAGTGGCAACTTATCTAAACTAATTTAAATAAGTATACAAATTAAAGTAATATACAAATTAAAATGAGACTAATTATTACAGTTTTTTATTGATAAAATTTAATGCCAGCTCATGACGAATACATAATCTATAAGCAGATTACTTTGAAGAGGGTGTGGTATCATCATTTAATACTTTTGAATAGTACTTCGTCGCACTTTCCTTCTTTCGATAGTACTTCGTCGTATTTTCCTTTTTTCACTTACTTCTTCTTGTCATTTTTGATTATGTGCTGTAGTGTGTTTACGTATAATAATTGAAAGCCAATTAAAAAAAAATTATCCGTAAGCAGATACCAGGTTACTTATATAAAAATAAATAACTTTATTTTCGATTGGATATGATTTATATTTTGGATATTTTCAGGATACATATAAATACTTACAGTACATATCAAAAGTGGTATTAGTGCTAATAACGGTAATTCAATATTACAATTTAAGACAATTAATACATGCTGCTTTGTGTATATGTCACCCCATGGCTGGTGTGGAGAGGATATGCTCAGAAATGGTAGCGACAGAAACAAAGGTATGGAACCGTCTCCACATTGACACAGTGTCAGGTCTATTTTTGTATTTAAGGATTATCTGCGATCGCTAAAAAGATCGTAGATATTGACACTCATGTAAGTTAGTTGCTTGTTTTGATTTCAAGGTATACCGTTGAGCATAAAGAGCAGCCTTGGTTGACTAATAAAATCAAGAATTTAATTAACATACGTGACACTGCATACAGACGATGGAAGCGATATAAGCTACCTCTTCTATATGAAACTTACAGAAATCTTAGAAGGCAGGTTACTAAAGATGTCAAAGCCGCTAAATACTCCCACTTCGGAAAAAAATTTAGCAGTGCAGTAACCAGTAAACAAACATGGAGGTATGTGGCTATCGGCGACGAGTTGGCGGCGTACAGCGTGAGGCTGTTTCGCTGTAGTTTGCGGGCGACCGTTCGCCTCGGCAGTAAGGAGACCACTGAACCCGAGTCCACGAGAAAGCGAGTGGATGTTGTTCGATCCGTTACGTGTAGGCGTTTTTCGGTTGGTGGTCGGCCGGCGTCGTTCGCCCAAGTCGGCGTCGACAGCGCTGGTTTCCCGACGGCGTCGAGGCGGCGGCGGCGGCAAAGATATACGGTGGTCGGCACTGCTGTGCTGTCGCCCCGTATTTCAGGTGGTACCAACATTGGCCAGGCGCTGTAGAGCGATCTCGATGCCGGTTGTGGCTGCGGGTATCAGCGCGACCCCTCTGAAGTGGGGGCGTTATTTTACGCAGCAGCTCCTGATTCTCCCGCGTTGACTGGCGCAGTGCGGCAAGCTCTGCGTGCACGGAGTTATCCGTTGAATCGTGCGACGATCTGTTCGCGAATGGAGAGCGGGGTCTCGGAGACGAGAGTGGAGGTGACGTAGCTGCCACTGTAGGTTCATTGTCGACCAGTTCGTCAGCTGCCTCTGCGAGCTCCTCCAGACTGGTACCCTTCAGGATTTAGAGAAGCCGTCGCGTTGACGGCGGAATCAAGTCGAGCCACTTCACTCGGATGACGTCATCCGTGGCCCTGTCACCTGCAAAGGCGCGCATCCGCCGCAGGAGTTGAGACGGCTTCCTGTCACCCAGCTCGAGTTGGGTGAGCAGCTTGTGGAGTTGTCGATCCGCCGAGTCGGTATCAGCAATGGCGTGGGCATAGCCAGCTGTGCCTGCGCATGCACGTGCGGTGGTTGTGGCTGCTGGTGTGTAGCGTACGTTGCTTGAGTCGGCGGCTGCTCCGGTGGTGCCGGCGGCGCCGGTCCTGAGGCTGTTGGCGAGTGGAGCATCCTGTGCGTATGTTTTATACCCCTCTGTATGGTGCGCGTATGTGTTTACGATCACGTCGGGGTCACCAATTTGGCTGCTCACGTGCTCAACGTTGCGTTGCCAATAAAAAACAGAAATATTTGTTATATCGTATATTTAACATATAATAAAATACGTTCCTGTGAATTTATTTGTTATATCGTACATATAATATATGATGGATACGTTTCTTGAGATTTCTAGAGATCGTGTTAAGTCCAGTAATTAATTGCACAAAACGCTCTATAACACGTCACCACAGCTTCAGCACAGAAAGAGAAGGAGATTGAATGAAAGGCCGGAAACACGAAGTGTGTTGTTCAGCAGCCAACACAGGCTAGTTCCGACTTTTCATAAACACGCTCTGCGACAGCGACAGCGTGTTAATAGATGGCGCGCGGAACTAACGCCTGCTTGCGTTGGCGTACCCGACAACTGGGTGCGGGTAGTGGTGTCGCCACATATATATATATATATATATATATATATATATATAAATATATATATATATATATATATATATATATATATATATATATATATATATATATATATATATATATCGTATAATATATGTAAATATATACATTTATTGCCCTATTATTATCAAATATATGTATGTGTTTGACATACTTAACATATAAAGTGGCAACTTATCTAAACTAATTTAAATAAGTATACAAATTAAAGTAATATACAAATTAAAATGAGACTAATTATTACAGTTTTTTATTGATAAAATTTAATGCCAGCTCATGACGAATACATAATCTATAAGCAGATTACTTTGAAGAGGGTGTGGTATCATCATTTAATACTTTTGAATAGTACTTCGTCGCACTTTCCTTCTTTCGATAGTACTTCGTCGTATTTTCCTTTTTTCACTTACTTCTTCTTGTCATTTTTGATTATGTGCTGTAGTGTGTTTACGTATAATAATTGAAAGCCAATTAAAAAAAAATTATCCGTAAGCAGATACCAGGTTACTTATATAAAAATAAATAACTTTATTTTCGATTGGATATGATTTATATTTTGGATATTTTCAGGATACATATAAATACTTACAGTACATATCAAAAGTGGTATTAGTGCTAATAACGGTAATTCAATATTACAATTTAAGACAATTAATACATGCTGCTTTGTGTATATGTCACCCCATGGCTGGTGTGGAGAGGATATGCTCAGAAATGGTAGCGACAGAAACAAAGGTATGGAACCGTCTCCACATTGACACAGTATCAGGTCTACTTTTGTATTTAAGGATTATCTGCGATCGCTAAAAAGATCGTAGATATTGACACTCATGTAAGTTAGTTGCTTGTTTTGATTTCAAGGTATACCGTTGAGCATAAAGAGCAGCCTTGGTTGACTAATAAAATCAAGAATTTAATTAACATACGTGACACTGCATACAGACGATGGAAGCGATATAAGCTACCTCTTCTATATGAAACTTACAGAAATCTTAGAAGGCAGGTTACTAAAGATGTCAAAGCCGCTAAATACTCCCACTTCGGAAAAAAATTTAGCAGTGCAGTAACCAGTAAACAAACATGGAGACATATTCGCAGTATAGGTATAGGGAATATTGCTACTTTTGGGAACATTACCATGGACCTAAATGATTTAAATAGGAAATTTGTCAATCTTCCAATTGAAGCAGTGCAAAAGAATGCTTATGCAAACTGTTGTAGTTCTGTGTCCTCTGATATTATGTTTGGGTTTTCTGGTGTTGACGAGTCAGATGTATTGGAGTGCTTTCTGGGTATAAAGTCAAATGCTTGTGGTACTGATGAGATTCATCCTGTTTTTGTTAAGGCCGTACTTCCTAAGCAGCTGCCAGTCATAACTCATATTTTTAATACTGTTATAACGACATCAACTTTCCCTAATTGTTGGAAGTTAGGGAAAATTATTCCAACCCTAAAGTCTGATAACGATTATAGACCAATAGCAATTTTACCATACTTGTCCAAGGTATTTGAACTAGTAATGGCGAAACAATTAAAAAAGTATTTAGCAGACAATAACATTATAACGGAACGACAGTCTGGGTTCATGCCAAGGAGGAGCTGCGTAACGGCTCTGACTGATGTAGTGGAGAGTATTCGCGCATCACTTGACTTAAATAGGGTGTCTTTCTTGGTATTATTGGACCATTCAAAGGCATTTGACTGTGTCGACCACAATATTTTATGTACGAAGCTTCTGAGAATGTACAATTTCTCATCCGGCGCAGTGAAATTGATAGAATCATACCTTACAGATAGAACCCAAGCGGTTTACCAACCCAGTCAGTGTGATGATGAGGCATCGGATTTCTTGTCGGTAGTGCGAGGTGTACCTCAGGGGTCCATATTGGTCTGAATTTTCAGTATTTAAAATAGCTAGATAAACCTGGCCAGAGATAAATGTCAAGCGCTCTAAGGACCTAGTGGCTCTTAATAGACAAAGTATAGGATCCGTGATTAGCGTCCCAACGAGACACTGGACTCTAGGCACTCACGGGTGTATGCTGGGGATTGCGTCTAACGACTTTTGCAGGAGTTGCATGGACGAGGAGGAGGAAGAGTCCATTGCACATTGTTATGCACGAGTTCAGCGCTGTCACGAAGCAGGAGCACTTTCCTAGGCGACTACTTTCTGGACTCTTTTGGGGATATCTCTAATAAAAAGATTAGCTCCATCAACTGCTTCATTAAAAGCTCCAAATGGCTGGACCTTTGAAAGGGATGGGACCTGATGTCTCATGCGGAATCATAAAGGGTCAATGTTTGCCTAAGTGCGCCCTTCAGGTGGCTGCCTACCTACCATATATATAAATATATATATATATATATATATATATATATATATATATATATATATATAAATAAATATAATATATATATAATATATATATATATATATATATATATATATATATATATATATATATATATATATATATATATATATATATATTTGGCTGCTCGCGTGCTCAACGTTGCGTTGCCAATAAAAAACAGAAATATTTGTTATATCGTATATTTAACATATAATAAAATACGTTCCTGTGATTTTATTTGTTATATCGTACATATAATATATGATGGATACGTTTCTAGAGATTTCTAGAGATCGTGTTAAGTCCAGTAATTAATATAACCTTTAATTGCACAAAACGCTCTATAACACGTCACCACAGCTTCAGCACAGAAAGAGAAGGAAATTGAATGAAAGGCCGGAAACACGAAGTGTGTTGTTCAGCACCCAACACAGGCTAGTTCCGGTTTTTCATAAACACGCTCTGCGACAGCGACAGCGTGTTAATAGATGGCACGCGGAACTAACGCCTGCTTGCGTTGGCGTACCCGACAACTGGGTGGGGGTAGTGGTGTCGCCACAGGTATTCCTCCCCCAGCGATCGGCGCAGGAGGCGCGGAGAACGATTTCCGTTTCGTCGGTCGACTCCCCGGCTGTGGTGATGGTTGGTCCCCTGAGCGGGGCGGTGGTTGACCCTCAGATGACTCCTTGGATGGATCGCTGGCGGGTCATTTGTCGCTGACGATGACGACGATTGCGGCGATGGCGATCGGACTGGCGATGGTGATCGGGATGGTGATCGGGATGGCGATGATGATCGGGATGCCTGCAGCGATGGCGACGATGTTAAGTCACTCACCTCGAAGTGGGCCGGCTTCAAGCAGTCCGTAGAGATGGCTTTCTCGACGCCGTTCAAGTCGATGATGAAACTCTTGTCGTTGACCCGGCGAATTACCTTATGGGGGCCCGTATATGGCGGCTCGAGTGGCCTCCGGATTTTGTCCAGCTTGCAGAATACGTGCGTGAAGGTGCGCAATTCTTTGAAGACGAACGGCTTCTGTCTCGAGTGGTTGGGCGCTGGTACTGGCTTGATCGCTTTTACCAGCTTGCGCAACTGCTCGACGAAAACCGGTTGGGTGGTAGGGTCGTTCTGTTGTCCGAAGAATTCCCCCGGCAGGCGTAGTTGGGTGCCGAAGAACATCTCGGCTGGAGTTGCTTTGAGGTCCAATTTGTACGCCGTCCGCATCCCCAATAGCACTGTTGGCAAGGCGTGTGGCCATGGCGTGTCTGGACTGCACATCAATGCCGCTTTTAGTGTGCGGTGTAGTCTCTCCACCATGCCGTTTGACTGTGGGTGGTAAGGCGTTGTGTGAACATGGTTAGCACCCGTCATTTTCGCGAGAGCCGTGAATAGCTCCCCCTCGACTTGACCCCCCTGGTCGGAGGTGATGGTGAGTGGCGTGCCGAAAGTGCAGACCCAACTGTGGAAGAACGCTCGTGCGACAGTCACAGCTCGAATGTCCGGGAATGGGACAGCCACCGGCCATCGGGAAAAGCGGTCGATGGTTGTCAGGCAGTGCGACAGTCCTCTCACCAGCGGTAGCTTGATCAGGTCAACATGAACGTGGCAGAACCTGTCGTCTGTCTCCCCGAAGCTTTGCAACTCGGCGCGGTTGTTGATGGACCTTCGCGCGTTGGCATGGTTGGCATTCACGGGCCCAGCGGAGCGCGTCCTTGCGCATGCTTGGCCAGAAGTATTTGGCCACCAGATGTTTCGCCGTTGCTCGACAACTCGGGTGGGATGATCCGTGTACGATGCCAAACGCCGCTTGACGCAGGTTGGATTGCAAATAGGGCCGTGTCGCCCCATCGGTAACCAGACAGTAGATCTCGCTACCGTTGAAAGCGAGGCGATCCAGTTGGATACGCGGATTCTCCAGCAGGTGAGGCAGCTCTATGTCAGAGGCTTGCTCCAGGCTGATAGTGGCTTCGTCGAGGATGGAAGGCATCGAGACGGTACAGGTTCGCGAAAGTGCGTCTGCCACAACGTTTTCTCCCCCGGGAACGTACACAAATCGTGTGTTGAACTGGACGATGTAGTCCAGGTGTCAGCTCTGCCTCGGCGTTGCCTTGTCCGAGCGTTGTTGTGCGGCGAAGGCGAGCGGCTTGTGGTCCGTGTGGATTGTGAAGGCGTGTGCCTCCAGGATCCTCTTGAAGTGCCTGACTGCGGCATACACCGCGAGCAACTCCCTGTCGTAAGCGCTGTAGCGAGTTTCTGGGGGATTGAGCTTCCTAGAGAAGAACCCCAGAGGCTTCCAGGTCCCATCGGGTTGCTCTTGGTTGAATGCCGCTCCGATGGCGGTGCTCGATGCGTCGGTGTAGAGAGCGATTGGCGCGGTAGGCGAGAGGAAAGCTGAATCTACAGCTGCTGCGATACTCGCCTTGCACTGCTGCCTGCTCCGTTTGCGTCGTCCAGCTAATCGCCGCTTCTTCTTCGTAAGGTTCCTCAGAAGTTCGTTGAGCGGGGCCTGTAGTTCCGCGGCGTGCGGAATACACCTGCGGCAATAATTAACCATACAAAGGAAACGTCTCAACTGGGTAGAGTCTGTCGGGCTTGGAAATTCGTCGATCGCCTCGATCTTTGGGCGCGGGGGCCTAGACCCCTCTTTCTAGACCCGATACCCAGCGAATGTAACTTCCTGGGCACCGAGTTTGCATTTGTCCAAGTTGATGCGGTGGTTCGCCGGTTTCAGCGTCTCCAACAATTGGCTCAAATGATGCAGGTGCTCGTCATGCGTCTCGGATGCGATGAGCAGGTCGTCTACGTAGCCCTTCACGAAGGGGGGGTTTCCTCTGTAGGTGATTAATTACCTGCTGCAGCATTTGCGCGGAGTTACGCAGGCCTAATGGCATACCCACGAACTCGAAGAGGCCGAAAGGTGTTGTGACTGCCGTTTTCGGGATGTCAGCTTTGGCAACCGGGATTTGGTAGAAGGCTTTCTGCAGATCGATTACAGAGAATACTTTTCCCCGGCTCTCCTGGATCAGGTCCTCGATGATCGGTAGAGGATATCGGTCTGGCAAGGTACACGCGTTGAGGCGGCGGTAGTCGCCAGTGGCTCGCCAGCTTCCATTCGGCTTTGGTACCATCTGTAACGGACTAGCCCATGGGCTCGATGATAGGCGTACCACCCCCTTGTCGAGGAGGTCAGCGAACTCTTCTTTGGCAGCAGCGAGTCGTTCACCGACGAGTCTACGGGGGCGCTCGAAAACGGGAGGGCCCTCCGTGACGATGAAGTTTTGTACCGGCAAGTCTGGTACAGTGGCCATGACCCCTGCTGGTGAAGCGAGTTGCAGGAAGCGCTGGACGAGCTCTCTATACCGGTCGCAGTGTGGTCCCACAGGTGCATCAATGCGAGCCACTGTAGAGATGCCGTAGATTCTAGCCGAGTCCATGCGGCCCGTTGCCGCGATATTGGTAAGGGGGTCTACGATGCGTCGTCCCCTCAAGTCTACCAGCGTGAGCTGCCCGTATGTGGCTATCGGCGACGAGTTGGCGGCGTACAGCGTGAGGCTGTTTCGCTGTAGTTTGCGGGCGACCGTTCGCCTCGGCAGTAAGGAGACCACTGAACCCGAGTCCACGAGAAAGCGAGTGGATGTTGTTCGATCCGTTACGTGTAGGCGTTTTTCGGTTGGTGGTCGGCCGGCGTCGTTCGCCCAAGTCGGCGTCGACAGCGCTGGTTTCCCGACGGCGTCGAGGCGGCGGCGGCGGCAAAGATATACGGTGGTCGGCACTGCTGTGCTGTCGCCCCGTATTTCAGGTGGTACCAACATTGGCCAGGCGCTGTAGAGCGATCTCGATGCCGGTTGTGGCTGCGGGTATCAGCGCGACCCCTCTGAAGTGGGGGCGTTATTTTACGCAGCAGCTCCTGATTCTCCCGCGTTGACTGGCGCAGTGCGGCAAGCTCTGCGTGCACGGAGTTACCCGTTGAATCGTGCGACGATCTGTTCGCGAATGGAGAGCGGGGTCTCGGAGACGAGAGTGGAGGTGACGTAGCTGCCACTGTAGGTTCATTGTCGACCAGTTCGTCAGCTGCCTCTGCGAGCTCCTCCAGACTGGTGCCCTTCAGGATTTAGAGAAGCCGTCGCGTTGACGGCGGAATCAAGTCGAGCCACTTCACTCGGATGACGTCATCCGTGGCCCTGTCACCTGCAAAGGCGCGCATCTGCCGCAGGAGTTGAGACGGCTTCCTGTCACCCAGCTCGAGTTGGGTGAGCAGCTTGTGGAGCTGTCGATCCGCCGAGTCGGTATCAGCAATGGCGTGGGCATAGCCAGCTGTGCCTGCGCATGCACGTGCGGTGGTTGTGGCTGCTGGTGTGTAGCGTACGTTGCTTGAGTCGGCGGCTGCTCCGGTGGTGCCGGCGGCGCCGGTCCTGAGGCTGTTGGCGAGTGGAGCATCCTGTGCGTATGTTTTATACCCCTCTGTATGGTGCGCGTATGTGTTTACGATCACGTCGGGGTCACCAATTTGGCTGCTCACGTGCTCAACGTTGCGTTGCCAATAAAAAACAGAAATATTTGTTATATCGTATATTTAACATATAATAAAATACGTTCCTGTGAATTTATTTGTTATATCGTACATATAATATATGATGGATACGTTTCTTGAGATTTCTAGAGATCGTGTTAAGTCCAGTAATTAATATAACCTTTAATTGCACAAAACGCTCTATAACACGTCACCACAGCTTCAGCACAGAAAGAGAAGGAGATTGAATGAAAGGCCGGAAACACGAAGTGTGTTGTTCAGCAGCCAACACAGGCTAGTTCCGACTTTTCATAAACACGCTCTGCGACAGCGATAGCGTGTTAATAGATGGCGCGCGGAACTAACGCCTGCTTGCGTTGGCGTACCCGACAACTGGGTGCGGGTAGTGGTGTCGCCACATATATATATATATATATATATATATATATATATATATATATATATAAATATATATATATATATATATATATATATATATATATATATATATATATATATCGTATAATATATGTAAATATATACATTTATTGCCCTATTATTATCAAATATATGTATGTGTTTGACATACTTAACATATGAAGTGGCAACTTATCTAAACTAATTTAAATAAGTATACAAATTAAAGTAATATACAAATTAAAATGAGACTAATTATTACAGTTTTTTATTGATAAAATTTAATGCCAGCTCATGACGAATACATAATCTATAAGCAGATTACTTTGAAGAGGGTGTGGTATCATCATTTAATACTTTTGAATAGTACTTCGTCGCACTTTCCTTCTTTCGATAGTACTTCGTCGTATTTTCCTTTTTTCACTTACTTCTTCTTGTCATTTTTGATTATGTGCTGTAGTGTGTTTACGTATAATAATTGAAAGCCAATTAAAAAAAAATTATCCGTAAGCAGATACCAGGTTACTTATATAAAAATAAATAACTTTATTTTCGATTGGATATGATTTATATTTTGGATATTTTCAGGATACATATAAATACTTACAGTACATATCAAAAGTGGTATTAGTGCTAATAACGGTAATTCAATATTACAATTTAAGACAATTAATACATGCTGCTTTGTGTATATGTCACCCCATGGCTGGTGTGGAGAGGATATGCTCAGAAATGGTAGCGACAGAAACAAAGGTATGGAACCGTCTCCACATTGACACAGTGTCAGGTCTATTTTTGTATTTAAGGATTATCTGCGATCGCTAAAAAGATCGTAGATATTGACACTCATGTAAGTTAGTTGCTTGTTTTGATTTCAAGGTATACCGTTGAGCATAAAGAGCAGCCTTGGTTGACTAATAAAATCAAGAATTTAATTAACATACGTGACACTGCATACAGACGATGGAAGCGATATAAGCTACCTCTTCTATATGAAACTTACAGAAATCTTAGAAGGCAGGTTACTAAAGATGTCAAAGCCGCTAAATACTCCCACTTCGGAAAAAAATTTAGCAGTGCAGTAACCAGTAAACAAACATGGAGACATATTCGCAGCATAGGTATAATATAATATTGCTACTTTTGGGAACATTACCATGGACCTAAATGATTTAAATAGGAAATTTGTCAATCTTCCAATTGAAGCAGTGCAAAAGAATGCTTATGCAAACTGTTGTAGTTCTGTGTCCTCTGATATTATGTTTGGGTTTTCTGGTGTTGACGAGTCAGATGTATTGGAGTGCTTTCTGGGTATAAAGTCAAATGCTTGTGGTACTGATGAGATTCATCCTGTTTTTGTTAAGGCCGTACTTCCTAAGCAGCTGCCAGTCATAACTCATATTTTTAATACTGTTATAACGACATCAACTTTCCCTAATTGTTGGAAGTTAGGGAAAATTATTCCAACCCTAAAGTCTGATAACGATTATAGACCAATAGCAATTTTACCATACTTGTCCAAGGTATTTGAACTAGTAATGGCGAAACAATTAAAAAAGTATTTAGCAGACAATAACATTATAACGGAACGACAGTCTGGGTTCATGCCAAGGAGGAGCTGCGTAACGGCTCTGACTGATGTAGTGGAGAGTATTCGCGCATCACTTGACTTAAATAGGGTGTCTTTCTTGGTATTATTGGACCATTCAAAGGCATTTGACTGTGTCGACCACAATATTTTATGTACGAAGCTTCTGAGAATGTACAATTTCTCATCCGGCGCAGTGAAATTGATAGAATCATACCTTACAGATAGAACCCAAGCGGTTTACCAACCCAGTCAGTGTGATGATGAGGCATCGGATTTCTTGTCGGTAGTGCGAGGTGTACCTCAGGGGTCCATATTGGGGCCTCTTCTTTTTTGTATATATATAAATGATCTACCGACTGTATTGCATGATTGTGATATTCATCTGTATGCTGATGACGTCCAAATTTACATAAGCTGTAAAAGGGACGAAATTATTAATTGTGTCACTCAAATTAATAATGACTTATTTAATGTTTATAACTGGGCAAAGAAAAATGGGCTTTGCCTTAATCCTGCTAAGTCAAAATGTTTAGTGACTTACAAGAAACACTTTGATACCACAATACTACCCAGTATTATAATGAATGGGTCTGTGATTGGCTAAACCACGGCTAAAAACCTGGGAGTTATATTTGATGGCACTCTAACATGGAGTAACCACGTTCCTGCCACGGTTGGCAAAGTTTATGGTATGCTGCGTTCACTGTGGTCAACGCAATATTTCCCCCCCCCCCCAAGGAATCAGAATGCTGTTGGCTAAGGCCTACCTTCTCCCAACATTGCTGTATGGTTGTGAAATTTTTGCGAATTGTGATGCAGCTAGCAAACGAAAGCTTAATGCCCTATTTAATAATATAACAAGGTATATTTATGGCTTGACTAGAACAGATCATGTATCCACTTTATCAAGGCAAGTTTTTGGGATCACATTCGATCAACTCTTGGAGTCTAAGACTATCATCTTTCTTCACAAGATTATTTACACCCGGGAACCTCCATATTTGTTTAGATGTCTCAGGTTCACACGTTCCTGTCGTTGTAACCAACTTGTCCCGTGCAAGCACTCGTCTCTTATGTTTGATCGTCAGTTTTTCGTGTATGCAGTAAGACTCTGGAACTCACTTCCTGTACGGCTGCGAAGTATTGGCAACACTGTACAGTTCAGGAATGAACTTGAGGGCTACTTTTGGGCGCGGTGAATTTCTGGGCAATCTGTATTGCTTTGTTCATAAATTGTGATCTGTATTTATCTTATTGTTTATTGTTTTGTTGTTATATTTTTTAATTTAATATTTTAAGAACGGAGAGTACGTTTAACAATATTTAATTTTAATTGTTTAAATCATCCACTTATATAATTTTATAATTTTAAAACTTTATAATTTTATTTGTGTAAATCAATTTCTTTTATAATTTATATTTCATTTTACCTTGGAATGAATTATTCCAGTTAAGTTAATTATTGAAAATATATATATACTTCATGTCGTTAGGACATCTTAAAAAGGTTATTACCTTAATGTCCTAAGATCAATTTGTAGAGATAAATAAATAAATAAATAAAATAAAGGTATACACATTAATATTTCTGTATATTAGGTAATCATAAGATCTAATATAC
Organism: Clusia tigrina; assembly: GCA_920105625.2. Lineage (NCBI taxonomy): Eukaryota > Metazoa > Arthropoda > Insecta > Diptera > Clusiidae > Clusia > Clusia tigrina. Next base: position 317,201,604 of record OV050030.1, read on the forward strand.
CCAACCGTAATGGCCAATATGAATACTGACAATCATATTTTCATGATGTAGGATTGAATTAAATTTGTAATGTAAAATGAGATTCATTCATATTTGTGTATTCTAAGCATTCATATAATGTGAAAGGAATATGGGAGGCTTTTTAAAGAAGTTGGAAGAAGCTGCTTGGCACACGTAGAGTGAGATTCGTAATAATGAATATATGAATGTACGAATATGGAATAATGAGGATTTAGCACATACTTACTTTATAAAATAAATCATAAATTTTCTAATTATTTCTAAAAAATGTCAATAGTAAAATTGTATTTTAAAATATTATAAGAATTATAATTGGAGTTAGTGTATATTTTTTTAAGTATAAAGTATATTTATAAAAATATTTGTATAAAATAAGAATTGTAGTTGGGGTTTGTTTTTAAATGTAAAAATAAGGAAAGTTTTAAAAAACCAGTGCTCACAATTACGTACGTATTTTCGACTTTTTTATTTAAGAACATTAGCAAAAACGAGTAACGAAGTCTAAAGTCGGGTTAGACCGACTACGAAAAACCCTTTACCTTTATACTTTATACAACTTCGCTCATATAAATAAAATGTACATGAGAGTTAAACCCTAGCAATATGGGATCAACACAATTTTTTCTCCATATCGGTTGAAATATTACACATATAATGATCACTAAGTTTCATAGTTGAATTCTATAATGCTATAGACACATTTGGTGATATATTTTGTAGAGATTTCGAGTTATGAATATAGTTAACTTGGTACTGTAGTTATACTTCACATTTCCTTATGTACATATCCGTACCTGCTACGGCCATTATGGTATTTATAAAAAAAAAGCTCCACGGCACAAAATTAGTTTAACATTTTTGATAGTATAGGTTTGAAGGTATGAATACTACTGCTTGTTGGTCCGCGGGAGGTAGTCGATACAGCTCCTACCTCCAATATACTCGTATGAGAGGCTTTCCCCTATCCGCTACCTGGGGACGCGTCCTCTAGGAGTTACATGCTCTCCCGAGGAACCTAATTAATTTTACCTATTACTACACCTAAATCAACTAAGTTAGCATACATTAATTGTAATGTAATGTACCCTCTACGTAGGTAGTCACCTTGTCGCGGTGTAAGGGCTTGATATGTGCTGGAACATGTTACATGGAAGACTGGGATGTGGTCCAGCATATAAACAAAGAACTTACACCAACGCACAGGTTGAAAGTAGATAACTACGATTCCTGGTCAGACGTTGACGGGCTAGCTAGGTTGCCCGCTTGGCGCTAGCTAATTGGTCAGCCCTTCGGGGAAGTGCGGCTATCTTTCAGACCAATGGCTCATTTTCAGTACGGTCATGTCCCTGCTGAGGTTGAGCCGCCGATAGCCGGGCGGGGAGAAGGAAAACTCCCTGGGGCAAGGGTCCGCCCTCGCTCTGGATCTCCAGTCTGGAGCGCGGACGGGCCTATTGACCCAAAGAAACCCCCTAAACCCACAGTGTAACAGCTATGCTTGTGGGCTTGCTTGACGGGGTAGAGCCAAGCTTAATAGCGAACTTGGGGTGCCCAGGCAAGGCCCCATTTCAATCCATGCCTTACCGCGCTACCGGGGCACAGGCGTAGTGGACCGATATTTCCCGTTTACTCGTGGGAACAAAATGAACACAGATAAACAAAAACCGAATGGCGAGAGCAGCCACAATAGCTCACACAAAGAGGCCACAGCACCTCAGCAAAGAGAGGCAGAGCAGCCCTCGATTGCCGCGAGCCAAAACGCCGACCACCAAAATCCGATAGACACGGAAGCAGCAGCTGAAAAGCCTAAAAAACTCAGCGGCGCGGGCAAAAAGAGGTTCAGTTACTTACTCAAAAAAGGGTTCAGCAGAGAAGAGGCTTACGCCAAAGCTATGCTCCCTATGCCCACAAACAAGGTCGAAGGCGGAAAACCAGGCCCCAAAAGGCAGAGGTCGGACGAACAAACACCTCCAGAGACCACATATAAAAAGCGGCTAAGGGATGATCAACCCTCCACCTCCAAGGCCGTAGCAGCAGCAGCAGCACCGGCTATTAAAACAGCACAAGCAGCAACATCTGCAGCAGACGCACCAAATTTGATTGAAAATACATCCAAGAAGAGGCAGCCCACTGCCTCCTACAAGGATGACAGGCATCAAAATGGCCATACTCGCAAGGGACTATCCCAATACGCCCCTAACAACGAAGCAAATGGACTCCATCCAGAAACTCATCCTGGATAAAATCATAGCCGGAAAACAACACGCTACAAAACCAGCGTTCCTGGGCGCTATCTACAAAGCAGGCTACATGGTTCTGCACTGTAAAGATAGCGCGTCAACAGACTGGCTAAAGGTGGCCATCACCAACGCGTCGCCTTGGGAGAGTGTTTCACTGTGGGTCACAGAGGAGTCCAAGACACCTCAATCGCGGATCGCTGTGGGGTACTTTCCCAACTCCCAGTCCCTGGAGACCGCTAGGATCCTGGACTTTTTGTAGGGGCAGAACAAAGGCCTCCACGTCGAATCGTGGCGCACACTACGAAGAGCTGAAAGAGGCTCTAACGTAACTCTGGTCCTAGCAGTAGACCAGAAATCAGCAGCCAGCCTTGTGGAATCCGGTGATAAGGTCAACTTTAGATTTGGCCCAGTGAGTCTCAGGCTAAAGGCTGCATCCCCCAATGCTGATGACCTGGCGGATAAAATGGATGCTGTGGAGTTGGAAGAAGAGGACGAAAGTACTCCATCCAATCCCAACTCAGCAGCACCAACATGAAGTGCATCCAGGCAAATCTTCACCATGCTAAGGCTGCAACGGCCGAACTTAGCAGAAGGTTTGCCTGTGGAAGCACCAACATAGGACTTATCCAGGAGCCCTGGATACATAGAGGCAAGCTAGTAGGCCTCAAGACACCAAACACACAGGTATTCTATGACGTGGGTGCAATCAAACCAAGGGCTGCACTTATCATTGATACCAACATTAAATATCTGACATTTATAGAGTTTATGAATGGCGACACAGCAGCAGTACTCGTCGAAGTGGATGCAAATGGTAAGAAAAGAGAGGCTGTCATAGCCTCAGCTTACTTTCCAGGAGACACCAACGAAGCACCACCACCGAATATCATAGATCTAGTGAACTACTGTAAGACACACAACAATACGTTAATCATTGGTTGCGATGCAAATGCGCACAATACAATCTGGGGCAGTACAGATACAAACACAAGAGGTGAGTCGCTCCTAGAATTTTTACTACAAACTAACATAGCTATTGCAAACAGGGGCAATAAACCCACCTTTGAAAATGCCATACGACAAGAGGTTCTTGAATTATCCCTCATAACAAATAATTCGCTTGATATGATCACAAACTGGAGAGTCTCTGATGAGGACTCAATGTCTGATCATAAACATATTCTCTTTGAAATCATGGGGTTAAATAAGAGCGTAATGCTCTATAGAAGCCCTAAATCAACAAACTGGGATAAATACTCAGAGTGCTTAGAAACTAAGCTAACCAGAAGCATGCTTCACATAAGATCGACAGAGGAATTGGATGCATCAGTTGAAGCTCTGACTGACTCCATTATATCCTCATATCACGAATGTTGTCCACTCAAGACAAAAAAAAGAGGGTCCCTTGGTGGAACAAAGAACTAGCTAATTTGCGTCAAATAGCAAAGTCTAAATTCAATGACGCAAAGAAATACAAAACATGGGACGAATATAAAAAATCCCTGACACTATACAACAAGGAACTGAGGAAAGAATAGCCAGAATACAAAAATCACTGTGCAAGGGGGTAATTAATCCAATTGGCACTCTAAAGGCACCGGATGGTACTTTCACAAACACTTTTAATGATACACTAGAGCTTCTTCTTAAAACTCATTTCCCTGATTGCCGGCCTAACACAACCACCGACAACGATCATGGGGTGTCAGCGTACAATCTTCAGAATAGTACAATTTGAAAGGGTTGAATGGGCAATCAACTCTTTTAAACCCTACAAATCACCTGGACCTGATGGTATATTTCCAGCCCTACTTTCAAAAGGGACCAGGAGATTCATACAAAATTTTGGTTCAAATCTTTAGATCTACTTTAATATTGGGATATGTTCCTAAGGTTTGGCGGGAGGTTAAGGCTATATTCCTACCAAAGGGTGGAAATAAACCAACCGAATCTCCCAAATCCTACAGGCCAATCAGTCTAACGTCCTTCATGTTAAAAACCATGGAAAAGATATTGGACTGCTACCTAAGAGAGGAGGTAATCTCTAATACTCCACTATATAAGCTACAATTTGCCTATCAAAAAGGGAAATTTACAGTCACAGCACTGCACACAATTGTTCGTGATATTGAAAAGGCACTAGGCCTAAAGGAGGTAGCCGTCTGTGCATTCATGGACATTGAGGGTGCTTTCGACAATGCGAACTTTCAAGCAATAGAACTGGCACTCTCCAACAGGGGAGCAGATCCAGCAATAGTAAAATGGGTAAGCAATATGCTAAACCAAAGAATAATCACAGCCTCTTTAGGGCAAGTTAACATGAGTGTTACAGAGGTAAAGGGATGTCCGCAGGGGGTAGTACTATCACCACTGCTATGGTCCATACTAGTTGATAACCTAATACAGATCCTTAATAATAAAGGATACAAAACAATTGGATATGCAGATGACATATCTATAATAATCCAAGGCAATCATGAAAGGACTATTGGAGACCTGATGCAAGATGCCTTAGACACAACATGGGAGTGGTGCAGGAAAGAGGGGCTATCAATCAACCCCACCAAAACCACTATTGTCCCCTTCACCAGGAAAAGGACATTTGATATCCCAACATTAAAAATACCCTTACATGAAGAGGTAAAATATCTAGGTATCATCCTGGATAAAAAACTCACCTGGGAGGCACACCTTAACTCGGTAATAAAAAAAGCCACGAAAAACCTTTGGACTACAAAACAACTTCTGGGAAAATCCTGGGGTCTGAGCCCCAAAATGACCTTCTGGATATACACCCAAATGGTTAAACCCATCATACTATATGGGGCATTGGTATGGTGGGGAAAAACAAAACAAACAACAGCCAAATTAAAACTGTACAAATTACAAAGGATGGCATGCCTAAGCATCACAGGGGCTATGAGAACTACCCCAACTGCTGGCATGGAAGCGCTGTTAAATTTACCACCGCTACACCTAGAAATACAAGAGGAAGCTGCAAGGCAAGCACTCTCAATCCATGCAAATGAAAAATTCAAACCAGCAAATCTCACTGGACACCTAGAAATTCTAAATTTGGTCAAAGATGCTATGCACATGACCCAGGCAAGTGACCACACAGACTCAGTACTCAATTTCACCAAGAGGTACAATGTCATATTCCCATCAAGGGAGGAGTGGAACGATAGCCCAACATGGCTACACGATGATTCGCAAAAATGGTATACAGATGGATCCAAAACGTTCCAGGGGGTAGGAGCAGGAATAGTGGGACCTAGAGCACACAAATCAATAACCCTAAGTGCAGATACCATGATTTTGCATGCGGAGCTCTATGCTATAATGGAAACAGTGGAAATCTTATCTAAAAGAGGACTTAAAGGAGTAAAAATTAAAATACTCTCAGACAGTCAATCAGTCCTCAAAGCTCTTAAAAGCTACACATTTACATCAAAAGTCCTTATAGAGTGTAACAACGCACTCAACGAACTGGCCATCCACAATCAGGTCTCTCTGATTTGGGTGCCAGGTCACGAAGGACACGAAGGTAACGAAAAGGCAGACCTTTATGCCAAAAAAGGGGCTGAAGGATCTTTTATTGGACCCACCCCCACCTTTGGCTTTAATAAAAACAACATAAAACAAGAGACCAAAAAATGGATCCAACATAAAATCAGCGAATATTGGAATGGCATTGACGGCCTCGGTCACTCCAAAAAATTCCTGAGCTTTGACGCTAATAGAGGAAAAATTGCTCTTACCTTAAACAAAAAATGCCTTAGATCACCCTCTGGAGCATTAACAGGCCAGTTCGCCTGCAACAAACACCTACACAAAATAGGTATATCTAGCACGAGCACTTGCAGATTCTGCTGTGATGAAGAGGAGTCTATGGGACACTTAATCACCAACTGTGATGCATTAGGCCACAGGAGACACAGGATCTTAGGTTCCTATATACTAGAAGATGAAGACCTTCAAATGCTCTCTCCAAAGGAGCTGGTCCGATTCCTTGATATACTAAGTATACTAAATAATTAAGTACGAAGGGGCGCACAATAGATCAAGTTGGTCGCAGTGCATAAAGGCCTTAGCCTAACCCGTACAACCATTACATTACATTACATTAAATAAATAAAGAATGCAGCAAAAATAAAGAACCCTATTATGATGAAATTGTAACACAAACTGCATCATGGTAACTGTAAAACGTTTCGTAAGTTTTCGTCTCGATTGCATTACTGTCCATATTAGAGAAAGCCCAGTCTATGTGAGTTTTTCCTGAAGCGGTACTCTCATCTCTACGTAGAAGAGATTAAGCCGTTTTCCGTTAGGAAGTTTTCTACTTGGTCACTGTCACTGCTACGACATATATAAAAATCTCCTAATAGAACAATTCTCTGATTGACAGAACAATCTGCACTTGAAATATTTTGTAGTTCTATTTTTAATAATCCTGACGGAAAAGAGTTATTTCTATAAAGTATTAATTAATGGATATCTCTATATTTATATACAATGATTTCAAAAGTGAATTTACCATCCTGTAATTTCTTTGCTATATAAATACTGAACTGAAGCTGCTAGCCCAATTTTGACATATATAATAATACCCTGTGAATGCCATCAGAAGATTATTCATAAGAATACAGGACGCTTGGTTAAAAAAATTAGAAAAACAACTGAATGTTTTGCTAATGATTTCTTGTTTTAACCCGCCATTTTGTAAACATTAACAATTTTACTATACTTTGAATGACATCAGACGATTATTCATAAAAATAAAGGACGCTTGGTTAAAAAAATTTTTAAAAATCTGAATTTTTGCTACTGATTTCATGTTATAATCCGCCATTTTCTAAAATAATTGACGCGTGCTTCAAAAAAAATTTAAAAAAAACAGAAAAACCGTATTATATCTAGACGACCCCATTTCTTTTGTATGACTTTATAAAGTCAATAAACTTATTTTTTTAAATTTGATATAGGACCAAAGTTTTAAGAGCCTATCTATAGCTCATAAATGCATCTCTAATTTTCTTATGTTTGGTTTGTGTTTTATACTATCACTCTGAAGCTTTATATGAAGTTTCGTTGACGAGGCTTGCATAAGGCCCCAAAAATGAGTACTGGTTAATTGTGGGCGTGGCAGTAGTAATAATGTGTCCATATTTTGCATGCATGCTTTTTCGGGACTAATACATCCTGCTACCAATTTCGCCCAAAAAACTTGTCAATAAGGGGCGTGGCTGTGAAAAGATTACACCCATTTTTTGTGTGCTGTTTAAAGTTGGTACCCGCAACTTTTCTGTGAAATTTCGTTTATAAATATTCAATAGGAACATAGTAATTGTTTTTTGGTGATTTTGGGCGTTGCAGTAGTAATAATCTACCCATATTTGGAATGCATGCTAGTACAGATCCAATGTGTACAGCTACCAAGTTTTTTTTTATATATCATCACTATAAGCATAGATAGGGTAATTATATGGGCTTTTAAGTGGGGTCCCCAAAGTTTATTATATGGGATAGGATACGCCTCCCATCCTTCATCTGATCGACCTCCATTCTTTGGAATGGCTATGTAGGGTCCATATACGTACTAATATATAATTTCGTCCAAAAATATTGTATAGGTCGTATGTTATAATAATATGTCAATAGTGGCTGGAAAAATAACACGCCCATTTTTTGTGTGGTGTTTAATGTTAGTACCCGCAACTTTTCTGTGAAATTTCGTTGATAAATCTTTAATAGGAACCTAGTAACGATTTTTGGTTAATTGTGGGCGTGGCAGTTGTATTATGATCTCCATATTCTGCACACACACTATTATGGACCCCATGTATATTTCTGCAAATTTTTATTCCGCTGGCATCAATGCGAGCATAGGTAGGCTAATTTTAATTTTAGACCCGAAAGTTCCCTATATCAAAAGTGGGCGTGTCTTTTCACTGATCAACCCCATTTATTGCAAATAGCTTTATAATGTCCACATGTTCCTTCAAGTAAAATTTCGTTCGTAAATCTCTATCAGATCTTAAGATACTAATATTTGTTAATAGTGGGCGTGGCAATTAATATATACCGCCCACTTTTTTCACAGTGTCTAGTAGGACCCACATCTACATAACTGCCAAATTGCGTCACGATTCCATAAATCGGACCGTAGTTAAAGTCATTTTAAAAAAGGTGAAACAACTTTCTTATATGGGAGGTAGGCGTGGTATTTCTCCAGACTATACTTTTGAAAAATTTCATTAAGAAAGCTCTAACGGTGTAGAAAAAAAGTGGCCACAGATGGACAGATGGACGGGCAAAATAAAAATTGCTTAGAGAGTTATTCTGATCATATCCGTGTATATACGAGTATGGCCATACCTATCACGCCTCCTTCTTGAAATTGCAACCCCTCTCAAAAGCACAAAATTAGTATACCCTATTTACCTTTTTTAAAGGTAAAGGGTACAAAATAAAAGTTCTAAAAAGTACATTATCAAAAAAAAACAAAAAAAAGTTCGAAAGATTACATTATCTAAAAAAGAAAATTTCTAAAGATTCAACTAGTTTTAAGTTTACAATATAAAACTGATCATTTTTTTTTTAAACAAGACTACTTTTTATTTTTTTCTTGTGCAACACTGCTCCTCTAAGAGGTTGATAGAGAGGGAAAAATACTATAAAGATCATAATTAAAAAATTATATTTATATTATAGGTGTCAGGGCATACATATTATGTAGCCGCAAAGTAGAACCACTCTTTTTCTTGTTCGTTTCTGACATATCTTTTTCTTTATCTATTATTATTTTCGGCAATCTTATAAAATAGGAAAATCGAATACTGCATGGGAAATGCTTTTATGCAAATGGTTTGCAAAAAACGTATATTGAAAGGCTAAGAAATCACAGTCGTTGTTGTATAGGCTGAATATATGTGTATATATATTAATATATTGTAGAATAACTATATGATCTAATCGTTGTTGTTTTGTTGCTGGTGGTGGTGTTTGTTATGCAGTCCTGCTGACATTGGAAGTGCTGTCTGTTTGTATTCGTTCTATTTATTCTATCTTCGTCTGTCTTACCATTTTGGAAGCGTGTTATTGGGCTTCTGTATGTAATCGTTAACTGTAAGTAATGAATTGTCAAACTAATCGACATTTGCATACTACCTCCGCTCGTCTCAAACTCCCATACAACAATTACGTAAAACGGGAATAGTAGGGCCATTTCTTCCAAAAAAAGTACTGGGTGCATTTTTAACATGTTTGATATATGTTTGATTCTTTATTGAAAAACGAAATGAATAGATAAAGTATAACAATATAAAATGATGCTTGCTGGTTACAATAAAAGAAAGAAGAATGTCGAAGAAAAGAAAAACGTGAAGAGCGAAGTGTTGCCACATATTTCCAACAGTCCTTCTCAACACTTTACATTTTTGTTTTTAAAAGAAACACATTTGATTTGAAAACTTGACATGTAAATTTTTAGTTAGCATATCTGACATCATTTCATTGGTTTGTACATAGTTCAAATTAATTTTATTATTACAATACAACTGCCGAATATGTTGATATTTTATGTCGATATGCTTGCTGCCTGCATGTTACGTCGAATTTTTGACCAAGCACTGGGCGCTAAGGTTGTCGTTAATAAGCATCAAGCTGGCTTGTTTAAAACCCATCTCCGCTAACAGTTTGTTGATATATACCGCTGCTGGCACATAGTAATTTCACAAGTTTCCCCAACGAGTTCAAACTACATCCCAAGAAAATGTGTCAGTGGACCACCGTCGACCACATCGAACTCGATTGAAATTTTGTATTTTATTTGCATCAACTCTGATTTACATGAGCTTGCTATAATCAGGTCAACGACGTATACGGCTATACTGTTGATCACGTTATCATGATTGTTGGTATACACACGGTTCGCTTAGACATGATGAAAAACCAAAAGCAGTGAGCAGTTTTGCGTTCCAGTCTCGACCGCTTTGCTTCAGTGCGTAAAGAGACCTTTTTAGCCCTAAAAACACGATTTGGATAACTGTTGTCGAGGAAACATTCCGGCTGCTGCATGTACACCTCATCATGAAGGTCACTGTTCAGATACGCGGATAAAACATCCATCTGATGCACGTAGAGACGATGTTCCACAGCTAATGCGACCACCATACATATTTTTGCCAACCTCACCACTGGTGAGAAAGTCTCAACGTAATTCACGCCATAACGTTGACTGCAGCCTTTCGCAACCAACCGTGACTTGAAACGCTGTATGCCACCATCCATTCGCGCTTGATGATAAACACCACTTACAGCCAATAGCCTTATGTCCACGCGGCAAGTAAACCAAGCTCCATGTATCATTTTTAAGAAGGGTTGCGTACTCCTTCCATCGATTCTTTCCATTCAACGGCATTTACACCACTAAGCGCTTCTTCAACATTATCCAGCGCATCCAATGCATCCACACTCATCACACCTAGCATATGTACTGCTTTCCAGAACGCAATAACCTCGAACGTCCAAAGCCAGTTGCTTCAACAATTTCTTAGCCATTTTCGTCACCGTCGCCAACTTCTTTAGTCTCGCTTATGTCACGACTTTCACTATTATCGTCACCACCATCGCTTACACCCACAGCAATATCAGCACTCGCCGAACCACTTTATGCAACAATAGCAGCACCGTCTGCCTCAGTTAAACTTGTGGGCCAAAATACACCTTCCAGGTCATTTACTAACATATTTGTTTCACGTTCTAGACAAACTTGAGCTTTTTCTTCAAATATTATCTCGCCACTAACAATGATTTTTCAGCTTGTTGGATCGAAGAAGCGATAAGCTTTTGCCACTTCAGAGTGGCAATCCTTTCCCTTCGCACGGAATTTATTTGAATGCGTTTTCTCAAGAAAAATAGCAGTTGAACCAAAAACCTTAAAATGAGCCACTGAGGGCTTTGACCCAAAACGGACTTCATGCGGTGTTTTATCGACGAGGATTTTTGTTACGGTTTTATTTCTCAAATATGCAGCAGTCTTCACTGCCTCCGCTCAAAAAGATTCGTCAAGCTCAGCATGAACCAACATGGTCCTTGCCATCTTCACCAGTGTTCTGTTGGCTCTTTCCGCTACGCCGTTATGCTGCGTCGTGAATCGAACTGTAACTTGTCTTTTGATTCCATTTTGCTTTAAAAAATTTTCAAAAAATCCTCCGACATGTTCGCAACCATTGTCACTACTTAAAATTTTAATCTTACGACCGGTTTGCTTTTCAGCCATGGCTTTATAGTCTTTAAATGCATCGAACACAGCATATTTTGTTTTTGGGAAATACACTGTCATATATCGAGATTTATCGTCAATAAATGTAGCAAAATATCGCGAACCGCCGTTTGACTTTTTATTTATTGGACCGCAAACGTCGCTATGTACTCCCTCCAGATTGTCTTTTGCTCTAGTTTCGGATGTGTGTGGAAACGGTTTGACACTTATCTTACTTTTTACGCATGTTTCACACAACATTTCATTCGGTACTTTACCAAGCTTCCAACCGCTCACCGATTGATTATTCGACATTTCTTTCAAGCAAAAGTTTATAAGGCCATAGCGATTGTGCCATTTTATCTCCGTATTGACATCATTTTTCCGCACCGACAGGTTAATGCATTTATCTGTAATGTCTTCGTACAAAAATAACCCACTATTGTTGAACGCTTTCAACACAACACAATTCTTGTTATTTTTTATTTTAACACAGGCATTCGCTAAAACCACCGAGTTTCCAGATTCAATCGCTATACAGATATAAAATTTGATTTTAATTCTGGAGTACATTCTTTAATGTGACCATTGTGCCACCTATATCGACGTCGCCGCGGCGAATTGAATTAATGCACTCTGTTACAGATTGTCTAAGAAAATATGTGTTTTATATTATTCTTGATTCCTTTTATTCCAAGTTTCGTTTTTGTGTTATACTATATACATGTTTCTCTTGTTTTTGGGAGTTTCCGGTTTTGGTTGAGTTTAGAGGAGACACGCGAAATTAGTCTTAGATGAAAGTTGGTAAAAATTAACTGAACAGTACACTTGTTAAATACAAACAATCTCTTGGTTTTTTTTATTTGGACAATTTTTCCAAACATTGGCATCCCTTCCGGGGACCTGCTCCCTTTAAGAAAAAGTGAAAAAGGAATCTACTTCCAAACTAAAAAAAAGGAATCTACTTCCAACCGATCGATTCAATTGAACCTGCTTCCTTACGCGAGTGACTACAACCTAAACCCTATTCCGTGCGTGGCGTGACGAAGAGAGTCCACCTCGACCGGCTGTGATAAAAATGTTCAAAACAAGGGAATCTATTTCCACAATGGGCTCCAAAAAATCTTATCCGTGCGGGTTCAATCTATTTGACAAAGTGACCGCAGTGCGTGTGCGCAACGTTGTTCTCCAAAGTTGAACATTTGCATGGGTAGAGTGGGACAACTTTTCCTCATGTCGCGAAAGCCCTAACCTCAAACTTGCGCAATCACATTTTCGTAAAAATGTCTAAGGGCAGAGCAGTCTCGGTTTAGCGCGTCGCAGCGACGTCTGCAATATCCGTCTCTTTCGAACATATAACACCAACAAGTTCAGCTGGAACAACAGGGAAGAAAAAACAAAATATAGCAAAGTGTGAGACGTGCGCGCAGTTAAGATTTTCGTTTTTTCCATTCAAATCTTTCTGTGTTACTTTCATATTATGCTTTCTTTTCGGCATTTTTTTTAATGTTTGCTCTAAAAGGAGAAAATAATAAATTTCGACGACTATTTTGATTCTGTTTCGAACTGTGAAATTTGAAAAAAACTTTTAACATAATTTGAATTACATAACCGGCATTAAAATCGGAAAGAGTTGGACAAGTTAAAGCAGCTGAAGACAAGTGAAGCAATTATCACCAAATTTGCCGCAAATACGCGAAAAACTGCTAAAGTAAAATAAACCAAAGGGTTTTTCACTGCACGCAGACAACTTCTGGAACAATATAGCGCAAAATATATGGCGCTCTCCAACGAAGTGAGCTTAGAAACTGATTTCAAAGATAAATCTACTGAAGTGCATTTAGTCGAGTATGATGACGTTGAATGTACTTACGCTGAGGCTATGGGTGATTTACATGAGTTACTAGACTTGATCACACCACCAGCGAGCTCCGTGGATGCTACGCAACAACAATCATCATTTGTCGTTCACCATAGCCCAGCTCAGAGGTTACCTCGACTGAAGATTCCTCCATTCGACGGATCCTTTTTAAAATGGTATCCATTCAAGGATCTCTTCACGTCTGTGGTCATAAACAACACATCACTTGCAAACATTCAGCGGTTGCAGTATCTTAAAGATAGCCTTACCGGTGCAGCAGCGCACGCACTCGAGAATATAACAATGACTGATGGAAACTTTTCCATTGCTTGAGAGTTGCTGAGAAGCAAGCACGAGAATAAGCGCTTCATCTTTAACGCGCACTTAGCTGAAGTTAGACACCTACCAGCCGCTCAAACGGAAAGCGCAGCTAATTTACGAAAGTTGCTCGATGGGGCCATCTCAGCGGTTTGCGCGCTAGAACAACTGAATCGCCCTGTTGACCACTGGGATGATTGGCTAGTGTTCATGATCGTCCACAAACTGGACCCAGTTACTAGAAAAGCCTGGGAGCTTTCCCTCCCTTCTGGTGACGAAATGCCTACTTTCGATAAACTTAAAGAGGTTTTAGAGAATCGTACTCGATCTCTAGAAATTTTCCAGAGCTCTCTGGATGCGAAGCCTGCCTTCAAAGATACAGCTCTATCTAAAAATAAACAACACCATGGAGTTAAAAATTATCATGCCGCCCCTGGACCCTGTCCTGGGTGTGCCGGCAAATACATCATAATGTTTTGCGAAGATTTTATTGAAAAGTGCAACATGTGTCTCAACTGTTTGAGATATGGGCATCAACAGTCAACATGTTCATCAAATCGACGCTGTCAGCATTGCAACGAAATGCTTCACTCTATCCTGCATGAATATTTCAGCCCTAATGTCAGCACGAGCCCATCAACGTATACAGTTCCTAAACCGACAAACGTATGTTGTGAGTTAGAATCAAGCTACCTACGCGTAGTTGGCTCACAGCAACGGCACCAATTAAATTCATTAAGAGAGCACATATTTTTAGGGTGCAAATATTGTAAATAGTAGTATTTAAGCATTAATTATGATGTAAACTTTTAGGGTGTCACAGTTCCGCAGTCAAGCTAACGAGGGGCATTTAGAATGCACCGATGACACTTTTACTTCAGTAGGTCAGTGGGCTTGACCAACTGACACCAAATAACAATTGCGTCACTGGAACACCAGAAAAGTCAAGACGTAGACTGTAATGTTTATTTGTAAATAGTATATAAGAACTAGTATTTTAAGAATAAAGTTCTTGTTGTTTTAAACCCAAAATAGTGCAGTGCTCATTTAAGAAAGTGATGTAGGTTTACAGGTTCCCGCGCACGACAAGCCGCGACAGGACAATCCAGAGGACGTTCCCGAGGACAAGCAGATAAGAACCCCAACGTTTTGGCGCAGCCGGTCTAAAGGACCTATTGGAGTAATCCCAGGGCAAGGAACCCTGAAGCAGAGAGGCATCCTGCAACGAATTCGAAGGACCTCATCTAAGGACACCGTGGAAAAAAGATGTCATCGGAAAAAATTTTGGTGAGTAGAGTGTATATTAGCGTAAACTAAGTAGATACTTCTGCGACCCTGAAGGCGCCGTAGCGCTGGTCAAAGAAGTTGCAACATACAGGCGCGTTTGCGCTGTTGGACGCAGCTTTGAATGGCAACCATAAACCGTCAGTATGATCGGACGGTCTATGCATGTTCATCCTAGCTGTGAGGATTTTTTCTGTAGGGGATTTGAGTTTGTTTGTCGTGAGGGACATTTATATGGTTTATTAAGCTATGTCATCTATATTGGAGACATTTAAATTATTTTTATATTGTTTAAATTCAGATGTTCTAAATTTATGTTGTTTGAAAACAAACATAGAACATTTGATTTAAATATTTAGCATTTTGAGCTTAGGGTATTAGGAAAAAATATTTCAAGAAGTGTTTACAACACGTGTTGTTGCATCAAAGATTTTCTAGTTCGGAAACTATAATTTGCGTAGCAATGTTGAAGATAACAGTTAAATGCTATTATTATGTGGCGCATACGTTACGGGTTTATTTTTAAATATGGATTCAAATTTCCGGGAATGAATCAAGACACTTTTGCCGGTAAATCAAATTTCGGTTTTTACAAACATATGGCCTTTTCTATGGATTCTTGGGAGGATTAAAGATGGTGAGAGGAAATCAAGGAGTATCTGTGAGGAAGCCAAGGACCAATTTGCATTGATGGAAGGACTTAATGGACGCCGGTAGACAGCGGAACTTTGTGATGCAAAACAAGTATAGCAGAATATGTATATAAAGATAGAATTAACGGTGGAATGTTTTTTTTTTAATAACTCTGTTTTGAATCATTAAGTAAGATCGAATAAAATATTGTAACAAGTTTTAACAAATATTGGATTTTTATTTGTAATTGGGATACGCCATCTGTTCTGGAATTTGGGATATGACGAAGGAAGCGCAAGGATTACTGCTGATGCAGGAGCAAATTGGCGAAGCAATTGAAAAATTGGTCCGTAATTTTAAGAAAGACGGCAATTTACGTAAGGACAACGCGTATTACCGCAAGCGAATAACTCAGTTGCAAAAATCTAGGGACAGAGTTCAACAATAATCACGGACTGTTGTTGCCTTACGCAGTTGAGTACGGCAAGGGAAAATATTTTGCGGAAAATTACGCAGACTATGTAAATAGTCTGGTCAACGAATGGGCAGATACATTTAGTTCTGAATTAGAAGGACTAGGGCAACAAACAGTGAGTTTGGTTTCGCCAGACGAGGAAGTAAGGAACAGATTGAAATCAATGCAGTCAGAGGTGGATCTGTTTACTGGGAAAATAATTGACCAGTTCGAAGCGAGTACGAGCAGGGAAGAAGCTCAGGAATTGTGGAAGCAGGCGAATGCCGGAGGGGCTGTGTCACCATTAGAAGTAGCGGATCAAGCCTTTACGGCAATCTAAAAAAGAACAGAAGAAAAGTTGTTCAGTTTTCATAAGAAAGCAGAAGATTGGAGAGCACAAAAAGAGTATCTTGAGAATAAGGTAAAGGAACTTTCTCAGAGATTGTCGGAAACAGAGGAAGCAGCACCGCTGTTGGAGAAGGAGTGTGCAGGATTGAAAAGAGGACGGGCGACCAATAGCAACTCACATAGAAAGGAGAGATCAAAATCAGCATCGGCTGGATTTACACAGACAGTATTAACATTGCCTCCGGAAGTACGTTGGCCGGAATATTTAATACCAGAAGGGATAAGCCGCATGGTAAAGCCAAAATTAGTACTTAATGAAGAAATGCAAGCGGATTTTTTGTTTGGCGCATCTGAAATCGGTGTCGAGCCTCTTTCTCCGGGAGGCCCGATAAATAATAAAAATCAGGGATATCCGCCAAAGGAGCCGGAAGCAGTACCCGTGCAGCAAAGTTCCGATACTGTGGGCAGTATTTCGCCTGAACGAACAAACGATCGAAGACTAATTAGTTTGAGTCCGTCACTGGCCAATTACCTCTCAGATCCGGGAGAAGACAATTTGGAAATTCCCAAAGAGATTAATAAAGCTAAGGTTTTACCAGCAATTGAGAAAACACAAAGGAATAAAATGGGCATTCTGGAAGTTGCTCATGCGGTGGAGAAGTTGGTGCCCATGTTCTCAGGAGTCGAGTTGTATGATCTGAGAACTGAGATCCGGCGCTTCAAAGAAGGTTGTGAGCTAGTACAACAGAGTGTTCCGGAAGCGGAAGGGGAACACTTAATAAAGTGTATTAGGCAAAGAACCACGGATGATGCGTTTGATTTACTGGTGCATAGCTCAGTAAGCACCCTGGCAGAATTATATGCACTTTTGGATAGGACGTATTTAAAACAAAAGTCGTATGACTATCTCGTTCAGGAAATTCAGGAATTAACTCAGACACCGGGGGAGGAATTGAGAGCCTGGGGACGAAGGCTCCAGTCTCTGGGGAGCGCTGCTGAGACGGAAGCCAACAGGCAGCTTCCAGAAAATGTTGCAGCATACAAGGCTCAAGTAGAACGGACTAGATTTCTGTGTTCAAGGCAGGCCTGATAAATAGGGACTTAGCTAATTATACTCTTACTCTCACGCCGAGGAGCATGACAGAACTAGTGGAAGCGGTCTCTTTAGCTGAAGAAGCAATACAACAGCGAACAACAACAGGTGGAATCTGCTGGACGAATGCTCCTGCAGAGGTAGGAACAGTACAGCAGCAAAACAGATGTGGAATTGGTAGATTGATGGGTCAATTTAAACAACAGAGAGATCAAGATTTCCTGGTTGAGAGGTTCCAGCCAAGGAAACCCATTTGCTCATTCTGTCCTAAGCCAGGGCACACAAGGGATGAATGCGTTACACGCAAAAACACACCCTACTGTATGGAGTGTCAAACTTATGGTCATGAGGCAAGTAGACAGTGCCAAGGAGACACAGAATGGAGTCAGAATAGAAGGCAGCCAGCTACGAGGCACCCAGTTCCACCCTTGAGGGACAGCAGGGGTAACTTCAGTAGTCCCCGAGTTAATTCAACAGAAGGAATTAACCAAGGAAGAAATCCTTTCAAAACTGGGAGTGGTCAGCAGCGACCAAACTGGGATTCCAGAAGTGAACAAAGGATAAGCAACACCAAACAGGGGTTAAGATGCTTCTCATGTGGATAGATGGGACATCGGGTAGCGGAATGCAGGGATAGACAATCCCAACAAAGGAACCAGGGGAACTTCCAGCGGCATAGTCGAGGCCAGTAGACTGGAAAGCCAAAAGAAAGAGAGCAATAATTAGGCCAGAAGTACGTGGGACTAGTAATGTAGGAACTACAGTCCAGGAGAAGGAGGAGCAAGAGGCTCTCCAGTATCACGAAGAGTTAGGGAGTGGATACACGTCCATATTGGGAACAAAAGGAGGTTGCTTCGCTATGAGCAGGATAGGTGATGCCTTCATCGAGATACCCTGCGAGGAGGCAGCGAGTGGAAAGCTAGTGCTATTAGTAGATTCAGGGGCGGACACTAGCCTCGTAAAATCTAGTGTTTTACGAAAGGGGCTAGACATTAATCAAATGGACGTAAGAACGCTTAACGGGAGCGTTTAGAGGGTGCATTAGGAAATTGGGGTCTCTCAGTATAGGGCACAGTGGAGTTAAGGGTATGAGTTTTAGAGTGCACGCAGTGGAAGTGGATAGGAAAGGTATCCCGGCTGATGGGATAATTGGCCGCGATAATCTTTGGGGACGCACCATACTGGATGCGCTTGACAAGCAGTTATCATTTTATGATAATAATAAGAATAGAATCCTCACTCTTCCATTAAAGTCATGGCAGGAAGGAACCGTGAGTAAGGTTAAGAATAGTATGGAGGTAGTAAATGCAAGGTCAACAAGAGTAGTCACTATGCATGTAAATACGAAACTTAGGACTGTTGTTTTGCACAAGCAGCAGCTAGCGGAGGGCGTATATATGGGGGAGACCATAACGCACGTTGACAAGGGTAAGGTGTACGCTTGCGTACTCAACGCATCGGAAAAGGACTACCTGATGGATGAGGATTTTAGGCCTAAGTTCACTAGTTACGACAATTTTAAGGAACCGAGTTATAGATCGGTTAATCAGATTAAACAAGTTGATATAAGAAAAAGAATGGAGAGAGTGCTAGAATCACTGAAGTTAGACCCAAGCGTAAACTCAGAAGAGAAAGCATCAATAGAAGCCATTTGTGCGTCATTCCATGACATATTTTTGCTGGAAGGAGACCAGTTAACGTATACACCAGAGGTAGAGCATGAAATACCTACTAGGGTGGATCAAGCACCAATTAACCAGAAGCAATACAGATTGCCACAAGCTCACAAAGATGAGGTAAATAGGCAAGTGGAAGGAATGTTAAAAGATAACATAATTTCACCGAGTATCTCGCCTTGGAATTCACCAATAATTTTGGTACCAAAGAAGGGAGGTGCTCAGGGTCAGAAGAAGTGGAGAATGGTCGTCGATTTTAGGAAATTGAACGACGCCACTATCAAGCAGGTGTTCCCGATACCAAGGATAGAAGAGATTCTGGATCAATTGGGGCATAGTAGATATTTTTCTACGCTTGATTTAGCGAGTGGCTACCACCAAGTTCTGGTGGATACCCAAGATAAGCAGAAAACCGCGTTCAGTACCGGTTTAGGGCATTATGAGTTTAATAGAATGCCGTTTGGATTAACAGGAGCACCGGCTACCTTCCAACGGCTAATGAACCATGTGCTAACAGGCTTACAAGGGTTAGATTGTTTTGTGTATCTCGATGATATTGTGATTTATGGGAAGAACTTGCAGCAGCATTCGCAACGCTTGTGCAAGGTGCTCCAGAAATTACGAGAACACAATTTGAAATTGAACACGGAGAAGTGTCAATTTTTGCGAAGAGAGGTGGTTTATTTAGGCCATCGTTGCTCAGAGGCAGGAGCACTGCCTGACCCGCAGAAGGTGGAATGCGTTAGAAATTTAGCGGTTCCAAGCAATCGAAAGGAAGTGCAAGCATTCCTAGGACTAGTGAACTATTATAGAAAGTTCGTGGAAGGACTAGCCGGAATTGCGTTGCCAATTAACAAGTTGCTACGAAAAGAGGCAAAGTTCGAATGGACAGAGAGATGTCAGCAAGCATTCGAGAGGCTAAAAGAAATAATTAGCTCGCCACCAATTTTGGCATACCCCGACTTTGAGCAAACTTTTTTGTTGACCACTGATGCTAGCAATGAAGCATTAGGGGCAGTATTGTCACAAGGGGAAGTCGGTAATGACCGACCAATAGCATTCGCAAGCAGAGCGCTTAGCGACACGGAGAAGAGATACTCCAGAATAGAAAAGGAATTTCTAGCCATAGTATGGGCTACGAAGAATTTTAGAGCATATCTGCTAGGACGCCCATTTAGGATATATACTGATCACCAGCCGTTAAGAGGCATAGCCAATTTGAAAGACCAAACGTCTAGGCTAGCCAGGTTCAGACACAAATTGTCTGAGTATGATTTTGAAATCATATACACACCTGGGAAAAAGAATCTGAATGCGGATGCACTCAGCAGAGTACCGCAGGCACAGAAGGTATCAGTAGTGCAAACGAGGGCCAAGGCACGGTCAGATAAGGAGAAGGCCGAGAGAATTCAAGGGGATAAAATTGATGCAACAAGAAATGTTAGCAATGCAGGTGACGCTGCTAATGAACAAAGAGCCAGTAGTGTGGAATGGCTGGAGGATAAAAAAGATATCCAGGCGGTGTTAAAGGGTTTCCATGATTCACCTCTAGGTGGACACCAGGGATTCTGGAAAACCCATGACAGAATTAGGCGAGTATACAGATGGAAAGGTATGCTCAAAGACATAAAAAAATATGTAAAGAGTTGCCCAAAGTGCCAGGCCAACAAAAGTTCAAGGCTAACAAAGATACCAATGGTGTTAACTGACACACCAAAACAACCATTTGATAAAGTTCATATGGATATTGTAGGAATTTTACCTGAGACAGTTTCGGGAAACAAGTACATATTGACGTTCCAAGATAATTTCTCAAAGTATATGGTGTGCGTGGCTATACCCGATGCGGAAGCAGGTACGGTAGCCAAAGCATTATTTGATGAAATTATAGCACGATACAACATACCTAAGGTTTTGATAACCGACAATGGTTCCAATTTTGTATCGAAATTATTCTCAGAAACTTGTAAGATGCTGGGGATAAAGAAGTTGCACATAACACCATATCATCCACAGGCGAATGGCTCATTGGATAGTAGTCATCGACCTCTGGCCGAGTACTTGCGCAGTTTTGCCAAGGAAGACGGCTCGAATTGGGATCAATGGTTGACCACTGCAATGCATGTACACAACAATACTGTGCATGTATCAACGAAGCAAACTCCGTTTAGAACACTCTACGGGTTTGATTTCAACATGCCAGCGAATTTGAAGCGCAAATGTGCGCCTGTATACAATGCTGATGACCCGAATAAAGTGCAAAATATCAGTTACAGCGAGCGCACGAATTGGTCAGAGAAAACCAGGATTGTGCTAAACGAGTAGCCAGGGAAGCCTATAACAAGGTATTAAATCCAGTAATCTTTCACGTGGGTGACCAGGTACTAATGAAGAATCAGGCTAGGAGAAAGAAATTCTCACCTGTGTGGATAGGTCCGTATGTAGTAGCAGAGATCCGAAGCCCAGTTACAACAGTCGTAACGATTAAGGGAAAAAATAAAAAGCTGCATAATAATTTGTTGAAATTATTCCACATTAGACCACACAACTAAATACATGTGTTAGCAGTGTTTTACAAGTGTAAACCCAAGAATAACAACGTAAACATGTACGTGTGTGTATCAAATAACACACACAGCTCCGATTTTCAAAGTCAAGGCCAGCAGAAGTGTGCCAATTAAACTCGAGCAAGTAAAGTTGACGTAATAAAAATGTGCTTATTATGCAGTATTGCCGAACGAAGCACAGTAGGGAAAAATATTTTTTTAAATATTAAATGATAAATATTGCACGTAATTAAAAAATAAAATAAAATAATAAGACAGTAGTGGGTAAGTAATATAAAACTTCGAATATGTACATACATACATACGGCAGTGTATGCACTGAAATTCGACGCATGAGCGTTAACGCCAGACAACGGAACTGCTGGTGAAGTAAGTATATATACGAGTATGTATATATGTGTATAAGATAAATAATAAATGTACGAATGTATATTTAAAGAAGTAAGTATTCTAGTTAATAGGAATGGGTGTGTGCGTATGTATATTTTTGCAGATACTGCAGTCGGATATGTGTAAATATACTCGTACATAGGTTTTTACTGTTTATTGATTAGGAAATTAGCGTATGGAAATTTTAATAAATGTATATGTTGGGATATAAAAAAAAATGTATAGTTAATTGGGGAAAATAACATTAGCAATTAATTCTAAAGCGTCTCGAATGTATGTATGTAGCCATATACGAGCTAATTACAGGATGGAAAATAGAATCGCTAATGGATATATACATATCAGGCTAGAAGTAAATTTAAATAAAAAGTAATTGTATGCGATGAAAAATTGAGTCATGCAATGGACAATGTGTTCACATAAACGGGTTTATCTTAAATATTCTGGTTTATGTCAGGGGGCAAAAGAATTTGCTCAAAATTGAAAAATTTAAAAAGATATATCAAAAGAGAAATGATATGAAAGGAATAATGAATTGTCTAAAGAAAAGAAAAAATAAATAATGAATTTAACTTTTATATACTCGCTTATGTAAGAGGCACTAGTTTTGCCAAGAATTGATATAAAGAAAATTTTTTTTTGGGCGGCATATAATTTAATTAGAAAATAATTGTTATGTATGAAGCAAATTCTTGTAAAATGTATATATTTGAGAAGGATTTAAAGTTTGAATGCCGCCAACTATTGTAAGAAAATGTATCATAGTTAATTAATAGTATTTGTAAAGGAAATAGTTTTTGTTACTTGTTTAAAGTTTGTTTGTTAAGACGTAGTAGATAAGCGATATATACATTTAAATCCAATTTACTGTTTACGTTAGGAAAAATATTAAAATTTGAATGAATATAATAGCTAGTAAGAATAATTAAAACTCGGCAAGTCCGATACATGATTAAGCGTATTGTTTTTAGATATTAAGGCTTTGGCGAACAAACAAGGACATGTGGATGGTTCAATATTGTGCAGCATGAAACTGGAAGGGGCTTCCTGCAGCGTCGAAGACAGAGTAAGATGTTAACCAACATCCAGGAGACCGGCAGATGAAATGCACGAGCAGCGGACAAAAATCTGACCAAATGAGAAGAAGTAAGAGGACGTAGAAGAAGAGTGATCAGTAAGCCGCAAAGGAAGAAAGACGAGTTTGGCAACGATGATATCCAGAGATAATTTTTGGGTTGGAAGAAAATGAAAACGAAATTAGTGAGAATTCATTTTTATATGAAAGAGTGGAAGAGCTTCCAACTTCCCATGTGCGAGATGACTACGATTTAAGCTTATGAGAAAATGGAGATGGTATCGGCTGAATACAATAGTCTCTATCTGACAAGTAAAAGTCTAATAATACTTGAGTTTTATTGCTTAACTGACGAAATGGCATAAAAATACTAACATGTGCGTTGTCCGGATAAAAAAATCCAACGTGTCTGCCATTATTAAATATGTCAGTATGTATATTGTATTATTGTCTAGGAAGAAGAAGAGGTAATTTTAGCCAAAACCCGAGGTTACTCCGTAATTTCACCGAGAAACGGCTACAATAACAATAACAGCCACAACTACCATCGTTCAATTAACTTCGCAGAATAATCTCCTGGCGCATAAAATCGTTTTAACCACGAAAAGATCAAACATAACATAGCCAAGCTTTATCGGCTAAACTTCGTAACGTTTTATCCAATGAGAAAATATCCATTGTCACTCACTAAGCGAATATCGAATATTTATTTTGACTTCGTCAGAAGCGCATCTAGTCGCACAACCTTGCATCATCTTGGCACGTACCGATCCAGAAAGAAGGGAGGGGTATGCAGAGTTCATCGAAGGACTTCACTGTGACAACTGGGTCGTCAACTGGACCAGCAGGTAGCAGAGGGCGCAGTATAATATAAGGTTTAAGTATAGAATATAATTGTGTTATTGTTTAGATGTTTGCATATACGCCAATGAGAAAAGAGTCAATGAAAGACCAAATTATAAAAAGGGGATTATAAAAAAAAATAATGATGGATAAAAATAAGAAAAAAACAAAAACAAAGTAAAGAAAAAAATAAAAGAAAGAAAACTACAAAAGAAAATAAAAGCTAGAGAAAAAGAAATATATGGAAAAGAAAAGAATAAAAAAAAAACCGTGATAGAACCCAAATAAGGCGATTTCATGGAAAAAATAAAACAAATTATATATATGTACTATAGAGTAAAAAACAGTGCAAGAAAAATATTGTAGAGATTTTATGGAAGTTAGTTGCACTAACTTCTTTCAGAAAGAGGGGAGGGATGTTGTGAGTTAGAATCAAGCTACCTACGCGTAGTTGACTCACAGCAACGGCTCCTATTAAATTCATTAAGAGAGCACATATTTTTAGGGTGCAAATATTGTAAATAGTAGTATTTAAGCATTAATTATGATGTAAACTTTTAGGGTGTCACAGTTCCGCAGTCAAGCTGACGAGGGGCATTTAGAATGCACCGACGACACTTTTACTTCAGTAGGTCAGTGGGCTTGACCAACTGACACCAAATAACAATTGCGTAACTGGAACACCAGAAAAGTCAAGACGTAGACTGTAATGTTTATTTGTAAATAGTATATAAGAACTAGTATTTTAAGAATAAAGTTCTTGTTGTTTTAAACCCAAAATAGTGCAGTGCTCTTTTAAGAAAGTGATGGAGGTTTACAGGTTCCTGCGCAGGACAAGCCGCGACAGGACATTCCAGAGGACGTTCCCGAGGACAAGCAGATAAGAACCCCAACACTTAAATGCAAATAACGCTACGATTTTCAACGATTCATCACCAAAATCCATTCCTAAGCTTTCACCGGTGCTACTAGGAACAGCTTTAGTTTCAATAGTCTCCAACAGTGGACACAAACTCACGCTCAGGGCATTACTCGATAGCGGAGCTGACGCGTCATTTATAAGCGAATTTGCTACGAAACAATTACAATTAACACGAGTGGCCACTCATATTCCAGTGAATGGTGCCAGTGGCAGTAAAATCGCACTCGCGCGAGGTATCGTTGAGTTCAGGATCAAATATCTTAAATCATCATCATTTGAGGCTACATGCGTGGCATTAGTTCTCCCTCGTGTTGGGAATCTTATTCCAACATTCCGAATTCCACCTAGTCAACTTATCAACTTTCAAGAGCTTGATTTGGCAGATCCCAGGCTTAATATTCCAGGAGGCATTGACCTTATTCTGAGTGCTGCAGACTATGCCGTGATACTTAAGATTGATGTTAAACGGAGTAAAGTCAACAACATCGTTGCTCAAAACACTCATCTGGGATGGGTTGTGTTTGGTGGTCTCACCTCGAAGCACAAGCTTGCAGCAAACGAACAAGCATACAATTGCAACTTCACTATCGTCAACCTGGATGAATCTCCCCGTAGATTTTGGGAATTGGAAGAGGAAAATTTGAGTCCTGCACTCACAAAGGATGAACGCGCTTGTCAAGAATTCTTCGAATGTTATCCTATATTACTACCAAAGATCAAGCTTTTGACTGCACTACTCATCAAAGACGCACATCAACGAACGCTACATGGAGGCATACAAGCAACGTTGCAGTTCCTTCGCAGACGATGGTGGATTATCAACGGCCGCACTGTGGTCAAAGGAATAATTCGAAGCTGCATCCCATGCTTACGCCAATCATATGCGTCGCTCTCACAAATTATGGGAAACTTGCCATCTGAATCCTTGCCCTCCTACACACCGGTGTGGACTATGCCGAGCCCTTTATCGTTCGCATTTCCAAGGGTCGTGGAAACCGAAGTTACAAAGGTTACGTCGCACTCTTTGTTTGCCTGCCAACCAAACCGATCCACTTGGAGCTGGTAAGTGACTTGACAGCAGACGCCTTCATCGCCGCAATGAGCAGATTCATTTCAGTGCGTGGGATCTGCTCCGATATTTACAGTGATCACGGAACGAATTTTATTGGCGCGAACACCTTTCTAAAAGAAGAACTACACGCTTTTCACGCCCAACAGAGAGCAGCTGCACTACATGTTTCTAAGCTTGGCGTGAACTGGCACTTCATTCCCCCAGCTGCCCCTAACTTTGGGGGGCTCTGGGAAGCTGGGGTGAAGAGCATGAAGTATCACCTGAAACGGGTA
The DNA here is from genome assembly GCA_920105625.2 of Clusia tigrina. NCBI lineage: Eukaryota > Metazoa > Arthropoda > Insecta > Diptera > Clusiidae > Clusia > Clusia tigrina. Next base: position 317,227,938 of record OV050030.1, read on the forward strand.
GCTGGTGACACCACGCTGACGTTTGAAGAGTTTTACACGGTGCTGAAGAAAATAGAGGCATGCCTTAACTCACGGCCGTTATCAGCTTTAACTGATGATCCCACTGACCTCACGGCTTTGACCCCCGGCCACTTCCTCCCGAGTTGAACTCTTACATCGCTACCAGAGCCTTGCAGCCTAGATTTGAAACCTCAACTGCTGAGTCGATGGAAGCAGCTCAGCCAAATGCATCACGATTTTTGGCGCAGATGGTCGCTCGGCTATTTACACCAGCCGCACACCCGACCTAAATGGCAACAACAGGAAAAGAACATTGCCGTTGGTCGACTGGTCCTACTCCGCGATGAACATTTGCCCCCAAATCAATGGGCCTTGGGTCGAATCGTCGTTTCCAGGAGAAGACGGGCAAATCCGGGTTGTCACTATCAGGACCAAGGACACTGTTCTCAAGCTCCCAATTTCCAAGGTTTCGTTGCTTTCGATCGAGCCTCAACCAGATAACTCATCCGCATCCGGTGGGCGGTCCTCGGACTAAGGGGTCGTCGCAGAGTTTGGACGAGGTGGGCGGAAATGTTACAGATTGTCTAAGAAAATATGTCAATGCAGCCCTCTTTTATATTATTCTTGATTCCTTTTATTCTAAGTTTCGTTTTTGTGTTATACTATATACGTACATGTACATGTTTCTCTTGTTTTTGGGAGTTTCCGGTTTTGGTTGAGTTTAGAGGAGACACGCGGAATTAGTCTTAGATGAAAGTTGTTAAAAATTAAGTGAACAGTAAACGTGTTAAATATAGACAATCTCTTGGTTTTTTTTATTTGGACAATTTCCTCAAACAGACCTGTTAACCCTTTGGCATACTTTATTTGATATGTGTAGTAGTTTCTTTTCCTAGAATCGAAATCTTTTATCAATATTCGAAAATTGCATTCTTCATAAATTTGAATCCTGGTCTCATTTATGGTCCCTTTTAACAGAGGAATAACATGAAATTGTCCATTACCTACAAGTACTCCCAGGCGCCTGTCTAAGGTGGTTGAATTTTGTTCTCTCAAATATATTGGAGGAGGTTTCGCAGTCTTTACCGGTTTGACTGGGTCTTCATCTTTATCAGTTAAGAGAGCAAAACGGTTTGAGTTGACAATTTCCGTACCAGCAAATTTTTTTGATTGATTTCCTGGCAATATTGATTTCGGGCTTCTCTGTCTTTTTGTGACTGTGATGGAACGATCGATACCGGTTTGAATTTAATTTTGCTCGGTTAATATAACCTATAGACCCAAGGTACTTATGGCATCTTAAAGTTGTCCACCTTTCGGTGAGACAAAGCGGGATCCCCCGAAAGAATGCTTTGTTTTAAAATCACCGGCTACAATGGACATCTTCCCGAGTGACTTAAAAAAGCATTAGAAAGTTATAGACTCAATGGCAAATCTGGGTGGACAGTAGATGGCGGATATGGTGATATTTCCTTCTAATAGTTTGATGTTAGTTGCTTGCAAGTAGACTTCGCTGACGTCTTCAAGGACCACATGCTTAATTCTACTACGTATAAGTATTCCACTTCCTCCGCCCGCTCTATCCTTTGGATGTTTTGAATCGTAATTGTATATCCTATAATTCTAAACTTGTTTCTTGTTGTTAAGTGGGTTTCAAATATTAGCATTATATCTACTTTTTGAGCTTTCAGAAAGTCAGCAAGTTCCAATTTATGGTGCGTGAGACCGTTTGCGTTCCAAAATCATAATTTCAACATACTTTGGAAATATTTTTTTGCAGGAGCGACTCTTGCGGTTTCATCATTTGTTGTATCGTAGTAATCATACCTTTCATAGATGTCATAAATGTGTTAAGAGTTTGCATTAGTTTCTGCTGGTCAGTATTGAATGTGCCACTTGATGTAACACTTTGTTGTATAGCACGTTTGGCAACATCAGAGTAACTTTCGTGCTAGTAATTCTCGTGTAAGGGACCAAAAGTAGTTTGTCTTTGTCCTCGGTCATTTTGATGAGTAGCTAGATGTCGATTTGAGCATGATCGATTGCTCCACAGTGAGCAGCCGATCATCCTTGCGTACAGGGAGCAGCCTCTATAATTTGCCGTATGATTACCTCCGCAATTACTGCATTTTTTCACTGTGTGATCTCCGTTTTTTATCACAATCTTTAGATGCATGCATATCTCCACATATCAGACAGACCACACATAGAGTACAGTATACTTTAGTGTGCCAATATTCCTGGCAGTTATGGCACTGAACCGGACCAGTTTTCTTTCTAGGCTCTTCTACTGTAATTTTGCGGTGCATCAGAAACTTTAATGCATAGATGGGGTGAGATTCACCTTTTTTCAATTTAAATTTCTCTGGTTCAAGTTCTAGTTTAAATAAGGGTTGTGGCACTTTGCCACGATTGCGTATGTTGGAAACGGATTTAACCACATATTAGAAAAGCTGTAATGTTCATTGCCAATAGAATTCTCTATGCCTTTGACCTGTTACAGATTGTCTAAGAAAATTTGTCAATGCAGCCCTGTTTAATATTATTCTTGATTCCTTTTATTCTAAGTTTCGTTTTTGTGTTATACTATATACGTACATGTACATGTTTCTCTTGTTTTTGGGAGTTTCCGGTTTTGGTTGAGTTTAGAGGAGACACGCGGAATTAGTTTTAGATGAAAGTTGTTAAAAATTAAGTGAACAGTAAACGTGTTAAATATAAACAATCTCTTGATTTTTTTTATTTGGACAATTTCCCCAAACACACTGGTTACCCGTTAACAATATTTTTTCTTTTATTTCTTTAAAATTTGAAAATAAAATTCGGTCGCCACACAAATCTGCAGACGCGCCGCTATCTACACACCAAACGCGATTTTGACATTTTATGTCTGTATGTGTTGCAGCTAGAGCCATAAAACACGAACGCTCGTAATGTTTCCCATTATTGTTTTCCCGCTTGCTTCCAGTCTCTTTTGGTTCAGTACAATTTGCGGCGAAATGCCCGCGTCGACCGCAATTGAAACACTTTACGTTTTTGTTGTTCTTGTCCGCATTATTTGCAAAGTTTGCTTTTTTACGGAAATTTCCACTAGTGCCCGCGCGCACCTGCATACGAGTTTCTGGCGCATTCTCGATTTTTCCTTCAGTTGCCTTCTTCCGTGCACCCTCTTTCAGCAATTTCACTTTTAAACTGTTTATCGTGGGCAATACATCCCGCATTTCCATGGACACCACAAAATGTTCAAATTGCTTACGCGAACTCGATAATAAAATGATTACTACCATTTCATCAATCAACGACACTTCATTTTTGGTAGGCCTTCTACGATTTTGCTAAAATCATGTAAACGATTTGGCACACTAGCACCTTCCGCCATATTCAAATATAAAAGCTTTCGGAATAACACCTGTTTATATACCGATTAGTTGGTGTTAAGAGTGGGAATTCTTTTATTTCACCTTACTTTTGATGGGTCCTGATGGTTACACCACACCCTTGTTTTGTGGTTATGAAATAGCCTAGGTGCAAAACCAAGACTAATATTGAATGAAGATACTGGTGCTTATAACCAGATCTTCGATATTTGTGTGGAAAGTAGCCTAGGTACAAAACCAAGACTATTGTTGAGTGAAGGTACTAGTGCATATAACCAGTCCTCCGGAATGACCAATTCAATAAAACACTCGTTGATAGGTTTCAAAGATCTGATCCATATTTAATAACTTCACTTAATTTATACTATTACAATTGAACCATTATTGCTTACTTAGATATTTTACATATAAAATAAAACATAAACAAGTAATAAAAAGGTAATGCAAAAAAACTACAATTAATGTGCACAAAGTGCTGATGCACGTGAAAATTCGGTGTCAGCGATTTGCGATGTCGTTGGCCGCAGTCAAGGGCGTGCATTGCAGCGGTTGTTGATTTCGCTTAGAATGCAACATTCTCCCCCTCGTTGAACAGCGGTTCAACATTTACAGTAAAGTTTGGTTCGCCGGGTGTCGACAGAATTTGTGATTCACTGATATTCAGTCTCTTTCGTGGTGCTGGTTTCGGTTTCCTTGTTTTGTGTATTCGCCATGCGATTACAATTGTAATTATAACGATTCCAAGGACTCAAAGATAACTGACGGTATAATGGTGAATATGATGGTAGCTTATGTCATTGGGTTTAAGTTCTGAAAACTGATTATGCAACCGCGTTGTTTCTCCCAAGTTGGATACGAAATGTGTTGGCTAATTTGATAAAGGCGTTAGATGCTTTATCAAAATAGGTTCTGGTAGGCTCGCAAGTCGTGTATAAGCCATTTTACGCGTACTTTCGTAGCTTTTGTGGCCTTGAATAAGTATTTGGCCTTCCTTGATAAAGCAGGTGTCATCAAGCTCCAAGAGTCCGGCGCCATCTAATGCTAGTTGTGAGATGTTGTTGTCACATATCACGTTGATTGAGGACATCTTGTTTACCCCATAAATCCACTGGTTTCCGTTCTGCAACTGATACCAAACGGAATCCGAACCAGCTTGGTGGAGATGACAGCTCTCGGATACTGCTAGATGATTAAATATATCCATTTCACATCTTCCGAATTCAGCGCCTGATTTATAAATGGGATGACGATGGTGGCATAGATAGTTGGTTCGTTCTACCTTCATACAAGCGGACAACTCATCATTGAATGGATAATATTGATCCCTGTGAAGGCTTATAGCCAAGATTTTCATAACTGGTTCGATGAGAATTAGAGTTGAATTTATTGATGTAGGAATTGAAGTTAATTTGTACAGGTCGTACTTCTCAGTATCCACTAGTGGCAATCGGAGCCGAAAGAGCACATAGTTTTTGTGAATGGTGCTTTCGATTTCCATTGTCTTGTAGTATTCCAGAATATTGCCTTGAGCTAGTGATAACCGAAGACCTTCGTGTAGATGTGTCTTGATCGTTGCGAGTTCTTGCTGAAGTTGTGGAGGCGACACCAGTAATGGATTTATCTTGCCATGATGTGTGTCAGTAATACTCTCAATTATGGCCATCTGCATTTGTTGAAATCCTTGCATGGTTATATCTAGTTCTATAGCTAGCGCATAGTATAGCTTGGAGAGTACTCCATCCAATCCCAACTCAGTAGCACCAACATGAAGTGCATCCAGGCAAATCTTCACCATGCTAAGGCTGCAACGGCCGAACTTAGCAGAAGGTTTGCCTGTGGAAGCACCAACATAGGACTTATCCAGGAGCCCTGGATACATAGAGGCAAGCTAGTAGGCCTCAAGACACCAAACACACAGGTATTCTATGACGTGGGTGCAATCAAACCAAGGGCTGCACTTATCATTGATACCAACATTAAATATCTGACATTTATAGAGTTTATGAATGGCGACACAGCAGCAGTACTCGTCGAAGTGGATGCAAATGGTAAGAAAAGAGAGGCTGTCATAGCCTCAGCTTACTTTCCAGGAGACACCAACGAAGCACCACCACCGAATATCATAGATCTAGTGAACTACTGTAAGACACACAACAAGACGTTAATCATTGGTTGCGATGCAAATGCGCACAATACAATCTGGGGCAGTACAGATACAAACACAAGAGGTGAGTCGCTCCTAGAATTTTTACTACAAACTAACATAGCTATTGCAAACAGGGGCAATAAACCCACCTTTGAAAATGCCATACGACAAGAGGTTCTTGAATTATCCCTCATAACAAATAATTCCCTTGATATGATCACAAACTGGAGAGTCTCTGATGAGGACTCAATGTCTGATCATAAACATATTCTCTTTGAAATCATGGGGTTAAATAAGAGCGTAATGCTCTATAGAAGCCCTAAATCAACAAACTGGGATAAATACTCAGAGTGCTTAGAAACTAAGCTAACCAGAAGCATGCTTCACATAAGATCGACAGAGGAATTGGATGCATCAGTTGAAGCTCTGACTGACTCCATTATATCCTCATATCACGAATGTTGTCCACTCAAGACAAAAAAAAGAGGGTCCCTTGGTGGAACAAAGAACTAGCTAATTTGCGTAAAATAGCAAAGTCTAAATTCAATGACGCAAAGAAATACAAAACATGGGACGAATATAAAAAATCCCTGACACTATACAACAAGGAACTGAGGAAAGAATAGCCAGAATACAAAAATCACTGTGCAAGGGGGTAATTAATCCAATTGGCACTCTAAAGGCACCGGATGGTACTTTCACAAACACTTTTAATGATACACTAGAGCTTCTTCTTAAAACTCATTTCCCTGATTGCCGGCCTAACACAACCACCGACAACGATCATGGGGTGTCAGCGTACAATCTTCAGAATAGTACAATTTGAAAGGGTTGAATGGGCAATCAACTCTTTTAAACCCTACAAATCACCTGGACCTGATGGTATATTTCCAGCCCTACTTTCAAAAGGGACCAGGAGATTCATACAAAATTTTGGTTCAAATCTTTAGATCTACTTTAATATTGGGATATGTTCCTAAGGTTTGGCGGGAGGTTAAGGCTATATTCCTACCAAAGGGTGGAAATAAACCAACCGAATCTCCCAAATCCTACAGGCCAATCAGTCTAACGTCCTTCATGTTAAAAACCATGGAAAAGATATTGGACTGCTACCTAAGAGAGGAGGTAATCTCTAATACTCCACTATATAAGCTACAATTTGCCTATCAAAAAGGGAAATTTACAGTCACAGCACTGCACACAATTGTTCGTGATATTGAAAAGGCACTAGGCCTAAAGGAGGTAGCCGTCTGTGCATTCATGGACATTGAGGGTGCTTTCGACAATGCGAACTTTCAAGCAATAGAACTGGTACTCTCCAACAGGGGAGCAGATCCAGCAATAGTAAAATGGGTAAGCAATATGCTAAACCAAAGAATAATCACAGCCTCTTTAGGGCAAGTTAACATGAGTGTTACAGAGGTAAAGGGATGTCCGCAGGGGGTAGTACTATCACCACTGCTATGGTCCATACTAGTTGATAACCTAATACAGATCCTTAATAATAAAGGATACAAAACAATTGGATATGCAGATGACATATCTATAATAATCCAAGGCAATCATGAAAGGACTATTGGAGACCTGATGCAAGATGCCTTAGACACAACATGGGAGTGGTGCAGGAAAGAGGGGCTATCAATCAACCCCACCAAAACCACTATTGTCCCCTTCACCAGGAAAAGGACATTTGATATCCCAACATTAAAAATACCCTTACATGAAGAGGTAAAATATCTAGGTATCATCCTGGATAAAAAACTCACCTGGGAGGCACACCTTAACTCGGTAATAAAAAAAGCCACGAAAAACCTTTGGACTACAAAACAACTTCTGGGAAAATCCTGGGGTCTGAGCCCCAAAATGACCTTCTGGATATACACCCAAATGGTTAAACCCATCATACTATATGGGGCATTGGTATGGTGGGGAAAAACAAAACAAACAACAGCCAAATTAAAACTGTACAAATTACAAAGGATGGCATGCCTAAGCATCACAGGGGCTATGAGAACTACCCCAACTGCTGGCATGGAAGCGCTGTTAAATTTACCACCGCTACACCTAGAAATACAAGAGGAAGCTGCAAGGCAAGCACTCTCAATCCATGCAAATGAAAAATTCAAACCAGCAAATCTCACTGGACACCTAGAAATTCTAAATTTGGTCAAAGATGCTATGCACATGACCCAGGCAAGTGACCACACAGACTCAGTACTCAATTTCACCAAGAGGTACAATGTCATATTCCCATCAAGGGAGGAGTGGAACGATAGCCCAACATGGCTACACGATGATTCGCAAAAATGGTATACAGATGGATCCAAAACGTTCCAGGGGGTAGGAGCAGGAATAGTGGGACCTAGAGCACACAAATCAATAACCCTAAGTGCAGATACCATGATTTTGCATGCGGAGCTCTATGCTATAATGGAAACAGTGGAAATCTTATCTAAAAGAGGACTTAAAGGAGTAAAAATTAAAATATTCTCAGACAGTCAATCAGTCCTCAAAGCTCTTAAAAGCTACACATTTACATCAAAAGTCCTTATAGAGTGTAACAACGCACTCAACGAACTGGCCATCCACAATCAGGTCTCTCTGATTTGGGTGCCAGGTCACGAAGGACACGAAGGCAACGAAAAGACCTTTATGCCAAAAAAGGGGCTGAAGGATCTTTTATTGGACCCACCCCCACCTTTGGCTTTAATAAAAACAACATAAAACAAGAGACCAAAAAATGGATCCAACATAAAATCAGCGAATATTGGAATGGCATTGACGGCCTCGGTCACTCCAAAAAATTCCTGAGCTTTGACGCTAATAGAGGAAAAATTGCTCTTACCTTAAACAAAAAATGCCTTAGATCACCCTCTGGAGCATTAACAGGCCAGTTCGCCTGCAACAAACACCTACACAAAATAGGTATATCTAGCACGAGCACTTGCAGATTCTGCTGTGATGAAGAGGAGTCTATGGGACACTTAATCACCAACTGTGATGCATTAGGCCACAGGAGACACAGGATCTTAGGTTCCTATATACTAGAAGATGAAGACCTTCAAATGCTCTCTCCAAAGGAGCTGGTCCGATTCCTTGATATACTAAGTATACTAAATAATTAAGTACGAAGGGGCGCACAATAGATCAAGTTGGTCGCAGTGCATAAAGGCCTTAGCCTAACCCGTACAACCATTACATTACATTACATTAAATAAATAAAGAATGCAGCAAAAATAAAGAACCCTATTATGATGAAATTGTAACACAAACTGCATCATGGTAACTGTAAAACGTTTCGTAAGTTTTCGTCTCGATTGCATTACTGTCCATATTAGAGAAAGCCCAGTCTATGTGAGTTTTTCCTGAAGCGGTACTCTCATCTCTACGTAGAAGAGATTAAGCCGTTTTCCGTTAGGAAGTTTTCTACTTGGTCACTGTCACTGCTACGACATATATAAAAATCTCCTAATAGAACAATTCTCTGATTGACAGAACAATCTGCACTTAAAATATTTTGTAGTTCTATTTTTAATAATCCTGACGGAAAAGAGTTATTTCTATAAAGTATTATTAAATGGATATCTCTATATTTATATACAATGATTTCAAAAGTGAATTTACCATCCTGTAATTTCTTTGCTATATAAATACTGAAGTGAAGCTGCTAGCCCAATTTTGACATATATAATAATACCCTGTGAATGCCATCAGAAGATTATTCATAAGAATACAGGACGCTTGGTTAAAAAAATTAGAAAAAAAACTGAATGTTTTGCTAATGATTTCTTGTTTTAACCCGCCATTTTGTAAACATTAACAATTTCACTATACTTTGAATGACATCAGACGATTATTCATAAAAATAAAGGACGCTTGGTTAAAAAAATTTTTAAAAATCTGAATTTTTGCTACTGATTTCATGTTATAATCCGCCATTTTCTAAAATAATTGACGCGTGCTCCAAAAAAAATTTAAAAAAAACAGAAAAACCGTCTTATATCTAGACGACCCCATTTCTTTTGTATGACTTTATAAAGTCAATAAACTTATTTTTTTAAATTTGACATAGGACCAAAGTTTTAAGAGCCTATCTATAGCTCATAAATGCATCTCTAATTTTCTTATGTTTGGTTTGTGTTTTATACTATCACTCTGAAGCTTTATATGAAGTTTCGTTGACGAGGCTTGCATAAGGCCCCAAAAATGAGTACTGGTTAATTGTGGGCGTGGCAGTAGTAATAATGTGTCCATATTTTGCATGCATGCTTTTTCGGGACTAATACATCCTGCTACCAATTTCGCCCAAAAAACTTGTCAATAAGGGGCGTGGCTGTGAAAAGATCACACCCATTTTTTGTGTGCTGTTTAAAGTTGGTACCCGCAACTTTTCTGTGAAATTTCGTTTATAAATATTCAATAGGAACATAGTAATTGTTTTTTGGTGATTTTGGGCGTTGCAGTAGTAATAATCTACCCATATTTGGAATGCATGCTAGTACAGATCCAATGTGTACAGCTACCAAGTTTTTTTTTATATATCATCACTATAAGCATAGATAGGGTAATTATATGGGCTTTTAAGTGGGGTCCCCAAAGTTTATTATATGGGATAGGATACGCCTCCCATCCTTCATCTGATCGACCTCCATTCTTTGGAATGGCTATGTAGGGTCCATATACGTACTAATATATAATTTCGTCCAAAAATATTGTATAGGTCGTATGTTATAATAATATGTCAATAGTGGCTGGAAAAATAACACGCCCATTTTTTGTGTGGTGTTTAATGTTAGTACCCGCAACTTTTCTGTGAAATTTCGTTGATAAATCTTTAATAGGAACCTAGTAACGATTTTTGGTTAATTGTGGGCGTGGCAGTTGTATTATGATCTCCATATTCTGCACACACACTATTATGGACCCCATGTATATTTCTGCAAATTTTTATTCCGCTGGCATCAATGCGAGCATAGGTAGGCTAATTTTAATTTTAGACCCGAAAGTTCCCTATATCAAAAGTGGGCGTGTCTTTTCACTGATCAACCCCATTTATTGCAAATAGCTTTATAATGTCCACATGTTCCTTCAAGTAAAATTTCGTTCGTAAATCTCTATCAGATCTTAAGATACTAATATTTGTTAATAGTGGGCGTGGCAATTAATATATACCGCCCACTTTTTTCACAGTGTCTAGTAGGACCCACATCTACATAACTGCCAAATTGCGTCACGATTCCATAAATCGGACCGTAGTTAAAGTCATTTTAAAAAAGGTGAAACAACTTTCTTATATGGGAGGTAGGCGTGGTATTTCTCCAGACTATACTTTTGAAAAATTTCATTAAGAAAGCTCTAACGGTGTAGAAAAAAAGTGGCCACAGATGGACAGATGGACGGGCAAAATAAAAATTGCTTAGAGAGTTATTCTGATCATATCCGTGTATATACGAGTATGGCCATACCTATCACGCCTCCTTCTTGAAATTGCAACCCCTCTCAAAAGCACAAAATTAGTATACCCTATTTACCTTTTTTAAAGGTAAAGGGTACAAAATAAAAGTTCTAAAAAGTACATTATCAAAAAAAAACAAAAAAAAGTTCGAAAGATTACATTATCTAAAAAAGAAAATTTCTAAAGATTCAACTAGTTTTAAGTTTACAATATAAAACTGATCATTTTTTTTTTAAACAAGACTCCTTTTTATTTTTTTCTTGTGCAACACTGCTCCTCTAAGAGGTTGATAGAGAGGGAAAAATACTATAAAGATCATAATTAAAAAATTATATTTATATTATAGGTGTCAGGGCATACATATTATGTAGCCGCAAAGTAGAACCACTCTTTTTCTTGTTCGTTTCTGACATATCTTTTTCTTTATCTATTATTATTTTCGGCAATCTTATAAAATAGGAAAATCGAATACTGCATGGGAAATGCTTTTATGCAAATGGTTTGCAAAAAACGTATATTGAAAGGCTAAGAAATCACAGTCGTTGTTGTATAGGCTGAATATATGTGTATATATATTAATATATTGTAGAATAAATATATGATCTAATCGTTGTTGTTTTGTTGCTGGTGGTGGTGTTTGTTATGCAGTCCTGCTGACATTGGAAGTGCTGTCTGTTTGTATTCGTTCTATTTATTCTATCTTCGTCTGTCTTACAATTTTGGAAGCGTGTTATTGGGCTTCTGTATGTAATCGTTAACTGTAAGTAATGAATTGTCAAACTAATCGACATTTGCATACTACCTCCGCTCGTCTCAAACTCCCATACAACAATTACGTAAAACGGGAATAGTAGGGCCATTTCTTCCAAAAAAAGTACTGGGTGCATTTTTAACATGTATGATATATGTTTGATTCTTTATTGAAAAACGAAATGAATAGATAAAGTATAACAATATAAAATGATGCTTGCTGGTTACAATAAAAGAAAGAAGAATGTCGAAGAAAAGAAAAACGTGAAGAGCGAAGTGTTGCCACATATTTCCAACAGTCCTTCTCAACACTTTACATTTTTGTCTTTAAAAGAAACACATTTGATTTGAAAACTTGACATGTAAATTTTTAGTTAGCATATCTGACATCATTTCATTGGTTTGTACATAGTTCAAATTAATTTTATTATTACAATACAACTGCCGAATATGTTGATATTTTATGTCGATATGCTTGCTGCCTGCATGTTACGTCGAATTTTTGACCAAGCACTGGGCGCTAAGGTTGTCGTTAATAAGCATCAAGCTGGCTTGTTTAAAACCCATCTCCGCTAACAGTTTGTTGATATATACCGCTGCTGGCACATAGTAATTTCACAAGTTTCCCCAACGAGTTCAAACTACATCCCAAGAAAATGTGTCAGTGGACCACCGTCGACCACATCGAACTCGATTGAAATTTTGTATTTTATTTGCATCAACTCTGATTTACATGAGCTTGCTATAATCAGGTCAACGACGTATACGGCTATACTGTTGATCACGTTATCATGATTGTTGGTATACACACGGTTCGCTTAGACATGATGAAAAACCAAAAGCAGTGAGCAGTTTTGCGTTCCAGTCTCGACCGCTTTGCTTCAGTGCGTAAAGAGACCTTTTTAGCCCTAAAAACACGATTTGGATAACTGTTGTCGAGGAAACATTCCGGCTGCTGCATGTACACCTCATCATGAAGGTCACTGTTCAGATACGCGGATAAAACATCCATCTGATGCACGTAGAGACGATGTTCCACAGCTAATGCGACCACCATACATATTTTTGCCAACCTCACCACTGGTGAGAAAGTCTCAACGTAATTCACGCCATAACGTTGACTGCAGCCTTTCGCAACCAACCGTGACTTGAAACGCTGTATGCCACCATCCATTCGCGCTTGATGATAAACACCACTTACAGCCAATAGCCTTATGTCCACGCGGCAAGTAAACCAAGCTCCATGTATCATTTTTAAGAAGGGTTGCGTACTCCTTCCATCGATTCTTTCCATTCAACGGCATTTACACCACTAAGCGCTTCTTCAACATTATCCAGCGCATCCAATGCATCCACACTCATCACACCTAGCATATGTACTGCTTTCCAGAACGCAATAACCTCGAACGTCCAAAGCCAGTTGCTTCAACAATTTCTTAGCCATTTTCGTCACCGTCGCCAACTTCTTTAGTCTCGCTTATGTCACGACTTTCACTATTATCGTCACCACCATCGCTTACACCCACAGCAATATCAGCACTCGCCGAACCACTTTATGCAACAATAGCAGCACCGTCTGCCTCAGTTAAACTTGTGGGCCAAAATACACCTTCCAGGTCATTTACTAACATATTTGTTTCACGTTCTAGACAAACTTGAGCTTTTTCTTCAAATATTATCTCGCCACTAACAATGATTTTTCAGCTTGTTGGATCGAAGAAGCGATAAGCTTTTGCCACTTCAGAGTGGCAATCCTTTCCCTTCGCACGGAATTTATTTGAATGCGTTTTCTCAAGAAAAATAGCAGTTGAACCAAAAACCTTAAAATGAGCCACTGAGGGCTTTGACCCAAAACGGACTTCATGCGGTGTTTTATCGACGAGGATTTTTGTTACGGTTTTATTTCTCAAATATGCAGCAGTCTTCACTGCCTCCGCTCAAAAAGATTCGTCAAGCTCAGCATGAACCAACATGGTCCTTGCCATCTTCACCAGTGTTCTGTTGGCTCTTTCCGCTACGCCGTTATGCTGCGTCGTGAATCGAACTGTAACTTGTCTTTTGATTCCATTTTGCTTTAAAAAATTTTCAAAAAATCCTCCGACATGTTCGCAACCATTGTCACTACTTAAAATTTTAATCTTACGACCGGTTTGCTTTTCAGCCATGGCTTTATAGTCTTTAAATGCATCGAACACAGCATATTTTGTTTTTGGGAAATACACTGTCATATATCGAGATTTATCGTCAATAAATGTAGCAAAATATCGCGAACCGCCGTTTGACTTTTTATTTATTGGACCGCAAACGTCGCTATGTACTCCCTCCAGATTGTCTTTTGCTCTAGTTTCGGATGTGTGTGGAAACGGTTTGACACTTATCTTACTTTTTACGCATGTTTCACACAACATTTCATTCGGTACTTTACCAAGCTTCCAACCGCTCACCGATTGATTATTCGACATTTCTTTCAAGCAAAAGTTTATAAGGCCATAGCGATTGTGCCATTTTATCTCCGTATTGACATCATTTTTCCGCACCGACAGGTTAATGCATTTATCTGTAATGTCTTCGTACAAAAATAACCCACTATTGTTGAACGCTTTCAACACAACACAATTCTTGTTATTTTTTATTTTAACACAGGCATTCGCTAAAACCACCGAGTTTCCAGATTCAATCGCTATACAGATATAAAATTTTATTTTAATTCTGGAGTACATTCTTTAATGTGACCATTGTGCCTCCTATATCGACGTCGCCGCGGCCAATTGAATTAATGCACTCTGTTACAGATTGTCTAAGAAAATATGTGTTTTATATTATTCTTGATTCCTTTTATTCCAAGTTTCGTTTTTGTGTTATACTATATACATGTTTCTCTTGTTTTTGGGAGTTTCCGGTTTTGGTTGAGTTTAGAGGAGACACGCGAAATTAGTCTTAGATGAAAGTTGGTAAAAATTAACTGAACAGTACACTTGTTAAATACAAACAATCTCTTGGTTTTTTTTATTTGGACAATTTTTCCAAACATTGGCATCCCTTCCGGGGACCTGCTCCCTTTAAGAAAAAGTGAAAAAGGAATCTACTTCCAAACTAAAAAAAAGGAATCTACTTCCAACCGATCGATTCAATTGAACCTGCTTCCTTACGCGAGTGACTACAACCTAAACCCTATTCCGTGCGTGGCGTGACGAAGAGAGTCCACCTCGACCGGCTGTGATAAAAATGTTCAAAACAAGGGAATCTATTTCCACAATGGGCTCCAAAAAATCTTATCCGTGCGGGTTCAGTCTATTTGACAAAGTGACCGCAGTGCGTGTGCGCAACGTTGTTCTCCAAAGTTGAACATTGGCATGGGTAGAGTGGGACAACTTTTCCTCATGTCGCGAAAGCCCTAACCTCAAACTTGCGCAATCACATTTTCGTAAAAATGTCTAAGGGCAGAGCAGTCTCGGTTTAGCGCGTCGCAGCGACGTCTGCAATATCCGTCTCTTTCGAACATATAACACCAACAAGTTCAGCTGGAACAACAGGGAAGAAAAAACAAAATATAGCAAAGTGTGAGACGTGCGCGCAGTTAAGATTTTCGTTTTTTCCATTCAAATCTTTCTGTGTTACTTTCATATTATGCTTTCTTTTCGGCATTTTTTTTAATGTTTGCTCTAAAAGGAGAAAATAATAAATTTCGACGACTATTTTGATTCTGTTTCGAACTGTGAAATTTGAAAAAAACTTTTAACATAATTTGAATTACATAACCGGCATTAAAATCGGAAAGAGTTGGACAAGTTAAAGCAGCTGAAGACAAGTGAGCAATTATCACCAAATTTGCCGCAAATACGCGAAAAACTGCTAAAGTAAAATAAACCAAAGGGTTTTTCACTGCACGCAGACAACTTCTGGAACAATATAGCGCAAAATATATGGCGCTCTACAACGAAATGAGCTTAGAAACTGATTTCAAAGATAAATCTACTGAAGTGCATTTAGTCGAGTATGATGACGTTGAATGTACTTACGCTGAGGCTATGGGTGATTTACATGAGTTACTAGACTTGATCACACCACCAGCGAGCTCCGTGGATGCTACGCAACAACAATCATCATTTGTCGTTCACCATAGCCCAGCTCAGAGGTTACCTCGACTGAAGATTCCTCCATTCGACGGATCCTTTTTAAAATGGTATCCATTCAAGGATCTCTTCACGTCTGTGGTCATAAACAACACATCACTTGCAAACATTCAGCGGTTGCAGTATCTTAAAGATAGCCTTACCGGTGCAGCAGCGCACGCACTCGAGAATATAACAATGACTGATGGAAACTTTTCCATTGCTTGAGAGTTGCTGAGAAGCAAGCACGAGAATAAGCGCTTCATCTTTAACGCGCACTTAGCTGAAGTTAGACACCTACCAGCCGCTCAAACGGAAAGCGCAGATAATTTACGAAAGTTGCTCGATGGGGCCATCTCAGCGGTTTGCGCGCTAGAACAACTGAATCGCCCTGTTGACCACTGGGATGATTGGCTAGTGTTCATGATCGTCCACAAACTGGACCCAGTTACTAGAAAAGCCTGGGAGCTTTCCCTCCCTTCTGGTGACGAAATGCCTACTTTCGATAAACTTAAAGAGGTTTTAGAGAATCGTACTCGATCTCTAGAAATTTTCCAGAGCTCTCTGGATGCGAAGCCTGCCTTCAAAGATACAGCTCTATCTAAAAATAAACAACACCATGGAGTTAAAAATTATCATGCCGCCCCTGGACCCTGTCCTGGGTGTGCCGGCAAATACATCATAATGTTTTGCGAAGATTTTATTGAAAAGTGCAACATGTGTCTCAACTGTTTGAGATATGGGCATCAACAGTCAACATGTTCATCAAATCGACGCTGTCAGCATTGCAACGAAATGCTTCACTCTATCCTGCATGAATATTTCAGCCCTAATGTCAGCACGAGCCCATCAACGTATACAGTTCCTAAACCGACAAACGTATGTTGTGAGTTAGAATCAAGCTACCTACGAGTAGTTGGCTCACAGCAACGGCACCAATTAAATTCATTAAGAGAGCACATATTTTTAGGGTGCAAATATTGTAAATAGTAGTATTTAAGCATTAATTATGATGTAAACTTTTAGGGTGTCACAGTTCCGCAGTCAAGCTAACGAGGGGCATTTAGAATGCACCGATGACACTTTTACTTCAGTAGGTCAGTGGGCTTGACCAACTGACACCAAATAACAATTGCGTCACTGGAACACCAGAAAAGTCAAGACGTAGACTGTAATGTTTATTTGTAAATAGTATATAAGAACTAGTATTTTAAGAATAAAGTTCTTGTTGTTTTAAACCCAAAATAGTGCAGTGCTCATTTAAGAAAGTGATGTAGGTTTACAGGTTCCCGCGCACGACAAGCCGCGACAGGACAATCCAGAGGACGTTCCCGAGGACAAGCAGATAAGAACCCCAACGTTTTGGCGCAGCCGGTCTAAAGGACCTATTGGAGTAATCCCAGGGCAAGGAACCCTGAAGCAGAGAGGCATCCTGCAACGAATTCGAAGGACCTCATCTAAGGACACCGTGGAAAAAAGATGTCATCGGAAAAAATTTTGGTGAGTAGAGTGTATATTAGCGTAAACTAAGTAGATACTTCTGCGACCCTGAAGGCGCCGTAGCGCTGGTCAAAGAAGTTGCAACATACAGGCGCGTTTGCGCTGTTGGACGCAGCTTTGAATGGCAACCATAAACCGTCAGTATGATCGGACGGTCTATGCATGTTCATCCTAGCTGTGAGGATTTTTTCTGTAGGGGATTTGAGTTTGTTTGTCGTGAGGGACATTTATATGGTTTATTAAGCTATGTCATCTATATTGGAGACATTTAAATTATTTTTATATTGTTTAAATTCAGATGTTCTAAATTTATGTTGTTTGAAAACAAACATAGAACATTTGATTTAAATATTTAGCATTTTGAGCTTAGGGTATTAGGAAAAAATATTTCAAGAAGTGTTTACAACACGTGTTGTTGCATCAAAGATTTTCTAGTTCGGAAACTATAATTTGCGTAGCAATGTTGAAGATAACAGTTAAATGCTATTATTATGTGGCGCATACGTTACGGGTTTATTTTTAAATATGGATTCAAATTTCCGGGAATGAATCAAGACACTTTTGCCGGTAAATCAAATTTCGGTTTTTACAAACATATGGCCTTTTCTATGGATTCTTGGGAGGATTAAAGATGGTGAGAGGAAATCAAGGAGTATCTGTGAGGAAGCCAAGGACCAATTTGCATTGATGGAAGGACTTAATGGACGCCGGTAGACAGCGGAACTTTGTGATGCAAAACAAGTATAGCAGAATATGTATATAAAGATAGAATTAACGGTGGAATGTTTTTTTTTTAATAACTCTGTTTTGAATCATTAAGTAAGATCGAATAAAATATTGTAACAAGTTTTAACAAATATTGGATTTTTATTTGTAATTGGGATACGCCATCTGTTCTGGAATTTGGGATATGACGAAGGAAGCGCAAGGATTACTGCTGATGCAGGAGCAAATTGGCGAAGCAATTGAAAAATTGGTCCGTAATTTTAAGAAAGACGGCAATTTACGTAAGGACAACGCGTATTACCGCAAGCGAATAACTCAGTTGCAAAAATCTAGGGACAGAGTTCAACAATAATCACGGACTGTTGTTGCCTTACGCAGTTGAGTACGGCAAGGGAAAATATTTTGCGGAAAATTACGCAGACTATGTAAATAGTCTGGTCAACGAATGGGCAGATACATTTAGTTCTGAATTAGAAGGACTAGGGCAACAAACAGTGAGTTTGGTTTCGCCAGACGAGGAAGTAAGGAACAGATTGAAATCAATGCAGTCAGAGGTGGATCTGTTTACTGGGAAAATAATTGACCAGTTCGAAGCGAGTACGAGCAGGGAAGAAGGTCAGGAATTGTGGAAGCAGGCGAATGCCGGAGGGGCTGTGTCACCATTAGAAGTAGCGGATCAAGCCTTTACGGCAATCTAAAAAAGAACAGAAGAAAAGTTGTTCAGTTTTCATAAGAAAGCAGAAGATTGGAGAGCACAAAAAGAGTATCTTGAGAATAAGGTAAAGGAACTTTCTCAGAGATTGTCGGAAACAGAGGAAGCAGCACCGCTGTTGGAGAAGGAGTGTGCAGGATTGAAAAGAGGACGGGCGACCAATAGCAACTCACATAGAAAGGAGAGATCAAAATCAGCATCGGCTGGATTTACACAGACAGTATTAACATTGCCTCCGGAAGTACGTTGGCCGGAATATTTAATACCAGAAGGGATAAGCCGCATGGTAAAGCCAAAATTAGTACTTAATGAAGAAATGCAAGCGGATTTTTTGTTTGGCGCATCTGAAATCGGTGTCGAGCCTCTTTCTCCGGGAGGCCCGATAAATAATAAAAATCAGGGATATCCGCCAAAGGAGCCGGAAGCAGTACCCGTGCAGCAAAGTTCCGATACTGTGGGCAGTATTTCGCCTGAACGAACAAACGATCGAAGACTAATTAGTTTGAGTCCGTCACTGGCCAATTACCTCTCAGATCCGGGAGAAGACAATTTGGAAATTCCCAAAGAGATTAATAAAGCTAAGGTTTTACCAGCAATTGAGAAAACACAAAGGAATAAAATGGGCATTCTGGAAGTTGCTCATGCGGTGGAGAAGTTGGTGCCCATGTTCTCAGGAGTCGAGTTGTATGATCTGAGAACTGAGATCCGGCGCTTCAAAGAAGGTTGTGAGCTAGTACAACAGAGTGTTCCGGAAGCGGAAGGGGAACACTTAATAAAGTGTATTAGGCAAAGAACCACGGATGATGCGTTTGATTTACTGGTGCATAGCTCAGTAAGCACCCTGGCAGAATTATATGCACTTTTGGATAGGACGTATTTAAAACAAAAGTCGTATGACTATCTCGTTCAGGAAATTCAGGAATTAACTCAGACACCGGGGGAGGAATTGAGAGCCTGGGGACGAAGGCTCCAGTCTCTGGGGAGCGCTGCTGAGACGGAAGCCAACAGGCAGCTTCCAGAAAATATTGCAGCATACAAGGCTCAAGTAGAACGGACTAGATTTCTGTGTTCAAGGCAGGCCTGATAAATAGGGACTTAGCTAATTATACTCTTACTCTCACGCCGAGGAGCATGACAGAACTAGTGGAAGCGGTCTCTTTAGCTGAAGAAGCAATACAACAGCGAACAACAACAGGTGGAATCTGCTGGACGAATGCTCCTGCAGAGGTAGGAACAGTACAGCAGCAAAACAGATGTGGAATTGGTAGATTGATGGGTCAATTTCCGCAACAAAGAGATCAAGATTTCCTGGTTGAGAGGTTCCAGCCAAGGAAACCCATTTGCTCATTCTGTCCTAAGCCAGGGCACACAAGGGATGAATGCGTTACACGCAAAAACACACCCTACTGTATGGAGTGTCAAACTTATGGTCATGAGGCAAGTAGACAGTGCCAAGGAGACACAGAATGGAGTCAGAATAGAAGGCAGCCAGCTACGAGGCACCCAGTTCCACCCTTGAGGGACAGCAGGGGTAACTTCAGTAGTCCCCGAGTTAATTCAACAGAAGGAATTAACCAAGGAAGAAATCCTTTCAAAACTGGGAGTGGTCAGCAGCGACCAAACTGGGATTCCAGAAGTGAACAAAGGATAAGCAACACCAAACAGGGGTTAAGATGCTTCTCATGTGGATAGATGGGACATCGGGTAGCGGAATGCAGGGATAGACAATCCCAACAAAGGAACCAGGGGAACTTCCAGCGGCATAGTCGAGGCCAGTAGACTGGAAAGCCAAAAGAAAGAGAGCAATAATTAGGCCAGAAGTACGTGGGACTAGTAATGTAGGAACTACAGTCCAGGAGAAGGAGGAGCAAGAGGCTCTCCAGTATCACGAAGAGTTAGGGAGTGGATACACGTCCATATTGGGAACAAAAGGAGGTTGCTTCGCTATGAGCAGGATAGGTGATGCCTTCATCGAGATACCCTGCGAGGAGGCAGCGAGTGGAAAGCTAGTGCTATTAGTAGATTCAGGGGCGGACACTAGCCTCGTAAAATCTAGTGTTTTACGAAAGGGGCTAGACATTAATCAAATGGACGTAAGAACGCTTAACGGGAGCGTTTAGAGGGTGCATTAGGAAATTGGGGTCTCTCAGTATAGGGCACAGTGGAGTTAAGGGTATGAGTTTTAGAGTGCACGCAGTGGAAGTGGATAGGAAAGGTATCCCGGCTGATGGGATAATTGGCCGCGATAATCTTTGGGGACGCACCATACTGGATGCGCTTGACAAGCAGTTATCATTTTATGATAATAATAAGAATAGAATCCTCACTCTTCCATTAAAGTCATGGCAGGAAGGAACCGTGAGTAAGGTTAAGAATAGTATGGAGGTAGTAAATGCAAGGTCAACAAGAGTAGTCACTATGCATGTAAATACGAAACTTAGGACTGTTGTTTTGCACAAGCAGCAGCTAGCGGAGGGCGTATATATGGGGGAGACCATAACGCACGTTGACAAGGGTAAGGTGTACGCTTGCGTACTCAACGCATCGGAAAAGGACTACCTGATGGATGAGGATTTTAGGCCTAAGTTCACTAGTTACGACAATTTTAAGGAACCGAGTTATAGATCGGTTAATCAGATTAAACAAGTTGATATAAGAAAAAGAATGGAGAGAGTGCTAGAATCACTGAAGTTAGACCCAAGCGTAAACTCAGAAGAGAAAGCATCAATAGAAGCCATTTGTGCGTCATTCCATGACATATTTTTGCTGGAAGGAGACCAGTTAACGTATACACCAGAGGTAGAGCATGAAATACCTACTAGGGTGGATCAAGCACCAATTAACCAGAAGCAATACAGATTGCCACAAGCTCACAAAGATGAGGTAAATAGGCAAGTGGAAGGAATGTTAAAAGATAACATAATTTCACCGAGTATCTCGCCTTGGAATTCACCAATAATTTTGGTACCAAAGAAGGGAGGTGCTCAGGGTCAGAAGAAGTGGAGAATGGTCGTCGATTTTAGGAAATTGAACGACGCCACTATCAAGCAGGTGTTCCCGATACCAAGGATATAAGAGATTCTGGATCAATTGGGGCATAGTAGATATTTTTCTACGCTTAATTTAGCGAGTGGCTACCACCAAGTTCTGGTGGATACCCAAGATAAGCAGAAAACCGCGTTCAGTACCGGTTTAGGGCATTATGAGTTTAATAGAATGCCGTTTGGATTAACAGGAGCACCGGCTACCTTCCAACGGCTAATGAACCATGTGCTAACAGGCTTACAAGGGTTAGATTGTTTTGTGTATCTCGATGATATTGTGATTTATGGGAAGAACTTGCAGCAGTATTCGCAACGTTTGTGCAAGGTGCTCCAGAAATTACGAGAACACAATTTGAAATTGAACACGGAGAAGTGTCAATTTTTGCGAAGAGAGGTGGTTTATTTAGGCCATCGTTGCTCAGAGGCAGGAGCACTGCCTGACCCGCAGAAGGTGGAATGCGTTAGAAATTTAGCGGTTCCAAGCAATCGAAAGGAAGTGCAAGCATTCCTAGGACTAGTGAACTATTATAGAAAGTTCGTGGAAGGACTAGCCGGAATTGCGTTGCCAATTAACAAGTTGCTACGAAAAGAGGCAAAGTTCGAATGGACAGAGAGATGTCAGCAAGCATTCGAGAGGCTAAAAGAAATAATTAGCTCGCCACCAATTTTGGCATACCCCGACTTTGAGCAAACTTTTTTGTTGACCACTGATGCTAGCAATGAAGCATTAGGGGCAGTATTGTCACAAGGGGAAGTCGGTAATGACCGACCAATAGCATTCGCAAGCAGAGCGCTTAGCGACACGGAGAAGAGATACTCCACAATAGAAAAGGAATTTCTAGCCATAGTATGGGCTACGAAGAATTTTAGAGCATATCTGCTAGGACGCCCATTTAGGATATATACTGATCACCAGCCGTTAAGAGGCATAGCCAATTTGAAAGACCAAACGTCTAGGCTAGCCAGGTTCAGACACAAATTGTCTGAGTATGATTTTGAAATCATATACACACCTGGGAAAAAGAATCTGAATGCGGATGCACTCAGCAGAGTACCGCAGGCACAGAAGGTATCAGTAGTGCAAACGAGGGCCAAGGCACGGTCAGATAAGGAGAAGGCCGAGATAATTCAAGGGGATAAAATTGATGCAACAAGAAATGTTAGCAATGCAGGTGACGCTGCTAATGAACAAAGAGCCAGTAGTGTGGAATGGCTGGAGGATAAAAAAGATATCCAGGCGGTGTTAAAGGGTTTCCATGATTCACCTCTAGGTGGACACCAGGGATTCTGGAAAACCCATGACAGAATTAGGCGAGTATACAGATGGAAAGGTATGCTCAAAGACATAAAAAAATATGTAAAGAGTTGCCCAAAGTGCCAGGCCAACAAAAGTTCAAGGCTAACAAAGATACCAATGGTGTTAACTGACACACCAAAACAACCATTTGATAAAGTTCATATGGATATTGTAGGAATTTTACCTGAGACAGTTTCGGGAAACAAGTACATATTGACGTTCCAAGATAATTTCTCAAAGTATATGGTGTGCGTGGCTATACCCGATGCGGAAGCAGGTACGGTAGCCAAAGCATTATTTGATGAAATTATAGCACGATACAACATACCTAAGGTTTTGATAACCGACAATGGTTCCAATTTTGTGTCGAAATTATTCTCAGAAACTTGTAAGATGCTGGGGATAAAGAAGTTGCACATAACACCATATCATCCACAGGCGAATGGCTCATTGGATAGTAGTCATCGACCTCTGGCCGAGTACTTGCGCAGTTTTGCCAAGGAAGACGGCTCGAATTGGGATCAATGGTTGACCACTGCAATGCATGTACACAACAATACTGTGCATGTATCAACGAAGCAAACTCCGTTTAGAACACTCTACGGGTTTGATTTCAACATGCCAGCGAATTTGAAGCGCAAATGTGCGCCTGTATACAATGCTGATGACCCGAATAAAGTGCAAAATATCAGTTACAGCGAGCGCACGAATTGGTCAGAGAAAACCAGGATTGTGCTAAACGAGTAGCCAGGGAAGCCTATAACAAGGTATTAAATCCAGTAATCTTTCACGTGGGTGACCAGGTACTAATGAAGAATCAGGCTAGGAGAAAGAAATTCTCACCTGTGTGGATAGGTCCGTATGTAGTAGCAGAGATCCGAAGCCCAGTTACAACAGTCGTAACGATTAAGGGAAAAAATAAAAAGCTGCATAATAATTTGTTGAAATTATTCCACATTAGACCACACAACTAAATACATGTGTTAGCAGTGTTTTACAAGTGTAAACCCAAGAATAACAACGTAAACATGTACGTGTGTGTATCAAATAACACACACAGCTCCGATTTTCAAAGTCAAGGCCAGCAGAAGTGTGCCAATTAAACTCGAGCAAGTAAAGTTGACGTAATAAAAATGTGCTTATTATGCAGTATTGCTGAACGAAGCACAGTAGGGAAAAATATTTTTTTAAATATTAAATGATAAATATTGCACGTAATTAAAAAATAAAATAAAATAATAAGACAGTAGTGGGTAAGTAATATAAAACTTCGAATATGTACATACATACATACGGCAGTGTATGCACTGAAATTCGACGCATGAGCGTTAACGCCAGACAACGGAACTGCTGGTGAAGTAAGTATATATACGAGTATGTATATATGTGTATAAGATAAATAATAAATGTACGAATGTATATTTAAAGAAGTAAGTATTCTAGTTAATAGGAATGGGTGTGTGCGTATGTATATTTTTGCAGATACTGCAGTCGGATATGTGTAAATATACTCGTACATAGGTTTTTACTGTTTATTGATTAGGAAATTAGCGTATGGAAATTTTAATAAATGTATATGTTGGGATATAAAAAAAAATGTATAGTTAATTGGGGAAAATAACATTAGCAATTAATTCTAAAGCGTCTCGAATGTATGTATGTAGCCATATACGAGCTAATTACAGGATGGAAAATAGAATCGTTAATGGATATATACATATCAGGCTAGAAGTAAATTTAAATAAAAAGTAATTGTATGCGATGAAAAATTGAGTCATGCAATGGACAATGTGTTCACATAAACGGGTTTATCTTAAATATTCTGGTTTATGTCAGGGGGCAAAAGAATTTGCTCAAAATTGAAAAATTTAAAAAGATATATAAAAAGAGAAATGATATGAAAGGAATAATGAATTGTCTAAAGAAAAGAAAAAATAAATAATGAATTTAACTTTTATATACTCGCTTATGTAAGAGGCACTAGTTTTGCCAAGAATTGATATAAAGAAAATTTTTTTTTGGGCGGCATATAATTTAATTAGAAAATAATTGTTATGTATGAAGCAAATTCTTGTAAAATGTATATATTTGAGAAGGATTTAAAGTTTGAATGCCGCCAACTATTGTAAGAAAATGTATCATAGTTAATTAATAGTATTTGTAAAGGAAATAGTTTTTGTTACTTGTTTAAAGTTTGTTTGTTAAGACGTAGTAGATAAGCGATATATACATTTAAATCCAATTTACTGTTTACGTTAGGAAAAATATTAAAATTTGAATGAATATAATAGCTAGTAAGAATAATTAAAACTCGGCAAGTCCGATACATGATTAAGCGTATTGTTTTTAGATATTAAGGCTTTGGCGAACAAACAAGGACATGTGGATGGTTCAATATTGTGCAGCATGAAACTGGAAGGGGCTTCCTGCAGCGTCGAAGACAGAGTAAGATGTTAACCAACATCCAGGAGACCGGCAGATGAAATGCACGAGCAGCGGACAAAAATCTGACCAAATGAGAAGAAGTAAGAGGACGTAGAAGAAGAGTGATCAGTAAGCCGCAAAGGAAGAGAGACGAGTTTGGCAACGTTGATATCCAGAGATAATTTTTGGGTTGGAAGAAAATGAAAACGAAATTAGTGAGAATTCATTTTTATATGAAAGAGTGGAAGAGCTTCCAACTTCCCATGTGCGAGATGACTACGATTTAAGCTTATGAGAAAATGGAGATGGTATCGGCTGAATACAATAGTCTCTATCTGACAAGTAGAAGTCTAATAATACTTGAGTTTTATTGCTTAACTGACGAAATGGCATAAAAACACTAACATGTGCGTTGTCCGGATAAAAAAATCCAACGTGTCTGCCATTATTAAATATGTCAGTATGTATATTGTATTATTGTCTAGGAAGAAGAAGAGGTAATTTTAGCCAAAACCCGAGGTTACTCCGTAATTTCACCGAGAAACGGCTACAATAACAATAACAGCCACAACTACCATCGTTCAATTAACTTCGCAGAATAATCTCCTGGCGCATAAAATCGTTTTAACCACGAAAAGATCAAACATAACATAGCCAAGCTTTATCGGCTAAACTTCGTAACGTTTTCTCCAATGAGAAAATATCCATTGTCACTCACTAAGCAAATATCGAATATTTATTTTGACTTCGTCAGAAGCGCATCTAGTCGCACAACCTTGCATCATCTTGGCACGTACCGATCCAGAAAGAAGGGAGGGGTATGCAGAGTTCATCGAAGGACTTCACTGTGACAACTGGGTCGTCAACTGGACCAGCAGGTAGCAGAGGGCGCAGTATAATATAAGGTTTAAGTATAGAATATAATTGTGTTATTGTTTAGATGTTTGCATATACGCCAATGAGAAAAGAGTCAATGAAAGACCAAATTATAAAAAGGGGATTATAAAAAAAAATAATGATGGATAAAAATAAGAAAAAAACAAAAACAAAGTAAAGAAAAAAATAAAATAAAAGAAAGAAAACTACAAAAGAAAATAAAAGCTAGAGAAAAAGAAATATATGGAAAAGAAGAATAAAAAAAAAACCGTGATAGAACCCAAATAAGGCGATTTCATGGAAAAAATAAAACAAATTATATATATGTACTATAGAGTAAAAAACAGTGCAAGAAAAATATTGTAGAGATTTTATGGAAGTTAGTTGAACTAACTTCTTTCAGAAAGAGGGGAGGGATGTTGTGAGTTAGAATCAAGCTACCTACGCGTAGTTGACTCACAGCAACGGCTCCTATTAAATTCATTAAGAGAGCACATATTTTTAGGGTGCAAATATTGTAAATAGTAGTATTTAAGCATTAATTATGATGTAAACTTTTAGGGTGTCACAGTTCCGCAGTCAAGCTGACGAGGGGCATTTAGAATGCACCGACGACACTTTTACTTCAGTAGGTCAGTGGGCTTGACCAACTGACACCAAATAACAATTGCGTAACTGGAACACCAGAAAAGTCAAGACGTAGACTGTAATGTTTATTTGTAAATAGTATATAAGAACTAGTATTTTAAGAATAAAGTTCTTGTTGTTTTAAACCCAAAATAGTGCAGTGCTCTTTTAAGAAAGTGATGGAGGTTTACAGGTTCCTGCGCAGGACAAGCCGCGACAGGACATTCCAGAGGACGTTCCCGAGGACAAGCAGATAAGAACCCCAACACTTAAATGCAAATAACGCTACGATTTTCAACGATTCATCACCAAAATCCATTCCTAAGCTTTCACCGGTGCTACTAGGAACAGCTTTAGTTTCAATAGTCTCCAACAGTGGACACAAACTCACGCTCAGGGCATTACTCGATAGCGGAGCTGACGCGTCATTTATAAGCGAATTTGCTACGAAACAATTACAATTAACACGAGTGGCCACTCATATTCCAGTGAATGGTGCCAGTGGCAGTAAAATCGCACTCGCGCGAGGTATCGTTGAGTTCAGGATCAAATATCTTAAATCATCATCATTTGAGGCTACATGCGTGGCATTAGTTCTCCCTCGTGTTGGGAATCTTATTCCAACATTCCGAATTCCACCTAGTCAACTTATCAACTTTCAAGAGCTTGATTTGGCAGATCCCAGGCTTAATATTCCAGGAGGCATTGACCTTATTCTGAGTGCTGCAGACTATGCCGTGATACTTAAGATTGATGTTAAACGGAGTAAAGTCAACAACATCGTTGCTCAAAATACTCATCTGGGATGGGTTGTGTTTGGTGGTCTCACCTCGAAGCACAAGCTTGCAGCAAACGAACAAGCATACAATTGCAACTTCACTATCGTCAACCTGGATGAATCTCCCCGTAGATTTTGGGAATTGGAAGAGGAAAATTTGAGTCCTGCACTCACAAAGGATGAACGCGCTTGTCAAGGATTCTTCGAATGTTATCCTATAGCGAATGTTATCCTATATTACTACCAAAGATCAAACTTTTGACTGCACTACTCATCAAAGACGCACATCAACGAACGCTACATGGAGGCATACAAGCAACGTTGCAGTTCCTTCGCAGACGATGGTGGATTATCAACGGCCGCACTGTGGTCAAAGGAATAATTCGAAGCTGCATCCCATGCTTACGCCAATCATATGCGTCGCTCTCACAAATTATGGGAAACTTGCCATCTGAATCCTTGCCCTCCTACACACCGGTGTGGACTATGCCGAGCCCTTTATCGTTCGCATTTCCAAGGGTCGTGGAAACCGAAGTTACAAAGGTTACGTCGCACTCTTTGTTTGCCTGCCAACCAAACCGATCCACTTGGAGCTGGTAAGTGACTTGACAGCAGACGCCTTCATCGCCGCAATGAGCAGATTCATTTCAGTGCGTGGGATCTGCTCCGATATTTACAGTGATCACGGAACGAATTTTATTGGCGCGAACACCTTTCTAAAAGAAGAACTACACGCTTTTCACGCCCAACAGAGAGCAGCTGCACTACATGTTTCTAAGCTTGGCGTGAACTGGCACTTCATTCCCCCAGCTGCACCTAACTTTGGGGGGCTCTGGGAAGCTGGGGTGAAGAGCATGAAGTATCACCTGAAACGGGTAGCTGGTGACACCACGCTGACGTTTGAAGAGTTTTACACGGTGCTGAAGAAAATAGAGGCATGCCTTAACACACGGCCGTTATCAGCTTTAACTGATGATCCCACTGACCTCACGGCTTTGACCCCCGGCCACTTCCTCCCGAGTTGAACTCTTACATCGCTTCCAGAGCCTTGCAGCTTAGATTTGAAACCTCAACTGCTGAGTCGATGGAAGCAGCTCAGCCAAATGCATCACGATTTTTGGCGCAGATGGTCGCTCGGCTATTTACACCAGCCGCACACCCGACCTAAATGGCAACAACAGGAAAAGAACATTGCCGTTGGTCGACTGGTCCTACTCCGCGATGAACATTTGCCCCCAAATCAATGGGCCTTGGGTCGAATCGTCGTTTCCAGGAGAAGACGGGCAAATCCGGGTTGTCACTATCAGGACCAAGGACACTGTTCTCAAGCTCCCAATTTCCAAGGTTTCGTTGCTTTCGATCGAGCCTCAACCAGATAACTCATCCGCATCCGGTGGGCGGTCCTCGGACTAAGGGGTCGTCGCAGAGTTTGGACGAGGTGGGCGGAAATGTTACAGATTGTCTAAGAAAATATGTCAATGCAGCCCTCTTTTATATTATTCTTGATTCCTTTTATTCTAAGTTTCGTTTTTGTGTTATACTATATACGTACATGTACATGTTTCTCTTGTTTTTGGGAGTTTCCGGTTTTGGTTGAGTTTAGAGGAGACACGCGGAATTAGTCTTAGATGAAAGTTGTTAAAAATTAAGTGAACAGTAAACGTGTTAAATATAGACAATCTCTTGGTTTTTTTTATTTGGACAATTTCCTCAAACAGACCTGTTAACCCTTTGGCATACTTTATTTGATATGTGTAGTAGTTTCTTTTCCTAGAATCGAAATCTTTTATCAATATTCGAAAATTGCATTCTTCATAAATTTGAATCTTGGTCTCATTTATGGTCCCTTTTAACAGAGGAATAACATGAAATTGTCCATTACCTACAAGTACTCCCAGGCGCCTGTCTAAGGTGGTTGAATTTTGTTCTCTCAAATATATTGGAGGAGGTTTCGCAGTCTTTACCGGTTTGACTGGGTCTTCATCTTTATCAGTTAAGAGAGCAAAACGGTTTGAGTTGACAATTTCCGTACCAGCAAATTTTTTTGATTGATTTCCTGGCAATATTGATTTCGGGCTTCTCTGCCTTTTTGTGACTGTGATGGAACGATCGATACCGGTTTGAATTTAATTTTGCTCGGTTAATATAACCTATAGACCCAAGGTACTTATGGCATCTTAAAGTTGTCCACCTTTCGGTGAGACAAAGCGGGATCCCCCGAAAGAATGCTTTGTTTTAAAATCACCGGCTACAATGGACATCTTCCCGAGTGACTTAAAAAAGCATTAGAAAGTTATAGACTCAATGGCAAATCTGGGTGGACAGTAGATGGCGGATATGGTGATATTTCCTTCTAATAGTTTGATGTTAGTTGCTTGCAAGTAGACTTCGCTGACGTCTTCAAGGACCACATGCTTAATTCTACTACGTATAAGTATTCCACTTCCTCCGCCCGCTCTATCGTTTGGATGTTTTGAATCGTAATTGTATATCCTATAATTCTAAACTTGTTTCTTGTTGTTAAGTGGGTTTCAAATATTAGCATTATATCTACTTTTTGAGCTTTCAGAAAGTCAGCAAGTTCCATTTATGGTGCGTGAGACCGTTTGCGTTCCAAAATCATAATTTCAACATACCTTGGAAACATTTTTTTGCAGGAGCGACTCTTGCGGTTTCATCATTTGTTGTATCGTAGTAATCATACCTTTCATAGATGTCATAAATGTGTTAAGAGTTTGCATTAGTTTCTGCTGGTCAGTATTGAATGTGCCACTTGATGTAACACTTTGTTGTATAGCACGTTTGGCAACATCAGAGTAACTTTCGTGCTAGTAATTCTCGTGTAAGGGACCAAAAGTAGTTTGTCTTTGTCCTCGGTCATTTTGATGAGTAGCTAGATGTCGATTTGAGCATGATCGATTGCTCCACAGTGAGCAGCCGATCATCCTTGCGTACAGGGAGCAGCCTCTATAATTTGCCGTATGATTACCTCCGCAATTACTGCATTTTTTCACTGTGTGATCTCCGTTTTTTATCACAATCTTTAGATGCATGCATATCTCCACATATCAGACAGACCACACATAGAGTACAGTATACTTTAGTGTGCCAATATTCCTGGCAGTTATGGCACTGAACCGGACCAGTTTTCTTTCTAGGCTCTTCTACTGTAATTTTGCGGTGCATCAGAAACTTTAATGCATAGATGGGGTGAGATTCACCTTTTTTCAATTTAAATTTCTCTGGTTCAAGTTCTAGTTTAAATAAGGGTTGTGGCACTTTGCCACGATTGCGTATGTTGGAAACGGATTTAACCACATATTAGAAAAGCTGTAATGTTCATTGCCAATAGAATTCTCTATGCCTTTGACCTGTTACAGATTGTCTAAGAAAATTTGTCAATGCAGCCCTGTTTAATATTATTCTTGATTCCTTTTATTCTAAGTTTCGTTTTTGTGTTATACTATATACGTACATGTACATGTTT
This sequence comes from Clusia tigrina, assembly GCA_920105625.2. NCBI lineage: Eukaryota > Metazoa > Arthropoda > Insecta > Diptera > Clusiidae > Clusia > Clusia tigrina. The sequence continues at coordinate 317,259,249 of OV050030.1, forward strand.
CTCTTGTTTTTGGGAGTTTCCGGTTTTGGTTGAGTTTAGAGGAGACACGCGGAATTAGTTTTAGATGAAAGTTGTTAAAAATTAAGTGAACAGTAAACGTGTTAAATATAAACAATCTCTTGATTTTTTTTATTTGGACAATTTCCCCAAACACACTGGTTACCCGTTAACAATATTTTTTCTTTTATTTCTTTAAAATTTGAAAATAAAATTCGGTCGCCACACAAATCTGCAGACGCGCCGCTATCTACACACCAAACGCGATTTTGACATTTTATGTCTGTATGTGTTGCAGCTAGAGCCATAAAACACGAACGCTCGTAATGTTTCCCATTATTGTTTTCCCGCTTGCTTCCAGTCTCTTTTGGTTCAGTACAATTTGCGGCGAAATGCCCGCGTCGACCGCAATTGAAACACTTTACGTTTTTGTTGTTCTTGTCCGCATTATTTGCAAAGTTTGCTTTTTTACGGAAATTTCCACTAGTGCCCGCGCGCACCTGCATACGAGTTTCTGGCGCATTCTCGATTTTTCCTTCAGTTGCCTTCTTCCGTGCACCCTCTTTCAGCAATTTCACTTTTAAACTGTTTATCGTGGGCAATACATCCCGCATTTCCATGGACACCACAAAATGTTCAAATTGCTTACGCGAACTCGATAATAAAATGATTACTACCATTTCATCAATCAACGACACTTCATTTTTGGTAGGCCTTCTACGATTTTGCTAAAATCATGTAAACGATTTGGCACACTAGCACCTTCCGCCATATTCAAATATAAAAGCTTTCGGAATAACACCTGTTTATATACCGATTAGTTGGTGTTAAGAGTGGGAATTCTTTTATTTCACCTTACTTTTGATGGGTCCTGATGGTTACACCACACCCTTGTTTTGTGGTTATGAAATAGCCTAGGTGCAAAACCAAGACTAATATTGAATGAAGATACTGGTGCTTATAACCAGATCTTCGATATTTGTGTGGAAAGTAGCCTAGGTACAAAACCAAGACTATTGTTGAGTGAAGGTACTAGTGCATATAACCAGTCCTCCGGAATGACCAATTCAATAAAACACTCGTTGATAGGTTTCAAAGATCTGATCCATATTTAATAACTTCACTTAATTTATACTATTACAATTGAACCATTATTGCTTACTTAGATATTTTACATATAAAATAAAACATAAACAAGTAATAAAAAGGTAATGCAAAAAAACTACAATTAATGTGCACAAAGTGCTGATGCACGTGAAAATTCGGTGTCAGCGATTTGCGATGTCGTTGGCCGCAGTCAAGGGCGTGCATTGCAGCGGTTGTTGATTTCGCTTAGAATGCAACATTCTCCCCCTCGTTGAACAGCGGTTCAACATTTACAGTAAAGTTTGGTTCGCCGGGTGTCGACAGAATTTGTGATTCACTGATATTCAGTCTCTTTCGTGGTGCTGGTTTCGGTTTCCTTGTTTTGTGTATTCGCCATGCGATTACAATTGTAATTATAACGATTCCAAGGACTCAAAGATAACTGACGGTATAATGGTGAATATGATGGTAGCTTATGTCATTGGGTTTAAGTTCTGAAAACTGATTATGCAACCGCGTTGTTTCTCCCAAGTTGGATACGAAATGTGTTGGCTAATTTGATAAAGGCGTTAGATGCTTTATCAAAATAGGTTCTGGTAGGCTCGCAAGTCGTGTATAAGCCATTTTACGCGTACTTTCGTAGCTTTTGTGGCCTTGAATAAGTATTTGGCCTTCCTTGATAAAGCAGGTGTCATCAAGCTCCAAGAGTCCGGCGCCATCTAATGCTAGTTGTGAGATGTTGTTGTCACATATCACGTTGATTGAGGACATCTTGTTTACCCCATAAATCCACTGGTTTCCGTTCTGCAACTGATACCAAACGGAATCCGAACCAGCTTGGTGGAGATGACAGCTCTCGGATACTGCTAGATGATTAAATATATCCATTTCACATCTTCCGAATTCAGCGCCTGATTTATAAATGGGATGACGATGGTGGCATAGATAGTTGGTTCGTTCTACCTTCATACAAGCGGACAACTCATCATTGAATGGATAATATTGATCCCTGTGAAGGCTTATAGCCAAGATTTTCATAACTGGTTCGATGAGAATTAGAGTTGAGTTTATTGATGTAGGAATTGAAGTTAATTTGTACAGGTCGTACTTCTCAGTATCCACTAGTGGCAATCGGAGCCGAAAGAGCACATAGTTTTTGTGAATGGTGCTTTCGATTTCCATTGTCTTGTAGTATTCCAGAATATTGCCTTGAGCTAGTGATAACCGAAGACCTTCGTGTAGATGTGTCTTGATCGTTGCGAGTTCTTGCTGAAGTTGTGGAGGCGACACCAGTAATGGATTTATCTTGCCATGATGTGTGTCAGTAATACTCTCAATTATGGCCATCTGCATTTGTTGAAATCCTTGCATGGTTATATCTAGTTCTATAGCTAGCGCATAGTATAGCTTGGAGAGCTCTTCTTGATGGAGTTGCTCGGTGATATTATTAAATTGGGCAACCACAGTTTGCAGTTGTGCTTGGAAATCACGGAAACCCTTTCCGACTGCTATTTGGTCCTTTTTCAGAACATTTAGTGTAGAATCGATAATGGATGTCTGATTTTTCAATAGTTTCACCACGTGGTTCTCGTTTCTATATATTCAATCGATGATGTTTGACATGTCGGCTGTATATTTTGAGTCTAATACTCCGAAAAGACTATTAGCAACATTGCCGATAAGATCCAAGGCGCCGCTTTTCTGCCGGCTGTTTGATGGTGCCGATACAAGATTGTTTTCTTTGCTCATGTCCCTCAGCCTGTGGTTGTGTAATAGACCAATTCGCTGACAAGATTCTCTTTGGGGTAGCTGACCACAAAGTTTGTCTACCATGAACGTCATATTTTTTATGATTTGCCATTCTTGCCAGTAGGGATCGAGGTCATAAAATATGACTAAATTCCATTCATTGGTTATTATGTTGGTGGTGCCTATTTTCCAAAAATAGAGGCCGAGTTTGTTATTAAATTAGCTTTGCTTAATTCTTCCATCATATGGTGTTATTGCCAAGCATAGTAGTAGAAGACCTGTGATTACGGTGCCTATATTACTAAGTCGACATTTTTTGGGCGGTGCTGCAGGCGCGGATTCCTGCTGGGCTTCGGAAGTGGGTTCTATTGGGAGTGGGGCAAGACGGTGTATCGGTCTCTTTAACGTGTTGTTCATAGTACGGATGTCTGCAACACGAACATAGCCATCTTCGCCATTATATACCTTAGTTATACGTCCCAGAGGCCGCTGACGAACGGGTGTGTTGTCTTCCATAATTAAGACCAGCCTTCCAAGTTCAATATTCTTCTGGGGTTGTTTCCATTTTGTTTTCTTTTGCAATTCACTCATCTATTCCTTAGTCCATCTGTGCCAGAATTCCTGCTTGATGTTGTTGATTAGTTGCCAGCGTTTGCCCAAAGAAACTTCGCAAGCTGCTGCCGCGGTGTCGATGGAGGCAGTCATGGGTTCTCCGATTAGGAAGTGTCCCGGAGTTAATGCCGCGAGGTCTCTGGAGTCAGCTGAAATGGGGGTGATAGGCCGCGAATTGAGTATGGCTTCGATATCAATTATGAGTGTCTCCAGTTCTTCATATGTGAGGGACGCGGTATTGAGACTGCGTTGAAGAAGGTGTTTGGCCGATTTGACAGCTGCCTCCCATAAGCCTCCGAAATGAGGAGCGCGGGGAGGAGTGAAGTGGAAGTTGATTCCTTTGTAGTTACAGGAATATTTTATTTTTTCTTGGCCCCCTGTCGAGAATATTGACTCGGTGAGCTCTGAAAGTTTGTTCTTGGCACCTACAAAGTTTGTGGCGCTGTCGCAATATAAATTTCTGCAGTTGCCGCGTCTACCCATGGATCGCGTCAGAGCTCCAATGAAGGCTTCGGTAGTTAAGTCGGTTACCATTTCTAAGTGTACTGCTTTCATAGTGAAGCAGATAAATACCGCAACATAGCTTTTCTGAGGACGCTTTCCTCTTAGGCGATAGTGTGTCCAGACGGGTCCCCAGAAGTCTACGCCAGAGTTGATGAATGGCCTAGCAGGTTCTACGCGATTCGCAGGTAGATTGCCCATGATTTGAGTTAGGAGTTTAGGCTTGTTTTTGTAGCATGTGATGCAATTTTGCACAGTCGTTCGTGCCAGAGTTTTCCCTTTTACCGGCCAGAAACGTTGCTGTGTAGTCGCTAAAAGTCCTTGTGGACCGATATGCAGGTTTTTTCGATGAATCTCCTCCATCAATAGTTTCGTGAATGGATGAGATGCGGGTAGTAACATCGGGTGTTTTGCATCGTATGAAAGGGATGAGGCTTCCAGTCGGCCACCTACTCGAATTATGTTGTTTTCGTCGAGAAATGGTGATAAACTCAAAAGATCACTGGATTTGTGAAGTTCTTTGAAGGATTTCAGATGCTTCCACTCTGTTGCAATTTCAGCTTGCTGCATGGCTCTAATTATGATGCCCAATCCCTCTTCGAGTTCTTCGCAGGTTAATGAGGAACCCTTCTTGTGATTAGGATTGCGACTGCGTTGAATGAAGCGTGCTACATAGGCTGTGATCCTTTGGAGTTTAGGAAATGAGTTCCTATGGTTGATGTTGTTTATGAAGTGGTCTCCGCATGATTGGGCCACGTTCACTGTAACCGTTGTTTTTCGTTCTTCATTGCAGTCAGATTCAGGTTTGTATGGAACAGACCATGTTGCTTCTGAGCTATGAAGAAATAAGGGACCATAGAACCATAACGTGCAGTTATTCAATTTTGATGGAGTAATTCCACGTGATAGAATATCGGCTGGATTTTCTTTCGATCTGACGTGTCGCCATTGTTGAGGTAAGCTGAAGTTTTGTATGGTTGCTATACGGTTGGCAACGAAGGTTTGATAGGATGACGATGTGGAATTGATCCATGCTAGTACAATTTCAGAGTCTGACCAGAAGAACGTAGGAGTCTCTCGCAATTGTTGTTCTTTTTTTACTCGATTTACTAGCTCAGCCATCAACATAGCCGCACAAAGTTCTAGTCTTGGAATAGTGGTAGACTTGACTGGTGCAACCTTGGATTTGGCGCAAAGTAGTCGTACAAGTACTACGTTGTCCTCGGTAACTGAACGAACGTAAACTGCACCGCCGTACGCCCGATCAGAAGCATCAGCGCAGGCATGTATCTGAACAAATTTCGGCACGTGTTTCCCAAAGGCATGTCTTTGTACATCAATTTTGTCCAATTCAGTTAGATCATCTCGAAAACGGAGCCATCGTGTGTGTAGGTCCATTTGTCATGCTCCATCCCAATCTAGCTTCAATGTCCAAAGTTGCTGCAGAAATAGTTTTGCCGATACGACTACTGGTCCCATAAACCCAAGGGGATCAAAAAGACGCGAAATGTCCGGGGATACAATCCTTTTAGTACTCCTTGTTGTATCGGAACAATTTGTTTTGACACGGAGGCTATTATTTACTGGAATCCATGACAATCCTAGTGTTTTAATGTGGTCGTCGGAGTCTATATCGAAGTCAAACTGCATTGCTCGATCTGCCATTGGTATCTCCTGCAGCAGTTTGTGATGATTGGCGCACCATTTTCTCAGTTTGAAGCCACCTTTGGCGAGTAGTTGCTGGAGTTGAGTTTGAGCAAAAATGGCTTCTGTTAGGCTATTGCATCCTGTCATGACATCATCTACATAGAAATCCCTTTGCAGGATTGCGGCAGCGACTGGATGGTTGATCCTTTCATCTTTAGCGAGTTGTTGCAAGCATTTTGTAGCCAAATAAGGTGCTGATGTTGTTCCATATGTTACTGTATTTAGCTTATAGAACTGAATTGGTAAAGTAGGTTCAGTTCTCCAAGCAATTAATTGAAGATTTCGATCCTGGTCGTTGATTAGGATCTGACGGTACATATTTTCTATATCTGCGGTGAAAACGAATCTGGGCAACCGAAAGCGCAGTAATATGATAGATCGTCTTGAATTGTTGGACCAGTGGCTAGCACGTCATTTAGTGTCAAGGTTCGTTGATGACTTCGCTGATGCGTCAAAAACAACTCTCAATTTGGTGGTTGTGCTTGATGGCTTAAGGATACCATGATGTGGTAGGAAGTATGATGGGGATTTTATCTCTTCTTCCTTAATGAGACTCATATGGCCAAGTTGATGATATTCGGCCATAAAGTCAGCATACATTCCTTTCAATGTGGGACCTTTGGTGAGCTTGCGTTCCAATGACGTGAATCTCCTCAATGCCAGATCTTTAGAGTGTCCTAATCTTTCAGGTTTTTGTTTGAAAGGCAGTTGTACGACAAATCTTCCAAGTGCATTTCTTTTCACTGTTTGGCTGAAGGCTCTTCGCACATCCTTTCCTCCTGTGTTTGTGTGGGAACCTTGGCGTCTACTTCCTCGAGTATCCAAAATTTTTGTAGGTCGAATTCTGTATTGGTCAGCACTCCGCATGTTAGTTCATCAAGGTAGTGGTTGTCGATTTTGCCAGCCACAATCCATCAAAAAACGGTGTTTTGTAATGTTGGCAAACCCTTTCCCAAACGAATTTGTCCGATGCTCAGGATGTCGTGATACAAATCTGCTCCCAACAGAATGTCAATAGGACCTGGAGTGTTGAATGCTGGGTCTGCCAACTTAATATTGTGTGGTATTTCGCAGCTGGTGGTATCTATGTCAATCGATGGTTGTGGTACAGTTATTTGTGGTAGGAGGAAGGCTTCGAAATTGGCCGAGAAATTACATATTCGGGATGCTATTTTTGTGTTGACACGCCTTTGTGACTGTTGATTGGCGTGCCCCATGCCCTTTATTGTTAACAACTCAGCCTTTCCTTTGAATCCTAGTCTATTAGCTAGTTTCACCGTGATGAGATTTAGCTGGCAGCCTGAATCTAGTAAGGCTCGGCATTCGATAGTGGCTCCTAAGTGGTCGATCAATTTCACTACTGCTGTACCCAGTGCGACATACTTAGTGCGTGCAATAGCATGAGTAGCTAATACGCTGTGTTGGTCGATACTTGCAGTTGACGTCTTATCTTTCGTATGACCAGGTTGAATTCTTGAGTTATTAGTATATGAAGCTGGAGAGGGTTGGTTTATGGCTCCTTCAAAGTGTAGCATAGTATTATGCTTTTTGGAGCACTTCCGGCATCCACTTGAAACGCAGTTCGAGAGCGAGTGCCCTGATTTGAGACAGTTGATGCAGAGATTATGACGTTTCACTTGTTGCAGCCGCTTGTCAGGGTTCAACTTGCCAAAGTCACATGCGTAGAGAGGATGGTTACTTCCACAAAGCGGACAATTGACGGTATTTGTTGCAAGTAGTGTACTTGCTTTGCTGATTGATTTGCTTCCTAAAGCCTCTAGAGCTTGCAAGCGGGATTGCAGGAAGCTGAGGAAATCCTTGAATGATTGGAGTTCCCGTTGCTTAGCTACCGATTGTTCATACAGTGTGTGTGAAGCCTTGTCCAACTTCCTTATATATATATGAACAATAGAATTGGATACCAGGTGCCAGTGTCAATTCCGATGTCTTGTAATCCCACTACACATTCTTGGGTTGTCTCATGGAAACGCTTTAAACTGTCGGCTCCTTCTGCTACAACATCGGGTTGGTTGACAAGTTTACTTAGCAGTGCGTTTACCAGCAGCCTAGTATTCTCACAGCGGCCCTTTAGAATGCTCCAAGCTGTCAAGTAGTTTTCTTCTGTGGCTGGGAGGTGTTTTATGAGGCGCTCGGCTTCTCCTACTAAGTTGGACTTTAGGTCGAACAATTTCTGGCAGTTCGCTATCTTCTGTTTATGGATCATTTCATTAAAGAGGTCATCAAATTGTCTCCAATTCAAACAATTGCCATTGAATTTAGGCAAGGTTATCTTGGGCAGATGTAAGGAATTGTTTGCTACCGGTGTTGATGTAACTTCTGCGTCCCACTCACTTAATAGCACCAGTACGGACTGTACTTCTTCTTCCAGGGTTATATATTAGTGTTTATCATAACCCACAGGAGTAGGATCAGCCTCCAATTCCCATAGCTGATTATTGATTTCTTCGATATGGTTCCAATGTTGTAATATGTTGCCTTTCTTGAATGAAAGGAACTGTTTCGAGCGTCGATCCGTTTCGTCCATAATTGAATATAGTTGCCGCCGAAGTGTCTTTATCACTTCGGCTTGGCGTCGAATTAACCGCGTAGACTCGTTTAATCGACGATTGGTTGATGAGTCTTGCTGCGGTTTGGTATCTGCTGAATATGCCGTGTGTCCAGTAGCAACTTGATTATATGTTGTGGCCGCAGGAGGACTATCTAACTTCTCCTCAATTGAAGTTTCTGGGTGTTGAGTTAGCTTCGCGAGGCGTCTCTCAAACATATCCCGATATGTTGATGAAATAGCTGCAATTTTGGCATAATAATGGTTTTGAAAATATGCATGGTCAAGGGGAATCCCTGGCAAGGCTCTTAATTCCGAGTCCTGTTGCTCAAAGGTTGTCCAGTATTCATCCAGTCGTCTTATGCGTTCCTCGTAATAGATGATCGTTTTACGCTGTTCGGAGTCCTTTTTAAAGTTGCTTATGAGCGCTTCGATTTGCCGCCCAATCTGCTCCTGGTGCTTCGCAGGAGTCTCCATGTTAAGCTTCTACGATGATTGTGATCAGGCACAGGATCACGTCGGGGTCACCAATGTTAAGAATAGGAATTCTTTTATTCCACCTTACTTTTGCTGGGTCCTGATGGTTACACCAGACCCTTGTTTTGTGGTTATGAAATACCCTCGGTGCAAAACCAAGACTAATTTTGAATGAAGATACTGGTGCTTATAACCAGATCTTCGATATTTCTACGATGATTGTGATCCGGCACAGGATCACGTCGGGGTCACCAATGTTAAGAGTAGGAATTCTTTTATTCCACCTTACTTTTGCTGGGTCCTGATGGTTACACCAGACCCTTGTTTTGTGGTTATGAAATAGCCTAGGTGCAAAACCAAGACTAATATTGAATGAAGATACTGGTGCTTATAACCAGAAGTCTGATATCTCTTTGGGTACAGTACCGAAATTGTGGTGTCGCTAATAAAGTAGTATTCTTGAATTAACCTTGTGGTTGATAATTGGCGACCAAGGAAAACACATGAATGTTTGACTTCAAAAGTATATCTCAGTTTTTATTTATTAATTGATTGAATTTATATTAAAATTTTCCTTATTCTACAGAATTAAATATATTTGTGGTGTCTGCAACTATGTGCAAGGCACCAGCGTTTGTGCATACTTAGGGCAAATTAATACTTTAGACCGCATGTGTAAGGAAATGCTGATGAGGCTTCACACGCTGTATATCCGTTAGTCGGGTGTTCTGCTTATTCAGCGTTCAAGAGCAGGCATTGGTAATGGGAATTGCTGATTGGACTTTTGCGTTGGAGCAGGTACAAACATCCTCAAGCCTGTTGAGCATATTCTCAACTTAGAATTATATTCTGTTTGCGCGAATCCTTAATCGAAAATCTGGAGCTCGTCGCCTCTTTTGTTTGGAATATCGCTGGAAAGAGATCCAGATAAGACAGATCAAGATGATGAGCAAACTGATATATCCGATGCTGAAGTGATGGACTTCTCGAGTCTTAAGCGGTAGATCCATTAGCTCATTGTTTTGCAATTGTTTCACATGTTCATGTAGTACTTGAATATCGTTCGTCAAGTTGATCTGTTGTTCTAATGAGTATGTTGCAACCTTCATATAATGCGATCAATGCGATCAACTCAATTATATTCACTTTCGATATGATCGAGCTGGTGACCTTTGAAACGTATGTCCGATGTGCCATTATAGGTGTATAGTCATCTCTTATGGTGCATACTTGTCTCAAGGTTAAGGTTCCTATTGCCTCCAGTATTTCTGTAAGGATGTCTGAACCGCAGATGTCGCTGATTGTACGAGCTGGCTGTGCGATGTAGATCCATGAGTTTTCTTTAAGTAATGGAATCCATTGAGGTGAGTCGTGTGTGCGATGAACCTTGCAGCATTTTGGGTTTGGAGTTTGACATAATATTTCCATCTCACATAGTCGATTGGTTGATGTAATGCTATGTGTTGGATGTAATTGCTTGCATACATGCATATTAGAATTGAATGCAGTGCATGTTGACAATTCCCCTGTTGATAATGAATAATATTTGTCTCGATATAGATTAGTGAATATATAATCGATTGTCCCTTCCAAGATGAAAATTCCAGTGCCTTACAGGTAGTCGAGTCACATGCAACAATTCGAATGGTTCTTGATTAGTCAATGGTATCTCAAAACGCACAATCTTCTCAGTTGACGTGGTGCGTGCTTCCACAGAGATGAGTTTAAGGATTTCAATGGTTTCGAATTAGGTGCAGAAGATGTTCTTCGTTGCGGGATATGCTGTTTATCGTGGCATACATTTCTTTAGCATAGTTGCAGTCCAAAATTCCAAACTAAGTATTAGAAAAGCTTCCAACAATTACTAATGTAGCCTCTCGCCGTTGACGATGGATATGTTCGTCGTATTGTAAGTACTCATATCTTGTTGGATTAGCTGCCACAGTTCTCTCACAATTAATTGTACAGCTTTGGATACGTGAACACGATCGCTGCATTGCTGTTATTCCTTGCAATATTTGTAGCGCTCAAGCCAGTATTGGGACATATTGTAATACACAACTATATTCCAATATGTTGTTGTTAAGTAAGTCAGACCCATTTTTTCGAAATAGAGTCCTGTTTGACTTCCGAAAGGCAGCTTTGTAATGGGCTCATCACCTGCTACTAGAGCAATTTGAAAGCATATGCATAACAACAATACTGACGAGGGTGAGTTAATGTTGCGTAATCGTGTGGATCATCTGACATAGGAGTCAGCGGCCGCGAGTTAAGAATGGCTTCTATTTCAACCATAACTGTCTCTAACTCTTCGTATGTTAATAGGGCATTGGACAAACTTTTGTAAAATAGATTCTTTGCCGATTTAACCGCTGCTTCCCATAAGCCGCCAAAATGTGGCGATCTAGCAGGTGCGAAATGAAACTCGATTCCCTTGTGTGCGCAGAATTTCATCAGCTGTGATTTGGTATCTACGTTGTGGATGAATGTCGCAATCTGTCTCAGTTGATTTCGTGCTCCTACGAAATTAGTCGCGTTGCCACAATAAAGATGCCGACAGTTTCCTCTTCGGCTGCCAAATCTCTTCAAGGCTCCGATAAAGGCGTTGGTCGTATGGTTGCTTCCCACTTCAATGTGTACAGCCTTAGTTGCAAAGTAACAAAATATCGCCACATAACACTTTTGTGGCTTCTTTCCCGTTTGATTGTAATGAAATTTAAATGGCCCACAAAAATCGACTCCAGCGTGAGTGAAAGGTTTATTTGGTTGAACCCGTGATGCAGGTAACTGTCCCATGAGTTGCTGCAATGGTTTCGACACAGTTTTTCACGATTGATCTGGTTATTGTTTTCGCATTAACCGGTCAATAAGCTTCCCGTGTCGCTACTACTGGACCGGCTGGGCCAATATTTTTGTTAACAATGTGGATGTGTGTCATCAATATTTTAAAGATATCACTCCGATATGGCAATAGGGCTTGGTATTTTGCTTCATTTGGTAGGGCAAAATTTGCTAGTCGTCCTCCTACCCGCATAATGTCGTCTTTATCAAGAAATAATGTAAGATCACCCATTCCCCTTCCAACTGGTTTGTTGTGCTTAAGAAATTTATATTCAGGATTGAATGCTTGTCTCTGCAGGTCCTTGTTTATAGTTTGAGTAGCACCTTTAATTTCTTCTGCGTCGAGGTCGATGAATTTTTGAATTGGCACATTGCGACAATTTTTAATGAATCGAAGTGCATATGCGGTGACTCTTTGAAGATATGTCCATGAATTTCGATGGTCAATCATTGAAGTAAAGGACGGAATATGTGACGGAGTAAGACATGCCTGTCTCTTCTCTAATTCTTTGGTTGAATTGGCTGATGCCCGGTTCCAGGTTGCCACGTTACACCAAGCGTTGTGATCGTAAAATTATCGTTGTCAAAATTCAATTGAATTGCTAAATCCTCTGCGTTGATGTTGGTTAACAGTGTTTTATTACTCGCACACCACTTCCTTAACTTAAAACCTGCTGACTTGGTGAGGGAGTTCAATTCTTCCTGTACGAGCAAGGCTTCTGCTAACGTATCGGCTCCACTCATTACATCGTCCAGATAAAAGTCTCGTTGTAAGCATCTGGAGCCGTGCGGATATTGTGTGCTATGTTCCTTGGCTAATATGCGTAGATATTTTATCGCCAAATATGGTGCCGATGTGACTCCATAAGTCACTGTGTTTAATTGGTAACTTTTCAGAGGTTCGTTTGGCGTGCTCCTCCACAAGGTTAGTTGATGCTTGCGGTCAGCTTCGTTCACGATGATTTGTCTGTACATTTTCTCGATATCCGCTGTGAAAATATATCTGCGTACTCGAAATCTCAAAAGAACCGCAAATAAGTCTTCTTGAAGTTTTCGACCTGGTAGTAGCACATTGTTCAATGATACATTTGTTGATGTCTTCATTGATGCGTCGAAAACGACACGCAACTTTGTGGTGGTGCTGTCTGGCTTCAGAGCGCAGTGGCGAGGTGAGAAGTAGTGGGGTTGGTTTATGCTTCCGCTAACTTCTTCCATATGACCTATTTTGATGACGGGGTTTCTTTGCAATTTACGTTCGATGGCGTAAAAGCGTTGTAATGCGATTGCTTTCGAGTCTCCAAGAGGGCTTGCTTTTTCAACGAAAGGCAAGCGCACAACGAACTGTCCGTTCGCTGCTCGACACACAGTTTGGTTGAAAAATGCTTCGCAAGTTCTTTTTATCGCTGTTAGCGGCGGGCTGTTGGTGTCAAATTCTTCTAGCTGCCAGAAACGCTCGAGCTGTTGGGTTAATGATTCATCTTCATTCGTAACTCCAATACCGCAGAACGTAGTCTCAACTGTTGATGGAATTGTGATTTGTCCACCAAGCACCCAGCCGAACACGGTGTTTTGCAATATGAGTCCGGTTCCCAATTTGATTTGGCCGACTACTAGCAATTCCAGATAACATTCGTTGCCTATAAGAATGTCAATTGGACCTGATTGATTAAACTTCGGATCAGCCAATTGAATATTTTTAGGAATAGGCCAGGTTGTCACATCGAAACTCTGTGTTGTGGATGTGTAATTTTTGGTAGTATGACGACTTCAATTTTGGCTGAGTAACTAGTCGATAGTGGCTCAAGTTTAATGTTGGCCCGGCCCCAATTCCATCAAAGTACTGCGGATTGTATTGTGTTGGTAATCCGAGCTTCTTTGCCAACCTGTCCGTAATGTAGTTTTTCTGCTATCCGCCGTCCAAAATTGCACGGCATTGAAATTCATTGCCACGGAAGTTATTGACTTTTAAGACGACAGTGCTCAACAGCACATATTTCACTCCCGCACGATTTACCGGGGACACTAATGAAGTGGTGAGTGATTTTTCTATGGCACATGTATAGCTAAATGTAACTCCACGGTAGGCTCACTTACGAATGTTGTGAGTGTCTGAGATGACCCTTGACTGGATTGACCCGGGTTATTGGATGGGCCCTTAGCTAGCTGTTGATCAAAATGCACTAATGAGTTGTGCTTCTTGTTGCATTTGGTGCATCCTGTCATTGAACAAGTTTTCGATGTATGACCATTTTTCATACAATTAGCACATAACTTGTGTAATTATCTCAAAACGGTGATGCGGCGTTTTTGCCAAGAATTGTTCGCATGCAAAAAGTTGGTGATTGCCTTTGCATACGAGGCAGCCCATTGGGGCCTTGGTTGCTGAGAATATCGTGGAATGATACTTCACGTTTGTAGATTTATTGTTGTTAATTTTGTGTTGTAGTTCTCGGTCTTCACAAGATTGAAAACGTTTTTCTAAGATTTTCAATAAGTGGTCAATGGGTTGGAATTCCTGAGGCTGATCTAGCGTCAGTTCATACTCGGATCTTGTCGTTTTATCTAACTTCTGCAATAACAGATACTCCAAAATTGTGTGGAAGCTATCTACGGGAACTCCTTGGCTTTTTAACGCGTAAATGCATTCCTTGGCTGCATCATATAAAGTTTTAAGCGTTGAGCCCATTTCACTGCTGGCATTCTTTATATTAAACAGCTTGCTATAGATAGTTTTAACCAATTTGAGTTTATTGTTAAACCTATCGCACAAGATTTGCCAGGCTGCGTCATAGTTTTCCTCGCATGCTGGCAAGTGACCGATGAGTGCTTTAGCTTCTCCGGTTACGTTGGCAGCAGAGTAAAACATTTTTCGTGTGTTGCTTATTGGCTGAGTATGTATCATCTTAACATACAAATCGCGAAATGGTATCCACGTTGCATAGCAACCGTCAAAAACTGGCAAGGTAACTTTAGGCAAATGCACATTTAAAGCCTGTGGTATGGTGTGGATTGGCGTGGAGTTACTCGGTGTACTGAATGGAATAGTTTGTCGTAACTTAATGAGTACGTTTTGAAGAGCATCTTCGATCTCGTAGAATTTGTCCGCATCATAACCATCAATTTCCGCCAGGTTTGTTCGTTGCCATATCCATTGGTTATTTTGCACCAGATTATCGTGGTAACGTATCAATAGTTTTGTTTTGATATCATAGTACACTGGTGGATGTGACTGATCAGTTTCCGAGTGCACATCCCCAATGACTCGAAAAATTGCACGCACCAACGCCTTTTGATGCCGCACTAGGGCTATGAGTCCACCGCCTTCGTGGTGGCTGGTTCGCGGTGTGCTGTCCTTGCGGTTAGAGCCTCCTTGATGGACGTGGAATGGAACTTCAAGTTGCACTGGAGTTTTACGTTTCTCTCCTTCCTCATTGATGATATGCTGTAATTTGGTGAACAGCCAGTCGTAGAGGTTTGCCACGTTGCCTCTATAATCCTGTTTGAAGTAATCATGATTAGCTTCGTCTAGCTTGAGTACGAGATGATGTTGATGATCGAACGTAGACCATGTCTGCTTGAGAGTCTTCATGCGTTTACTGGCATATTCGATGGTTTTACGGTCTTGTGGATCCTTCTTAAAGTTGCCCACCATTTGCTCGATTTCCGAGCCCACTTCATACTGTGCCCTGGTCAACTTGTCCAACTGCTCAGTTGTCTCTTGCTGACGCGCCATGCTGAATGTTTGAGGTGATTTAAAGTTGAAACCCTGTGTGCTGAGTTATGATATCCCTGGATATCCTTTTTGAGGTACTTCTGGTTGTCTTCCTTGAGAATCTCGCCGGGGCCTCCAAAATGTTTATATACTGATTAGTTGCTTTACTATTCGGTTGCCGATTCCTTGGGTGCAATACCGAAGGATCGTGATGATGACTTCAAGTGCAATTTTGAAGTCTGATGTCTCTTTGGGTACAGTACCGAAAGAGTGGTGCGGCTAATCAAGTAGTATTCTTGAATTAACCTTGTGGTTGAAAATTGGCGACAAAGGAAAACACTGTTGAATGTTTGATTTCAAAATTATATCTCAATTTTTATTTATTAATTGATTGAATTTATATTATAATTTTCCTTATTCTACATAATTAAATATATTTGTGGTGTCTGCAATTATGTGCAAGGCACCAGCGTTTGTGCATACTTAGGGCAAATTAATACTTTAGACCGCACGTGTAAGGAAATGCTGATGAGGCTTCGCACGCTGTATATCCATTTGTCGGGTGTACTGCTTACTCAGCGTTCAAGAGCAGGCATTGGTAATGGGAATTGCTGATTGGAATTTTGCGTTGGAGCAGGTACAAACAACACCACTTTACGCAGGCCCTTTTGGCTGGTGAATATCGCGAAGTTTATTCCATGCAACCATCGAGTTTTCACAGTTTTTTATATTAATATTTTGTGATGGGTTCAAACATAATAATATTGATGCGAGGGTTTTCTCGTCTTTGCTATCGAACACCGCCTTTGTTGAAGCTTCTGTGTTTATAAGCTGGCCACATACAACTTCCCACAAATCGGAGTGTATTAGCACGCTTTTCATATGAACCGTTCACGATGCGTAGTTGGAGTCATCCAACTTTTCTATATTAAAGAATGCACTCATTTTATAATTTTTTTTTATATTTTGTTTATACATCTTCGACACACGAAGCACGCCGTGAAACCGAAATTATAAATTTGGCAAAGAAAAACACAAACAAAAAATTAAATGTTTTAACAGACTGACGCACGGCCTGGGCCCATAACCTAAAGGGTCCGCCAAATAACTTTTTTTTTTTAAATTCCATAAAAAAAAACTACTGGATATATTCTCAAATTTATTTTTTTATTTGAAAGTACAATCCTTCCGGTTAATAATGCAAAATATTTTCATTCAATTGGCAGTAGCCTACACGATCGGTCCAATTTTTAAGCACACTATCGGTTGTGTGCAGCTGTATTTCACCAATGGCTTCACGAATATTGTCCTTTAAAGCGCCAATTGTCTCTGGCTTGTCGGCGTAACACTTATCTTTGAGGGCACCCCACAAATAATAGTCCAACGGTGTCAAATCGCAGCTCCGAGGTGGCCAAACGAAATCAGCTCTGCGGCTGATAATGCGATCTTCAAAAACAGGGCGCAAAACATAGAGTGTAGCTTCTTCTGTGTGGCACGTAGCGCCGTCCTGTTGAAACCAAATGTTGCCAATATCCTCCTCTTCAATTTTTGTGAACAAAAATTCGTTCAAGATGGCCCGATAACGATCGCCATTGACTGTAACGGCCACTCCTTGCTCATTTTCGAAAAAAAATGGCCCAATTATGCCTCTGGACCAAAATCCGCACCAAACAGTGACTCGTTTTGGGTGCATCGGCATTTCAATGTATGCGTGCGAGTTTTCTGTGCCCCAAATGCAACAATTTTGCTTGTTTACATAGCCGCGAAGATCAAAATGAGCTTTAACTGAAAAGATGATTTTTTTGGCAAATGATTTTTTTGGCATTCTGCAACATTACCATATGATCTTCAAAGTAATGTCGCAATATTTCCCAGCGTTGTTCAAGCGTATATACAACTATATTCGTTTAGCGGAAGGATAAAACTAATTATCTGTCAAATCAGACATGAGTTAAGTGTTACCATTCACGAAATAAGCACTAGTTGACAAAAAAAAACGTTAGATGGCGGACCCGTTATTTAATTTTTTATTGAAAAACGAAATGAATAGACAAGGTATAACAATATTAAATGATGCTTGCTAGTTACAATAAAAGAAAGAAGAATGCCAAAGAAAAGAAAAACGTGTAGAGCGAAGTGTTGTCATATATTTCTAAAAATATATAAATATATATATTTTGGGATTAATACATGTTGCTGTGGCGTAGTAGTTTGTGAGTTAGCAGAAGATTTATTTTTCGGTAAAAACGATATAACTTTTAAACTTATGGTTATTGTTGAATTGGTTGTGGAGATCCGTGCCACTACCTGGTCCCGTCTCTTCATGGTGGAAAGGGTGAGGAAGGCTACACACCATTCCATTACATGACCCCACTTCCGGCACATCTTACATCGTTGATTGAGGACCGGTGGGGGTAGCGCCGGTCGTTTGGCGGCGTGATCCTTAGCTTTGGCTGCGGGCAAACCGCTCTGGTGGCCACTTGCAGCAAAGGAACTGCCACTACCCGTGGTCTCGGCTCCATCGCGCATGTCCGGACTGGTATTAGGTGTCGCCGCGGTGGCTGCGACACGGAGAATGGTGGCGGCGGCTGATCCACGTCTATAATCATCAGGTTTCGCCGCGGTGGATGCGACACGGAGAATGGGGGCGGTGACTGATCCACGTCTACCTTCATCAGGTTTCGCCGCGGTGGATGCGACACGGAGAATGGTGGCGATGGACAGTTTCGTCCCGGGGTCGAACCGGCTGCTCGCGATGACACTGCGCTTGTTGGGCTGCGGCGATAGTAGCCGGAGAAGGCATGACCGGTAGCGCACAGGGTGCGAATATCCTAGGGGGGGCCTATATAACGCCGTCCTCTCCAGCATGCTCGCTGGGATTCCATTCAGCCGGGTGGGTAGTGGTAATCTAGAGATGGAATGACAGTGAAGCATGATTAGTTTGTAATAGTAATGTGTTACAACCATTCAAATAGCTAATTTTACTCTATGGTTTTCTACTATCGACGATATTCTACTCACCGCATGAGGCGGCATATTATACAGACATTACATAGTGGATAGAGATACGTGGGCCTATTTACTATATACTCTAGGATAGTTCTAATGGCTATGGGTTTTTAAGGGATACGATGATAAGAATTATAAGATTTGCTAAGAACTACTTAGACCTACGTGCCAAATGCTACAAGATTTTTCCCAGCACGGGAGAATGGCTACTCGGTGGTGGGTTTCGCTCTAGGGAGCAATATCAACTTGACTATGGGTCGCGTGAGGATTCCGCGTGCGGTCCGCACTTTCGCACTTCGCACCTTCAATGATTCTCCCCAAACGCCATTCATTTGGTGGGAGCTTATCCTCCTGTAGTACAACCAAGTCTCCGGTTTCGACGTTTTCTTCGGCGGTCTGCCATTTAGGTCTTCGTTGGCATTCCAACAGATACTCTGTCTTCCATCGAGCTGCTAACTGCTGGGAGAATGCTTCGAGTCTCTTCCATCGATTGAGTACGGAGAGGTAGTGGGTCGTATCTTCTGGAGCCGTTAGTGATAAAAGTGGACCCCCACTAAGAAGTATCCCGGGGTGAGTAGTTGCAGATCTGAAGGATCATTGGTTAGGGCGCTGATCGGACACGAGTTAAGACATGCTTCGATACGAGCTAGTACGGTCCCAAACTCTTCATAAGTGTATTTCAGTTGGCTTCCCATTCGCTTGAAGTGTAGTTTAAAACTCTTAACCGCAGCTTCCCACAAGCCCCCCATGTGTGGAGCGTTCGGCGGAATGAAGTGCCATTCTAACTTGTGGTACAGGTATTGGGAGGTGCTCTGTTCCGTAACTTCTCGGAGCACTCGAGCAAGGGTAAGGCGGATTGCCTTTCTGCACCTACAAAATTCCTGCCGTTATCGGAATGAATGTGGGCTGGACACCCCCGGCGTCCTATAAATCGAGATAATGCCGCTAAAAAGGCGGGCGAACTCAAATCGGTAGTTGGATCCAGATGTACGGCCTTAGTGGCGAAGCATACAAAAACGCAAACATATCCCTTTGTCAGTCTGCACCCCCGACCTTGAAATATTTTAATGTCAAATGGGCCAGCAAAATCCACCCCGACGGTACTGAATGG
This sequence comes from Clusia tigrina, assembly GCA_920105625.2. Classification (NCBI taxonomy): domain Eukaryota; kingdom Metazoa; phylum Arthropoda; class Insecta; order Diptera; family Clusiidae; genus Clusia; species Clusia tigrina. The sequence continues at coordinate 317,278,617 of OV050030.1, forward strand.
ACGAGATAGAGTAGTTCGCTATGGTAATAGGGGAACCATTATCTGGGGTAGGCGGCGCTGTTTTTCGATCAGACAGGTCTTGCATCGCAGAATGGTACCCTTGATAAAGACCTTAGCTCGTGGAACCCAGTATTGAGTCCTAAGCAACCGTAGCATCAGTTGATTACCCCCATGTACTGATATTTTATGGATGAATTCAATCAATAGGTGGGTAAAATGACCGTGATAGAATGGGAGAATTTGTGGATGTCGTTCCGAGAATGGGATCTGGTTGGAATGTGCCAGACGTCCGTTCACTCGGATCGACCCATCCGAGTGCAAAAACGGGTTCAAAGTGATTAGGGAGCTCGAGTTCGATATCGGCTGGTTATCCCGTAGGGCGGTGTACTCCTTCGGATAATAGAGTTGTTGAGTTAACATAATTAAAAGATGGGAGATGGCACGTATTTCTTTCGCGGTGAGTGGCGAACCTCTTGGTGGGACGGAGTGGCATGACTCTCGCATGGTATACATCTGGAATCGCTTGACGTAGCAGATTACCCGCAGCGCTCGTGAAAGCGAAGAAAAAAGTAATACCAAGTCGGCGTGTTGCAGAACTTGTATGGAGTGAGTAGACACGACTCGCTGCTCCTCCATCGTGACCGCATTGGTTGTATCTGAAGTTTGTGGCCATAACTGCTGTTGGAAACATAGCCACTTTCTGCCGTTCCACCATAAGGAGGTTTGACGCAATGCAGCAGGCGCCACTCCTCGGCTAGGGAGGTCCGCGGGGTTATCTTATGATTTCACGTGCCTCCAGCAGGCTACTCCACCCTTTTCAGACACAGAGGTGACACGATTAGCAACGAAAGTCTTCCACGTGTGCGAGGATTTACGGAGCCAGGCCAACACGATGGTCGAGTCGGTCCAACAGAATAGATTGTCACGGGAGATGCCAAGCATTGTCATCAATGGTGTTATCAGTTCTGTCCAAAGAACGGCCCCACAAAGCTCCAATCGAGGTATTGATTGGGAGTTTAAGGGTGCGACTCGCGATTTTGCCACCAATAAGTGCGATGAAATCTGGTTCTCCCACTGGTTTCGGACGTAGATCGCTGCGGCATATGCAAAATGCATGGAACTTTACATTACACCCGAGTGATGCACTCACCCAGCGATGGATACGAATTTGAGAGATGTCGTCGTGTGCAGTTAAAAAATCTTCCCATCGTCTTGAGGAGGCGTCAGTCAACGGGTCATTCCAATCAATCTGATCAACCCAGATCTGTTGCATCAATATCTTTGCTGTAATCACAACCGGAGCTAACCACAGGCAGGATCGAAAACTTGAGCTATTATGGACAGCACTTTTCGTTTGGTGGTTCGGGGTTCGAACCAGATTGGGTGAATGTGAAAGTAAAACTGATCGGACCTTGCATTCCAACGAACCCCTATGGTTTTTGTCAGACTGGCTTCATCACGCTTTAAGAACTCTTCCCGCAATAAGTGGTCGGTGGATAACGATTCCTAAAATGGCCGCTGTATTTGCGGTCTATTTCCGCATAGAGAAAACGGCTGAATCGAAAGCACGAATCAGCTCGTCACGAGTTCGTATCGCCGTGTCAACATCATGAGTGCCCACCAACGCGTCATCCACATACATGCAGTCCCGTAATACCTGCGCGGCGAAGGGTAGGTCCTGTTCTACTTCAGTAGCTAGTTGTCGGAGTGTTCTAATTGCGAGGTAGGGTGCACAATTTACACCAAAGGTGACCGTTCGCAGTTCGTAGTCAGATACCGGGTTAGTCGGCGAGTGCCGAAATACTAAACGTTGATAAGAAGTATGATGAGGGGCCACCTTGATTTGCCGATACATTTTTTGTAAATCCCCATTGAACACGAATTTAAACATTCGCCAGCGTACGAATACTGTGTCAAGTCAGCTTGCAGCGTTGGTTCTGTCAGACTGACTGTATTAGTCGTTGGCTGTGTTGCATTAAATACCACCCGTAATTTAGTGGACGTGCTTTCAGGCTTGAACACCGCATGATGTGGTAGATAGTAGTGTCCGGATGATAAGTGATGTGGGGTTGGGATTTGGACCATATGGTCGAGTTTCAAATACTCTAGCACCACTGAGTCGTATTGCTGCTTCTGATCAGGGTTCCGCAACAGTCTTGCTTCATTCCGTTCAAATTGTTTGAGTGCCATATGACGGGATGATGCGAGTGCTTCCTCGGGGCGGTGTGTCGACTTGAATGGTAATTCCACCACATATTGTCCAGAAGATTCCCGATACGTAGTGCGTGTATACAAATCGAGACATGCTTTATCACTTGGGGAAAGTCTCTTTTCCTTAGGTGGTTCTTCCACCTCCCAGAACCTCTGTAGAAGTTCCTCGACTGAATGATGGTCAACGGTCACCCTGGCACAGAAAGATCGCACAGTGCTTTCAGGTATTGGTCCAGAGAGGATCCAACCGAATATCGTCTCCTGCGCAATCAATGACCCTATGACATCGCGCCTCAGACCATCAAGCAACACAATTGGGTACAGATCCCCACCTATTAGTACGTCTACCTGTGATGAACCGGATAGGGTCGGTTCGGCAAGCTGAATGTCAGTCAGTTGTTGGTAGTCCTGCGTGGACATCTCTAACCGGGACAATTCCCCAGTTAAAGAGGGCAGTACCAATGCTGACACAGGGAGTCGTACCTTTGCGACGAGGAGTGAACCCACAGTCAAGTCACACGCCTTTGTTACGTTTGCTGCCACATTGCTCACCCCTGACACCTGTGCATGCACGGTACGCGTAGGGAGTCGCAGGCGTCGTTGTAGTCGGTCGGAAATAAAAGACCCTTCCGATCCAGGATCGATCAAGGTCCGGGCCATGTAATTGACTCCGTGAAGCCAAATATTGATGATAGCAGTTCCTAGAAGAACGCGTTTCGGGAGTCGACCACGGAATTGATATGGACCGGATCGTCCCTGGACTGATGCGGGCACCACTTGTGCAGCGTGGGACGACGATGGTGCAGCCGGTTGCGCATACCAAGGGTGGTATTGGTCGTATTTGGTCGTCTTTTACCTCGCGAAGGTATCGGTCGTATTTGGGCTTTAGCGCCTCGTTCGGGTTGCGACTCCCTGTGGAGCATGGAGTGATACCGTTCTCGACATGAGAAACATGAATGTCGACTTCCAAAATTAGCCGCGCGATGGTCGAGCCCCAGGCAGTTCACACACAGATTGTAGCTTCGCACCAATCCCCATCGCTCTGTGACAGTGGCGTTTATAAATGAAGGACTCGGCACGAACAATACAAATAAAAAGAAGATCATTAATTTTTTTAAAATTAAATAAAAGAAATTTATTAAAAACACACCCGTTAAATTCGTTTTTATTTACGCGACTGCTCATTGTGTATTTCAACGAAATAGTAAAAGGTGTTCAAAAGTGTCAAATCTCTTGGGAGCATTTATGAACGCTGACAGAAAATTATGCAATCTGCACAAAGTTTTCTCGTTTCTCGTAAATGTATGTTTTGTCAGCAGCTGTTCGCTAGGGAGTTTTTGTTTTATTTCGCTGCGTCTGTTTCGTCAAACTGGCTTTGAGAAAGCTCCTAACGTAATCCATCGGCTCTATCAGACTTCTTATTTTTCTGCCGTCTAATGGCTGTTAACACTTCAATATAATCAGATGACAGAACTTCGATCAGCAACAAAGTGCTTTGTTGAATTACATTTAATATTGGTGATGTTGTGGTAAATGTTTTTAAATGTTTGTGAATACAACTGTGGCCATAACAAATCACGCCAATGAAATAAAACATCTTTCATTACATCAGGAAGAGGAGACAGAAGCCAAAGAAGGAAACATAGAGAGGAATCAACTGCTCACTCGGAATATAATGAAGAACAAATCACCATTGTGTTTTTAAGATTTACATATATTTGTATGTACGAAAATCAAAATGCAGATAGTACTAATTCTAATAACAGTATATTGTAAAGTTCGTAGTTCAGTTTAGTTTGTATTGCAACGTCTATGCAACCAAAGGTAATCAGTTGTGCGGATTGTATTATTATACAGCAGAGTCAGCACAGATTATTTACAGGTGTATGAGCCAATCTTTTACAGCGAATTTCGCTAAATGAGATCTGTTAAACTAAAATTAACAGCTGAATTTCAACAACGGTTCTTGTACCGAGTTGATTATAAAGTTGATACCAGGCACGTAAACCTTGGTATCGTTGAAAAAGGACCTAATGTCAACAGCGGTGCTTGTACCGAGTTGATGGTGGGTTTGACAACAGGCACATACACCTTGGTGTCGGAGAAGGAGAATCAATGAATGTTAAGTTAAAATGAAAAGACTCACAGTTAACTCTTACTGATTGACTGAATTTTGGATGTGCCAATCGTGGGTATTTATTCATTTTTCTATATACATATATTACATATAATTTGGCTATACATATTAGTTATTATTGAATTGACAGCATAACCATGAAATGTGCATTATTGACAAATTTGCAAGCTGGCCTTGAATTGAGTTTTTCAGCGTATTGCACTTGATATCATGTTTCATCCAGTGCAATGCCTTCGCTGATGTAGTATATATTGGAGTTTTTGTCAACAATGCAAATTCCATCGTTAAGCTGGCAAGGTTTGCTTAACACAAGCCTAATTGTATGCAAAGAAGATGTTATGCATTAAAAGTTTGAATTTTACATACCTGCCAATGAGGTTTGCACATCAACTGTTAATGCAATTAACATTTCTCCCGCGCGTTGAGCACAGCTCAACCTATATAAGATTCTCTATTGGTTGGTGGCGAGGGCGAGGCTGAGGCACTGTATCTGTTGACGTGATGATTTCTGGTACATTGACGCCACGTTGACTTCGTATTTTCCATATGAGCCCAGTAATTAAAAGTATCACTGACAGGAACAGTGCGGTATAACTGACCGCATGGTGGTAATAGTCTGGTGGTTGAATTTTGTGCAGTGTCATCAGTTTTTCCTTGGCCAGAGCATTGTGTAATTCTGTGAAATTCTTCAGTTGTGTTGTGTAAGTGATCGCGTTGATTTTCTGCAATAGTGGGGTTATTTGTTCACTATTAGATAATTCTGTAATTTTTCCTAGGCTTGTGCGTGATGCTGTTAACGAACTGGACACGGATTCTTGCCCTTGTATTGAGATTGCATTGTGTTTCAGCACGCATTCTGGATGAAGTGTCAGTAGTCCTGAGCCTTTCAGTGTCAACGGGATGATTTCTTTGCCGCAGACTGCAGTGGCTCGTGAAGTTGACGGAATTGCATAAATCCATTGATTTTTTTTCTTCAATGGTAGCCACGTAATGTTATTGGCCACAGGTTTTAGTTTACAATTTGGTTGAGTGTTGTTGTTAAACAAATTGATTTCGCAGGAACACATCTCAGCCTCATAGCTGTACCGGATTGGCACATTTGAACATAGGTATTCAATTTGATTGATTCGCTCACATGATGCAAAGTCGTCGGAGCTAATTCGGAGGTATTGATCGCGAGCAGCATTTGTGGCAAGAAAGGTGGTGCATGTATCAATTGCCACCATAGTGTTGTTGATCCAATTTGGTACCGAAATGAGCAGAAAGAGTTCAAATCGGTCATGTTCCTCCAACGGTAATGTAATCTTAAACACAACATGGTCCTGAGTGAGTCCTCCCTTTACCTTCATTATCCTATATAGTTGTATTAAGTCCTCTTGATTTGCAGGTAGTTCTAATGATGATGGCAGGTGGAGTTTAATTTTGTCAACTTCGGTGTGCAATTGCTCGGGAGTTAAAAGTAGCGGATTGAATTTACCATGGTGAGTGTCTGTGAGAACATCCAGTATAATTGACTGTGTACGTTGTAAATCGGTTGCGATTAGAGTTAGTTGAATTGACAGAGCGTTGAATAGTTCCAACAATTTCGATTGTTGCAGCTCTTCGTCTTCTTTCTGCAATTGATTCCACATTTGATTCACTTGTTGGTCAAATTCATCAAATTTTGTCTTAACCGCTATCTGATCCTGCTTTATGATGTTGACGGTGGAATCAATGATGGATGTGTGATTCTTCAGCAGATGTAGCAGATTGGACTCGTTTTCTTTGACGTTTAATATTGTCCTTGACATCTTTTTGGAATACTCTGAATCTAACTCGCCAAATAGTGTATGTGCAAGGTTTCCAACGAGATTTACTGCCCCTCTCCTGTTGCGACTGCTTCTTAACAGATTATTATCTACATGCAATTCTCCTTCAAGTCGATCGAAGCTGTCAGTTAGATGACTACAAGTGTAGTTTTGTTTAATCTTTCGGCAAAGTTGACGTAGGGTGCTGGTACCGTTGAACAGCGTTGATGCTTCTGTCCAATATGGTTTCAGATCGTAGTATACGAGTAAGTTCCATTCCGTAGATGAAATAGCAACTGATCCTATATTTTCGAAGTGGATGCCAAGTTTTGAACCAAAACGATTAACTTGCACTGGAGATCCCAATATTATTGGTAACATCATTATTGTGAGTAGCAATGCCAAACCATTAGTGATTGCTGGTATTATTCTTCTCCTTTTTGGCACTCGTTGCTCTTCTGGATCTACTTCGATGTCGTCATGATCTGCCGAGAATAATGGTGCCAGTCTTTGAATTGCTCTTTTAAATATGCCCCTTTGTATTTTTACGTCGCACACTCTTACTAAGCCATCGTCACCCTGGTATACCTTAACAATTCGCCCTAGAGGCAATTGGAGCACTGGTAAGTTATCTTCTTTGACGATTACCATAGTATTTGGCTCTATGGTGCTAGTTGGACCCTTCCATTTGTGTCGTTGCTGAAGTTGGTGAAGGTACTCGTGTGACCAACGTTTCCAGAACTCGTATTTAAGGTGTGTGACCAATTTCCATCTAGTTTGTAGGGATACCTTGGATTCTGACATGTTCCTATCTACCTGTGAAGTTAACGGTTCGCCTATCAAGAAGTGTCCCGGAGTTAGCGCTGTTAGGTCATCTGGATCTGTTGACATTGGGGTAAGCGGTCGAGAATTCAAAATTCCCTCGATCTCCACGACGATGGTTTCGAGTTCTTCGTAGGTCAGCGATGCCGTCGATACACTTCGTAGTAGCAAATGCTTGGCGGATTTAACAGCTGCTTCTCATAAGCCTCCAAAATGTGGAGCTCTAGGAGGAATAAATTTGAAGTTTATTCCACGGTCGCTGCATGATCTCGTGATATTTTCTCGTGAGGTGTTTGAGAAGATGACATCGTTTAGCTTCTTCAGATTGTTACTTGCGCCGACGAAATTGGTTGCGCTGTCACAATAGATAGTGTCACACCGTCCACGGCGAGACGTGAAGCGTTTCAGCGCTCCGATAAATGCTTCGGTCGTCAATTCGGTTACAACCTCTAGGTGAACTGCCTTTGTTGCGAAACAGGAAAATACTGCGATTCAAGCCTTGTGTGGCTTCTTTCCACGAATTTTATAGTGCACCCAAAATGGTCCGCAATAATCCACTCCACTATGGACAAACGGTCGAGCTGGAGTGACCCTGGTTGCTGGTAAATTTCCTATCACTTGAGTGAATAACTTATGCTTGGATCTGGAGCAGCGCACGCACTTTTGCACAACGTTTCGGGCGATTTTATCCAAAATCGTTGCCTTGACGCTGATAGCAAACCTTGTGGACCACAATGCAAATTATTCTCATGCATCATGACGAGAATCATTCTGGAGATATGGTCGTTGTATGGCAGCAACATGGGATGTTTTGCGTCATAGCTCAAGTTAGATGCTTCTAGCTGTCCTCCAACCCTTAGGATACCTTGGTCATCAATAAACGGTGACAAATTACTGATATCGCTAGTGTTATTGACAGTTGAGTGACGCTCTAAGTTTTTAATGTCATCGTAAAAGTCTCTTCCTTGGGTACCCTTGACAATCAATGTCAATGATGCCTCCATTTCTTCAGCTGTTGGTGCTATTGTAGGGTGGGACACCTTGTTTCTTAATACTTTCACATACCGAATGACATATGCTACAATTCTTTGCAGGCGTCGAAATGAGTTGCTGTGATTGATTTCTTCCCAGAAAGTTGTTGTCTCTTTCGAATTGAGTGTTAGAGCTGCACTCGTCTGCCGCCTGAGTTCCAAGGCACATTGTTCTCGCGGGGGTTGAAGTGGCCAAATTGTCATAGATCCGTGCAGGAACTTAAGTCCATATAGCCAAAACAGGTTGTCTACCAATTTAGCTGCTGTCACGCCTCTTGATACCAGATCTGCGGGATTGTCTTGGTACGGCACGTGACGCCATTGTTGTGGATTAGTTGCTTGCAGAATAGCCGAAATTCGGTTTGCCACGAATGTATGGTAGTGTGCTGATTCTGCATTTATCCATCCCAGCACCGCTGTGGAATCAGACCAAAATGCGTTGTAACGCTTTTGAAGAATGGGCTTTCATGGAGCTTCTGCATCAATTACACGGCGACCTTAGCAGCGCACAATTCCAGTCTTGGTAATGTTACTTGCTTTGTTGGAGCTACTCGTGATTTCGCGCATAGGAAGCGAACGATTATCTGGTTTTGGGAATCTTGTGTTCGCATGTATGCTACCGCTCCATAGGCACGTTCTGATGCGTCAGCGAAAATGTGTACTTGGGGGTCCTTGGGTACTGTGCGACCGAAGACGTGGCGTGGCACGCTGATGGTTTCTAACTTCTGCAAGTCCTTTTTGAAGGTTTGCCAAGTTTTGTGAAGTGGTGCTGGAAGTTCTGTGTCCCAGTCTATTTTAAGTTTCCATAGTTGTTGAAGGAATACTTTTGCTGTGGTCGTAACTGGCGCGACGAAGACAAGGGGATCGAAAATACGTGAAAGATCTGCTAAGGCTGAACGCTTTGTTATCCTACCGGATTCTACTACACCAACCTTGACCTTAAAGTCATCATTAGAAGGGCTCCAAATCAATCCCATTGTTTTGATGTTGTCGTCCAGTGTGTCACCGAATTCCATATTTACTTCACGGTCCTTTGACTGGAATTTCTTCTAGTAACCTTGGGTGATTCGCGCACCATTTCCGTAAATTGAAACCCGCGGAACTAAGCATGAGTCGAAGTTGCCGCTGTATTTCAAATGCAGTGGAGAGATGACCAGATCCGCTCAACACATCATCGACATAAAATTTGGATTTTACGACTTCTGCTCCTAGTTGATATTTGTTGGCTTGATCGTCAGCCAGAGCCTGAAGTGTGCGGATAGCCAAATACGGTGCAGATCTTGTACCGTAGGTAACTGTCGAGAGCTGATAACACTTCATGGGATGTGAGGGATCCTCTCTCCACCAGATAAGTTGGAACTTTTGATCGTCTTTATCTACTCGCACTTGTCGATACATCTTTTTAATGTCGGCTGTAAAGACAAATCGAGGGAGCCGGAAACGCAAAAGAATAGTGAACACATCTTCCTGGATAGTTGGTCCTGTTGCCAGAAGATTATTTAAAGAGACATTTGTTGATGTTTTGGCTGAAGCATCGAATACGACTCTTAGCTTTGTCGTTGAGCTGTCTGGCTTCAAAACGGCATGATGTGGAAGAAAGTAGTGGGAACTCTTGATGCTAGTTTTATCAATCTCTTCCATATGACCAAGCTTCTCGTATTCTCGCATGAAGGCTACATATTGGGCCTTGAATTCAGGAATCTTTATCATTTTTCGTTCAATTGTCATGAACCGTTGCAGAGCTAACTTCCGCGATTCTCCCAGTTGGTTTGGAGTGGTTTGGAATGACAATTTCACTATGAAGCGCCCATTGATATCACGTTGATAATTTTGAAGAAAATGTTCTTCACAGCGACGCTCGGCGGTTGTAAACTTACAGCTCGGTGAATCACATCCTTCAAGTTGCCAGAATTTTTCAAGAGTGTCGTTGAGGGAACCATTCTCCTGACCAGTGTAGACTGCACATGTTGCTGTTGTTGTTGAGCTTTGGCCAATTTTTCCACTTATCACCCAACCAAGCATTGTGTTTTGCATGACTGGGAGCTCAGAGGAAAGTTTGATTTGGCCCATTTCTATGAGGTCGTAATACAGCTCTGCGCCCAAGAGAACATCGATTTTTCCTGGTTGATGAAAGTCCGGATCAGCCAGTTGGACACCCTTAGGAATCGGCCATTTTGTAACGTTTAGCTGCTGAGCTGGTTGAGTTGGAACAATGCTTGGCAGCACAAATGCCTCGAAGTCGGCTGCAAAGTTGCTTGTTCGACATTCCAGTTTCATGTTAACGCGGTGCGTAGCTCTTCTTTGGGCATTCCCAATACCTTCAATGCACAACGAAGCCTCGATTGGATATATGCCTAGTCTTTTCATGACACGCTCGGAGACGATGTTGATTTGTGATCCTGAGTCGAGAATGGCTCTAAATTCACCCGATCGTCCATTCGCAGCTGTTATTCTGATTTTAACTGTTCCCAACAAGACATAACAGCTTCGATGTGTAGGCATGATGTCGGTGGCTGCTGATGCCACTGCGGTATTGGAGAGAGTTGTAGTTGATTTTAAATTGATTGCTGTTGATCGGCTTCCTCTTGTGGTCTGCTCCCGTGCTTCTAGATGCAACAACGTGTTGTGTTTTCTATTGCATTTGGTGCAGTTGCCTGACAAGCAAGATTTGGCATTGTGCCCACCTTTCAGACAGTTTACACAGTAGTTTGCTTTTTGGACTGTGTTTAACCGCTGACTTGGTGTCATTTTGAGAAAATCTTGACATTGAAATAGCGCATGATGTTGCTTGCATGTGTTGCATGCTGGACCTGTTGCCACTGAAACACTTAACGCCTGGTAGGCCCTTGGTCGCCCTTGTTCTGCCGCATCCTTGTTGAGTCTTCCTCCTAAAACTTCCAATGACTGGAATCTAAGTTCAAGGAATTTCAGGAATTCGTTTACAGATGGTATCTCCTTCGGCTGTTTTAAGGATTGCTCCCATAATGCGTGAGTGGTTTTGTGCAGGTTTTGGGTTAATATGTACAGCAGAATGGAGTCCCAGCTGTCGGTGCTCACACCTAGACTTTGTAGAGTCATGATGCACTCCTTGGTAGTGTCGTGTAGAACTTAATCGCTGATGCCTGATCGTTGTTGATTGTCGGTTGGGAGAGCAGTCTGCTTAACGTTGCGTTTATCAGCAGCCGAGGGTTTTCATATCGATCCTTGACCACCGCCCATGCAGCCTCGTAATCATTTGCCGATGCTGTGAAGTGCCGAATTAGTCCTTCCGCCTGAGCGGATAAACTGGACTTCAAGAACCACATCTTTTGGCAAGCTGGAATTGGTTGTTTGTCGACCAACTCCATAAATAGATCGTGGAACTGCCGCCACTAGTGGTAGCTGCCATCGAATTTTGGTAGTTCAACCTTGGGAAGTTTTAGACCTGATGTCGTCATATTGGCTGTTTGCCTCTTGACTGCTGTTGGAGAGGCTTGCATAATTGATGCCGCTGATTCTCGAGCCATATCTTGAAGCTGCACAATCTGTGCAATGATTGCTTGCTCAATCTGGGCAAAACCCTCGTAGTCGTATGAGCTGGGCACATCAGATAGCCAGATTCTTTGGTGCAGGTCCTGGGCAGATTTCCAATGCGTTTCTACTGTCTTCGCCTGCATTGCATAATAGTGCGACGTTTGTTGTGACACACTATTAAGCACTTGGTTAAGTAGTTTGCTAGCTGTGTCTATTGACTTCTTTTGTTTGTCAATTAGTGAGCATAGCTGACTTGACGGACTTCTGGGGGCAGCTATCACGGTGCTTGATTCACTTTGTCTGGTGGCTGGCTGCGGCGACCGTACTGTTTTGAGTACCTGCGGTGCAGCCTTTGAGGTTGATGCTGCCTGGAGACGTTTGATGGCCTGTACTTCTCTGTCCATCTCATCGCGTACTTTTCGGTATTTTGTGCGAATGGCAGTGTGTAAATCCTTCACGAAATATGTATGGTCGACTTCCTTGCCATGTTGGTCGCGGATGGTATTGTCGAGTTTGTCAAACTGTACCCACAATTCATCCAGGTCCTTGGCTTTTGTTGTTATGACATCTATTGTTCTGCGCTCCTGTGGCGCCTTCTTGTAATTGGCTATAGCTTTTTGTAGAGCCAGTGCAAGTTCATCTTGCCTCAATGATAGTTCATCCATTCCCATGATGCTGACGTATCGTGTTTTTGAATGCTATGTGCAGGATTCGTTGTTGTCGTCTGCTGGTTACCGGCTAATGCTGACTTGATTGTTGTCGTCTGCTGGTTACAGGACACTTGATAGCATGATGATGTATATGATGTCTGAAGTCTTCTGCAGGTTACTAGCTTAGGACTTGATTGATGAATGTGGATACTACGTTGGTAGCTGTTTGCTGAAAGATGTTTCAATGATCAGTGGATCGATGGATACTTGGCACTTGAACCAGTTATCCTTTCCGTCTGATACTCAGAAGGTTGCAAATGTCGGGGTCACCAAAATGTTAAACTAAAATTAACAGCTGAATTTCAACAACGGTTCTTGTACCGAGTTGATTATAAAGTTGATACCAGGCACGTAAACCTTGGTATCGTTGAAAAAGGACCTAATGTCAACAGCGGTGCTTGTACCGAGTTGATGGTGGGTTTGACAACAGGCACATAAACCTTGGTGTCGAAAAAGGAGAATCAATCAATGTTAAGTTAAAATGAAAAGACTCAGAGTTAACTCTTACTGATTGACTGACTTTTGGATGTGCCAATCGTGGGTATTTATTCATTTTTCTATATACATATATTACATATAATTTGGCTATATATATTAGGTATTATTGAATTGACAGCATAACCATGAAATGTGGATTATGGACAAATTTGCAAGCTGGCATTGAATTGAGTTTTTCAGCGTATTGCACTTGATATCATGTTTCCTCCAGTGCAATGCCTTCGCTGATGTAGTATATATTGGAGTTTTTGTCAACAATGCAAATTTCATCGTTAAGCTGGCAAGGTTTGCTTAACACAAGCCTAATTGTATGCAAAAGAAGATGTTATGCATTAAAAGTTTGAATGTTACTTACCTCCCAATGAGGTTTGCACATCAACTGTTAATGCAATTAACAAGATCTATAACAATCCAAGAGTATGGCTTCATAAAATCTGAATTTAAATTGAAAAATTATGCTGTATTTATAGAAGTCGATTTCATTGCATTTCAAAAGTGAAATTCCAATGGATCGGTTTTCCAATCGCAAATTTGAATTCATTTTCACTCAATGCATTGCAGCTGAGTACGGCCAGCGCATCCAAAAGAATTAGAAACTGCCCTGCTTAGAGCGCTGTTCTTTCACATGCGCTCCATTTTGTTTACATATGTATGTTTGTTTACAGAGTTTTCGTGAGCTTGCGTTTCTTTACATTATTTTATAAATATATGTGTGTATAATAATGTTATATGTGCCTGGTAACTACAATTAGCATTTGAGCCTTTGTAAAAAAATTTAAATACAGATCAGCTGATAGAGAAATATAGATCAGCTGATTATTTTATATTTTCCATTTTTTTTTACTCATGTATATTTTTTTCAACTTTCATTCTGCGAAAACACTATTCAATGTATCTTTTTCGCTTTCCCTAAAAGTTTATACTTGGAGAGTACATAAGAGGACTTAATATATATATATATATATATATATATATATATATATATATATATATATATATATATATATATATATATATGTATATATATATATATATATATATATATATATATATATATATATATATATATATATATATATATATATATATATATATATATATATATATATATATATATATATATATATATATATATATACAGGGTGGCCCAAATAAGACCAGCTGATGTGAAACACAAATAACTTTTTTATTTTTTAACATAACTTATTTTTTCTTTTTGCAGATTATAACTGAACTCTAGGAAATTTAAAATGAATACGTACAGTCCACAACAACGCATTAAAATTATCGAATTTTATTATTCTTCTCAACGATCATTTGTTCTGACGTAAGATCAGCTTCCACATCTTCCATGATTACAAGTTTACTTCGCCGTTTTGAGGAAGTGGGTTTCCAAGGGCAATACATCAGCATCAGTCCCACCCAATCAGATGCACTGTTTGGTGCGGTGTTATGGCCACAAAAATCATCGGCCCATATTTCTTTGAGAATGAAGATGAAACGCCAGAAACGGTCTCCGGGGCTTCTTACAGAACAATGATCGACAACTTTTTGCGGCCAATAATGGAGCAACATCCTAATTTGTGGTTTCAACAAGATGGAGCCACTGCGCATACTGCTAGGCAAACTATTGACATGCTGCGTGAAATTTTTGGTGAACGCATAATTTCAAGAAATTCAGATTTCACTTGGCCTCCTCGTTCACCAGATTTAACTGCGCCCGATTTTTTTTTATGGGGATATTTAAAAGACAAAGTGTATGTTAACAAACCACAGACACTTGGACAGCTCAAAGAGAATATTCGAGACGAAATACGGCGCCTGCAACCAGAAACATTACGCCGTGTAATGCAAAATGCGCTAAAAAGAGCCAATGCCTGTATCGAGCAAAATGGTGGTCATTTGTCTGATGTCATATTTCACACATAGTCACGTTAAATTTCCATAAAATGTATTTAACATATTAAAATAAATCATTTAAAAAAACCAGTTATTACAAGAGTTACACGTGTTTAACATCACTAGGTCTCATTTGGGCCACCCTGTATGTATATATATATATATATATATATATATATATATATATATATATATATATATATATATATAGTATATATATATATATATATATATATATATATATATATATATATATATATATATATATATATATATATATATATATATATATATATATATATATATATATATATATATATATATATATATATATATATATATATATATATATACTAGCTGACCCCGCAGGCGTTGCCCTGCGTGAAATTATGTGTTTTCCAGATTTGTGACCTGTTGATTTTTATCGCAAATGCAAGTTTCACTGGATTTGAACTGAAATGGCAAATCGTTGGAACTCAAATTCTGCCCCCTTGTAAGTCCCTTTTAAAATTCTTGCGACTATCACTTTATTCGATAGCTGCATCACAATCAGTCGGGTTCCATTACACAGTTTCGGCGCATGAAGATTGCGAAGCATAATAATGACAGATCCAACTTTGAGACGCAAATGATGCGGCGGCATGCCAGGCAAATCCAAAGAATTTAGAAATTCTACTGGATAATTCACGGCTTCGTCTTCATTTTTAACACGATCGATCGATTTGTATGAGCGCAAATCTCCCGGAATTTGACTTTGAATCGTTCAGTTTAAGTCATTAACATCGGTATTTTTGGCAGCTAAAATTACGCGTGCACTCAACCAATCGTAGCTACGATAATTTTGGCCAATGTTCGGATAAACATTCGTGATGAGTTCAGCTTTCGTTGAATTGAATTGACAAATGGCAGGTGGAATTGATATCAAACCACTGGAAGTATCAACCGGAATTTGCCCATTTCCAATTTTTAGCAGTTCTTTAGAGAAAACTTCTGCGGTGCTATCCTGTTGCAGGAACACTCGCATATTCATAGTCAATCGTATGGTTTCCACGTACCGCCACAAATACGATGACTTGAGACATGCGTTCAATTCATCCGCCGGGCGCATCAAGAAAATATAGGCCACCGTTTCCACCATTGACAGCCTTCATCAATTCATCATACGCACTCTTTTGCTGCTCATTCAATAATAGAACATTTCTTTGTACTTGTTGTTCCAAAGTTATTCTGTCGTATGCATGCTCACGTTCCAATTCACGATTCAGTACATCTCTGATTTAACGATTTGGCGCTTGCATATGAATTTCAGTCAATAGTTTGCTACTCATAAGCAAACACAATTCTTCAATCAACACCAATGCTTCATTGTAGATGTCATCGTTCATTTGCAATTCTGAATTCCATGTTGCAACTCGAATACGATGTAAAATGTCTTCGGCAATGTAATTTTTGTACGTATCCCATAATTGACGCGGATTTGAAGGCTGACATGTCGAAATGATCATCGCGAAAAGTGTGCGAACTTCAATGGCATGCGAAGTAGCTATCGCATCGTCCATCGTTTGATTCCAGTGATTATCATGTTCCAGCAATTGTAATTGCTGGCATGCTTCTCAAAAAGTTGCACACACCGTACCATTCACAGTACGCAATGACTCAAATGAAGTTGAACCGCCTACATTAATCAATAGCAACCGAAGGTAGAAGCAATCGTCGTTTTTCGGGTGGATTGTGTAAATTCGTCCTAATGCATTAGTTGAGAACATACCTGGATGTCCATCTACTGGTTGGCCTTGCTTTCTGCGTAACCGTTTCTTCGACGATGCATTCCATGTATAATATCGAGGCATTTCCGAATAGAGCAATGTTCTCGCAAACGGATCACTGGCGCAAGTTGAGAAAAAACTCGTCAATATTGTTGCTGGTGGTGTTTCCGCTCGCTGTACTGCATTCTCTGGGTTGAAATACACTCTTTGGCCATTCTCCAAATGAACTGCGAGATGCACAACAGTTGGAATACGCTCATGAATTACAAAAGAAAATATTCTCCAAAGCGCTTCATTGCAGTTCACGTATTGACCCATTTGATACTTGCTGATCTCATCTCGGTCAAGGCCAATAACCGCCATGTCGCTTCCTTTGGTGACGTACTGGCAAACGTATTTGATCGATTTCACAGAACTGCAATACTCAACATTGATATGAGTTTTGAATGTCTTAGACAATATTGGCGAATATGGTTCGATCCATGTATTGTCAACTTCGATATTCACTCCTCTAAATTGAATCCTGAATGTTCTGCAATTGTTGTCTGATGAGCGACGCCGATAGAGTGGATATCCATCATTTCCAGTTTGCGTTTCCGAAAGAAAAGCACGTGGATAATGTTTCGTGCATTTAATGTCAGATATACAAACCGATGTGTGATTGTAGTGTCCGCGAGATCCATGAACCATATTGGTTTTCACCACTTCGTATAGTTCTGGATCTATCTCTGGATCAGGAATTTCCGCAGAAATGACGTCATCAATTTGATCTGGTGTTATCTTGTCCACCATCCAAAGAAGAATGTGTGCGTGCGGCAAACCTCTTTTTTGCCACCCAACAGAGTACATCCAGCATCTAACAGCACCATATATACGTTGCTTCACGAAAAAAGTCCATCAAGTATCGTAGCTGTTGTTTGAAAACTCGTGCTGTGACATCGTGACGATCGCTTGCTGATTGACCGCGATTCAATAATTCCGTTATCTGTGGGCATTTTGGATTGCAAGTGAATGTAACAAACAAATCCGGCCTCCCGCACGTATGTCATCGCATCCTGCGAGTACTCGTGCATGTGCCTTGGGCTGCCAATGTATGTTGATGGCAAAATCGTGAGTCGGCCAAGGTTTGTCACATCTTCATCGTTATTGACCGCATCTCGCAAGTGAATATACTCTTCAGATCGAAGCTTGGTCTGATTGAAGCGAATAAAATTGAGTCGTCCTGTCTCCATCGTCACGTACACATCAACTGCGTACTGTTGAAATAATCGGCGATATTTCAAGAGATGGTTGTCAATTCCTTCGCGAATCATCAATCGATATGCGTAAAAGTTCATTGCACTGACCTTTTTATTTGTATCGACACCTAAAAGTTAACAAAAAATGAAGTTAGAATCAAGAGAGTTTCTTTTTCTTTTACTAACGATTGGCAGGATTGATCATGTTGTATGTCAAGTGATATCCATCTTCACCACAGCAGAGCGTAAGCGGATATTGTAGTGAGTCATACGATCGATGAGTTTCACTGATTCACTCTAATACATCTCCAGATACACGTTTAATAACAATATCACGGGATTCTAAATTATCGCCAACAGCAACAATTGATATTTCATCGGCCGTCGGGGCATTATATTGCCGTTCATGAGTGCCTGCTGGTCGTTTGTCCGCTTTTATGACGATTCTGTGATCATCAGATGGCATCCTTTCTAACGAAGTTTTGAATAATCGAATTAGTTCGTTGTGTTCATGCAACATTTCTTGCAATTGCTGCACAATTTCTCTTTTCGTCGCATTGTAAATTGCACAACGTCGATTCACTTCTTCATTTGAATCTCCAAGGAAATATATTTGGAGATATTGGTGATCTTGATCAGGATGCGGCAACAGCGATCCAGCAAGATGATAAATTTGCCGGTGAATCTGTATAGTTGCAGACAAATATGTTAATTTCTGTATTTTATTGGCGAGATAATAAGTGTTAGATTGTTGGTGAAGTAACCTGGAATGTGGGATTGTAATTATATTCATTCACAATTTCTCCACCAAATGACGTCATTTGAAAACAATCGTTATACATCTTGGAATATTGTAAAAAATGATTCGAATTTGGTGATTCACCGTAAAGCAACGACCGCAATGGCTCTGGTGGAGGAAGTAACTCTGGTAATTTTTCTTTTCCGCTTGCGCAACACAATCCGAGCGGTTCTTTTGGAAATTTCAGTGCATCGCAATGCGGGCAAACGACAGACATCGAACCAAATCGAACTGATTCGTGCGCACCGTATTCAATGTCCGGCTCACATCGAAAGGCTGCACGTTCGATATTCAAATTAGGCAATCGTTGTTGTTGCTGGCGTTGTCGGTGAGCAGCCAAGCGTTGTTCTCTTGCTTCATGAATTTCCTGAGCATGAACTTGTCTTCTTCTCAATCGTTGTTGCTCATTGTAAGCTTCGTGAGCCTCTTGTGATTGTCGCGCACGATGTTCAATCATTCCGATTCGAGCAGATTCCCTTGCAGTAGCATTTTCCTCTTCCGTACGATGTGCTGTATAATTACGTTGGTCCGTTGTACGTCGGGAACGTCGACCGATATTAGCGCGACCTCTTTGTGACATCGTAACAAATTTCAATCTGTAATTGATCACTTTGTATGAAACACACATAAAGTTTTCACGGAATAATTTTCAATAATTTACCTTTTGAATAGCCGAAATAAAGAAAGCAAACGACCGCAATTGAACGATTCAAATAATTTACAAATCAGCTGAAGAAATAACACAAATAAATTCCAATGGAAATGAGGTTAGGTATTCACCAACAAACGAAAATAAAGAACTCACTTTTTTTGTTTGAAATGTCAATAATTTGACTCAAAAACTGATGATCCACCGATTTAAAATCAAATATTTCGTGAATGAAAACAATTTAACAATTTAATGTAATGAATTTAACTCGAGAAATCAATTAAAATTTGGAAAAATGTCACAAAGTCAATTGACCGTGTCCGCACTGTTCGAATAAACAAATCAGAAAGAAGAAACAATATTCGCAGCTGTCAAAATAAATAAGCGTCTACAGCTCCATCTGTTGAGTTGTTGGAGTATCAGTCAGTGCTTACAACACCAATATGAAACTAAATGTGCGCGTGCAACACCACGCACATACAAAAAAAATGAGAACAGAAAGTGAGATTAGGTTATTCTAATATTCGAATTTTCCGAATTTTCCAACTCTTCCGAATGTTTTGAGATCGATAGATTTGCAAAAAAGAACTGGAAAAAAAAATTTTAAAGAAAAAAATTTTTGTATGTAAAAAAGTCCTTTTTGGAATTTTAAAATTTTCCGACTTTTCTTCAGGAAAAGTACAAGGTTTTTTTTTATTTCTAAACCTTCCCAGCCCCACAACGAACAACCTCTGCAAATACCATCAATATTGGTCCAGCCGTTCTCGAGCCTTAGCGTCACTAACAAACATACATTCATTTTTATATATATAGACTAGCTGACCCCGCAGGCGTTGCCCTGCGTGAAATTATGTGTTTTGAAAAGAAAAGAAAGTTGAATTTATATTGTGTTGAAAATAAATTATTTGCGATTTTCTACATTGTTTTCAATGTAACGTAGCTTGATAAACAAAATTTTTTGTTGTCTGTTCCGGTGCGTAAATGTACAGAGAAGATGATGGCCGTGTGAAAAACATGGTATTTCCAGATTTATGCCACACTTCCAGCGACTGTCCTTGTGACCTGTTGATTGTCATCGCAAATGCAAGTTTCACTGGAAACTGAATACGTTTGAACTGAAATGGCAAATCGTTGGAACTCAAAGGAATTCGTGGAATCAAGCATTCTGCCCCCTTGTAAGTCCCTTTAAAAATTCTTGCAACTATCATATTATTCGATAGCTGCGTCACAATCAGTCGGGTTCCATTACACAGTTTCGGCGCATGAAGATTGCGAAGCATAATAATGACATATCCAACTTTTAGACGAAAATGATGTGGCGGCATGCCAGGCAAATCCAAAGAATTTAGAAATTCCACTGGATAATTCACGGCTTCGTCTTCATTTTCAACACGATCGATCGATTTGTATGAGCGCAACTCTCGCGGAATTTGACTTTGAATCGTCCAGTTTAAGTCATTAACATCGGTATTTTTGGCAGCTAAAATTGCGCGTGCACTCAACCAATCGTAGTTACTATAATTTTGGCCAATGTTCGGATAAACATTCGTGATGAGTTCAGCTTGCGTTGAATAGAATTGACAAATGGCAGGTGGAATTGATATCAAACCACTGGAAGTATCAACCGGAATTTGCCCATTTCCAATTTTTAGCAGTTCTTTAGAGAAAGCTTCTGCGGTGCTATCCTGTTGCAGGAAAACTCGTATATTCATAGTCAATCGTATGGTTTCCACGTACTGCCACAAATACGATGACTTGAGACATGCGTTCAATTCATCCGCCGCTGTTGATTTCGGAATAACAGGAAGTGTTTGTCAAAAATCGCCTGCTAACAGTATCATTGCGCCACTAAAGCGACGATTATTATTCCGCAGGTCTTTCATTGTTCTGTCAAGTGCTTCTAGAGACCGTTTGTGAGCCATTGTGCACTCATCCCATACTATCAGTTTACAATTCTTCAACACTTTTGCCATAGCAGATTGCTTTGAAATGTTGCAAACAGGTGTTTCATTGATTTGCATGTTTAACGGATGCTTCAGTGCCGAATGTGCCGTTCTTCCACCTTCTAGTAGAGTTGCAGTAATCCCAGTAGATGCGAGAGCCATTTTGAGATCGTATTGTTGTCAAAATCAATGATATCAGGAACGTTTTACCAGTTCCGCCGGGCTCATCAAGAAAATATAGTCCACCGTTTCCATCATTGACAGCCTTCATCAATTCATCATACGCACTCTTTTGCTGCTCATTCAATAATAGAACATTTCTTTGTACTTGTTGTTCCAAAGTTATTCTGTCGTATGCATGCTCACGTATGGCGCTTGCATATGAATTTCAGTCAATAGTTTGCCACTCATAAGCAAACACAAATCTTCAATCAACACCAATGCTTCATTGTAGATGTCATCGTTCATTTGCAATTCTGAATTCTATGTTGCCACTCGAATACGATGTAAAATGTCTTCGGCAATGTAATTTTTGTACGTATCCCATAATTGACGCGGATTTGAAGGCTGACATGTCGAAATGATCATCGCGAAAAGTGTGCGAACTTCAATGGAATGCGAAGTAGCTATCGCATCGTCCATCGTTTGATTCCAGTGAATATCATGTTGCAGCAATTGTAATTGCTGGCATGCTTCTCAAAAAGTTGCACACACTATACCATTCACAGTACGCAATGACTCAAATGAAGTTGAACCGCGTACATTAATCAATAGCAACCGAAGGTAGAAGCAATCGTCGTTTTTCGGGTGGATTGTGTAAATTCGTCCTAATGCATTAGTTGAGAACACACCTGGATGTCCATCTACTGGTTGGCCTTGCTTACTGCGTAACCATTTCTTCGACGATGCATTCCATGTATAATATCGAGGCATTTCCGAATAAAGCAATGTTCTCGCAAACGGATCACTGGCGCAAGTTGAGAAAAAACTCGTCAATATTGTTGCTGGTGGTGTTTCCGCTCGCTGTACTGCATTCTCTGGGTTGAAATACACTCTTTGGCCATTCTCCAAATGAACTGCGAGATGCACAACAGTCGGTATACGCTCATGAATTACAAAAGAAAATATTCTCCAAAGCGCTTCATTGCAATTCACGTATTGACCCATTTGATACTTGCTGATCTCATCTCGTTCAAGGCCAATAACCGCCATGTCGCTTCCTTTGGTGACGTACTTGCAAACGTATTTGATCGATTTCACAGAACTGCAATACTCAACATTGATATGAGTTTTGAATGTCTTAGACAATATTGGCGAATATGGTTCGATCCATGTGTTGTCAACTTCGATATTCAGTCCTCTAAATTGAATCCTGAATGTTCTGCAATTGTTGTCTGATGAGCGACGCCGATAGAGTGGATATCCATACTTTCCAATTTGCGTTTCCGAAAGAAAAGCACGTGGATAGTGTTTCATGCATTTAATGTCAGACATATAAACCGAAGTGTGATTGTAGTGTCCGCGAGGTCCATGAACCATATTGGTTTTCACCACTTCGTATAGTTCTGGATCTATCTCTGGATCAGGAATTTCCGCAGAAATGATGTCATCAATTTGATCTGGTGTAATCTTGTCCACCATCCAAAGAAGAATGTGTCCGGGCGGCAAACCTCTTTTTTTTGCCACCCAACAGAGTACATCCAGCATCTAACAGCACCATATATACGTTGCTTCACGAAAAAAGTCCATCAAATATCATAGCTGTTGTTTGAAAACTCGTGCTGTGACATCGTGACGATCGCTTGCTGATTGACCGCGATTCAATAATTTCGTTATCTGTGGGCATTTTGGATTGCAAGTGAATGTAACAAACAAATCCGGCCGTCCATAATTCCGCACGTATGTCATCGCATCCTGCGAGTACTCGTGCATGTGCCTTGGGCTGCCAATGTATGTTGATGGCAAAATCGTGAGTCGGCCAAGGTTTGTCACATCTTCATCGCTATTGACCGCATCTCGCATGTGAATATACTCTTCAGATCGAAGCTTGGTTTGATTGAAGCGAATAAAATTGAGTTATTCTGTCTCCATCGTCACGTACACATCAACTGCATACTGTTGAAATAATCGGCGATATCTCAAGAGATGGTTGTCAATTCCTTCGCGAATCATCAATCGATACGCGTAAAAGTTCATTGCACTGACCTTCTTATTTGTATCGACACCTAAAAGTTAACAAAAAATGAAGTTACAATCAAGAGTGTTTGTTTTTCTTTTACTAACGATTGGCAGGATTGATCATGTTGTATGTCAAGTGATATCCATCTTCACCGCGGCAGAACATAAGCGGATATTGTAGTGAGTCATACGATCGATGAGTTTCACTGATTCGCTCTAATGCATCTCCAGATACACGTTTAATAACAATATCACGGGATTCTAAATTATCGCCAACAGCAACAATTGATATTTCATCGGCCGTCCGGGCATTATATTGCCATTCATGCGTGCCTGCTGGTCGTTTGTCCGCTTTTATGACGATTCTGTGATCATCAGATGGCATCCTTTCTAACGAAGTTTTGAATAATCGAATTAGTTCGTTGTGTTCATGCAACATTTCTTGCAATTGCTGCACAATTTATCTTTTCGTCGCATTGTAAATTGCACAACGTCGATTCACTTCTTCATTTGAATCTCCAAGGAAATATATTTGGAGATATTGGTGATCTTGATCAGGATGCGGCAACAGCGATCCAGCAAGATGATAAATTTGCCGGTGAATCTGTATAGTTGCAGACAAATATGTTAATTTCTGTATTTTATTGGCGAGATAATAAGTGTTAGATTGTTGGTGAACTAACCTGGAATGTGGGATTGTAATTATATTCACTCACAATTTCTCCACCAAATGACGTCATTTGAAAACAATCGTTATACATCTTGGAATATTGTAAAAAATGATTCGAATTTGGTGATTCACCGTAAAGCAACGACCGCAATGGCTCTGGTGGAGGAAGTAACTCTGGTAATTTTTCTTTTCCGCTTGCGCAACACAATCCGGCCGGCTCTTTTGGAAATTTCAGTGCATGGCAATGCGGGTAAACGACAGACATCGAACCAAATCGAACTGATTCGTGCGCACCGTATTCAATGTCCGGCTCATATCGAAAGGCTGCACGTTCGATATTTAGATTAGGCAATCGTTGTTGTTGCTGGCGTTCTCGGTGAGCAGCCAAACGCTGTTCTCTTGCTTCATGAATTTCCTGAGCACGAACTTGTCTTCTTCTCAATTGTTGTTGCTCATTGTAAGCTTCGTGAGCCTCTTGTGATTGTCGCGCACGATGTTCAATCATTCTGATTCGAGCAGATTCCCTTGCAGTAGCATATTCCTCTTCCGTACGACGTGCTGTATAATTACGTTGGTCCGTTGTACGTCGGGAACGCCGACCGATATTAGCGCGACCTCTTTGTGGCATCGTAACAAATTTCAATCTGTAATTGATCACTTTGTATGAAACACACATAAAGTTTTCCCGGAATAATTTTCAATAATTTACCTTTTGAATAGCCGAAATAAAGAAAGCAAACGACCGCAATTGAACGATTCAAATAATTTACAAATCAGCTGAAGAAATAACACAAATAAATTCCAATGGAAATGAGGTTAGGTATTCACCAACAAACGAAAATAATGAACTCACTTTTTTTGTTTGAAATGTCAATAATTTGACTCAAAAACTGATGATCCACCGATTTAAAATCAAATATTTCGTGAATGTAAACAATTTAACAATTCAATGTAATGAATTTAACTCGAGAAATCAATTAAAATTTGGAAAAATGTCAGAAAGTCAATTGACCGTGTCCGCACTGTTCGAATAAACAAATCAGAAAGAACAAACAATATACGCAGCTGTCAAAATAAATAAGCGTCTACAGCTCCATCTGTTGAGTTGTTGGAGTATCAGTCAGTGCTTACAACACCACGCACATACAAAAAAAAAATGAGAACAAAAAGTGAGATTAGGTTTTTCTTATTTTCGAATTTTCCGAATTTTCCGAATGTTCCGAATTTTCCGAATTTTCCGAATGTTATGAGATCGATAGATTCGCAAGAAACAATTGGAAAAAAAAAATTTGAAATAAAAAAAATTTTGTGTGGAAAGAAGTCCTTTTTGCAATTTTTAAATATTCCGACTTTTCTTCAAGAAAAGTATAAGGTTTTTTTTATTTCTAAACCTTCCCAGATCCACAACGAACAACCACTGAAAATACCATCAAGATTGGTCCAGCCGTTCTCGAGCCTTAGCGTCACTAACAAACAAACATTAGTTTTTATATATATAGACTAGCTGACCCCGCAGGCGTTGCCCTGCGTGAAATTATGTGTTTTGAAAAGAAAAGAAAGTTGAACTTATATTGTGTTGAAAATAATTTATTTGCCATTTTTCTAAATTTTTTTCAATCTAACGTAGCTTGATAAACAACCTTTTTGTTTTCTGTTCCGGTGCGAAAATGTACAGAGAAGATGATGGCCGTGCGAAAAACATGGCATTTGCAGATTTATGACACACACTTCCAGCGACTATCCTTGTGACCTGTTGATTGTCATCGCAAATGCAAGTTTCACTGGAAACTGAATACGTTTGAACTGAAATGGCAAATCGTTGGAACTCAAAGGAATTCGTGGAATCAAGCATTCTGCCCCCTTGTAAGTCCCTTTTAAAATTCTTGCAACTATCACTTTATTCGATAGCTGCGTCACAATCAGTCGGGTTCCATTACACAGTTTCGGCGCATGAAGATTGCGAAGCATAATAATGACAGATCCAACTTTGAGACGCAAATGATGCGGCGGCATGCCAGGCAAATCCAAAGAATTTAGAAATTCTACTGGATAATTCACGGCTTCGTCTTCATTTTTAACACGATCGATCGATTTGTATGAGCGCAAATCTCCCGGAATTTGACTTTGAATCGTCCAGTTTAAGTCATTAACATCGGTATTTTTGGCAGCTAAAATTACGCGTGCACTCAACCAATCGTAGCTACGATAATTTTGGCCAATGTTCGGATAAACATTCGTGATGAGTTCAGCTTTCGTTGAATTGAATTGACAAATGGCAGGTGGAATTGATATCAAACCACTGGAAGTATCAACCGGAATTTGCCCATTTCCAATTTTTAGCAGTTCTTTAGAGAAAACTTCTGCGGTGCTATCCTGTTGCAGGAACACTCGCATATTCATAGTCAATCGTATGGTTTCCACGTACCGCCACAAATACGATGACTTGAGACATGCGTTCAATTCATCCGCCGGGCGCATCAAGAAAATATAGGCCACCGTTTCCACCATTGACAGCCTTCATCAATTCATCATACGCACTCTTTTGCTGCTCATTCAATAATAGAACATTTCTTTGTACTTGTTGTTCCAAAGTTATTCTGTCGTATGCATGCTCACGTTCCAATTCACGATTCAGTACATCTCTGATTTAACGATTTGGCGCTTGCATATGAATTTCAGTCAATAGTTTGCTACTCATAAGCAAACACAATTCTTCAATCAACACCAATGCTTCATTGTAGATGTCATCGTTGATTTGCAATTCTGAATTCCATGTTGCCACTCGAAGACGATGTAAAATGTCTGCGGCAATGTAAATTTTGTACGTATCCCATAATTGACGCGGATTTGAAGGCTGAAGTGTGCGAACTTCAATGGCATGCGAAGTAGCTATCGCATCTTCCATCGTTTGATTCCAGTGATTATCATGTTCCAGCAATTGTAATTGCTGGCATGCTTCTCAAAAAGTTGCACACACCGTACCATTCACAGTACGCAATGACTCAAATGAAGTTGAACCGCCTACATTAATCAATAGCAACCGAAGGTAGAAGCAATCGTCGTTTTTCGGGTGGATTGTGTAAATTCGTCCTAATGCATTAGTTGAGAACATACCTGGATGTCCATCTACTGGTTGGCCTTGCTTTCTGCGTAACCGTTTCTTCGACGATGCATTCCATGTATAATATCGAGGCATTTCCGAATAGAGCAATGTTCTCGCAAACGGATCACTGGCGCAAGTTGAGAAAAAACTCGTTAATATTGTTGCTGGTGGTGTTTCCGCTCGCTGTACTGCATTCTCTGGGTTGAAATACACTCTTTGGCCATTCTCCAAATGAACTGCGAGATGCACAACAGTTGGAATACGCTCATGAATTACAAAAGAAAATATTCTCCAAAGCGCTTCATTGCAGTTCACGTATTGACCCATTTGATACTTGCTGATCTCATCTCGGTCAAGGCCAATAACCGCCATCTCGCTTCCTTTGGTGACGTACTGGCAAACGTATTTGATCGATTTCACAGAACTGCAATACTCAACATTGATATGAGTTTTGAATGTCTTAGACAATATTGGCGAATATGGTTCGATCCATGTATTGTCAACTTCGATATTCACTCCTCTAAATTGAATCCTGAATGTTCTGCAATTGTTGTCTGATGAGCGACGCCGATAGAGTGGATATCCATTATTTCCAGTTTGCGTTTCCGAAAGAAAAGCACGTGGATAATGTTTCGTGCATTTAATGTCAGATATACAAACCGATGTGTGATTGTAGTGTCCGCGAGATCCATGAACCATATTGGTTTTCACCACTTCGTATAGTTCTGGATCTATCTCTGGATCAGGAATTTCCGCAGAAATGACGTCATCAATTTGATCTGGTGTTATCTTGTCCACCATCCAAAGAAGAATGTGTGCGTGCGGCAAACCTCTTTTTTGCCACCCAACAGAGTACATCCAGCATCTAACAGCACCATATATACGTTGCTTCACGAAAAAAGTCCATCAAATATCGTAGCTGTTGTTTGAAAACTCGTGCTGTGACATCGTGACGATCGCTTGCTGATTGACCGCGATTCAATAATTCCGTTATCTGTGGGCATTTTGGATTGCAAGTGAATGTAACAAACAAATCCGGCCTCCCGCACGTATGTCATCGCATCCTGCGAGTACTCGTGCATGTGCCTTGGGCTGCCAATGTATGTTGATGGCAAAATCGTGAGTCGGCCAAGGTTTGTCACATCTTCATCGTTATTGACCGCATCTCGCAAGTGAATATACTCTTCAGATCGAAGCTTGGTCTGATTGAAGCGAATAAAATTGAGTCGTCCTGTCTCCATCGTCACGTACACATCAACTGCGTACTGTTGAAATAATCGGCGATATTTCAAGAGATGGTTGTCACTTCCTTCGCGAATCATCAATCGATATGCGTAAAAGTTCATTGCACTGACCTTTTTATTTGTATCGACACCTAAAAGTTAACAAAAAATGAAGTTAGAATCAAGAGAGTTTCTTTTTCTTTTACTAACGATTGGCAGGATTGATCATGTTGTATGTCAAGTGATATCCATCTTCACCACAGCAGAGCGTAAGCGGATATTGTAGTGAGTCATACGATCGATGAGTTTCACTGATTCACTCTAATACATCTCCAGATACACGTTTAATAACAATATCACGGGATTCTAAATTATCGCAAACAGCAACAATTGATATTTCATCGGCCGTCGGGGCATTATATTGCCGTTCATGAGTGCCTGCTGGTCGTTTGTCCGCTTTTATGACGATTCTGTGATCATCAGATGGCATCCTTTCTAACGAAGTTTTGAATAATCGAATTGGAGATATTGGTGATCTTGATCAGGATGCGGCAACAGCGATCCAGCAAGATGATAAATTTGCCGGTGAATCTGTATAGTTGCAGACAAATATGTTAATTTCTGGTTTTTATTGGCGAGATAATAAGTGTTAGATTGTTGGTGAACTAACCTGGAATGTGGGATTGTAATTATATTCATTCACAATTTCTCCACCAAATGACGTCATTTGAAAACAATCGTTATACATCTTGGAATATTGTAAAAAATGATTCGAATTTGGTGATTCACCGTAAAGCAACGACCGCAATGGCTCTGGTGGAGGAAGTAACTCTGGTAATTTTTCTTTTCCGCTTGCGCAACACAATCCGGCCGGCTCTTTTGGAAATTTCAGTGCATGGCAATGCGGGTAAACGACAGACATCGAACCAAATCGAACTGATTCGTGCGCACCGTATTCAATGTCCGGCTCATATCGAAAGGCTGCAAGTTCGATATTTAAATTAGGCAATCGTTGTTGTTGCTGGCGTTCTCGGTGAGCAGCCAAACGCTGTTCTCTTGCTTCATGAATTTCCTGAGCACGAACTTGTCTTCTTCTCAATTGTTGTTGCTCATTGTAAGCTTCGTGAGCCTCTTGTGATTGTCGCGCACGATGTTCAATCATTCTGAATCGAGCAGATTCCCTTGCAGTAGCATATTCCTCTTCCGTACGACGTGCTGTATAATTACGTTGGTCCGTTGTACGTCGGGAACGCCGACCGATATTAGCGCGACCTCTTTGTGGCATCGTAACAAATTTCAATCTGTAATTGATCACTTTGTATGAAACACACATAAAGTTTTCCCGGAATAATTTTCAATAATTTACCTTTTGAATAGCCGAAATAAAGAAAGCAAACGACCGCAATTGAACGATTCAAATAATTTACAAATCAGCTGAAGAAATAACACAAATAAATTCCAATGGAAATGAGGTTAGGTATTCACCAACAAACGAAAATAATGAACTCACTTTTTTTGTTTGAAATGTCAATAATTTGACTCAAAAACTGATGATCCACCGATTTAAAATCAAATATTTCGTGAATGTAAACAATTTAACAATTCAATGTAATGAATTTAACTCGAGAAATCAATTAAAATTTGGAAAAATGTCAGAAAGTCAATTGACCGTGTCCGCACTGTTCGAATAAACAAATCAGAAAGAACAAACAATATACGCAGCTGTCAAAATAAATAAGCGTCTACAGCTCCATCTGTTGAGTTGTTGGAGTATCAGTCAGTGCTTACAACACCACGCACATACAAAAAAAAAATGAGAACAAAAAGTGAGATTAGGTTTTTCTTATTTTCGAATTTTCCGAATTTTCCGAATGTTCCGAATTTTCCGAATTTTCCGAATGTTATGAGATCGATAGATTCGCAAGAAACAATTGGAAAAAAAAATTTGAAATAAAAAAAATTTTGTGTGGAAAGAAGTCCTTTTTGCAATTTTTAAATATTCCGACTTTTCTTCAAGAAAAGTATAAGGTTTTTTTTATTTCTAAACCTTCCCAGATCCACAACGAACAACCACTGAAAATACTATCAAGATTGGTCCAGCCGTTCTCGAGCCTTAGCGTCACTAACAAACAAACATTAATTTTTATATATATAGACTAGCTGACCCCGCAGGCGTTGCCCTGCGTGAAATTATGTGTTTTGAAAAGAAAAGAAAGTTGAACTTATATTGTGTTGAAAATAATTTATTTGCCATTTTTCTAAATTTTTTTCAATGTAACGTAGGTTGATAAACAACCTTTTTGTTTTCTGTTCCGGTGCGTAAATGTACAGAGAAGATGATGGCCGTGCGAAAAGCATGGCATTTGCAGATTTATGACACACACTTCCAGCGACTGTCCTGTGTGACCTGTTGATTGTCATCGCAAATGCAAGTTTCACTGGAAACTGAATACGTTTGAACTGAAATGGCAAATCGTTGGAACTCAAAGGAATTCGTGGAATCAAGCATTCTGCCCCCTTGTAAGTCCCTTTTAAAATTCTTGCAACTATCACTTTATTCGATAGCTGCGTCACAATCAGTCGGGTTCCATTACACAGTTTCGGCGCATGAAGACTGCGAAGCATAATAATGACAGATCCAACTTTGAGACGCAAATGATGCGGCGGCATGCCAGGCAAATCCAAAGAATTTAGAAATTCTACTGGATAATTCACGGCTTCGTCTTCATTTTTAACACGATCGATCGATTTGTATGAGCGCAACTCTCCCGGAATTTGACTTTGAATCGTCCAGTTTAAGTCATTAACATCGGTATTTTTGGCAGCTAAAATTACGCGTGCACTCAACCAATCGTAGTTAATATAATTTTGGCCAATGTTCGGATAAACATTCGTGATGAGTTCAGCTTTCGTTGAATTGAATTGACAAATGGCAGGTGGAATTGATATCAAACCACTGGAAGTATCAACCGGAATTTGCCCATTTCCAATTTTTAGCAGTTCTTTAGAGAAAGCTTCTGCGGTGCTATCCTGTTGCAGGAAAACTCGCATATTCATAGTCAATCGTATGGTTTCCACGTACCGCCACAAATACGATGACTTGAGACATGCGTTCAATTCATCCGCCGCTGTTGATTTCGGAATAATAGGAAGTGTTTGTCAAAAATCGCCTGCTAACAGTATCATTGCGCCACTAAAGCGACGATTATTATTCCGCAGGTCTTTCATTGTTCTGTCAAGTGCTTCTAGAGACCGTTTGTGAGCTATTGTGCACTCATCCCATACTATCAGTTTACAATTCTTCAACACTTTTGCCATAGCTGATTGCTTTGAAATGTTGCAAACAGGTGTTTCATTGATTTGCATGTTTAACGGATGCTTCAGTGCCGAATGTGCCGTTCTTCCACCTTCTAGTAGAGTTGCAGTAATCCCAGTAGATGCGAGAGCCAACGCAATGCCATTTTGAGATCGTATTGTTGTCAAAATCAATGATATCAGGAACGTTTTCCCAGTTCCGCCGGGCGCATCAAGAAAATATAGTCCACCGTTTCCATCATTGACAGCCTTCATCAATTCATCATACGCACTCTTTTGCTGCTCATTCAATAATAGAACATTTCTTTGTACTTGTTGTTCCAAAGTTATTCTGTCGTATGCATGCTCACGTTCCAATTCACGATTCAGTACATCTCTGATTTAACGATTTGGCGCTTGCATATGAATTTCAGTCAATAGTTTGCCACTCATAAGCAAACACAAATCTTCAATCAACACCAATGCTTCATTGTAGATGTCATCGTTCATTTGCAATTCTGAATTCTATGTTGCCACTCGAATACGATGTAAAATGTCTTCGGCAATGTAATTTTTGTACGTATCCCATAATTGACGCGGATTTGAAGGCTAACATGTCGAAATGATCATCGCGAAAAGTGTGCGAACTTCAATGGAATGCGAAGTAGCTATCGCATCCGTTTGATTCCAGTGAATATCATGTTGCAGCAATTGTAATTGCTGGTATGCTTCTCAAAAACATGCACACACTATTCCATTCACAGTACGCAATGACTCAAATGAAGTTGAACCGCGTACATTAATCAATAGCAACCGAAGGTAGAATCAATCGTCGTTTTTCGGGTGGATTGTGTAAATTCGTCCTAATGCATTAGTTGAGAACACACCTGGATGTCCATCTACTGGTTGGCCTTGCTTTCTGCGTAACCATTTCTTCGACGATGCATTCCATGTATAATATCGAGGCATTTCCGAATAAAGCAATGTTCTCGCAAACGGATCACTGGCGCAAGTTGAGAAAAAACTCGTCAATATTGTTGCTGGTGGTGTTTCCGCTCGCTGTACTGCATTCTCTGGGTTGAAATACACTCTTTGGCCATTCTCCAAATGAACTGCGAGATGCACAACAGTCGGTATACGCTCATGAATTACAAAAGAAAATATTCTCCAAAGCGCTTCATTGCAATTCACGTATTGACCCATTTGATACTTGCTGATCTCATCTCGTTCAAGGCCAATAACCGCCATGTCGCTTCCTTTGGTGACGTACTTGCAAACGTATTTGATCGATTTCACAGAACTGCAATACTCAACATTGATATGAGTTTTGAATGTCTTAGACAATATTGGCGAATATGGTTCGATCCATGTGTTGTCAACTTCGATATTCAGTCCTCTAAATTGAATCCTGAATGTTCTGCAATTGTTGTCTGATGAGCGACGCCGATAGAGTGGATATCCATAATTTCCAGTTTGCGTTTCCGAAAGAAAAGTACGTGGATAGTGTTTCGTGCATTTAATGTCAGACATATAAACCGAAGTGTGACTGTAGTGTCCGCGAGGTCCATTAACCATATTGGTTTTCACCACTTCGTATAGTTCTGGATCTATCTCTGGATCAGGAATTTCCGCAGAAATGATGTCATCAATTTGATCTGGTGTAATCTTGTCCACCATCCAAAGAAGAATGTGTCCGTGCGGCAAACCTCTTTTTTTTGCCACCCAACAGAGTACATCCAGCATCTAACAGCACCATATATACGTTGCTTCACGAAAAAAGTCCATCAAATATCGTAGCTGTTGTTTGAAAACTCGTGCTGTGACATCGTGACGATCGCTTGCTGATTGACCGCGATTCAATAATTCCGTTATCTGTGGGCATTTTGGATTGCAAGTTAATGTAACAAACAAATCCGGCCGTCCATAATTCCGCACGTATGTCATCGCATAATGCGAGTACTCGTGCATGTGCCTTGGGCTGCCAATGTATGTTGATGGCAAAATCGTGAGTCGGCCAAGGTTTGTCACATCTTCATCGCTATTGACCGCATCTCGCATGTGAATATACTCCTCAGATCGAAGCTTGGTCTGATTGAAGCGAATAAAATTGAGTTATTCTGTCTCCATCGTCACGTACACATCAACTGCATACTGTTGAAATAATCGGCGATATCTCAAGAGATGGTTGTCAATTCCTTCGCGAATCATCAATCGATACGCGTAAAAGTTCATTGCACTGACCTTCTTATTTGTATCGACACCTAAAAGTTAACAAAAAATGAAGTTAAAATCAAGAGTGTTTGTTTTTCTTTTACTAACGATTGGCAGGATTGATCATGTTGTATGTCAAGTGATATCCATCTTCACCGCGGCAGAACATAAGCGGATATTGTAGTGAGTCATACGATCGATGAGTTTCACTGATTCGCTCTAATGCATCTCCAGATACACGTTTAATAACAATATCACGGGATTCTAAATTATCGCCAACAGCAACAATTGATATTTCATCGGCCGTCGGGGCATTATATTGCCATTCATGCGTGCCTGCTGGTCATTTGTCCGCTTTTATGACGATTCTGTGATCATCAGATGGCATCCTTTCTAACGAAGTTTTGAATAATCGAATTAGTTCGTTGTGTTCATGCAACATTTCTTGCAATTGCTGCACAATTTATCTTTTCGTCGCATTGTAAATTGCACAACGTCGATTCACTTCTTCATTTGAATCTCCAAGGAAATATATTTGGAGATATTGGTGATCTTGATCAGGATGCGGCAACAGCGATCCAGCAAGATGATAAATTTGCCGGTGAATCTGTATAGTTGCAGACAAATATGTTAATTTCTGTATTTTATTGGCGAGATAATAAGTATTAGATTGTTGGTGAACTAACCTGGAATGTGGGATTGTAATTATATTCATTCACAATTTCTCCACCAAATGACGTCATTTGAAAACAATCGTTATACATCTTGGAATATTGTAAAAAATGATTCGAATTTGGTGATTCACCGTAAAGCAACGACCGCAATGGCTCTGGTGGAGGAAGTAACTCTGGTAATTTTTCTTTTCCGCTTGCGCAACACAATCCGGCCGGCTCTTTTGGAAATTTCAGTGCATGGCAATGCGGGTAAACGACAGACATCGAACCAAATCGAACTGATTCGTGCGCACCAGAGATCGGCGCCGTTCTATTCAACTATTTTTTACTATTATTCTATAAATGTGCGTCGACGCTGCATTGCCGTTTTTTCGCGAGTTTTGTAATAACATAAAAGGTAATTAAAATGTCAGACCATAAATTAATTGTGGACCAAATTTTGAGTGGTGCATACTCTTTGTCACCTCGAAATAATTTTTAAAGAATTGAAAACTTGCAGTTCCGTTTCATTATGCTTTGTACTCCCATCAATTTACAAGGTAAAAACCCTATGTGAGGCCATCATTACTGATATGCCATCCATTTTGTTTTTAAAAGCAAATATAAATCGCAATGTCAAAGAAATTTGGGAAAACAATTTATCCACATGGCATAAGATTGCATTTTTCTTGTAGCCACCAGCTATATATTTGCAATACTATGTTCGTATGCGGTGTACTAGTAGTTGCGGTGTACCGGTGCTGTTCTCTGCAGCGTAGTAAAAAAGAGCACACACACAAGAAAGAGTAAAAAACCAGAACATCAAGAAAGAGTAAAAAACCAACACATCAATTTTGAGGTGGTATTTTTGATACTAGTTCATTTCACCACCGTAGTAGAGGAGAGCACACACGGGAAAGAGTAAACAACTACCACATGAGTTTTCCATCGATATTTCAAATAGTTGTGTATGAAAAATACTATGTTCGTATGCGGTGAACTAGTAGTTGCGGTGTACCGGTGCAGGTCCCTGGTGCGCACCGTATTCAATGTCCGGCTCATATCGAAAGGCTGCACGTTCGATATTCAAATGAGGCAATCGTTGTTGTTGCTGGCGTTGTCGGTGAGCAGCCAAACGTTGTTCTCTTGCTTCATGAATTTCCTGAGCACGAACTTGTCTTCTTCTCAATCGTTGTTGCTCATTGTAAGCTTCATGAGCCTCTAGTGATTGTCGCGCACGATGTTCAATCATTCCGATTCGAGCAGATTCCCTTGCAGTAACATTTTCCTCTTCCGTACGATGTGCTGTATAATTACGTTGGTCCGTTGTACGTCGGGAACGTCGACCGATATTAGCGCGACCTCTTTGTGACATCGTAACAAATTTCAATCTGTAATTGATCACTTTGTATGAAACACACATAAAGTTTTCACGGAATAATTTTCAATAATTTACCTTTTGAATAGGCGAAATAAAGAAAGCAAACGACCGCAATTGAACGATTCAAATAATTTACAAATCAGCTGAAGAAATAACACAAATAAATTCCAATGGAAATGAGGTTAGGTATTCACCAACAAACGAAAATAATGAACTCACTTTTTTTGTTTGAAATGTCAATAATTTGACTCAAAAACTGATGATCCACCGATTTAAAATCAAATATTTCGTGAATGTAAACAATTTAACAATTTAATGTAATGAATTTAACTCGAGAAATCAATTAAAATTTGGAAAAATGCCAGAAAGTCAATTGACCGTGTCCGCACTGTTCAAATAAACAAATCAGAAAGAACAAACAATATACGCAGCTGTCAAAATAAACAAGCGTCTACAGCTCCATCTGTTGAGTTGTTGGAGTATCAGTCAGTGCTTACAACACCAATATGAAACTAAATGTGCGCGTGCAGATTATGTTTTTCTAATTTTCGAATTTTCCGAATTTTCCGACTTTTCCGAATATTTTGAGATCGATAGATTCGCAAGAAACAATTGGAAAAAAAATATTAAAGAAAAAAAAATTTTTTGTGGAAAAAAGTCCTTTTTGGAGTTTTTACATTTTCCGACTTTTCTTCAGGAAAAGTATTTATAAGGTTTTTTTTATTTCTAAACCTTCCCAGATCCACAACGAACAATCTCTGAAAATACCATCAAGATTGGTCCAGCCGTTCTCGAGCCTTAGCGTCACTAACAAACAAACATTCATTTTTATATATATAGACTAGCTGACCCCGCAGGCGTTGCCCTGCGTGAAATTATGTGTTTTGAAAAGAAAAGAAAGTTGAATTTATATTGTGTTGAAAATAATTTATTTGCGATTTTTCTAAATTTTTTTCAATGTAACGTAGCTTGATAAACAACATTTTTTGTTTTCTGTTCCGGTGCGTAAATGTACAGAGAAGATAGTTTTCCAACTCGTGAGCACGCCACGTATAGCTGGCCGTGTGAAAAACATGGCATTTCCAGATTTATGCTACACACTTCCAGCGACTGTCGATTGTCATCGCAAATGCAAGTTTCACTGGAAACTGAATACGTTTGAACTGAAATGGCAAATCGTTGGAACTCAAAGGAATTCGTGGAATCAAGCATTCTGCCCCCTTGTAAGTCCCTTTTAAAATTCTTGCAACTATCACATTATTCGATAGCTGCGTCACAATCAGTCGGGTTCCATTACACAGTTTCGGCGCATGAAGATTGCGAAGCATAATAATGACAGATCTAACTTTGAGACGCAAATGATGCGGCGGCATGCCAGGCAAATCCAAAGAATTTAGAAATTCCACTGGATAATTCACGGCTTCGTCTTCATTTTCAACACGATCGATCGATTTGTATGAGCGCAAATCTCCCGGAATTTGACTTTGAATCGTCCAGTTTAAGTCATTAACATCGGTATTTTTGGCAGCTAAAATTACGCGTGCACTCAACCAATCGTAGCTACGATAATTTTGGCCAATGTTCGGATAAACATTCGTGATGAGTTCAGCTTTCGTTGAATTGAATTGACAAATGGCAGGTGGAATTGATATCAAACCACTGGAAGTATCAACCGGAATTTGCCCATTTCCAATTTTTAGCAGTTCTTTAGAGAAAACTTCTGCGGTGCTATCCTGTTGCAGGAACACTCGCATATTCATAGTCAATCGTATGGTTTCCACGTACCGCCACAAATACGATGACTTGAGACATGCGTTCAATTCATCCGCCGTTGTTGATTTCGGAATAACAGGAAGTGTTTGTCAAAAATCGCCTGCTAACAGTATCATTGCGCCACTAAAGCGACGATTATTATTCCGCAGATCTTTCATTGTTATGTCAAGTGCTTCTAGAGACCGTTTGTGAGCCATTGTGCACTCATCCCATACTATCAGTTTACAATTCTTCAACACTTTTGCCATAACTGATTGCTTTGAAATGTTGCAAACAGGTGTTTCATTGATTTGCATATTTAACGGAAGCTTCAGTACCGAATGTTCCGTTCTTCCACCTTCTAGTAGAGTTGCAGCAATCCCAGTAGATGCGAGAGCCAACTCAATGCCATTTTGAGATCGTATTGTTGTCAAAATCAATGATATCAGGAACGTTTTCCCAGTTCCGCCGGGCGCATCAAGAAAATATAGTCCACCGTTTCCATCATTGACAGCCTTCATCAATTCATCATACGCACTCTTTTGCTGCTCATTCAATAATAGAACATTTCTTTGTACTTGTTGTTCCAAAGTTATTCTGTCGTATGCATGCTCACGTTCCAATTCACGATTCAGTATATCTCTGATTTAACGATTTGGCGCTTGCATATGAATTTCAGTCAATAGTTTGCTACTCATAAGCAAACACAATTCTTCAATGAACACCAATGCTTCATTGTAGATGTCATCGTTCATTTGCAATTCTGAATTCCATGTTGCCACTCGAAGACGATGTAAAATGTCTGCGGCAATGTAAATTTTGTACATATCCCATAATTGACGCGGATTTGAAGGCTGACATGTCGAAATGATCATCGCGAAAAGTGTGCGAACTTCAATGACATGCGAAGTAGCTATCGCATCGTCCATCGTTTGATTCCAGTGATTATCATGTTGCAGCAATTGTAATGGCTGGCATGCTTCTCAAAAACATGCACACACTATACCATTCACAGTACGCAATGACTCAAATGAAGTTGAACCGCGTACATTAATCAATAGCAACCGAAGGTAGAATCAATCGTCGTTTTTCGGGTGGATTGTGTAAATTCGTCCTAATGCATTAGTTGAGAACACACCTGGATGTCCATCTACTGGTTGGCCTTGCTTTCTGCGTAACCATTTCTTCGACGATGCATTCCATGTATAATATCGAGGCATTTCCGAATAAAGCAATGTTCTCGCAAACGGATCACTGGCGCAAGTTGAGAAAAAACTCGTCAATATTGTTGCTGGTGGTGTTTCCGCTCGCTGTACTGCATTCTCTGGGTTGAAATACACTCTTTGGCCATTCTCCAAATGAACTGCGAGATGCACAACAGTCGGAATACGCTCATGAATTACAAAGAAAATATTCTCCAAAGCGCTTCATTGCAGTTCACGTATTGACCCATTTGATACTTGCTGATCTCATCTCGTTCAAGGCCAATAACCGCCATGTCGCTTCCTTTGGTGACGTACTTGCAAACGTATTGGATCGATTTCACAGAACTGCAATACTCAACATTGATATGAGTTTTGAATGTCTTAGACAATATTGATCCATGTGTTGTCAACTTCGATATTCACTCCTCTAAATTGAATCCTGAATGTTCTGCAATTGTTGTCTGATGAGCGACGCCGATAGAGTGGATATCCATCATTTCCAGTTTGCGTTTCCGAAAGAAAAGCACGTGGATAGTGTTTCGTGCATTTAATGTCAGACATACAAACCGAAGTGGGATTGTAGTGGCCGCAAGGTCCATGAACCATATTGGTTTTCACCACTTCGTAGAATTCTGGATCTATCTCCGGATTAGGAATATCCGCAGAAATGATGTCATCAATTTGATCTGGTGTCATCTTGTGCACCATCCAAAGAAGAATGTGTGAGTGCGGCAAACCTCTTTTTTGCCACCCAACAGAGTACATCCAGTATCTAACAGCACCATATATACGTTGCTTCACGAAAAAAGTCCATCAAATATCGTAGCTGTTGTTTGAAAACTCGTGCTGTGACATCGTGACGATCGCTTGCTGATTGACCGCGATTCAATAATTCCGTTATCTGTGGGCATTTTGGATTGCAATTGAATGTAACAAACAAATCCGGCCGTCCATAATTCCGCACGTATGTCATCGCATCCTGCGAGTACTCGTGCATGTGCCTTGGGCTGTCAATGTATGTTGATGGCAAAATCGTGAGTCGGCGAAGGTTTGTCACATCTTCATCGCTATTGACCGCATCTCGCAAGTGAATATACTCTTCAGATCGAAGCTTGGTCTGATTGAAGCGAATAAAATTGAGTTCTGTCTCCATCGTCACGTACACATCAACTGCAAACTGTTGAAATAATCGGCGATATCTCAAGAGATGGTTGTCAATTCCTTCGCGAATCATCAATCGATACGCGTAAAAGTTCATTGCACTAACCTTCTTATTTGTATCGACACCTAAAAGTTAACAAAAAATGAAGTTACAATCAAGAGTCTTTGTTTTTCTTTTACTAACGATTGGCAGGATTGATCATGTTGTATCTCAAGTGATATCCATCTTCACCACGGCAGAACATAAGCAGATATTGTAGTGAGTCATACGATCGATGAGTTTCACTGATTCGCTCTAATGTATCTCCAGCTCGACGGTTTATAACAATATCACGGAATTCTAAATTATCGCCAACAGCAACAATTGATATTTCAGCGGCCGTCGGGGTATTATATTGCCGTTCATGAGTGGCTGCTGGTCGTTTGTCCGCTTTTATGACGATTCTGTGATCATCAGATGGCATCCTTTCTAACGAAGTTTTGAATAATCGAATTAGTTCGTTGTGTTCATGCAACATTTCTTGCAATTGCTGCACAATTTCTCTTTTCGTTGCATTGTAAATTGCACAACGTCGATTCACTTCTTCATTTGAATCTCCAAGGAAATATATTTGGAGATATTTGTGATCTTGATCAGGATGCGGCAACAGCGATCCAGCAAGATGATAAATTTGCCGGTGAATCTGTATAGTTGCAGACAAATATGTTAATTTCTGTATTTTATTGGCGAGATAATAAGTGTTAGATTGTACAATATATGCAGCTGTCAAAATAAACAAGCGTCTACAGCTCCATCCATTGAGTTGTTGGGGTATCAGTCAGTGTTTACAACACCAATATGAAACTAAATGTGCGCGTGCAACACCACGCACATACAAAAAAAAAAATGAGAACAAAAAGTGAGATTAGGTTTTTCTAATTTTCTAATTTTCCGAATTTTCGAATGTTTTGAGATCGATAGATTCGCAAGAAACAATTGGAAAAAAAATTTGAAAGAGAAAAAATTTTGTGTGGAAAAAAGTCCTTTTTGGAATTTTTCAATTTTCCGACTTTTCTTCAGGAAAAGTATTTATAAGGTTTTTTTATTTCTAAACATTCCCAGATCCACAACGAACAACCTCTGAAAATACCATCAAGATTGGTCCAGCCGTTCTCGAGCCTTAGCGTCACTAACAAACAAACATTCATTTTTATATATATAGACTAGCTGACCCCGCAGGCGTTGCCCTGCGTGAAATTATGTGTTTTGAAAAGAAAAGAAAGTTGAATTTATATTGTGTTGAAAATAATTTATTTGCGATTTTTCTAAATTTTTTTCAATGTAACGTAGCTTGATAAACAACATTTTTTGTTTTCTGTTCCGGTGCGTAAATGTACAGAGAAGATGGTTTTCCAACTCGTGAACACGCCACGTATAGCTGGCCGTGTGAAAAACATGGCATTTCCAGATTTATGCTACACACTTCCAGCGACTGTCGATTGTCATCGCAAATGCAAGTTTCACTGGAAACTGAATACGTTTGAACTGAAATGGCAAATCGTTGGAACTCAAAGGAATTCGTGGAATCAAGCATTCTGCCCCCTTGTAAGTCCCTTTTAAAATTCTTGCAACTATCACATTATTCGATAGCTGCGTCACAATCAGTCGGGTTCCATTACACAGTTTCGGCGCATGAAGATTGCGAAGCATAATAATGACAGATCCAACTTTGAGACGCAAATGATGCGGCGGCATGCCAGGCAAATCCAAAGAATTTAGAAATTCCACTGGATAATTCACGGCTTCGTCTTCATTTTCAACACGATCGATCGATTTGTATGAGCGCAAATCTCCCGGAATTTGACTTTGAATCGTCCAGTTTAAGTCATTAACATCGGTATTTTTGGCAGCTAAAATTACGCGTGCACTCAACCAATCGTAGCTACGATAATTTTGGCCAATGTTCGGATAAACATTCGTGATGAGTTCAGCTTTCGTTGAATTGAATTGACAAATGGCAGGTGGAATTGATATCAAACCACTGGAAGTATCAACCGGAATTTGCCCATTTCCAATTTTTAGCAGTTCTTTAGAGAAAACTTCTGCGGTGCTATCCTGTTGCAGGAACACTCGCATATTCATAGTCAATCGTATGGTTTCCACGTACCGCCACAAATACGATGACTTGAGACATGCGTTCAATTCATCCGCCGTTGTTGATTTCGGAATAACAGGAAGTGTTTGTCAAAAATCGCCTGCTAACAGTATCATTGCGCCACTAAAGCGACGATTATTATTCCGCAGATCTTTCATTGTTATGTCAAGTGCTTCTAGAGACCGTTTGTGAGCCATTGTGCACTCATCCCATACTATCAGTTTACAATTCTTCAACACTTTTGCCATAACTGATTGCTTTGAAATGTTGCAAACAGGTGTTTCATTGATTTGCATGTTTAACGGAAGCTTCAGTACCGAATGTTCCGTTCTTCCACCTTCTAGTAGAGTTGCAGCAATCCCAGTAGATGCGAGAGCCAACGCAATGCCATTTTGAGATCGTATTGTTGCCAAAATCAATGATATCACGAACGTTTTCCCAGTTCCGCCGGGCGCATCAAGAAAAAATAGTCCACCGTTTCCATCATTGACAGCCTTCATCAATTCATCATACGCACGCTTTTGCTGCTCATTCAATAATAGAACATTTCTTTGTACTTGTTGTTCCAAAGTTATTCTGTCGTATGCACGCTCACGTTCCAATTCACGATTCAGTACATCTCTGATTTAACGATTTGGCGCTTGCATATGAATTTCAGTCAATAGTTTGCCACTCATAAGCAAACACAAGTCTTCAATCAACAATGCTTCATTGTAGATGTCATCGTTCATTTGCAATTCTGAATTCCATGTTGCAACTCGAATACGATGTAAAATGTCTTCGGCAATGTAATTTTTGTACGTATCCCATAATTGACGCGGATTTGAAGGCTGACATGTCGAAATGATCATCGCGAAAAGTGTGCGAACTTCAATGGCATGCGAAGTAGCTATCGCATCATCCATCGTTTGATTCCAGTGATTATCATGTTCCAGCAATTGTAATTGCTGGCATGCTTCTCAAAAAGTTGCACACACTATACCATTCACAGCACGCAATGACTCAAATGAAGTTGAACCGCGTA
Source organism: Clusia tigrina (assembly GCA_920105625.2). Classification (NCBI taxonomy): domain Eukaryota; kingdom Metazoa; phylum Arthropoda; class Insecta; order Diptera; family Clusiidae; genus Clusia; species Clusia tigrina. Next base: position 317,321,610 of record OV050030.1, read on the forward strand.
CATTAATCAATAGCAACCGAAGGTAGAAGCAAGCGTCGTTTTTCGGGTGGATTGTGTAAATTCGTCCTAATGCATTAGTTGAGAACACACCTGGATGTCCATCTACTGGTTGGCCTTGCTTTCTGCGTAACCATTTCTTTGACGATGCATTCCATGTATAATATCGAGGCATTTCCGAATAAAGCAATGTTCTCGCAAACGGATCACTGGCGCAAGTTGAGAAAAAACTCGTCAATATTGTTGCTGGTGGTGTTTCCGCTCGCTGTACTGCATTCTCTGGGTTGAAATACACTCTTTGGCCATTCTCCAAATGAACTGCGAGATGCACAACAGTCGGAATACGCTCATGAATTACAAAGAAAATATTCTCCAAAGCGCTTCATTGCAGTTCACGTATTGACCCATTTGATACTTGCTGATCTCATCTCGTTCAAGGCCAATAACCGCCATGTCGCTTCCTTTGGTGACGTACTTGCAAACGTATTGGATCGATTTCACAGAACTGCAATACTCAACATTGATTTGAGATTTGAATGTCTTAGACAATATTGATCCATGTGTTGTCAACTTCGATATTCACTCCTCTAAATTGAATCCTGAATGTTCTGCAATTGTTGTCTGATGAGCGACGCCGATAGAGTGGATATCCATCATTTCCAGTTTGCGTTTCCGAAAGAAAAGTACGTGGATAGTGTTTCGTGCATTTAATGTCAGACATACAAACCGAAGTGGGATGTTAGTGTCCGCAAGGTCCATGAACAATATTGGTTTTCACCACTTCGTATAATTCTGGATTTATCTCTGGATCAGGAATTTCCGCAGAAATGAAGTCATCAATTTGATCTGGTGTAATCTTGTCCACCATCCAAAGAAGAATGTATGCGAGCGGCAAACCTCTTTTTTGCCACTCAACAGAGTACATCCAGCATCTAACAGCACCATATATACGTTGTTTCACGATAAAGTCCATCAAATATCGTAGCTGTTGTTTGAAAACTCGTGCTGTGACATCGTGACGATCGCTTGCTGATTGACCGCGATTCAATAATTCCGTTATCTGTGGGCATTTTGGATTGCAAGTGAATGTAACAAACAAATCCAGCCGTCCATAATTCTGCACGTATGTCATCGCATCCTGCGAGTACTCGTGCATGTGCCTTGGGCTGCCAATGTATGTTGATGGCAAAATCATGAGTCGGCCAAGGTTTGTCACATCTTCATCGCTATTGACTGCATCTCGCAAGTGAATATACTCCTCAGATCGAAGCTTGGTCTGATTAAAGCGAATAAAATTGAGTCGTTCTGTCTCCATCGTCACATACACATCAACTGCATACTGTTGAAATAATCGGCGATGGTTGTCAATTCCTTCGCGACTCATCAATCAACACGCGTAAAAGTTCATTGCACTGACCTTGTTATTTGTATCGACACCTAAAAGTTAACAAAGAATTAAGTTACAATCAAGAGTGGTTGTTTTTCTTTTACTAACCATTGGCAGGATTGTTCATGTAGTATCTCAAGTGATATCCATCTTCACCACGTCAGGACATAAGCGGATATTGTAGTGAGTCATACGATCGATGAGTTTCACTGATTCGCTCTAATGCATCTCCAGCTCGACGTTTAATAACAATATCACGGGATTCTAAATTATCGCCAACAACAACAATTGATATTTCATCGGCCGTCGGTGCCGTTTCAATGCCGTTCATGAGTGCCTGCTGGTCGTTTGTCCGCTTTTATGACGATTCTGTGATCATCAGATGGCATCCTTTCTAACGAAGTTTTGAATAATCGAATTAGTTCATGCAACATTTCTTGCAATTGCTGCACAATTTCTCTTTTCGTCGCAGTGAAATTTGCACAACGTCGATTCACTTCTTCATTTGAATCTCCAAGGAAATATATTTGGAGTTATTTGTGATCATGAGCAGGATGCGGCAACAGCGATCCAGCAAGATGCTGAATTTGCCCGTGAATCTGTATAGTTGCAGACAAATATGTTAATTTCTGTATTTTATTGGCGAGATAATAAGTGTTAGATTGTTGGTGAACTAACCGTGAATGTGGGATTGTAATTATGTTCATTCACAATTTCCCCACCAAACGACGTCATTTGAAAAGAATCGTTACACATCTTGGAATTTTGTAAAAAATGATTCGAATTTGGTGATTCACCGTAAAGCAACGACCGCAATGGCTCTGGTGGAGGAAGTAACTCTGGTAATTTCACTTTTCCGCTTGCGCAACACAATCCGGCCGGTTCTTTTGGAAATTTCAGTGCATCGCAATGCGGGCAAACGACAGACATCGAACCAAATCGAACTGATTTGTGCGCACCGTATTAAATGTCCGGCTCATATCGAAAGGCTGCACGTTCGATATTCAAATGAGGCAAACGTTGTTGTTGCTGGCGTTGTCGGTGAGCAGCCAAACGTTGTTCTCTTGCTTCATGAATTTCCTGAGCACGAACTTGTCTTCTTCTCAATCGTTGTTGCTCATTGTAAGCTTCGTGAGCCTCTTGTGATTGTCGCGCACGATGTTCAATCATTCCGATTCGAGCAGATTCCCTTGCAGTAGCATTTTCCTCTTCCGTACGATGTGCTGTATAATTACGTTGGTCCCTTGTACGTCGGGAACGTCGACCGATATTAGCGCGACCTCTTTGTGACATCGTAACAAATTTCAATCTGTAATTGATCACTTTGTATGAAACACACATAAAGTTTTCACGGAATAATTTTCAATAATTTACCTTTTGAATAGCCGAAATAAAGAAAGCAAACGACCGCAATTGAACGATTCAAATAATTTACAAATCAGCTGAAGAAATAACACAAATAAATTCCAATGGAAATGAGTTTAGGTATTCACCAACAAACGAAAACAATGAACTCACTTTTTTTGTTTGAAATGTCAATAATTTGACTCAAAAACTGATGATCCACCGATTTAAAATCAAATATTTCGTGAATGAAAACAATTTAACAATTTAATGTAATGAATTTAACTCGAGAAATCAATTAAAATTTGGAAAAATGTCACAAAGTCAATTGACCGTGTCCGCACTGTTCGAATAAACAAATCAGAAAGAAGAAACAATATTCGCAGCTGTCAAAATAAATAAGCGTCTACAGCTCCATCTGTTGAGTTGTTGGAGTATCAGTCAGTGCTTACAACACCAATATGAAACTAAATGTGCGCGTGCAACACCACGCACATACAAAAAAAATGAGAACAGAAAGTGAGATTAGGTTATTCTAATATTCGAATTTTCCGAATTTTCCAACTCTTCCGAATGTTTTGAGATCGATAGATTTGCAAAAAAGAACTGGAAAAAAAAATTTTAAAGAAAAAAATTTTTGTATGTAAAAAAGTCCTTTTTGGAATTTTAAAATTTTCCGACTTTTCTTCAGGAAAAGTTTAAGGTTTTTTTTTATTTCTAAATCTTCCCAGATCCACAACGAACAACCTCTGAAAATACCATCAAGATTGGTCCAGCCGTCTCGAGCCTTAGCGTCACTAACAAACAAACATTCTTTTTATATATAGATATATATATATATATATATATGTATATATATATATATATATATATATATATATATATATATATATATATATATATATATATATATAAATATATATATATATATATATATATATATATATATATATATATATGTATATATATATATATATATATATATATATATATATATATATATATATATATATACATATATATATATATATATATATATATATATATATATATATATATATATATATATAATATATATATATATATATATATATATATATATATATATATATATATATATATGTATATATATATATATATATATATATATATATATATATATATATATATATATATATATATATATATATATATAAAAAGAATGTTGAGCAAAAACAACGTCGCATGGACATCGCTTAGGAGCTGTTTTTGGCCAAAAACAAAACCGTTATCATGCCTCAACCACCGTATTCACCGGACTTGGCCCCCGCTCTTCTTTAGAAAACTCAAGACACCGATGAAAGGAAAGCGTTTTGCTACGTTTGAGGAGATAAAAGAAAAATCGAAACAGGAGCTGTTGGAGATACCAAAAAAAGCGTTTCAGAAGTGTTTCGAGGATAGAAAAAAGCGCTGGCATAAGTGTATTATATCTGAGGGGAATTACTTTAAAGGGGACAAGATAGTTGTTGATGAATAAATAAATACTTTATTTTTGATCACACAATAACGGTTATTTTTTTATCACACCTCGTATACATCACACAATAAGCTCAAAAAGTGGTTTCATATACTATATATATATATATATATATATATATATATACACACACACACATACAAATAATCGGATATGCGGACGACATAGCGCTAGCTCACGGCGAAACACTTGGAGGAGGTAAAAGCAGAGGCCAATCACACAGTGGCCACTGTTGGAAGATGGCTGGCGGATGTTGGACTGAAGCTGGCAGAGCACAAAACGGAGGCTATCCTTTTGTCAGTTCGAAAGGTACAGGAGGTGGTGGAGATAAGGGTTGGTGACTGCACTATTACCACGACCCCACATCTCAAATACCTAGGCGTCTGGATTGACGCAAGACTGACGTTCATGGAGCACTTTCGGCGATTAGGTGAGAAGGCAGCGCGGACCTGTTCCCAGCTCTGCTGGAAAATGCAAACCTCGGAGGGCCACGGCACTGGAAAAGACGGCTCATCTCAGGGGTCGTCAAATCCATAATCCTGTATGGAGCGTCCATATAGGCTGAGAAGTTGAGCGTAAAGGCCTCCGTTCGCACCATAGAGGCGCCGTATACGAGATGTGCGCTCCGCACGATCTCTGCACACCGTACTGTGTCTGCAGACGCCGCGCTGGTGATAGCCGGTATGATCCCGCTGGACCTGCTGGCCAAGGAGGCGTGGAGCCTATACTACGGCGAAATTAGGCACAAGCTGAGTGCGGAAGATCGCGTAGGAGGCATTAGGCAAAGAACCATACAGGAGTGGCAAGCCCGATGGGATGCATCCGAAAAGGGCCGTTGGACGAGGAGGTTGATCCCTGATCTCCAACGCTGGATGGATAGGTCGCATGGCGAGGTGAAATATCACGTCACACAGCTGCTGACCGGGCACGGAGGTTTCCGGGCGTACCTACACAGATTCCGGCTGGAGGAATCCCCTTGCTGCGATAATTGTGGAGGCACGGAGCCCGAGGACGTGGAACATGTTCTTTTTTCATGTCCACGCTACAGCGGTATCAGCGCGGTACTGCAAAGAGTCTGCGGAGAACCTGTGACACCGGACAACCTCGTGCACTATATGCTCGAGTGCCCGGAGAAATGGGACGTGGTGTGTGACACCTCGGCCGCAATTATGCGAGACCTCCGCCACTTGGAGTGGCGGCGACGTTCAGGGAATCAATAGGAGGGGTGCGTTGACCAACCCAGTCCCAGACGAAGTATTGCTTAACGGCTATGTACCGTCTGGGAGGCGTCTGAGGAGGTGGTTTTAGTGGGTAAGAGCCCCACATTATTGGTGCGAGAGCGCCCAGTGTCTGTTTGCAGATTTCCACCTCCGAACCAAAAAAAAAAAAAAAAAAACACACATACGAGTATATACTCGTATATGTTTGAAATTTCGTTGAAATCATAGTACGACGGCAATTCAATAATTATTTGTTCTTTTCACTTTACTATTTCTTACTTATGTACCTAAAGTTTTAAATGTTAGTGTTTAAAAATGGTCAAAATGTAAACTGGTTTGATCACTGTGGAAATCATTGAATAATATGCATAAACAATTAATAATAATGTAAAATTTAACAGTTTCGCTCCGCAAAAATTAATTCTCCAGTACAAATTTATTAAGTTAAAGTAATCTAAGTTATAGCGGAAAAAGTTCAATAGTGCAGTGATCGACTAGAACCAATCTATCGGTCACTTACTGGGACACATCCATTAAAATAAAATAGAAAAACCAAATCACAAATTTATAATTAGTGTGGCTGACACACTTAAACAAAAAACATCAACAAAAAGAAAGGCATATTTCTCTGTCGTCTCAAACGAAAACTACGGCGACTCCAAATTGCCGGTTTAAACACAAAACGAAACCGCGAAAAGCAATCGGAAAACAAGTTGACGGAACAAAATAATAGTAGCAAAAGACAGAAAAATAAAATTTTGAAAACAACACAAACATCACTCCAAGCCTATCAGTCCAGCAACAACAAACAGATTTGAACTGCTAGCAGTAAATGACAAAACGGACTCTCAAGACAACAGTGAAAAACAAAACAGCAGTGGGACAAATGCGAGCATTAATACGAGTATACATAATATATATATATATATATATATATATATATATATATATATATATATATATATTATGTATATATATATATATATATATATACATAATATAAATATATATATATATATATATATGTATATATATATTATGTATATATATATATATATATATATATATATATATATATACATAATATAAATATATATATATATATATATATATATATATATATATATATATATATATATATATATATATATATATTATGTATATATATATATATATATATATATATATATATATATATATATATATACATAATATATATATATATATATATATATATATATATATATATATATATATATATATATATATATATATATATATATATATATATATATACAGGGTGGCCCAAATGAGACCTAGTGATGTTAAACACGTGTAACTCTTGTAGTAACGGGTTTTTTTAAACGATTTATTTTAATATGTTAAATACATTTTATGGAAATTTAACGTGACTATGTGTGAAATATGACATCAGACAAATGACCACCATTTTGCTCGATACAGGCATTGGCTCTTTTCAGCGCATTTTGCATTACACGGCGTAATGTTTCTGGTTGCAGGCGCCGTATTTCGTCTCGAATATTCTGCTTGAGCTGTCCAAGTGTCTGTGGTTTGTTAACATACACTTTGTCTTTTAAATACCCCATACAAAAAAATCGGGCGCAGTTAAATCTGGTGAACGAGGAGGCCAAGTGAAATCTGAATTTCTTGAAATTATGCGTTCACCAAAAATTTCACGCAGCATGTCAATAGTTTGCCTAGCAGTATGCGCAGTGGCTCCATCTTGTTGAAACCACAAATTAGGATGTTGCTCCATTATTGGCCTCAAAAAGTTGTCGATCATTGTTCTATAAGAAGCCCCGGAGACCGTTTCTGGCGTTTCATCCTCATTCTCAAAGAAATATGGGCCGATGATTTTTGTGGCCATAACACCGCACCAAACTGTGCATCTGATTGGGTGTGACTGATGCTGATGTATTGCCCTTGGATTTTCGGAGCCCCACAACCTACAGTTTGGTTTATTCACATAACCACTTAAATGGAAATGCGCTTCATCCTCGCTGCGTCATAATTTCACTGCGTCAGAACAATTGATCGTTGAGAAGAATAATAAAATTTCGATAATTTTAATGCGTTGTCGTGGACTGTACGTATTCACTTTAAATTTCCAAGAGTTCAGTTATAATCTGCCAAAAGAAAAAATAAATTATGTTAAAAAATAAAAAAGTTTTTTGTGTTTCACATCAGCTGGTCTTATTTGGGCCACCCTATATATATATATATATATATATATATATATATATATATTTATATATATATATATATATATATATATATATATATATATATATATATATATATATATATATATATATATATATATATATATATATATATATATATATATATATATATATATATATATATATATATATAACATTAACATACTAAAACCAATTGCACAACGTTTACAAAAAACCCCTTCTATACGAGTATATGTTCAGAATGTTGAAAGCCTTATCTGAAGCACTAAACTCCATACCAAATATATTTTGCAAAATGAAAATACTAAGCAAGAACGAAATAAAAATTCAAACAAAAGAGTCCACACACTATACAAAAATAATTGAATTATTAGAGCAAAAAGGGACAAAGTATTAAACACTTCGACCAAATGATGAGCGAGGCTTTAGAGTGGTATTACGAAATATGCACCATTCATCTGACACCGAAGACATTAAAAACGAATTATCCGAACTAGGCCATGAAGTGACAAATATCCATAACATCCAAATAGCTAATGGTGCCAAAATAAAACAACCACTTTCACTATTTTCAATTGAATTGAAAATAAGAGATAACAATAAAGACATATACGATATTACACACCTATACTGCAAAATTAGCTTTGAGCCACCCCCACAAAAGAGAATAATTCCCCAATGCACAAATTGCCAAAAGTACGGCCACACAAAAAACTACTGCCAGATACACCCGGTGTGTGTCCAATCTGATGGAAAACACAAGACAAATATGTGCAAGAGACGATGATAGACTAAATATTAAATGCGTACATTGCGGTGAAAACCACACGGCAAACTACAGACGATGTGCAATATATAAAGTCCAGAGATACCTTACACTTCTCAAGAGAGTGGAACAAATGAACCAATCAATATTGAAACAAACCAAAACAATCACAATACAAATTTAAATCGCCACAAAATCATTTATGGTATATCATAAGCTCAAGCTGCACAAATGGAAACAATATCACAGGAGCCAAATCAAATAAAAAGCAACAGCACATATGAAATAATATCCAACAATGACGATCTATCCGAATTAAAAACAATGATGAAACAACTAATAAATCAAATGGCCAGTATGAAGAACATAGTAACTATTTTTGTATGCAAAATAGATGAACGTAGTAAATAAAATAAATTTGCAATATGGAATGCAAATGGACTGACGCGCCATGAACTAGAACTGAAGACTTTCTTAATAAATAATTCAATAGATGTGATGTTAATCTCAGAAATACATACTACAGACAAAACATTGTTAATTGCCCTAAATTTGACATACATTACTCAAATCATCCTGACAACAAAGCTTACGGTGGAACGGCGATCATTATAAAAAAAAAAATTAAATACATTGAACTTGACGGATATAAAAAAGAAAACCTTCAAGCAACCACAATAGCACTAAAAGACTCGAAAGGACAAATCGTAGTATCTGCTTTCTATTGTCCACACAAATATAACAACACAAAAGAACAATATCTAGACTATTTAAAGAATCTGGGGAATCGCTATTTAGACTGAGGCGACTATAACGCTAAAAACGTTTTATGGGGATCAAGCTTGACAAATGCAAAAGGGCGCGAGTTACATAGAATTATTCGATATAATAATGGTCGATTCATTAGCACAGGTGAACCAACATACTGGCTAACAGGTACTAAAAAACAACCAGATTTAATAGACTTCTGCATCACAAAAAATATTCATCATAAAGAGTTGACTATTAAATCATATCTAGAATTATCCTCAGACCACTCCACAATCTTAATGACATTACTAGGACCAATAGAGGCAAGATTTTTCTCTGACTTTTATAACAATAAACCTGACCAACTGACAAGGCAACAAATGAATTGAAAATATTACTTGAGAAAAACAGAGAAAAAAAACTAGAAAAGCATATGCTGAACTTGGGAATGACCACAGCAACAAATCACTCTCTTTGGAAGGCTACAAAAAAGCTATCTGGCGCAATAATACAAAAAGCACCTCTTAAAACTCAAACCTGCATATGGGCGAAAACAAGTAAAGACAAAGCCACTACACTGGCCAACCATTTCCTTGAAATATTCACAAGCGAAATGGACAATCAATACACTCATCTTGACAATGTGATAAATATCCTAAATATCCCTGTTTTGGATTAAACCAAAAAAGGCGACAGTGGCAGAAATCAAAAACAATGTTAAAAAATGAAAAGACAAAAAGGTGCCAGGATATGATCTGATAAGCGGGAAAATGCTAAAAGAAATGCCTGATATAGCTATAATATATGTCCGAAATACATTTAACTGCATGTTAGAATCTACTCTCACGCTAATGGAAAGTTGCACAAATAACAGCCATCAGCAAGCCAGTTGACTAAGATGCCTCCAAAACAACTTCTTACCGACCCATCAGTCTATTGCCAATATTATCGAAAGTATAGACTGCAGAAAGTTCTGTTTACTTGGACATTGGAAAAGCATTCGACAATGTGTGCATAAAGGACTTCTATATAAACTTAAGCGAATATTTCCACAAAAATAATTTTGACATTTTAAAGAGCTGTATAAGCGAACGACAATTCTACATAAAATATAAGGAGGATTCCTCAGATATCCTAAATCTGAAATTCACATTTGGGAAGAGATCTGGCGAGAGGTTTCATAGGCCCTGTTGCGTTGTTCCATCGCAAAGAAACCCATTTGTGACGTTCACATTAACAGATTCATTCCGAAGTGTAGGTAAATTCGCCATTGATATGTAGGTTATCGTATTGCGTAGCTGGTTCCGGAACAATATGGAGGTGATGGTTCCTGCTCCATGTCCCTTACGTACAATTAGTTGATTCGTGAAGCAATGGTTATCTACGGCGGCCACTGAGGCTCCAGGAGATTCCTCCATTTCATACCGGGCGGGATATTCGAGCTATTATATGTTGCCCTGATAGAGCATCGGCAACCACATTCAGTCTGCCTGGTTTATAGTGAAATTCGGGGAGAATTTGTCAATAAAAGGTCGCCAACGCTTCATTTTAGAATTTACATTCCTATCGGAGAGGCAGAAGGTCAAAGGTTGGTGGTCGGTGAGGATGTTAAAAAATTCCTACCCCCGAAGTTGTAGTTCCGCAATTTTGGCAATGCCCACACTATGGCCAGAAGCTCACGCTCATTGGCTGCATAGTTTTCTTCTGTAGATAACATTGTGCGCGACATCACTGCTAAGCAAAAAAGGATGCATCCGTGGTGAGAACGAATGTTTTCTTGTTTTCTCAAAATTTGGGTATAATACAACACATCCTCGGAATCCAGAACTGCCTTGACATGTCTAAACGCATCAAGACACTATTCATCCAGATAGATGTGTGTATTTTTCGAGAGAGACACATGACCGCATGACCATTCTCTCCTCTCAAGTAGCGGGTGAGTGGTGGTCTGGGCATAATTCTGGATAATTCTTTTATAATAGTCCGTCAAGCCTAAGAAGGACCTCAGGGCCCTGGAAGGTCGAATGAATCCTTCTATCAATAGGTTAGTGATTAGTTGATTCTCGAATTTGGAGGCGGAAATCGGATATGGGTAGGATCGTGCGTATACCAGGTCACTGTCAACGGTTCGGATCCCCACTAAGCCATTGGTATTAAATGGCAACCCTATGCAGGAGTCGGCAAAGACACCCAAGTATTAAGAAATCATTCGTTCAAAGTTCTTCACTATTTCACGCGGCACTTGCGATTCCTCTATCTGGGGCGCTGTCTCATCCTCGTCATCTTCATCATCCTCGAAAAAAGCCGATACATGACTTACATTCTAACACTTGTGAAATAGCACACTTTCCCTACCGTGAGCGTGCTGGACGGTGCCGCTCTCCCGATCAATGTGCACATCGGTCAGGAAATCGAATCCAATTCTCCTAAGCTTGGCGTCAGGTAGAACACACTAGAATTCGTCAAAATGTAAACACTACACTTTTCCGCAACCCTGACAAACACTTTTCCGTCACCCGGCATGGTTTTTACATAAAATGGTTTGACCATCGGCTTAATCACTTTCAAGCAAGGGATATGTCCTATATAATTCTTGGCGGAGCCGGTATCCAGTGTGAATCGTAGCTAGGGGATGGAGATTTCTCCTCCTCTCTAAAAAATGTATTTCATCTATTGCTATTTTGTTCTCGGGGACCATCTCCGAGCTCCTTCGCTCTTTCCCTGTTGTACTAGCATTCATATGGTTATCATCCCCTCTGTCTGACACTTAGCATTTCGTGTTGTAAGCAGAATGAAAGTCTCTTATACGAATAAATAAAATGAAAGCGGGCCAGGCTAACATCAAGAGACCGCCGGCTTCTCCCACTATTTCACTACGTATTAGATGTGCACATTGATAGTGTCGAGAGGTCCCCCAAGACCCACCACAGCATAGATTCTGGCGTCAGATTTGTACAGGCGGCCACCCACAAATTCGCGATGTGCCCACATGAGGACGAATGACTCTCCTCCTTCTCCCTCACCATCAAAAGTTACATCGGAGTAGCCCACCGCTGTCGGACCGAGCTGCTTTATTGCTCGCAGTTCACCCCGAAGTGATTGAATTTCCACTTGGCTCACGACAAACCTTCGCCGACTCTTATCAGTTACAGTGGCTAACGCTGCATTGATGAGTGCCTTGCAGATTGCTACCTTCCGGGGTTCGCGGAGCACTTGTTGCGGGCTACTTTCATTCACCATCGTTGTGATGTCGGGCAAGATTAGGGGCAAATAAAGTAGTATGTTGCGATAGAGTGCTTAATAAAATCTGGTATTTTTAGTGTTTTCTTTTTAATTCGAATAGATTCAGTGTGAATAAGAAGAAGCTGTTATAATATTAAGAACATTTATAAATTGCAATTTAGCGGCAACCACTCTGAAATTTTCCTTTGACGGGGATGGGATTATAGTGAATAACCTATAGCAAAACTTCCCTGATGTTGTCCATAAAAAGATTTTTTTTATTTGTTTCGATAGGTCACTATAGAAGCAGGAAGAGAAAAAATACCGCCTTTTTCGGTTACCAATGAGGGATCCTTTATCGTTAATGTTAAGTATTAAGTTATTTACATACATGTTAAGTACTCTTTACGGTATAAGAACAGGTTAAGTTGTAGTGTTAAATTAAGTGATTTAATAAATCAGTTCAGTACCAACCACCTAAGCGACTACATTGCAGTGGCGACGAGCATAAAAAATACAAAGTAAAAAGTAATTAGTGTAATACACAAACAATTTATAATGGCTACGGTAAATGAAAGCGTGGTGGTCGCAACCACAGCAACAACAATGAGTGTGCGCGAATTTCGTCCGAATCTTGACGGCTGGAGGAACTGGATGGAGGTATTGGACTCCCATTTTATCGAAATTTCGTATCAAGACGACCAAGTGAAGCGATCAGTTTTATTGAAAGCCATCGGTATGGAGGCCTACGGGTTATTAAGGGATTTGTGTGACCCTGATTTGCCCGCAAGCAAGACATATGACCAGCTGTGTGCGCTTCTGGAATTACATTATTCGAAAATGGTGATTGTGTTTAGGGAGCGCAAAACGTTTTTTGCAGCATCGCGCGATAGGAGCGAAGCAGTTTCGGTATGGTACGCCAAGTTAAAGAGGTTAGCCAGGGATTGCAAATTTGGCAGCCTGATAAATGAATTCGTCTTAAATAAATTTGTAACCGACCTGGAGGGACGGTCATTCGAAAGGTTATGCGAAGAGGACGAATCGCTAACAATGGAAAAAGCACTCAAGATCGCTATGATTGTGGAGGCGAAAGTCGCTGCACAGCAACAGCAACAACAACTGCAACTGGTAGAAGGAGATTTAGCGGTCAACGCAATAGCTCAACGAACCGCTAGAACATCCAAAGGCAAACGAGGTCAAGGCCGTGATAAGGGCAAAAGCGGAGAGAGTAGCAGCAAAGAATACAGTTACAACAGCAGTAGCAACAAAAGAGGAGTACAGGAAAAGTGCAGACATTGCGGTTGGAGAAATCACACGAGCGCGAAGTGCAAGTACAGGAATAAGACGTGTAATAAATGCGGAAGAAGTGGGCATTTAGCTAGCGTCTGTTATGCAGATGTTAATGTGATATGTGAAGAATAAATAATTAAATAATAGAATTAAATAATTTTTCAATTTTTAGTATCCCTGGTACATCTCGGTCCCCAGCATTTTCTTCATCCACCCCATTTATGGTAGCTGCAGAGGTCAATGGTGTTGAGTTGGCCTTCATGTTGGATTCAGGTGCAGCGTGTTCACTACTATCGAAGCTGGATTTTGATAAATATTTCGCACAAGAAAGGCTCGAGGTGTGCAACGACAAATTTTTCACCTACAGCGGCAGCGAAATTGCAACTTTGGGTGAGTTTAGTGCTAAAATTAAGTGTCGCGGTCAGTCGCATACAATTAGGCTAATACTGAGTGAAACGCGGAGCCCACCAATTTTCGGTAGGGATTTTATGTCAAAATTCGGAATGGGGATAAATGCAGTTAACGGATCAGTTAATATTGTAAATAGTTCCAAAAAAAATGTAATTATGTTTTCAAAGGGGGTTTAGGTAGATATACCGGGAGTAAAGTTAAGCTAGAGTTAGAGGAAAAAGCTAAGCCGGTATTTTGCAAGCCTAGATCAGTGCCGTTGGCCTGGAAAGTAAAGGTAGAAGATCAGATTAACGAATTGGTGGCGAAAGGTGTATTAGTAGCGAGAGATTCCCAACATAGTAAATTATTTGGACGATATAGTCATATCTGGGGCGACCCTCGAGGAGCACAAGAGCACATTAGAAAAGGTACTTAGCAGGTTGGAAGAAGTCGGTTTACGGTTGAACGAGAGAAAATGCGTTTTCTTTGAAAAAAAAATTTCATAGAAATTTCATTCATTCAAGAAGGATTATCGAAGAATAGAGAAAGAATTCTATCGGTAGTTGAGGCACCTGTCTCTAAGAATGTATCTGTAGTGAGAGCTTTTGTGGGATTGGTAAACTATTACTCTAAGTTCATTCCCAACTTTGCTAATAAAATGGAGCCACTATATGCGTTGTTGCGTAAGAATTCAAAATTCAGTTGGACAAACGCAAGTCAGAAAGCCTATAAAACTTTAAAGAAGGAGATCACATCTGATAGGTTTCTGGCGCCCTTTGAACCTAGCCATCCAATAATATTGGAAACGGATGCTTCAAATGTGGCAGTGGCTGGAACTCTTTCACATATGTATCCTAACGGCAGTGTTAAACCCATTGCTTTTATCTCTCGAGCGCTAACCGCAGCGGCTTCAAAAAGAAGCCTTAGCAATAGTTTTTAGCGTGACTAAGCTTAGGCACTATTTACTGGGCAACAAGTTTTTATTACAGACTAAGTAGATTAATCCCTTGGGTGCCACCAGAAACGGCTTGGTCGCATATTCATATAGATTTTGCCGGTCCCAAGAAAAGTTTTTATTTCTTAATCATATATAGATGCACATTCAAAGTGGGTGGAAGTCTTTAAAACGAAGCAAATTACCACAATTTTCACAATTTCCAAATTGAGGGAGGTGCTCAGTAGGTTTGGGTTGGTTGATACTTTGGTTAGTGACAACGGCCGACAATTTACAGCCAGTGAGTTCAAACAGTTTTTAGAGTTGAATGGTATTAGGCATGTACTCACACCACCAGGGTTTCCAGCTACGAACGAGCAGGCGGAAAATTTTGTAAAGACATTTAAAAAATCGTTAGAGGCAAGCCTGAGCGCCAACGCAGGAGAAGACATAGACATAATCATTAGCAGGTTTTTGTTCGATTATCGATCAGCGCAGCATTGCACAACTGCGGAATCGACAGCTAAGGTTTTGTTAGGAAGAGAGTTAAAGAATCGCTTCAGCCTCTTTAAACCTCCTATAGTGAAAGATATGATAATAAAGAAGCAGTTAGGTAATGTAAAATATCATAGAGGCACTAGAGAGAAGCTATCTGAGGAAGGTTCTCCCGTTTTTATAAGGGACTATTCAGATACAAATAAAAAGACGTGGGACAGGCCACAGTCAGGGAGCGATTGGGTCCGCGCACTTACAATTGCACGATCGGCCACACTAACAGAATTATTAAGAGGCACCTCGATCAAATGATTGCGGACTATAATATTGTAAACGATCCAAACGCCGGTCATCCTATTGAAGAATCGAATTGTATATCGGAAAACGAAGTCAAAGTAACTGAAACCAGCATTGGTCCAAATCATGACACGTCAGCTGTGGAGAATGGTGGGGGCTCAGATGTGCCGGAGACCTCGCCGAAAACGCCAAGACTTTTCCGAGAACGTCGATTAAAAATTAATTATAAACAATAACCTTCGAAATACTTATTGCATTTTATTTATATGAATTTCTTTATATATAACCATGTAATACTAATTTTATTTTATTTAATGGCATTTGATATAGAGATAAGTTCGTAGATATTTCTTAAAATTGTATACAGCTTAGGGAGAGTGTTGTTAAGTATTAAGTTATTTACATACATGTTAAGTACTCTCTACTGTATAAGAACAGGTTAAGGTGTTGTGTTAAGTTAAGTGATTTAATAAATCAGTTCAGTACCAACCACCTAAGCGACTACATTGCAGTTAATAATATCCTTGCCAGTAGGAGATTTGAGCCTTTTTTGGTCCCCGCTTGTTTTCCGAGAAGCAAACTCTCAAACAATTATTAGCTTTTCTTTGCACCGTGTGTTTTTTGTGGCTAACACCCCTAATGGCATTATAAAATAGTAGCAGTAACATTAATAAAAATAATTTAGAGTATTCTTGCAAGACACTTTGTTTCATGGTGTTTTCTTTGGGATAAAGATGTGCTTCATGCGTTGGTGGATGTGTCCTCGGTTTTAGCTCCACTTGCGATGAAGTCTTCTAATTCAAATCTCACTATGCTAGTCGTGGGTTCGAGATGGGTGCAACGACTTTTCCGTTCGGGCCCCAGGTTTGTCGCCCTTTAAAATATTCAAAGCCCTTAGTGCAGCTTAGCTGTATGATAAAATACATATATGCTTGACTGTTCCCTCGTTTATCCTCAGCCAATTCAAGGCTTCGTGAATAGCGGTTATTTCCGCTTGAAAAACACTGCAGTGATCCATTAGTTTGATGGATTCACTGATTGAGGGCATTTCATAATAAACTCCTGATCCTACACCGGTATTCTCTTTTGATTCGTCTGTGTATATTTTGATGGGAGCATCTGTTGATGGATCCCCCTCAAGCCATTCCTCTCTGGAAGGAATCCTAACCCAAAAATTTCTTTCGAAACAGAGGGAAGAAGGAAGGTAATCAATATCACTGGGTATGTCTGTATAGAATTCTAATATGGTCGCATGTCCATACGGATCATCTTTCCATTGTGAGTTCGCCTTTAGCCGAATGGCGGACCATGCCGCTAAATATTTGCAGAAGAGATCTAAGGGTGGCAGATGTAGTATGATATCCAATGCCAAGTTTGGCGTGGTTCTCATGGTGCCACTTATTGCTAATTCTGCTGATCTCTGTGCCTTACCAAGTGTTTCGTAGTAGATCCTTTTTTTCATTGCAGTCCACCAGACAACATTTCCATTTAGGAGAATGGGCCTGACAACCGCAATGTAAAGCTAGTGAGCTAGTCTATGCTTAATTCCCCAGGTTTTACCTATAGCTTTTTTGCAGGCATAAAAAGCCACCCCAGTTTTCCTAGTTTTTTCTATGGTGTTTGACTTCTAAGTAAGCTTTATATCGATTATAAGACCCAAGTATTTCGACTTTTCTGAAATACCTACAGCTTTTCCCTTAATAGTAATTGGGTCCAATTGAGGGATTTTATGTTTGTTTGTAAACAGAATGACCTTAGTCTTATCCAGCATTTGGAACAATTCTCTCAGAGTATATGTAAATTTTGCAGAGATAGCAATAACAACACCACCGCCTCTAATCTTATCAAGAGTTTGTTAACTACTGTGTTCCATAGAAACGGTGAGAGGACACCTCCCTGAGGTGTTCCCCTGCTCATCAATGTACGTAGGAACGATTCTCCTAGATTCGCCTCAATGATTCTGTTATTCAGCATTTTAGCCATGTGGCCTATCAGGCCCCGTTTCCACCCCAAGATGGTCTCCCCTTTGACATTATTAAAGACGCCCTCAATATCAATTCAATATCAAGAAAGGCAACCAGCGTGAATTCTTGCTAATGCAATAACCCTTCTGCAATGGAAATAAGGTTTCGTAAGCTATTTCTACAGATTTCCCCTTTGTAAAGGCATGTTGAGCCGATGAGATTAGATTCTTGTCTAAAGTTTAGCTTAAGTGGATTTCTATCACTCTCTCAAAGTCTTCAATAGAAGAGATGAGAGATATCGGTCTTAAGTCCCTTGGAGGAGAATATGAACTTTTCCGGCCTTTGGAGTGAAGACAACTCTGGCCTGTCTCCACTGAAGGGGTATATACCCAAACTTAAAGCATCCTTCAATGATTGCTAGGTTAGGTTAGGTTAGGTTAATGTGGCAGCCGGTCTAAGGACCAGCTTAAGTTATTATTGTGTACAATTTTTTCTTTCTTCTTAATAATAATTGTGGAGTTTACTCCATTACGATTTACAATTTTTTATGGACCGTCATAAGGACTGTCTCTTTTATGTCTACAATTAATTCTTAAGAATACTGTGTCTCCTATTTTATAATCTATCTTATTTGAACTTTTGTCATATATTTCTGTTCTTATTTTTTTAGCATTTATTAACAATTTTCTAGCTGTTTCATGTGCATGTTGCAATTTAGTTCTGAGCTCTGTCAGGTAGCTATCCAAATCATAAAATTTCTTAGATGTATCTAATGCTTCTTTTGGAATACTTGAGAGTTTGCCGTATATCAGCTCAGCTGGTGTGTAACCAGTATCTGTGTTTGGTGTATTGTTGTACGTGAATGCGTAGTATGGTAATTATGTGTCCCAATC
The DNA here is from genome assembly GCA_920105625.2 of Clusia tigrina. NCBI lineage: Eukaryota > Metazoa > Arthropoda > Insecta > Diptera > Clusiidae > Clusia > Clusia tigrina. Next base: position 317,340,300 of record OV050030.1, read on the forward strand.
GTTGTTTGGTTGAAAAGGATAATATGTACTTTAGTACCCTGTGGTTACGTTCTATTGCTCCTAGTGTCTCATAGTGGTAAGGTGTTGATAGCGCGTGGTTAATGTGTAGGATTTTACAAATATTTGACATCAGCTCGTTATTGTATTCTGATCCTCTGTCTGTCTTGAGAGTTTTGAAAATTCCATACCTAACTATGTTGTTTACTATAGCTCGCGCTAGTTCTGATGCTTCTTTCGTAGTCAGTGAAACTACTTCAACGAATTTGGTTACTTCGCACTGTGCAGTCAGTTTATTCTTGAATCCATTCGACATCCTTAGTTGACCTACTGTGTCAACTTGTATTGTCTCAAAACTTGCTGTTGGTGTATCTGTGATAGTTAATTTTTCTTTAGAATGCCTTGTTATTTTATTTCTGCAGCACGTTGTGCATTTTCTAATATAGTCTTTTACCATTTGTGTCATATTTCGCCATATGTATTTTTGTTTTAGTCTTGTTATAGTTTTTCTTATTCCGGTGTATCATGAAATTCCTTTATTAAATTGTATTGCTAATAGATTATCACTTATTTTTATTTTGACCCCTGCTTCATTTATTTGTATATCTGGCAAAGTTCTATGCGCGCGTCTTGTATTTTTATTGAGCTCAATTTTTAATTTATTTAATTTTCTAACATCATATATTGAAGTGCAGTGTCACATATACAGTTGATCAGACTCTTGTGCTTTTGCATCCAAGATCTGTGTTTGTGCACCTAAAGGTTTCTTTTTCATGCTTCTAGTTACTACATTCACGGAGGGTATCATGGCTTTGAGTGCGTCTGAGTCCAGATTAATTCGCGACAATGCATCTATTTTGGTGTTGATTTTGCCATGTTTGTAGATTATATCGAAATCATAGTCTATTAGATCCAATCTTGCGCGTGTTAATATTGATGATGGGTCTTTATGCGAAAAGAGTGATATTAGTGGTCTGTGATCTGTTGATACTGTGAATTTTCTTCCATAAAGATACGGTTTGAAATGGTTTATTCCCCAATGTATCGCTAGAAGTTCTTTTTCTATCACAGGTTTATTAATCTCATGCTTGTTTATTGACCGACTGGCAAAGGAAATTGTCAAATCTTTTCCAACTTCTCCCTGAGAGAGTTCCAAGTGCATAGTTAGAAGCATCCGTAGTGAGGATGAATGTTTCTTCTAAGTCAGGATATTGTAAGATAGGAGGTTCTATGATATATTTTCTTAATTCCAAATGAATTCGATGCCTTTTATAGTAAATTGTTGAAGGCTATAATCTTCGCGCTTTATCTGCGTTTTTGGGAACTGGATACATTTGTACTGTTTTGCATTTCTCAGGATCAGCTGTGAGACCCTTAAGAGTGATTAGATGGCCCAGATAAACCACTTTTGGTCTGAGGAAATTGCATTTACTTGGATTGAGTTTTCGATTGTATTTTCTTAATCTCTCGAATGTCTTTATAAGGTTATTTTCGTGGTGTTGAAGAGAACATCCGAATACAATGATATCGTCTACATATAGGAGTGCACTTGTTAGTGCGATGGTTAGCATCCGATGGAAAGTGTTTGTAGAATTTTTAGTCCAAAAGGTAAGCCCTTAAATTGAAAATGTCCATTTCCCGTTGAGAATGCCATTAAAGGACGCGATGTTTTATCGAGTTCTATCTGATGGAAAGAGCTTGTCATGTCCAGTGTAATAAAGTGTTTTGCTCTGCACATCCTATCTAAAACGTCATCAATTCGCGTGAGTGGGAATTTGTCATTTACAATCTTTTTATTGAGCTGCCTAAAATCAACAACTAGTCTCCATTTCTTATTGCCGTTGGCCTCCTTTTTTGGTACTATTAGTAATGGTCAGTTGTATGGGCTAATAGAGTGTTCAATTACGTTGTCTTTCATCAGCTTCTCAACCTGTTGGTTGAAATCAAGGTGGGCTTGGGGGGTGCGGTAGTTCTTTATGTAAATTATTTTCCTTGTAAAGAGGGTTCTAAATAAAACAATATTTGATTTATTTATTATCCACTTTATTTAAGGTTTAATGATAATTAATATTTTTAATAACTATTTTATAATAACATTTGATTCCATTTATTATTTATTTAATGTTTAATGTTATTTAATTTTTATAATTATTTTATAATAATATTTTATTTTACTTATTATTTATTTTACCTACTATGTAGGTTGGTGGCTTAAATAAGACTGCCTAAGTTTATTCAGTAAATATTTAGGGAAACATAATTATTTAAAGAAACCAACGATTACAATTCGCTGACTTTGCGGAACGTGGCCTGCTAAAGCTAAAGAAATTTAAACATTGCGGCTGTTTATTTGACACCGCTGTTTGGATCATAAATTATTTTAGCAGTTGCGGAATTTACTTGACAAACAAAAAATAATCTTTTCTGCAATTAATGCAGAAAACAAAGAAATACTAAATATTCGTGGAAATTTAGTTATGTTGCCACGTTGAGGGCAACGTGCCTTAACTGCTCCCCCCTCGAGATCCAGACTTGGTCAACATAAAATATTTAGAATTACATTTTACAACGTTTTCGCTTTCAAATGACAGAATTTTGTTTTCATGGACAACAGGATATATGCGTTTTTTTCTACATACATATTTAATTTTAGGGAATTTTATTAAAAATGTTATTATGTTTTCATCTTGCAAAATTTTTAGCTTAGAGTTTACAATTATTTCACTGATGCTAATGTTTGAATTTACTTCCGACTTTAAAATGAAATCTACTTCCGAGCTATCCAACAAAACGGGCTTGATCATTTGTAGTTTTCCTAGAGTTATTGACAAAGCTATATTATCTAGCTCCCTAATGATTGCCCTATTTCTACAATTAAGCAGATCATATAAATGTTAATGCCTTGTTAAGCAAAATGTTAAGAGTTTTTGTTAAGTTATTTATTTGGTATTGCATGGCCGTGATGATGTTTATTTGTGTGTTTGTTTATTGCGAACCTCTGCAAAATCGTCGTAATCAGGGGTACCGGCTACATACTTCAGCGCTGTCCCAATAAAATTTATGCTACGTGAATGCCTGTGGTGTATTTGAAGGGATTTCATCATTTTAAGAATTTGGTCCACATCAGCTTCCAACAATTTTTTCATGTGCGATTCCGGCAGTAATTCGGTTAACTTCTTGGTGTCATATGATATTCTCGTGAATTCCGTTAAGTTTGTAACGTGGGCTAAAATTCCATAATTGTCAAAAATAGCTGCATCCGATATCGGGATGTAATGCGAAGAAGAGTATTCCAAAGTGGTGCCATGGTTGAAAGCAAGGGTGTTGAGGATCATGAAGCAGCTGTAACAAGGAATCGGATATTATCCTTATGGAAAATTTTGTCGTCTATTTTAAGAGTTGTACCTAAATCTTGTTGGACAGTTTTTTCGACAAAGATTTTGCTGAATTTATTCCCTAATCACTTATTAACCTTGACAAAAACCTTATCTCCAGGGTTATATGTTTTAGTTACTGTCTTTTTGTTATGATAATCGAGGTCTGATTTCTGTTTGGCAAGAATTTTTGTGCGAATATTTTCTTTCAAATCTTTTGGAATTGATTGAATTATATCTATGGGTAGAGTGGATTGTTCTATTGTATTTTGCAGTTGCCGTCAAGACAAGTTCTGTAGAGTCATCTATTGCGCACTCTAGTTTTAGGCATCTTGCGATTTCCGAAAGTGTTCCGTGAAAACGCTCGACTTGGCCATTAGAGGTGCTATGCATGGGTGGAGTCGCGTAAATGTCTGCTCCGAAGTTATTTTTTATTAATGACTTTACGGTTTGTGAATTTAGGGATTTTTCGTTCTCGCAAACTATTGTTTTTGTGTCTTTGTAAAAGTTAAGTATCTCCAGAAGGGCTGGCTTGACATCTACTATGGCTCGAGAAGGTATAGGTTTCACAATGGCGAACTTAGAAAATTTATCCAGACATGTTAAGTAGAATTTTTTATCCGTATTGTAAATATCAACATGGAGGATCTCGCCTGGAAAAGAGGGTATGGGGGTCTCAGCGAGCTCGTGTTTTTTGGGATGCCTTTGATATTTCGCTAGCCGACAGATTTTGCAGTTTGTTGTAATTTTTTTTAGCTTTTTCCTTATATCTGGGAAAAAGTAGTCCTGAAGAACTTGTTTCGTGTTTTCTGAAACAGAACGATGTGCCCTATTGTGTTCGTTTGTTAAAATTTCAATTTGATCGCTTGTGTTAAAGATATTCGTAACAAATTTATTAGCGTACCGGAATTTTACAGACGGGAAATTCGATATGAGAAGATGCTGATTAGAGCTAGGGTATGTAAATCACAATTAATCGCATTCACTACTTCTGGGTTTATGCAGCCCTTAAGTGTCTTCAAGAGATCGTCAATTTCTTGGTATGAAATGCGGTGTCGAATGCGGTTTTTAAAAAGAATTTTTGTTTCCTTTTTTTGTTCTGTACCCTGGTTGATTAAAATCTGCCGTTAACAAACTGCCTGGAGAGGGCGTCGGCAACGACGTTGTCTTTGCCGGGCTTGTAGAAAAATTTTGGAGAGTACTCTTCGATGAAAGCTCTCCAGCGCTTTAATTTCGAGTTTGGGGTTTTATCGGATATCGAAAAGGTGATGGGTTGGTGGTCAGTGAAGATATTCAAAGTATTTACTCCGTACAGATAGTGTCTAAGATTTTTCAAGGCCCATACGATAGCTAAAAGTTCGCGTTCATTGGTCGCATAGTTCTCTTCGGCGGGTGACAAGGTCCTAGAGATCATAGTAATTGGACGACCATTCTGTGAAAGGACGGCGCCAATAGCATGGGACGACGCGTCTGTCGTAAGATCAAATGGTTTGTCGAAATTTGGATAAAGGAGAAGTACATCTTCAGAAGAAAGGATTTTTTTTATTTTTTCAAAGGAGTGAAGAGCATCAGCATTCAGGTCAATTTTAACTTGCTTCGAATGTTTTGTCCCAACATGTCCGTTTTCTCCGCGCAAATATTTAGTCAGGGGTTTCGCTATGGCTGCATAGTCTTTCACGAATTTTCTACAGTAACCGGCCAACCCTAGGAATGACCTGAGGCCCCTTAAGGTTGTAGGTGTTGCGTAGCTGACTATGGTTTCAACTTTCTTTGGACATGTTCTAATGCCGTCGGTTGAAACGACAAAGCCTAAATACTCGACTGAGGTTTTGAAGAATTTGGATTTCTCTAAGTAGACCCTCATTTTAGCACGATATAGTTTTCGTAAAATTCTTTCAATGTCATCGATATGTTTCTGCTCAGAGTCAGAAAATATGATGATATCGGCGATGTATACGTGACATGTTCTTCCGATTTCGTCACGTAAAACGCCATCGATAGCGCGTTGAAAAATGCTCGGAGCATTTTTCAATCCAAATGGTAAACGACAAAACTCGTATTTGCCATTATTCACTCTGAAAGCAGTTTTTTTTCGGTCGAGTTCAGACAGGTTAATTTGGTGGAAACCGCTTTTTAGATCCAAAGTTGTGAAGAACTTGGATTTGGCGAGATTTGAGAGTATGACAGACGGATCAGGTATAGGATATTTATCAGGGATAGTTTTTGTATTAAGTTTAGTGTAGTCGAACACAAGACCTTTATTGGGTTTGCCGAATTCGTCTGTGCCTTTCTTGTTGACAACCCAAACGGGGCTGTTACATTGAGATCGGGATGGCCTTATAATTCCATTTTTTAATAGTTCCTTAACTTCCTTATTAACAAATTCTATCATCGAAATGGGGTAGGGTTGGTATTTAGAATATATGGGTTCCTGATCTTTTGTTTTAATTGTTGCGGAAATTTTCGTGTTAAAGGGCAGAGCTTCGTTCGGGTTAGCGAAGACACCGGCATTTTCGTTTGTTATCTGAAAAAACTTTTTTTCTACATTTTTTGGGATGGAGACATTTTCTATTAAAGAGTTCACTGTATCTAGCCCAAGATATTTCAATTTTTCTTTTCCGCCGTTATAATAAATCATGTCTTTTTCCGTGTCAATTACGCCTTTTATGCTTTTTATGAAGCTAAAACCTATGATGCCGTCGAATATAGTAAGATTCGGTAAAATAAAAAATGTTTCTGTATGATTTAGGACGTTTACTAGTGTTTTGTTATTGATAATATCAGCACCATGAATGGATTTGACTAAAAATGGGTTTTCTACTACTTTAATGTTTTTTAATCCGTTAATATTGGTAATATAACTTTTAGAGGCACCAGTGTCAATTAAAAGTTTAATGTTTCTGCCACCTATCATTCGTTCAATGTAGGGGAGAACTGACCCTCCTCTAAAAAATTAATCTCGTCTTCGAAAGTTGGATCAGGAAAAGTCGAATTTTCATACGGCTCTTGGTTACAGGAGGGGTTCTGGTTCGTCGGCGTAGTCATATGTTTCGCAGGTTTCTTGACCATCGTTGTGCAACATTTCTTGGCCAAGGTGGTTAATCCTTTGGACCTTCTGAGGGACCTGTTTGTCAGATGTTACACCTCGCTTTTGTGGCTGAAAACCCTGAAAGTTATTTGTTCGTACCGTACGCATGCTTACATCAGTGTCTAGGGATTGGGATACTGGTTGAGATTCAATAGCCTGTTGGCCTACAGCCTGAGAAGGATTTTGAACGAAATTTCGGAAATTGAATTCGCCATATTATGACGTTGTGATTGGTGGCTGTTGAGGGCGATTTTGGTAATATGGAGTAATTTGTTGACCGACATGGTTTTGCAGGGGCTGAGAGTGGTTATTTTGCTGGCCAAAATAGTTTTGTTTGAAATGTTGCATATTTTGCCTTGGGGCTATGTGTGTTGAGGGAACCTGTAAAGCCCTGTTCAAGCCATTATCATAAATGGCAGCAAAATGATAGCGGTTTTGATTTGCTTATAGCTCTTGGGCTACTGCCAGAGCTGATGGCAAGTCTGCAGGCTTGCACGAGAACAAGGTGTCACATAAGGGTTTCCTTACTCCTGAAACAAAGACACGCAAAGCCTGTTCGCGGTATTTTTGGTTCAGTGACCGAATCAAATTGTCATCGCCTTCATTCGACATTATAATTTTGTTCACGATTGCGGTTAACTTACGTTCTACTTCGTCGTAAAATTGGATAATAGTTTTCTGGCCCTGTCTTAAAGTGGAGAGCTCTTGCTCCAATGTAAAGATGGATTTTTTATCCATGTATGTGAAATCCAGTCTAGCTATAATAGCTTTAAAGTTAAGGACTGTGTTATAAGCGCTTAAAGCGGCGTCAGCATTACCCACGACTTTGTTTCTCAGAATAGCTACCGCCTGGTAGTACTTTGAGCTGCCTGCATAAGGTTCGAACAATTTATGGGCCGTCGTAGCGGCTTGACGCCAAGAGACTTTTCTGCTGGGGTCGCCTTTAAATTCTGGGACAGACTTAATTATGTCTAGAGTTTCTTCACACGTCTTATTGGGTAATATTTCTATTTCCTTATATTCTTCTACGGTAGAAGACGGCTCTAAGGATTGGAGTCGCCTAGTTAGGTCGGCGATGGTATCCTCAAAACTTTCTTTGGTTCTTTGTACTGCTTGTTGGATGGCAGTGTCTAGGAGTACTGGCAAATTTACAGAGTCCATTTCTTTCTTATTTTCAACTCTTTTTTCAGAAATGAGTAATGCTTGTAACCTAGCTAAAACAACGTCAAACTCTTCAGGATCTTCCTGTGTTTTTGACATGAACTCCAGGTAAAAACAAAGATCAAATTTTGGAGCCTTTTTTTTTAGATAAATTTCATTTTAAATCGGAAAGATAATATTTTTACTTTTATTTTATTTAAAATTGTTATAATAAGAAAAAATTTTACTTTAATTATGTTTTAACAATTAAATGTTTTTGGCAAAATTAATTTGGGAGTCTTTTTTTACATAAATTTCATTTTAAATTGGAAAGATAATATTTTTACTTTCATTTAAAAAAATGTTACTTTAATTATGTTTTAACGATTAAATGTTTTTTGGGAAAATTGACCGTTTTAATTTTATATCTAAAACTTACAGTATAATAAACATAGTTGAGATTTACAGTTGCGGTAATATGAATAGTTGTTTAGGCTCCTTCCTTTACGGCTTAACTCGGTTTTCATTTACTTGGCTGTTCCTCTAACGTGTCTGATTTATTTTACACCTATGACTTCCTTAATTTATTTCTTTTTTATTGTTTTGTCTTTAATTTAGTCTTTTGCACTGTATTATGGCTTTACTTTTTTGTGGAATATTTTAAACTTATATTTTTATGTTTTTCACTGTATGGTGATTGCTTCTAATTTTTGTTGTTCACTGTATGGTGATTGTTTTTAATTCTTTTTGTTGCTCACTGTATGGTGATTGTTTTTTAATTTGTGTTGTTCACTGTATGGTGACTGTTTCTTAATAAATTTTTTTGCTGCTCACTGTATGGTGATTGTTTTAATTTTCGTTGGGCGCCAATTATTTTCCTTGTAAAGAGGGTTCTAAATAAAACAATATTTGATTTATTTATTATCCATTTTATTTAACGTTTAATGATAATTAATATTTTTAATAACTATTTTATAATAACATTTGATTCCATTTATTATTTATTTAATGTTTAATGTTATTTAATTTTTATAATTATTTTAAAATAATATTTTATTTTACTTATTATTTATTTTACCTACTATGTAGGTTGGTGGCTTAAATATTATTTATTTTACCTACTATGTAGGTTGGTGGCTTAAATAAGACTGCCTAAGTTTATTCAGAAAATATTTAGGGAAACATAATTATTTAAAGAAACCAACGATTACAATTCGCTGACTTTGCGGAACGTGGCTTGCTAAAGCTAAAGAAATTTAAACATTGCGGCTGGTTATTTGACACCGCTGTTTTGATCATAAATTATTTTAGCAGTTGCGGAATTTACTTGACAAACAAAAAATACTTTTCTGCAATTAATGCAGAAAACAAAGAAATACTAAACATTCGTGGAAATTTAGTTATGTTGCCACGTTGAGGGCAACGTGCCTTAACTTGTATACAGGTATTTTCTCTTCTAACGTTATTTTTTGTTTGTAGAAATTATTCGTTGATAGTTTTTCATTTTCTAAGTAGAAAGTATCCTGATAATTTTGACTTATTTTGATAATGGATGCGTCTATGTTATTTTTCTCATTGTTTATTGTGAGAGCTTCCTGTACTTCCATCCATCTGGTTTTGTCTTGCTTGTCCAATTTGTTGTAATGTATAATATCAAAATTTGTTAACGGTTCTATATGTAGTTGCATTGTGTCTATTGTAACTTCTTGGTCAGTTGTGTTAAGTATTTTTACATGTTTAACACCTCTTGCCGGAATTATTGTGCCGCTAATAAAAATTTTGTTGTCCATATTTTGACTGTTGATTACGCTGTCTTCAGTTACTATTGCTGATATTGGGTGTATTATTTCTGTGCGTGGAGGGATCGTGATTTTGTTTATGTCTGTCTGCATATCTAGAACTAAATACTCATGTCGATTGTTAGTGTATAAGACTCATAATCTATTTTGCAATTATGTTGTTGTAGGAAATCTCTTCCTAAAATTCCATCTGCTATTATTGGAAAATCTGCTTTTACAATTTGGAATGTGAATGGAACTTTTCTATAGCAAATGTTAAATTGGATTGAGCTGGTTCCCTCTGTTTCTATGTTTTTCTTTGCAATACATGTTATTGTGCATGGGAATTGTTCATACACATGTTCTTGTACTTCATCAAAATCTTTTATTAGTGATATGTCTGCTCCATTATCTATTAGTAATTTTAGTGGTTTCTTTTTGTAAGTAAGTTTTACAATGTTTGTAATGTTGCGTGTATTCCCCGTACTACCGTATTTTATTATTCCAGATTCCCTGATCAGTGGTTTCTTGATGGTCTATTTTGTGTTCTGTATTGATTTGTTGTGGTGAAGCGTTGTTGCTGTCCATGGTATGTTTGTTGGATTTAAATTTCGGTTGTTATTTCCATTTGGCGGTAGGAAGTTGTTTCGCCTTTGTATTGGTCCGTTGCTTCTTGTCATCTTGAATTTTTACACTATTTAGATCTGTTATTAGATCTTCTATTTTTTCGGTGTACTTACTCAGAGCTCAATTTTGCCTGAGTGTTGTAAGTTCTTCATAAATGGATACTGCGGTACGTTTAGGTTTGTAGATTTTCCGTAAGGTATTTATCAATTCTTCAATGCTTTTCTCTCGCTCTCGTAGGCTTATCATCGTTTGGACACTACTTGGGAACTTCATTTCTTTAATATTTGTTTTTGTGCTCTTGTGGCACTGTGTTTTACAATTGCGATGAACTGTTTTATATCTCTTATTTCTCCCGAGAGTGTAGGGACTATTTATATGTACTTCAGAGAGTCAAAAACGGTTGACACCGATTGGTTACTCGTTTGCATAGTGTCAGGCATGGTTACAAGCAGTTTTTTAATTTGTGTTATAAGTTTTTGAACTAGAACTGTATTTTCAGACTTCTCTTTATCTGTTTTGAGTTCAGAAAGAGCTGCTATAGCTATTTGTTTCAATGATTCTATTTGTTCTTTTGTTGATTTTACCTAGATTTCAGAATAAGTTCTACTTGGTGATTTTTTGAGCTTTGTTAATATATCTTTTATTTTTGAGATTGCTACCTGCAGGCTCATGCTGTATTTAAATTGTCAATGGATGCTTTTATACGCTTATTAACATAATTTTTACAGTAATTATTTAACTTATTTGCTAAATAAAACTTTAATGCTATAACTAAAATTGACTAATTTTTTTAAAATTTCAAATAAATTTTTGTCATTGGTATTTCAAATGCCGTTTATAACAATGTCTTCTTTATTGCGTGTATCTAGCATTTTCTGGCTTCTTTTATTCCTTTTTTTATATTTAATTTCTCGTATTTCGATGTCTCGAGGTTGAATTGCCTGTATAATATGGCTATTTGCTTCCTATTTTTGACTGCTTTTCCTCCCTTCTTCTTCTTTGGTATAGTTGGTGGTGGAGTCTTCGGTCGTTTTGGTTGTCTGCGCTTGTATTCCTCGATTGTTAGAGGCTTTGGCCCGGCTCTCGTTGCTACGAATTGCGCTGCTTCTGCTGGTATTAGTCCTGGTGAATATTCTTCCAGTGATGTCCTTGCTAAAGACAACAGATTTTTGAAAGCGGTGTCAGACTCTTCAGTCGTCCTTAGTACAGTTGGGCAGGATCGCCATGTGGTGGTCGTCGTAGGATTGATGTTTCGCCAGTCAGATTGCTTATCATTCTTGGCTGCGTCTTTGGCTGATATCAACATATATGATATATTAATGGAGAAATCCTCACGTACCCAATTTTTATAAGCCAGCCGCTAGTTGTGGCGAACTTTCGTTTGCCGAAGTGAATTTCTGAAATTTTGAGGCATGAACGCCGAGCAAAAGAAAAAGCAATGTATGTTGCTGAGGTCTCTGCCCAAAAGGAACTGTTTTATTATAGAAATCAGCGCTTCTTATAGAGATAGCCCACACCTGATTCCGACCGCTTTTTTACATGTGTACAAAGCAATATTGGCCTTTCTCCTCTCTTTCTTCAATATTGGGTTTCCAGGTAAGTTTCCTATCTAGTACTAGTCCCACATATCTAACTGTCTCCTTCATCGGAATTTCCACACCTTTGTATGTTGGCAAGAGGACATCAGGAGATCTATTTTTCTTGGAAAATAGGATTAATTCCATTTTATCGGGGTTTAACCCTAATCCCCTTCTTCCCGTCCAACCAGTAAGCGTGGTCATGCTATGAATTTACCGCCAAATTCCAGGGCAGGGGGAGAGGACTCCTCCCTGAGGAGTGCCTCTGCAGACCTGTCTGCTTAAGGTGTAGGAACCTAAGCTGGCAGCTACCTTTCTGCTGACGAGTATCGTCTCTATCAGCGCTACTATATTAGGATCAACGCCCAGAGCTTCTAACGCTCCCGTAATGGCTTTCGCATTTATGTTGTTGCAAGCGCCTTCTATATCAATGAACGCTGCTAGTGCGAAATCCTTCTGCTGCATGGCTTTTCCACTATACCAATAAGTACGTGTAACGCCGTCTCTGTCGATTTGCCCTTCGTATATGCATGTTGTGCCGAGCAGATTCTATCAGTTGGTATAACTTCCCGTAAGTGTTTTTAGGAGGAAAGACGTGAGACTGACTGGTCTGAAGTCTTTAGGATTTACATGTGAGGACCTCCCCGCTTTGGGTATGAAGGAAACCTTCTTTTCTCTCCATCTTAGCGGAGAGGTTAAGACAGCTTCTAATTGCAGTCACAACTCAGGGCGTATGGATGTTCCGTGATTGTTATAGCTCTGCCGGATAAATTCCATCCGGACCCGGAGATTTATATGGACGAAAGATGTTAATGGCCCACTCAACTTTCTCGACTGTAACTATCGCATTCCCTATCTCAGACTGCCCGCCCCTAGGTGTCGAGTTATCACCATCCACTGTGCTACTGCCTGGAAAATGTGTATCTAAGAGAAGAGCCAAAGATTCCTCGCTCGTTTCACTCCACACATCACCCGTACCTTTAAGGTAGCCCAGGTTGTGTGGTGTCATCGCTAGGATTCTTCTTAGTCTAGCTGCTTCCGATGTTTCTTCCACATCCCTACAATAATTTTGCCAGGACTGTCGCTGCGCAGTTCTGGTTGCTTTCTTGTATATTTTTAGCTCAGCCTTGTAGGCTTCCCAGTCCGCGGGCAGATCCGAAGTTTTAGCCCTGTTAAATAACCGCCTATTGGACTTCCGGGGAAGGAATAGATCCATTGACAACCAAGGTGGTTTGTTCTTGCCTCTCAGTTTTACAACCGGGCACCCGGCTGTCAGAGAACTATTCAGGGCCGTGGTTACCTGATTGATCAGCTCGAACAGTTCCACAGGGTCTGTGGTGTCAGACGGGGGATTTCTTGGCAGTGAGGCCCTGAGAGTCTTCCTATACTTCCCCCAGTCCGTTCTCCGTATATTTCTAAAGGTCTTAACGTGGAGCTACTGGGAAGTTCAATTCGTATTCTATATAGCGATGCTCAGAGTAGAAATTTTCATTCGACACTCTCCATCTTTTTATATTGTTCGCGAAATTATCGATGGTCAGGGTAATATCAAGCTCTTCCTTTCTATTTTGTGTTATAAACGTTGGCTCTGAGCCTCAATTTAGGACAATAAGATTGATAACAGCCAGCCTTTCAGGTATCCAGCGGTTTTATGTAATTCCACTGGATAAATACCATCACTACCAGGGGACTTAAGAAGCTTCAAACTTTCAATACTCCTTAAGGGTCAGTCCTCAGATAGAGCGTATATCCTAACTTCCCGACTATTTAAGGTATCTTCCCTTTCGTGCCCAGTAATATTTGAGCAGCCTTGAAAATGCGTGCTGAGTGGAAGCTCTAGAGACTCCTTTTTAGTTGTAGTGAATGTGCCATCCACCTTCTGTAAAAGCTCCCAGTTCTGAGAACTTCCCTCCAATATTTTCCGAAGTCTAGAACCTTCAGTCGCTCCTTCTACTTCTTCACAAAAGGATTTCCAGGATTGCCTTTGTGCAGTTCTAAGCTCCTTCTTAAAGACCTTAAGAGCTTCTCTGTACCCTTTCCAATTATTTTCAAGACGTGTACAAATATCATTAAAAGCTCTCATACTGTTTACCCGAAGCTTGCTTAGCTTCTTCGTCCACCACCGAGGTTTCGGCTTTCTCCTCAGCTTCCTTGGTGGACAGGCTTCGGCCAAGGCCGCGTTTAGGCTGCTAGAAACAGGGCCAACCATTTTTTCTATCCCTTCTATGCTTCCTGGCTCGTTAGATGGACAGACATTTAAGGTATTCCCAACTAGATCTACATATTTTTCCCAGTCTGTTTTTCTGAAATTTCTACCAGGGTTAGGTTTCGGTAGAGTTTTGTTGAACTCAAACGAGATGTATCTGTGGTCAGAGAAGGAGTGTTCTTCAACACCACCCACTCCCTTATTCTTCCTACAACAGAGTCAGAGGCAAAGGTGGCAACTATTACCTACTGCCTATTGCTTATGACAAAAGTAGGTTTGACACCCTTATTACAGATTTGCAGGTTAGTTTCAAGCAAATAATCGAAAAGGCACCCCTCATATTAATGTCCGTGCTGCCTCACACCGTGTGATGAACATTTACGTTCGCACCAATAATCAATTTTGCTCCTAGCCTCTGGGCCCGGTAGTATGGCGAAAGCCATATTCGCTCGTTAGCCGACACCAGGCTGATAGTTGTTTGGTCGGCATCGTTGTAATTAGAGAGCATAAAAGCATTTATCCCTCTACGTATTAGTACACACGCTCTATTGCGTGTATACATCAGTTTGTATTTTTGAGTCCCTAGTCCACACACAAGACCATATACTACTAATGGCTCTTGAATCAGGAAAATCAGATGGAGTATAAGATTGGCGGACGCAATCTTTGAGTGCTGTAGATTAATTTGAAGTATCCGTAACATCAGGGTTACTGGTCAAGAGACATATCTGGTGGGGTCGCCTTTAAATTCTGGGACAGACTTAATTATGTCTAGAGTTTCTTCACACGTCTTATTGGGTAATATTTCTATTTCCTTATATTCTTCTACGGTAGAAGACGGCTCTAAGGATTGGAGTCGCCTAGTTAGGTCGGCGATGGTATCCTCAAAACTTTCTTTGGTTCTTTGTACTGCTTGTTGGATGGCAGTGTCTAGGAGTACTTGCAAATTTACAGAGTCCATTTCTTTCTTATTTTCAACTCTTTTTTCAGAAATGAGTAATGCTTGTAGCCTAGCTAAAACAACGTCAAACTCTTCAGGATCTTCCTGTGTTATTGACATGAACTCCAGGTAAAAACAAAGATCAAATTTTGGAGCCTTTTTTTTTTAGATAAATTTCATTTTAAATCGGAAAGATAATATTTTTACTTTTATTTTATTTAAAATTGTTCCAATAAGAAAAAATTTTACTTTAATTATGTTTTAACAATTAAATGTTTTTGGCAAAATTAATTTGGGAGTCTTTTTTACATAAATTTCATTTTAAATTGGAAAGATAATATTTTTACTTTCATTTAAAAAAAATGTTACTTTAATTATGTTTTAACGATTAAATGTTTTTTGGGAAAATTTACCGTTTTAATTTTATATCTAAAACTTACAGTATAATAAACATAGTTGAGATTTACAGTTGCGGTAATATGAATAGTTGTTTAGGCTCCTTCCTTTACGGCTTAACTCGGTTTTCATTTACTTGGCTGTTCCTCTAACGTGTCTGATTTATTTTACACCTATGACTTCCTTAATTTATTTCTTTCTTATTGTTTTGTCTTCAATTTAGTCTTTTGCACTGTATTATGGCTTTACTTTTTTGTAGAATATTTTAAACTTATATTTTTATTGTTTTTCACTGTATGGTGATTGCTTCTAATTTTTGTTGTTCACTGTATGGTGATTGTTTTTAATTCTTTTTGTTGCTCACTCTATGGTGATTGTTTTTTAATTTTTGTTGTTCACTGTATGGTGACTGTTTTTTAATAAATTTTTTTGCTGCTCACTGTATGGTGATTGTTTTAATTTTCGTTGGGCGCCAATTATTTTCCTTGTAAAGAGGGTTCTAAATAAAACAATATTTGATTTATTTATTATCCACTTTATTTAACGTTTAATGATAATTAATATTTTTAATAACTATTTTATAATAACATTTGATTCCATTTATTATTTATTTAATGTTTAATGTTATTTAATTTTTATAATTATTTTAAAATAATATTTTATTTTACTTATTATTTATTTTACCTACTATGTAGGTTGGTGGCTTAAATATTATTTATTTTACCTACTATGTAGGTTGGTGGCTTAAATAAGACTGCCTAAGTTTATTCAGAAAATATTTAGGGAAACATAATTATTTAAAGAAACCAACGATTACAATTCGCTGACTTTGCGGAACGTGGCTTGCTAAAGCTAAAGAAATTTAAACATTGCGGCTGGTTATTTGACACCGCTGTTTTGATCATAAATTATTTTAGCAGTTGCGGAATTTACTTGACAAACAAAAAATACTTTTCTGCAATTAATGCAGAAAACAAAGAAATACTAAACATTCGTGGAAATTTAGTTATGTTGCCACGTTGAGGGCAACGTGCCTTAACTTGTATACAGGTATTTTCTCTTCTAACGTTATTTTTTGTTTGTAGAAATTATTCGTTGATAGTTTTTCATTTTCTAAGTAGAAAGTATCCTGATAATTTTGACTTATTTTGATAATGGATGCGTCTATGTTATTTTTCTCATTGTTTATTGTGAGAGCTTCCTGTACTTCCATCCATCTGGTTTTGTCTTGCTTGTCCAATTTGTTGTAATGTATAATATCAAAATTTGTTAACGGTTCTATGTAGTTGCATTGTGTCTATTGTAACTTCTTGGTCAGTTGTGTTAAGTATTTTTACATGTTTAACACCTCTTGCCGGAATTATTGTGCCGCTAATAAAAATTTTGTTGTCTATATTTTGACTGTTGATTACGCTGTCTTCAGTTACTATTGCTGATATTGGGTGTATTATTTCTGTGCGTGGAGGGATCGTGATTTTGTTTATGTCTGTCTGCATATCTAGAACTAAATACTCATGTCGATTGTTAGTGTATAAGACTCATAATCTATTTTGCAATTATGTTGTTGTAGGAAGTCTCTTCCTAAAATTCCATCTGCTATTATTGGAAAATCTGCTTTTACAATTTGGAATGTGAATGGAACTTTTCTATAGCAAATGTTAAATTGGATTGAGCTGGTTCCCTCTGTTTCTATGTTTTTCTTTGCAATACATGTTATTGTGCATGGGGATTGTTCATACACATGTTCTTGTACTTCATCAAAATCTTTTATTAGTGATATGTCTGCTACATTATCTATAAGTAATTTTAGTGGGTTCTTTTTGTAAGTAAGTTTTACAATGTTTGTAATGTTGCGTGTATTCCCCGTACTACCGTATTTTATTATTCCAGATTCCCTGATCAGTGGTTTCTTGATGGTCTATTTTGTGTTCTGTATTGATTTGTTGTGGTGAAGCGTTGTTGCTGTCCATGGTATGTTTGTTGGATTTAAATTTCGGTTGTTATTTCCATTTGGCGGTAGGAAGTTGTTTCGCCTTTGTATTGGTCCGTTGCTTCTTGTCATCTTGAATTTTTACACTATTTAGATCTGTTATTAGATCTTCTATTTTTTCGGTGTACTTACTCAGAGCTCAATTTTGCCTGAGTGTTGTAAGTTCTTCATAAATGGATACTGCAGTACGTTTAGGTTTGTAGATTTTCCGTAAGGTATTTATCAATTCTTCAATGCTTTTCTCTCGCTCTCGTAGGCTTATCATCGTTTGGACACTACTTGGGAACTTCATTTCTTTAATATTTGTTTTTGTGCTCTTGTGGCACTGTATATGCTATGTGTTTTACAATTGCGATGAACTGTTTTATATCTCTATTTTCTCCCGAGAGTGTAGGGACTATTTATATGTACTTCAGAGAGTCAAAAACGGTTGACACCGATTGGTTACTCGTTTGCATAGTGTCAGGCATGGTTACAAGCAGTTTTTTAATTTGTGTTATAAGTTTTTGAACTAGAACTGTATTTTCAGACTTCTCTTTATCTGTTTTGAGTTCAGAAAGAGCTGCTATAGCTATTTGTTTCAATGATTATATTGTTCTTTTGTTGATTTTACCTAGATTTCAGAATAAGTTCTACTTGGTGATTTTTTGAGCTTTGTTAATATATCTTTTATTTTTGAGATTGCTACCTGCAGGCTCATGCTGTCTTTAAATTGTGAATGGATGCTTTTATACGCTTATTAACATAATTTTTACAGTAATTATTTAACTTATTTGCTAAATAAAACTTTAATGCTATAACTAAAATTGACTAAATTATAATTTTTAAAATTTCAAATATATTTTTGTCATTGGTATTTCAAATTCCGTTTATAACAATGTCTTCTTTATTGCGTGTATCTAGCATTTTCTGGCTTCTTTTATTCCTTTTTTTATATTCAATTTCTCGTATTTCGATGTCTCGAGGTTGAATTGCCTGTATAATATGGCTATTTGCTTCCTCTTTTTGACTGCTTTTCCTCCCTTCTTCTTCTTTGGTATAGTTGGTGGTGGAGTCTTCGGTCGTTTTGGTTGTCTGCGCTTGTATTCCTCGATTGTTAGAGGCTTTGGCCCGGCTCTCGTTGCTACGAATTGCGCTGCTTCTGCTGGTATTAGTCCTGGTGAATATTCTTCCAGTGATGTCCTTGCTAAAGACAACAGATTTTTGAAAGCGGTGTCAGACTCTTCAGTCGTCCTTAGTACAGTTGGGCAGGATCGCCATGTGGTGGTCGTCGTAGGATTGATGTTTCGCCAGTCAGATTGCTTATCATTCTTGGCTGCGTCTTTGGCTGATATCAACATATATGATATATTAATGGAGAAATCCTCACGTACCCAATTTTTATAAGCCAGCCGCTAGTTGTGGCGAACTTTCGTTTGCCGAAGTGAATTTCTGAAATTTTGAGGCGTGAACGCCGAGCAAAAGAAAAAGCAATGTATGTTGCTGAGGTCTCTGCCCAAAAGGAACTGTTTTATTATAGAAATCAGCGATTCTTATAAATTAAAATCTTAGTCTAATTTTATACATCTAAACATAATTATTTTGTTTCAATACTTATCCTAAAACATATTCGCAATATTCACCCATATGCTGCACATATGCATTGGCCAGCAATTGCGTGGGGTCAGCATATTTTTGGGTTCAATGCATTTCTGGCCTTTACACCAAATGCCTGCTATACATAGCGTCATTTGATCCGCCGCTTTGGCATGTGCCGCGTTTGCATTGTTATCATGCGTTTGCATGTGCAGTACGCTTGGACGTTAGGGAGTGTAGGTTGAAATGCATTGTATTGTTTTGGGTACACTACAATAGCTTTGTTTTTGAGTGGCTGGCCACCATACCAGTATTCCATATAGCAATATAGGTCTGAACACCGAAATGTACAGCCAGTGCATAATTCGTGGAGATAGCCCACACCTGATTCCGACCGCTTTTTTACATGTGTACAAAGCAATATTGGCCTTTCTCCTCTCTTTCTTCAATATTGGGTTTCCAGGTAAGTTTCCTATCTAGTACTAGTCCCACATATCTAACTGTCTCCTTCATCGGAATTTCCACACCTTTGTATGTTGGCAAGAGGACATCAGGAGATCTATTTTTCTTGGAAAATAGGATTAATTCCATTTTATCGGGGTTTAACCCTAATCCCCTTCTTCCCGTCCAACCAGTAAGCGTGGTCATGCTATGAATTTACAGCCAAATTCCAGGGCAGGGGGAGAGGACTCCTCCCTGAGGAGTGCCTCTGCAGACCTGTCTGCTTAAGGTGTAGGAACCTAAGCTGGCAGCTACCTTTCTGCTGACGAGTATCGTCTCTATCAGCGCTACCATATTAGGATCAACGCCCAGAGCTTCTAACGCTCCCGTAATGGCTTTCGCATTTATGTTGTTGCAAGCGCCTTCTATATCAATGAACGCTGCTAGTGCGAAATCCTTCTGCTGCATGGCTTTTCCACTATACCAATAAGTACGTGTAACGCCGTCTCTGTCGATTTGCCCTTCGTATATGCATGTTGTGCCGAGCAGATTCTATCAGTTGGTATAACTTCCCGTAAGTGTTTTTAGGAGGAAAGACGTGAGACTGACTGGTCTGAAGTCTTTAGGATTTACATGTGAGGACCTCCCCGCTTTGGGTATGAAGGAAACCTTCTTTTCTCTCCATCTTAGCGGAGAGGTTAAGACAGCTTCTAATTGCAGTCACAACTCAGGGCGTAATGATGTTCCGTGATTGTTATAGCTCTGCCGGATAAATTCCATCCGGACCCGGAGATTTATATGGACGAAAGATGTTAATGGCCCACTCAACTTTCTCGACTGTAACTATCGCATTCCCTATCTCAGACTGCCCGCCCCTAGGTGTCGAGTTATCACCATCCACTGTGCTACTGCCTGGAAAATGTGTATCTAAGAGAAGAGCCAAAGATTCCTCGCTCGTTTCACTCCACACATCACCCGTACCTTTAAGGTAGCCCAGGTTGTGTGGTGTCATCGCTAGGATTCTTCTTAGTCTAGCTGCTTCCGATGTTTCTTCCACATCCCTACAATAATTTTGCCAGGACTGTCGCTGCGCAGTTCTGGTTGCTTTCTTGTATATTTTTAGCTCAGCCTTGTAGGCTTCCCAGTCCGCGGGCAGATCCGAAGTTTTAGCCCTGTTAAATAACCGCCTATTGGACTTCCGGGGAAGGAATAGATCCATTGACAACCAAGGTGGTTTGTTCTTGCCTCTCAGTTTTACAACCGGGCACCCGGCTGTCAGAGAACTATTCAGGGCCGTGGTTACCTGATTGATCAGCTCGAATAGTTCCACAGGGTCTGTGGTTTCAGACGGGGTATTTCTTGGCAGTGAGGCCCTGAGAGTCTTCCTATACTTCCCCCAGTCCGTTCTCCGTATATTTCTAAAGGTCTTAACGTGGAGCTACTGGGAAGTTCAATTCGTATTCTATATAGCGATGCTCAGAGTAGAAATTTTCATTCGACACTCTCCATCTTTTTATATTGTTCGCGAAATTATCGATGGTCAGGGTAATATCAAGCTCTTCCTTTCTATTTTGTGTTATAAACGTCGGCTCTGAGCCTCAATTTAGGACAATAAGATTGATAACAGCCAGCCTTTCAGGTATCCAGCGGTTTTATGCAATTCCACTGGATAAATACCATCACTACCAGGGGACTTAAGAAGCTTCAAACTTTCAATACTCCTTAAGGGTCAGTCCTCAGATAGAGCGTATATCCTAACTTCCCGACTATTTAAGGTATCTTCCCGTTCGTGCCCAGTAATATCTGAGCAGCCTTGAAAATGCGTGCTGAGTGGAAGCTCTAGAGACTCCTTTTTAGTTGTAGTGAATGTGCCATCCACCTTCTGTAAAAGCTCCCAGTTCTGAGAACTTCCCTCCAATATTTTCCGAAGTCTAGAACCTTCAGTCGCTCCTTCTACTTCTTCACAAAAGGATTTCCAGGATTGCCTTTGTGCAGTTCTAAGCTCCTTCTTAAAGACCTTAAGAGCTTCTCTGTACCCTTTCCAATTATTTTCAAGACGTGTACAAATATCATTAAAAGCTCTCATACTGTTTACCCGAAGCTTGCTTAGCTCTTTCGTCCACCACCGAGGTTTCGGCTTTCACCTCAGCTTCCTTGGTGGACAGGCTTCGGCCAAGGCCGCGTTCAGGCTGCTAGAAACAGGGCCAACCATTTTTTCTATCCCTTCTATGCTTCCTGGCTCGCTAGATGGACAGACATTTAAGGTATTCCCAACTAGATCTACATATTTTTCCCAGTCTGTTTTTCTCAAATTTCTACCAGGGTTAGGTTTCGGTAGAGTTTTGTTGAACTCAAACGAGATGTATCTGTGGTCAGAGAAGGAGTGTTCTTCAACACCACCCACTCCCTTATTCTTCCTACAACAGAGTCAGAGGCAAAGGTGGCAACTATTACCTACTGCCTATTGCTTATGACAAAAGTAGGTTTAACACCCTTATTACAGATTTGCAGGTTAGTTTCAAGCAAATAATCGAAAAGGCACTCACCCCTCATATTAATGTCCGTGCTGCCTCACACCGTGTGATGAACATTTACGTTCGCACCAATAATCAATTTTGCTAATAGCCTCTGGGCCCGGTAGTATGGCGAAAGCCATATTCGCTCGT
Source organism: Clusia tigrina (assembly GCA_920105625.2). NCBI lineage: Eukaryota > Metazoa > Arthropoda > Insecta > Diptera > Clusiidae > Clusia > Clusia tigrina. The sequence goes on from OV050030.1 coordinate 317,362,095, forward strand.
TAGCCGACACCAGGCTGATAGTTGTTTGGTCGGCATCGTTGTAATTAGAGAGCATAAAAACATTTATCCCTCTTCGTATTAGTACACACGCTCTAGGTTTACCTGTATTGCGTGTATACATCAGTTTGTATTTTTGAGTCCCTAGTCCGCACAGAAGACCATTTACTACCCATGGTTCTTGAATCAGGAAAATCAGATGGAGTATAAGATTGGCGGATGCAATCTTTGAGTGGTGTAGATTAATTTGAAGTATCCGTAACATCAGGGTTACTGGTCTCCACCTCCACCACCGTCTTATCAGCATCCTCTTCGTCCGATGTCAGTAGCTCCTCCTCGTCAGTCAGCTCCTCCCTATCTGGTAAGGAACAGACACTGCTATCGAATGATGCCCTGCGTAGCGCAACCGCTTTGCCAGAACCAGAGCCAGGTTCTGCCACTGACGTTCCATCTCCGCTAGCTGAAGTGGTTTTGGCCTCTTCTTCCAGCTGAGATGAGGCGTCAGGGTCTACCGCAACTCCAACATGGTCCCTTATATTGCAGACGTTCAAGTCCTTTCTATAGATCCTCAGTGTGATGGACGAGAATACATAGCTCACGACACCATCGGCTCGCGAAAGAGATTCCGACGAGTCTGTACTCACCACAACGGTAGCACTGTGGTACACGCTTTTTGGCTCCTCCATTTTCGTGACCTTCCACGGTGATGTCGGGAGTCCAGTATTGCATACCCGTAACATATCCAGAACCATTTTAGTGTCAGATGGTTGAGCTGGTATCCAGGCCCTCGCTCTTGGTAGATTCAGGATATCCTCCCTGGAGATTACCGCGAGCTTAGACCCAGGTCAAACTTCACCGTTTCTAGAGATGCCTATTCCGATAGAGATCAGTTTATCCCTGACCGGCATATGCGATTAAATTTACTTTGTTTTGATGCCATCCACTGTCGTCACAAAAAGGAGCTGGGCCAGAAGGAAGAAAGTGCTGAGAGCCTGGCTTCTACTTTCTTCCAGTTATCAACAGAAATGGTGGCGTCAATGTTGCTTTTGTCAACAACGGCTCATAGATGCTGACTTCGCACATCTTCGATGGTCTTTGGTGCGGGTAAACTCTCATGACGTCGGGGTCTCTTGATAGTGCTGGGGTTTCTGGGCGGGTCGTCCGACAGCTGCCGTTTTGGCGGCGGGTTCGGTTTCGGAACCTGTGATAGTCCCTCAACCATTGTTGCCCAGCTAATGGAGGACTTTTGTTTGTCTGACCTCTGTCCCTCTGGAACGCTTCTGACACGTTCCTGCGAATTCAAAGCAGCACGTATCACCTTGTACTTATGCCATGTAGGCTTTAACATCGATGAGGCATTAGTCGTTTTAGACCTCGATATACCGTCAAGTCTACCGGGGCCAATCGCGGTATCCGCGGTTAGATTCTTCTGCAAGAAATCTTTTGTACTTCCACTTTCACTGGAACCATGTTTGTGCTCGATGCTAGCTTCCGCCGTACGAGATGGGCCAGCTGTGCTTGGCTTATTAGTACCGTCACTTCCACTTGGTTCTGTAGCCCCGGCATTCGCTGTACGAATTTCTGTCTGACCTGATCCAGATTCAGAATTGGAAGCAATAGTCCCCGTTGCATTTAGGGACTGCTTGTCCAATGAAATTCGTATTTTTTTTGTAGTGTTCCATCTCTTTCGTACGATCATCGTCCAGCACATATAGTGATGTTCAATTTATAAGGGGAAACATAGTGGTCGGCCGTGGCAGCTTGAGGTGACCCGGTATCGAGGTAGCTCCGTAGAAATTCGAAATAATAGAACTATTCATTTCAAGCATAAAAAATTCAAGCTAATAGAAGACTAGATAATGTAAATAAAATAAATTAACACAAATAGAAATAACAATGGTAATAGTTATGCTAACCACAGTAACCAGACAAATGACCATAACAAACACGAACTAGTATACTAACAAAAATAACCAATCATATAATAACAACCGTTGTAGCTACAATAATGGAAAAATTACTAGAGCTAATAGACCTTCACAATCCCGATCTTCCCATATGCGTGTAGAAACAATACGGAGTGCTGGTCAAGTAAACATGGAAGTAGACACCTGGGAGGAAATCCAAGATTCAAACGAGGTAAATTTCTGAATGATGAATACAAGTTGCCCATAATATTTATCAATATTTTTTATTTTTTTTATTTTATTTTATTTTGTTTTATTTATACGTTATAATAAATTTACAATGTTTCTTTCCACAACGACAGGTCATTTAAGACCAAAGAGCTGCTTACATCTAATAAATTATTGAAAGAAATCAATACCTTCTAGCGAAAGTTATTGAATGCGCTCCAGCAGTTTAAATGGTTTAGTGCGTCGCAGTCGTCAGTTTTAAATGACACTTCTTTGCACAACCTCACAGCTGTGTGCTATAGAACCAGACAGGTTTCAGAACTTGATTGTAAACAGCTAACTTGCAGTGAACGGACAGAAAAGAGCTTCTGCCAATGAGCCATTGTAGTTTTTCCAACTTAATTTCTAATTCGTCTCTTTTAATTTTAATATGCTCTTTTCATTTAAGTTTTGTGACTAGGATCATTCCAAGATGCTTTGCTGTTTTTGAATACGGTATCTGGTTATCAAATATCTTAATCGGCCGCATTGATATATTTTTTGTTGCAGAGTTTATGTGCGTAGTATTCGAATTATTTAAAGCGATTTTCGATTTTACTGTCCAATTACCCATTTCGCCAACAGCGTCCTGGAGTTGTATCGTTTATTCAGTTTCTGTATTCGCAACAATTAGTATTGCTGCATCACCTGAAAAGTTGCTATAACGATATTTTCTGGTGTTGGTATATCAGATGTATACAGTAGGTATAAGATAGGCTCAAGTATACTGCCTTGTATATTTATCAATATTGACAAACAAATTATAAAATGCTTGGTAGATACCGGAGCAGATACAAGCATTATTAAACCAGGAATTTTTATTCCTTTCAAACAACAAAATTGTACATAAACCTCTGTGATTTAGAACATTATGTGGTCTAATCGAGATAACTGAATATATCCGAACACCTATACCAAAACAATTTACAGCAATTGGAACTGTACAATGGAAAGTTGCATACTTTCAAAATAAAAATGATAATGCTATTTTAGGCCAAAATTTTAATTGTTCTCCTTTTAAAGCCAAAATTAATTTAGAAGATAAATATATCCAATTTCTGGAAATAGGATTCTTTTTCGAAAAACAATTATATCCTTTTAAGTGTGAGAAAATCTGTACTTAGAAGGGATTAAGGACACGTCGAGAATGGCAAAAATTCAGATCTCCTTTCCTAAAACGGAAGTTATCTCTTGCCACCAAAAACTTAAGAAACGCCTTGCGTCAATAATCATAGCGTACTTTGGATCGGTATATTCAAAATATTTCTGCAACTGACGTTACCAACTACTCCTTATGGAAAGCTGTCAGGAAAATGAAATCACCTATTAGCAGAATTCGACCCATTCGAACAACAAACGGGAAATGGGCAAGAACTGATGAAGAAAAGTCTGCTGTTTTCGCAGAACATATAAGGGATGTCTTGACACCAAACCCACCTCGCAGTAACAACAGTTTAATAGTATGATCGCCAGATTACATATGCTCGCCTATTAAATTAAAACAAGAAGAAATAAATGATGCAATAAGAAACCTTGCTCCCAACAAAGCCCCAGGACAGGAACTCAGTACTGTGAAAATGATCATCGTGCTTACCTCAATATTTAATGGATTGCTACGCCTAGCATACTTTCCCGGTGCTTGGAAATTGTCAATAGTGTCAATGAATCTGATGCCAGGAAACATCTGTCCCAATTCACAAAGACCTGAATATACCACTCGTGAAAAAATAAATCTATGATTCCAACCTGAAAGATATTAAAATAATTAAAAGTCATCCAAACCACCTAGCTAGAACCCTGGTATAAGTTAAGGCACGTTGCCCTCAACGTGGCAACATAACTAAATTTCCACGAATATTTAGTATTTCTTTGTTTTCTGCATTAATTGCAGAAAAGATTATTTTTTGTTTGTCAAGTAAATTCCGCAACTGCTAAAATAATTTATGATCAAAACAGCGGTGTCAAATAACCAGCCGCAATGTTTAAATTTCTTTAGCTTTAGCAGACAACGTTCCGCAAAGTCAGCGAATTGTAATCGTTGGTTTCTTTAAATAACTATGTTTCCATAAATATTTTCTGAATAAACTTAGGCAGTCTTATTTAAGCCACCAACCTACATAGTCGGTAAAATATATAATATTTAAGCCACCAACCTACATAGTAGGTAAAATAAATAATAAGTTAAATAAAATATTATTATAAAATAATTATAAAAATTAAATAACAATAAACATTAAATAAATAATAAATGGAATCAAATGTTATTATAAAATAGTTATTAAAAATATTAATTATCATTAAACGTTAAATAAAGTGGATAATAAATAAGTCAAATATTGTTTTATTTAGAACCCTCTTTACAAGGAAAATAATTGGCGCCCAACGAAAATTAAAACAATCACCATACAGTGAGCAGCAAAAAAATTTATTAAAAAACAGTCACCATACAGTGAACAACAAAAATTAAAAAACAATCACCATACAGTGAGCAACAAAAAGAATTAAAAACAATCACCATACAGTGAACAACAAAAATTAGAAGCAATCACCATACAGTGAAAAACAATAAAAATATAAGTTTAAAATATTCTACAAAAAAGTAAAGCCATAATACAGTGCAAAAGACTAAATTGAAGACAAAACAATAAGAAAGAAATAAATTAAGGAAGTCATAGGTGTAAAATAAATCAGACACGTTAGAGGAACAGCCAAGTAAATGAAAACCGAGTTAAGCCGTAAAGGAAGGAGCCTAAACAACTATTCATATTACCGCAACTGTAAATCTCAACTATGTTTATTATACTGTAAGTTTTAGATATAAAATTAAAACGGTAAATTTTCCCAAAAAACATTTAATCGTTAAAACATAATTAAAGTAACATTTTTTTTCAATGAAAGTAAAAATATTATCTTTCCAATTTAAAATGAAATTTATGTAAAAAAAGACTCCCAAATTAATTTTGCCAAAAACATTTAATTGTTAAAACATAATTAAAGTAAAATTTTTTCTTATTGTAACAATTTTAAATAAAATAAAAGTAAAAATATTATCTTTCCGATTTAAAATGAAATTTATCTAAAAATAAGGCTCCAAAATTTGATCTTTGTTTTTACCTGGAGTTCATGTCAAAAACACAGGAAGATCCTGAAGAGTTTCACGTTGTTTTAGCTAGGCTACAAGCATTACTCATTTCTGAAAAAAGAGTTGAAAATAAGACAGAAATGGACTCTGAAAATTTGCTAATACTCCTAGACACTGCCATCCAACAAGCAGTACAAAGAACCAAAGAAAGTTTTGAGGATACCATCGCCGACCTAACTAGGCGACTCCAATCCTTAGAGCCGTCTTCTACCGTAGAAGAATATAAGGAAATAGAAAACCCAATAAACCCAATAAGACGTGTGAAGAAACTCTAGACATAATTAAGTCTGTCCCAGAATTTAAAGGCGACCCCACCAGATATGTCTCTTGGCGTCAAGCCGCTACGACGGCCCATAAATTGTTCGAACCTTATGCAGGCAGCTCAAAGTACTACCAGGCGGTAGCTATTCTGAGAAACAAAGTCGTTGGTAATGCTGACGCCGCTTTAAGCGCTTATAACACAGTCCTTAACTTTAAAGCTATTATAGCTAGACTGGATTTCACATACACGGTTAAAAAACCCATCTTTACATTGGAGCAAGAGCTCTCCACTTTAAGACAGGGCCAGAAAACTATTATCCAATTTTACGACGAAGTAGAGCGTAAGTTAACCGCAATCGCGAACAAAATTATAATGTCGAATGAAGGCGATGACAATTTGATTCGGTCACTGAACACCAAAAATACCGCGAACAGGCTTTGCGTGTCTTTGTTTCAGGAGTAAGGAAACCTTTATGTGACACCTTGTTCTCGTGCAAGCCTGCAGACTTGCCATCAGCTCTGGCAGTAGCCCAAGAGCTGGAAGCAAATCAAAACCGCTATCATTTTGCTGCCATTTATAATAATGGCTTGAACAGGGCTTTACAGATTCCCTCAACACACACAGCCCCAAGGCAAAATATGCAACATTTCAAACAAAACTATTTTGGCCAGCAAAACAACCACTCTCAGCCCCTGCAAAACCATGTCGGTCAACAAATTACTCCATATTACCAAAATCGCCCTCAACAGGCATCTAACCAATCACAACGTCATAATATGGCGAATTCAAATTGCCGAAATTTCGTTCAAAATCCTTCTCAGGCTGTAGGCCAACAGGCTATTGAATCTCAACCAGTATCCCAATCCCTAGACACTGATGTAAGCATGCGTACGGTACGAACAAATAACTTTCAGGGTTTTCAGCCACAAAAGCGAGGTGTAACATCTGACAAACAGGTCCCTCAGAAGGTCCAAAGGATTAACCACCTTGGCCAAGAAATGTTGCACAACGATGGTCAAGAAACCTTCGAAACATATGACTACGCCGACGAACCAGACCCCTCCTGTAACCAAGAGCCGTATGAAAATTCGACTTTTCCTGATCCAACTTTCGAAGACGAGATTAATTTTTTAGAGGAGGGTCAGTTCTCCCCTACATTGAACGAATGATAGGTGGCAGAAACATTAAACTTTTAATTGACACTGGTGCCTCTAAAAGTTATATTACCAATATTAACGGATTACAAAACATTAAAGTAGTAGAAAACCCATTTTTAGTCAAATCCATTCATGGTGCTGATATTATCAATAACAAAACACTAGTAAACGTCCTAAATCATACAGAAACAATTTTTATTTTACCGAATCTTACTATATTCGACGGCATCATAGGTTTTAGCTTCATAAAAAGCATAAAAGGCGTAATTGACACGGAAAAAGACATGATTTATTATAACGGCGGAAAAGAAAAATTGAAATATCTTGGGCTAGATACAGTGAACTCTTTAATAGAAAATGTCTCCATCCCAAAAAATGTAGAAAAAAAGTTTTTTCAGATAATAAACGAAAATGCCGGTGTCTTCGCTAACCCGAACGAAGCTCTGCCCTTTAACACGAAAATTTCGGCAACAATTAAAACAAAAGAACCCATATATTCTAAATACCAATCCTACCCCATTTCGATGATAGAATTTGTTAATAAGGAAGTTAAAGAACCATTAAAAAATGGAATAATAAGGCCATCCCGATCTCCCTATAACAGCCCCGTTTGGGTTGTCAACAAAAAAGCCACAGACGAATTCGGCAAACCCAATAAACGTCTTGTGTTCGACTACACTAAACTTAATACAAAAACTATCCCTGATAAATATCCTATACCTGATCCGTCTGTCATACTCTCAAATCTCGGCAAATCCAAGTTCTTCACAACTTTGGATCTAAAAAGCGGTTTCCACCAAATTAACCTGTCTGAACTCGACCGAAAAGAAACTGCTTTCAGCGTGAATAATGGCAAATACGAGTTTTGTCGTTTACCATTTGGATTGAAAAATGCTCCGAACATTTTTCAACGCGCTATCGATGACGTTCTACGTGACGAAATCGGAAAAACATGTCACGTATAATTTAAGGCCCGTTGCCCTCAACGTGGCAACATATTTCTTTGTTTTCTGCATTAATTGTAGAAAAGATTATTTTTTGTTTGTCAAGTAAATTCCGCAACTGCTAAAATAATTTATGATCAAAACAGCGGTGTCAAATAACCAGCCGCAATGTTTAAATTTATTTAGCTTTAGCAAGCCACGTTCCGCAAAGTGAGCGAATTGTAATCGTTGGTTTCTTTAAATAATTATGTTTCCCAAAATATTTTCTGAATAAACTTAGGCAGTCTTATTTAAGCCACCAACCTACATAGTAGGTAAAATAAATAATATTTAATATTTAATTTGAATATCTTCACTGACCACGAACCCCTCACCTTTTTGATATCCGATAAAAACACAAACTCGAAATTAAAGCGCTGGAGAGCTTTCATCGAAGAGTACTCTCCAAAATTTTTCTACAAGCCCGGCAAAGACAACGTCGTTGCCGACGCCCTCTCCAGGCAGTTTGTTAACGTAACAATGGACACCGTATCTACATGCTAATTACAAGCTTGTGGAAGTGAAATGTCACTCACCGAAATTATTCCCGCGGTCGAAAACCCAATTAACTGTTTCAAAAGCCAGATTTTAATCAACCAGGGTACAGAACAAAAAAAGGAAACAAAAATTCTTTTTAAAAACCGCATTCGACACCGCATTTCATACCAAGAAATTGACGATCTCTTGAAGACACTTAAGGGCTGCATAAACCCAGAAGTAGTGAATGCGATTAATTTCCCGTCTGTAAAATTCCGGTACGCTAATAAATTTGTTACGAATATCTTTAACACAAGCGATCAAATTGAAATTTTAACAAACGAACACAATAGGGCACATCGTTCTGTTTCAGAAAACACGAAACAAGTTCTTCAGGACTACTTTTTCCCAGATATAAGGAAAAAGCTAAAAGAAATTACAGCAAACTGCAAAATCTGTCGGCTAGCGAAATATCAAAGGCATCCCAAAAAACACGAGCTCGCTGAGACCCCCATACCCTCTTTTCCAGGCGAGATCCTCCATGTTGATATTTACAATACGGATAAAAATTCTACTTAACATGTGTGGATAAAGTTTCTCAGTTCGCCATTGTGAAACCTATACCTTCTCGAGCCATAGTAGATGTCAAGCCAGCCCTTCTGGAGATACTTAACTTTTACAAACACACAAATAAACATCAACACGGCCATGCAATACCAAATAAATAACTTAACAAAAACTCTTAACATTTTGCTTAACAAGGCAAAAACCACTGATATTGACACCGGTCATTTATATGATCTGCTTAATGGTAGAAATAGGGCAATCATTAGGAAGCTAGATAATATAGCTTTGTCAATAACTCTAGGAAAACTACAAATGATCAACCCCGTTTTGTTGGATAGCTCGGAAGTAGATTTCATTTTAAAGTCGGAAGTAAATTCAAACATTAGCATCAGTGAAATATTTGTAAACTCAAAGCTAAAAATTTTGCAAGATGAAAACATAATAACATTTTTAATAAAATTCCCTAAAATTAAATATGTATGTAGAAAAAAACGCATATATCCTGTTGTCCATGAAAACAAAATTCTGTCATTTGAAAGCGAAAACGTTGTAAAATGTAATTCTAAATATTTTATGTTGACCAATTGTAAAAAGAAACCAACAATTTCATTTTGCCAAGAACTGAACTACGGAAATAACTCATGCCTTAATGACTTGCTAAATAACTACACGGCTACTTGCAACACTCTTTCGGCTCACAACATGCCATCCATCTCAGAAATCGATTATGGGATCGTCATTATCAATGACCAATCTTTTGAAATAATTGACAAAAATGAAACCAAAATCGTCCAAAAAGGAACTTTTCTAATAATGTTTGAAAGTACAATATTTATTAATTCTACAAAGTTTGAAAATCTTCGTAAAATTGCTTTCAAAAGTCCGGAAACTCCCATAGCCCACTCCTCCATCCTATCACTCCCATACTTACATGAGCTGAATATAAAAAATATAGACCCTATTTCCCATTTGCACTCTAAAGTTAGAGGAACTTGTTATGTCTCCGCTTCTCTTTTTGTCCTAATTTTGGCACTTTGCGCTACATACTTTGTAACCAAGAGGAAGCGTAAAATCGAAATTAACAATATCCTAAATAACTAAGAGCAGCCGGGGACGTCTGGATCTCAAGGGGGGGGGGACCAGTTAAGGCCCGTTGCCCTCAACGTGGCAACATAACTAAATTTCCACGAATGTTTAGTATTTCTTTGTTTTCTGCATTAATTGCAGAAAAGATAATTTTTTGTTTGTCAAGTAAATTCCGCAACTGCTAAAATAATTTATGATCAAAACAGCGGTGCCAAATAACCAGCCGCAATGTTTAAATTTCTTTAGCTTTAGCAAGCCACGTTCTGCAAAGTCAGTGAATTGTAATCGTTGGTTTCTTTAAATAATTATGTTTCCCTAAATATTTTCTGAATAAACTTAGGCAGTCTTATTTAAGCCAGCAACCTACATAGTAGGTAAAATAAATAATATTTAAGCCACCAACCCACATAGTAGGTAAAATAAATAATAAGTAAAATAAAATATTATTATAAAATAATTATAAAAATTAAATAACATTAAACATTAAATAAATAATAAATGGAATCAAATGTTATTATAAAATAGTTATTAAAAATATTAATTATCATTAAACGTTAAATAAAGTGGATAATATAATAATCAAATATTGTTTTATTTAGAACCCTCTTTACAAGGAAAATAATTTATATAATAAAAAAGGGACTGAAACACCAGCACTACAATCTTCTTCAGTTTAAATTCATAACTATATACTACCACAAATTCTATGGATTTAATTTATTTTAGCACTATGAGTATCAGAATATATAATATATATAATATATATGTCCTCCGTGAGCACATCATTAACATATTCAGCACCTCTCTATCTATCAGAACACATAACTAATTTAGAAACTTTTTTTTTAAGTTATAACAAGCCCAAATAACAGCCCAAATAGATAAATATGAATTTCTAAAAATAGAGACACATTTTCTTGTACACATTCTGACAAAACAGGGAGTAAAGCCCGACCCAACAAAGGTAAATATCAATCAAAATTTAAAGTTTCCAAGTACAGTCAAAGAAATGAAGTTGTTTCAAGGGAGGACTGGATTTTATCGAAAATTTATAAAAGATTATGCGAAAATAGCAACACCTATGGTAAAATATTGACAGATTGCGTTGAAAAGCTAAAGATATTGTCATCAAAACACCTATTCTGCGATACCCCTATTTCGGACTAGTAACGGATGCAAGCAATCTCGAAATTGGCTCTGTCTTAACCCAAGATGGTCACCGAATAGCGTATGTCGCGAGGACTTTCAATAAACATTAGCCTAACTATTCCACAATCGAAAAAGAATTGTTGACAATGGTGTTGTCTGTTAAATATTTCCGACCATTATTTTTATGACCGTGAATTTAATTTACACAGTGACCATCAACCCCTAAAATGGTTGCAAGCAAGATCTCAGGGAAGGACATCAATCCTAGATTACAACAGTGGTTAATCGAATTAGGCGAATATAACGGAAGAATTGATTATATAAAAGGTAAATACAATAAAATCGCAGACTTTCTCAGTCGCATAGATATAGAAAATCAGGAAATAAAGAAAGGGAATTTGAAAACATATTTAATAAAAAAACGCAATGATCTTATAAATAATAGAGCTAGCGACATCATAAAATCACATGTCAGTAAAGGAAAATTAGGCAAATATTCAGTAGATGACCATGAATATGACAATGAACAAAAAATGTTGTTTGAAACATTCCAAGGTAACATTCACATAAAAGTTGTTAAATGCTTACACCTTGTAGACGACATCGTAAAAGAAGAATAGTTACGATAGCAGATATCATTGTTCCACAAAGAGGAAACTATCCATTCTGGCATAATTCCAACATATGAGGGCATAAAACACAAAGTTTACAAATCCCACACTTAGAATGGCAGTACATGAAATAATTAACAATTGCACGTAATGGACGAAAATACGATAGAAATCCGATCAAAGAAACATTTAGTTATACTGAAACACCACGGACAACAAACGATATTATACAATATATATGAAATAATGTATATCATATATAAAAAGAAGAAAAATGTAAGGCATTCAAACATCAACAATAAGGAATTTTTTTTAGACGACTTTAGTGACATCACAGCCAAAACCAATGAAATTAGCAAACTTGGTAGGCACAATTTACAAATTTGGACTCATGGACGAAGACGACAGACAAGAATTCGTTGACCATTTCAAAATTATGGAAGAGAACAATGATAATGCGATTTCGACAATAAACAAGCAAATAAATATTAATGAAAACTTTCAAAATAATATAAATTTATTAAAAAGAACAATTGTCGACGAATTGGAAAAAATTGCACAGTCACTTAATCGAGTACCAGCAGGTAATTGAGAATTGTAAAAACAATTTATGTTTAATGAGCAAATGCATAAACTTAGATATGTGGAAAGTAAAATTAATCAAATACAAGACAATATTGCCACTGCTAAGTATAATTTAGTACAACCAGGTATTATACATAAACAAGAAATAGAATACTTCGACATCGATTTCTACAAACTAAAAGTTGCGAAAATCGGTTTACTACTCTATAAAAATTTATTCATAGTAATTGCTATTAAAATTCCAAAAACCTATTATGAAACTGATCTAAAATTAATAACTGTTATTCCGAATAGTCGAAACTTAGAAGTAGATGAACAAAACGAAATTTTTGTAACAATTAATAAAAAAGTTTCAAATATATTGAGAATACCTTATATATATTAGGTTAGGTTGGAGTGGCAGTAAGAAGCACACCTAGGCACAAATAATGGCCCATCGTGATACCACAGACCGGGCGCCTCACACACATTGACCATCCAGTTAGTTACCGCTTAGACGGTGAGCGCCTGTGCCGCACCTGAGACACCATGACACCCCGATTATAGAGTGTTGAACCAACTTGACAGTTTTATAAATTTGGCTACGTCCCTAATCTTACAGGTTGCGAACTCCGTCAGGTTGGTTAAGAAAGGAGCCCCGAAGATGTGCATTTTTCGTCTGGCTAAAGATGGACACGGACAAGATACTTTTATGGCTTGAGAGGGGGCTGCTGTGATCGACAGCCTAATCAACGTCAAGTAGTTTCTCGATGGGAGGTGGGGTCGGTGCCAAACTAGACTCCAGAGTGGACTAGAAAAAGGACCAGTTTGTGCACTTTCTATGGACTGATTTGGCTGACCTAGTTCCAGTGGACACTGCTACGAACGATGTTTCTATTAGTCCGACACAATTTATATCCAGACACAGCGTTTCACCGCGGAACAATAATATGTATGAATATATGAATACGAGGGCGGATTGATATTGAAGCTACCTAGCGCTAGATGGCAGCACAAACACAAACACTTTTTTTTTTTTTAGAAATTGCGATCTGTCAAACGTCAGCTGTTAAAATTTTAGCCAAATTCACCGATTTCTTGTAGTCGTCTGAAGTAAGCAACTTTTGTGTTTCTTGAGAAATGGGAAAAAGCGAATTTCGTGCAGTGATTAAACACTATTATTTGAAAGGGAAAACGGCGAAAGAGACAAAAGAAAAGCTCGATAAACATTACGGTGAGTCTGCTCCGTCAGATTACATGGTAAAATATTGGATTGCTGAATTTAAACGCGGCCGAACAAGCACTGCAACAATACCATCAACAGGAAGGCCAAAAGAGGTGGTTACTGAAGAAAATATCAAGAAAATCCTCGATATCGTTATGAATGATCGCCGAGTCAAGTTGCGTGAGATTGTTGAACATTTTGCATGAACATTTGCATATGAAAAAGCTATCGGCAAGATGGGTGCCGCGTTTGCTCAGTGTCGAACAAAAACGAGTTCGACAGACCACTTCACAGCGGTGTTTGGAAATGATAAAGCGTAATCCTGTTGATTTTTGGCGTCGATTAATAACTGTTGATGAAACGTGGGTCCACCACTACACACCTGAAACCAAAAATCAATCGAAACAATGGGTGGAAGCTGGTGCAAGTGCTCCGAAGAAGGCGAAGGCAGTGAAATCGGCTGGCAAGGTTATGGCCACTGTATTTTGGGATGCACACGGAATATTGCTCATCGATTATCTTGAAAAAGGATCCACAAACACAGGAAAGTATTATCGTGCATTATTGAATCAATTGATTGATGCAATCAAGGAAAAACGACCACATTTAAAGAAGAAAAAAATGCCCTTTTTTCAAGACAACGCATCGGTTCACACAGCATTAGATACGATGCTAAAATTACGTGAAATACACTTCGAATTGGTTAATCATCCACCTTATAGTCCAGATTTAGCTCCTAGTGACTTTTTCCTGTTTCCAAACTTGAAAAAATGGCTCGCAGGAAAAAGATTCATCTCAAACGAAGAAGTGATTACCGAAACTAACGCGTATTTTGAGGGGTTCCCGAAATCGTATTATTCAGATGGTATACAAAAGTTGGAATATCGTCTTACTAAGTGTGTCGAAGTAAAAGCAGAGTCTGTTGAGAAATAAATGGTTTTGAAAAAAAAAAAAGTTTTTTTCCTACTTAGGTAGCTTCAATATCAATCCGCCCTCGTATATATATATATATATATATATATATATATATATATATATATATATATAGATATATATATATATATATATATATATATATATATATATATATATATGTATGAATATATATATATATATATATATATATATATATATATATATATATATATATATATATATATAATATATATATATATATATATATATATATATATATATATATATATATATATATATATATATGTATATATATATATATATATATATATATATATATATATATATATATATATATATATATATATATATATATATATATAAGTGTATGTACGAGTATGTAGACAAGCGTCGGGATTACAGAAAACTACATTCAGATATTCAAATGGGTACGTTGGATTAAGCTAAAAAAAAATGACAGTTGCGGCAAAGAACAAATAGAACAGACAGTTGATATGAATTTATTTGGCTGAGTTCTGCTCGTGTGAGAGTGTTTTAAAATTTGTGTATGTAGTGGTAAAAATACAGTGATCCACATTTAATTCTAACCATCGTAATTCCTCAAGTCACTTAACTTCTCAAAATAGGTCGAAACGTACAATTTTCTTTTATAATTTCTCATTGTCAATGAACTCATAAGATCCACAAGTTGAAATATTGCAGTAGCGTTTCAATAAAAAAAAAATACCTTTAAGTGTAATAACAAAACAAATATTCAGGAAATAAGCGATGGCACACTAATAATAAAAAAGGCATACAACGAAGAAATTGTACAGAATTGTGTTAATTATCGAAGCATAAATAAAAACGATTTAATTAACTTTTCTAATTGTAAAATTTTGATAGCAAACCGAAAATTCTCTAACAGAAAAATTGAGTTCCCTGATAAATGAAATAGGTACATCTATCTAGTGAAAGAATTAAATCAAACATATGAAAAATCCAATTTACTTTAAAGAAATTGTAATAACATAAACAGAAAATATTAAAGCCATAAAAGAGCTAATAATTTACAAAAAAGTATCATACGCAATTACTTTCACCACAATAATTATTTTCTTAATTTGTATGTTTATTTTGTATGCCTGGTACAAGAAACGGAACACAATGAAAATTGTGATTAATCAACCTGAAATTCAGTACAATTCCAAAACAAAGAGGGGAAGAGTTACATACACTGTATCGAAATCCACTAATAACCCAAATAATTTTAAAAACATTGAAATAATAATCAACAGCTATATGGTAACTTGATTCGGGACCACAAAATTAAAAGTCAACAATCTTAATTGCTTCATAAAATAAATCATAAACGAAATTACAACGTTGCATTATTTTATGAAGAACACTAAAACAACGAATTTTGTAAGTTTGCAAGAGTTTTTTGACATAGTTTAGGTTATTGATATTCGCTTTGTTTTAAGCCATTAAGAAAGCAATATTAATTATTAATAACTCAGTCGTAAGATTCAATTACAATTGAAAGGCTTACCTTTCAATCAGTAATAAAATTAAAAGTATTAAAATAATAAAAAATCTTGTTTTTCTTCTAAGCCTCAAGGATTAGAGAATAAACTTAATTCGCAATGGTCGGAGTCAATGTTGACTCCATGAAATGTACTCACGTCCAGCACACTGGAAGCAAATGATCACAACATGATCAATTTGATTTCAGGTTTTTTGATCCGGGGACAGCCAGGTATCCTTTTGTATGTCGAGCTGTAGAAATTTGCTACTACTAACTGCCATGTTTCTTGTCTCGGTGAAGTCAGTTAGTCTCAGACTATTGTTCGAAGTGGTCTCTCGGAGACTGAACTGACTGAGCTGTGGAGCCAAACGTGCCTTCTCTTCCGACATTTGCGTTAAAGTCGCCGAGGACTATTTTTACGTCGTGGCCCGAACAACGATTGAACACGTCCTCTAGACTCGCAAAAAATGCATCCTTTGTAGCATCGTCCTTCTTCTCCGTTGGGGCGTGTGCCCAAATCAGGCCAATGTTGAATGACTTCGCCTTATGCGGAACCTCGCTCAGCAGTGTCAACAGGGAAACAAGGTGAGGTAATCTTCGGCTTACCACCAATCCGCATCCAAATTCGCGCTTTGCCCTATGGGATCTGTAGTAGATATTGCAGTCTGCTCGTTTTGTGCAGCCTTAGCTTTTCCATCACATTTCCTGGATGTCAGCCTTAATTTTTCCGAAGGCTTCAACCAGTTGAATAGATGAAAATGAAAAATGGAAATATTGGTACTCCAATTTTTACCGGCTTTGAAAGTTTTGTTGTACTATAATAATAATAATAATATAATATATAAATATAATAGGTTTCTTTCTCTTGAATATGCTGGCCAATCATACCAGGCGAACAGAAATCGAAACATCATCACACTTCATATTATCAACTGAGAATTGAAATTATTCTTTAATTTCAAATTGATAGGCAAATTTTAAAAAGTCTTGTTCGCTACCTGCCAGAATTATATGTATAAATGTATGTACATACACACGTGCGTATTCAGAATCCATCTTTCTTTTTGTTTTGTATTTGAGGATACACACATACATATGTATGTAAGCCCTTGTGTGTACCATTCACAAAAAAAATTCAAAATTGTGTAGTTTACTCCATATCATGATTTGTAGTTTGTGGCCCATTCAGTCGAAACTCACAGAGAAAATCAAATATTTTGTTCATCTTCTTATTGATACTTCTATAGAACTTATGTTCTTTGGTTCAACGTGGTTCTATAGATTCATATCCGCTTAACTTATAATCCTTAATAATCTTATAGATTCATATCCGCTTAACATTCAAACATATTATAATTTAATAAATTTATATTTTTCGTTTGATGGTTCGTCATACATATACTAGTTTCTTACTTTTATTTTAATAAATAATTTTTTTTTTATTATATACTATAAAATAAAAAAGATAACATAGACACCACTATATAAATACTAGTTTTACTTATATTATTCATTTGTTCGTGTCTCCGTGGATGTGGACGGCGTACGGGTCTCCGTTGGCCGGTGTCACTTCCGTTGGGTCTCTTGGAATTTTTTTCTTATACGTCTGTTTCCATTTTTCTTCTTTACTAATTTCACTATTCACTAATTCATCCACTATATTTATATTTGTGAATCTGCACTAAATTTCAGTTTTTGAATATGCACTAACTTTCAAATATGTTTTTTTCTAACTGATCCCCGTTTTTCATTTCTCCCGGCTAATATAGCATTTTCTAGCCCAAATGTCAATGCCAACGAATAGCTGATGGAAGCATTTTTTGTGAATACCATTTCACCTACACACCTGGACTAAGAAGAAGACACAAGGACTCCGTAGCACTGGTAGAACGTGGACTTCGCAGCCACTACACTTGCGACCCAACATAGGACATTGTCAACGCACTACACTCCACTGAAGTGCTCTGCCCTAAGCTAGCTGGGAAACTATATTCTTTACTTTCTTACTTACACTCCTATAATATTTATTAACTATCTTCTTCTTTCAAGAACCCCCAGCAGTAAAAATAATCAAACAACGAGGAACCCAATTAAATGTATCGTTACTACAAAAAAAAAAAAACAAATTACTATCTTAATTTATCCACCATTAATAACCTATCTTCCTTTCAGAACTCATTGCCCTACAACCCGAAGTCAACCGGATCTAATTGTACCATCAAGGTTAAAGGTAAATGTCTCTGCAATTCTTCAAAGCTACTAATTTTTCTGTTCAACTTTAACTCATATGCCGGACCTGCTACTGCTTCATATCTTTTGCATGCAATACCCGTAACGGTTTCCCATGTAAATCCCTGAGTAGGAACAGTCAATTGCCAGCGGCATTCACCACCTGACACTTCTCAAACTTACGGCAGAATTTCGCGTTTATATTTATCGTGAAAACGAACTTTTCGAGCCCGCTTGTTGCGCGCTCCTTTTACATAAGCTATGTGCAACTTTTTTTGCACCTGATCCCGAAGCAGTCGGAACCGCTCCGCTCGTATATTTTTTTTCCCATAAAGTCCCAACCTTCATGCCAATTTAGAATCCATTCCACACTTGAACCTATTTATGGTCACTGCGGATATAAGCCCGAATTGCGTTCAACACTGACTGATTCACTCTCTTAGAAGCATTAGCTTGTGGGAAGCACACTGCAGTTCTCACATGCTGCACTTTCTAGGTATAAATCAGTTTTTGAAAGTCTTTACTCGATAACTCTCCCATTATCTGTTCTTTTAGTTCTCGCCTCCCTAATTGCTTTCAGGAACACAAATTTCGAAAAGTGGTCTAGTACAACCAAAATGAATGCGTTACCTCCCCTCGAACGCGGACACTTTCACATAAAAAATCAATTTTTAACCTTGGAAATGATCACTATTTGCAAATTTCCGGCCTGAACAGCTGATATGCCGCTTTGCTTGCACACCCTACAATTCCGAACAAAATTCGGCACTTGGATTACCATACCGGACCAGTGATAGAATACTTTCAATCTCTCTAATGTCTTCGCCAATCGGCCATGTGCAGAAGCCAACGGATCATAGGCTTGTGCAACCAAGGTCGAAATCAACGCTTTCGTCACCTACACTCTCCACATTGGTTTCCCTATCTCTTCTACAAGTACTCGCTTGTAAACCACCACAGTCTGTACCATTCTGTACCAATAAAACAAAAAACTTTACAGGACTCTCTTCCACCATTTCTCTCCTTTTCCTATACTCCGGTGATTCAAACTCTATAGTATCCACGTGCAGGACATTCTCACTTTGAACCTGTACCTCCTCTACCAACCGAGACAAGGTGGCCGTCTCTAAAATATCGCTGCAACGACCATCTGGCAAAACACTTACTCAAATATCTGACCGACATTAGCCATTTAAGGCCGGCATGATCCGTAATTATTGGAAAACGCTTGATTGCCAGAACGACATTTTACTTCTCCGTCACAATGCAATTCAGCTGGCAGCTATTCATCTTATATTTAAAAATATTAAAAACTGTGCTCAAGTGTACGTAAGCATATCGTGTGTGTCTTGCAGTGCTACGATCGTAGCGTTTGACACTTTAAAAGTGGCAATTTTCCCAAGCTGCATAGCGGACAGATCATAAAGTGAAGAAAAACAAAAACAAATTGATTTAGTGTAATGAAAGAAAAAAATACTTTTGGCGAGCTGAATCAGCGAAAAATTCTTTAAGCTAAAAAGTTTGCAGTGGTTTTTGATTTTTGTTTTTGTCCAATTAATATAATTGAAAATAGAGGTCTCCAAATAAAATTAAACAAAAGAAATCTAAAAAATAAAATTCCGGAAAATTTCTAAATGTGTGTAGGCCACTACCAACCCAAATAGGGAGGCCAAATACAGCAACAATCACAACAACAATAAACGCCTCATCGGCAACAGCAACAAACATCGTGCTTCCCACAGCAGCAAACCTCGCAACAGCAGCTCCCGCCGAATTCGAAGCTACAACAACAACAACAACAACGACAACTGGGAATGTAACAACCGAAGCCGCAACAAATACAACAGCAGCAACCGCCAAATTGGAAGCTATCCCCAAATTCTACAATCAGCCCAAACATTAATGTGCAGCAACAAATTCAGCAACTTCAGCACCAGCTGCAATTGTTATACCAGAAACACGCTTCGCCTCAACCATTAAGTAGAAAGTCTACACCAGGAAACGGTTGGACTGCTGTTGAGCCCAAAAAAAAGACCCCGTGAAAGCCAGGTAAGCCCAAAGCATGCCAAAAACAAGCCAAATTTCGCTAAGTAACACTCAGCCTACAGAAAATATGTTTTCTTCTCTAGAAATTGAAGAAGATGGTAAAGGTCTTAAGCCCCAAGTAAAAGCCCCCAAACCCTTCATCAATATTTGTTGACAAAGTCAGCAACTTTACTTCTCTAATGAAGCTCCTAGCAGAAACAGCTCCAGTTCTTATGATTTAAAACTCATAATTAATGAGCAAGTAAACATACAAGCATCGACTCCTGAAGCTTACAAAACAATAATAAACCAACTAGAGCAAAAAAATACCGAATTCTACACCTATACATCAAAACAGGATAGAAGCTGTTGGGTGACAAAAACATACACGCGCACTGCGGAAATTGCTGAATCACTAACAAAGACTCGGCAACACTGCCTTGAAGATCTAGACTATTAAACAAAGAAACACCAAAAAACAACTGCCAATGTTCATTGATGAGCTAAAAGCGAACCCAAACACCAAGGATATTTACGGAATCAAGTACCTCTTCAATACGAAAAATGTATTTGAGCCACTTCGTCCAAAGCGCGAAATCCCTCAATGGTCACACAAACAACTACTGCCGCAGAAAACAGGTCTGCATTAAGTGAACTGGAATTCACTCACTGCAGATTACGCGCGTATGACGAGAACTGATGACGTCAAATGTGCATTGTGTGAAGGTAATCACCCCGCAAATTATAAAGGCTGTATGGTGCACAAAAAATTGCAAACATCAAAATATCCACCACTGAGAAAAAGCAACCCAATCCCACACTTGTTGTCTTCCAACCATGCAGACAGAGCTCGAATTCACTTTCATACTCCCAAGTAGTTAGAAGCAATACAGAACACACGAGAGAGAATACCTCAACCCCACATCCTAAGGAAATCGCCTCCGAGTCGTCAAACGAAATGCGAGAAATGATCATTCTTCTCACGCAAATCATGGAGCAAATAAATATTCTCGAATGGAATGCAAATGGGCTATCCAAACACATACTAGAGATTAAAGCACTACTGCAGACTCAAGACCAAGATATTCTTCTAATATATGAAACTCATTTTACCGATAAGAGCCAAACTATAAGCTCTATCTAATGAACCCCAACAAAAAAGCGTATGCCTGCTTAGCTATTATAATAAAAAAGAATATCAGCACGTTTCTATTAAATGTTACTGCACAGAAGCCACAAGCATAGTTCTTGAAGATTGGATAGGCTCAATTATAATTCGGCAGTATATAGCCCAACCAAACATGCAATCAAGATAGAGTAGTTGTAAAGTACTTTACAACTCTTGGAAATAGGTTTTAGCTGGAGGAGACTGTAATCCAAAATATACATACTGGGGTTCCCGTCTCACTACTCCCAAAGGCAGGCAACTCTTGGCGGCTATAATAAATCTAAATCTTCTCACAGCTTTTCAGGCTTACCAAAGTATTGGCCAACCGATACAAATAAAATTCCCGACCTACTAGACTTTGGCATAATGAAAGGCATCTCGACTATTGATATAACATGCAGCCCATACTATGATCTATCCTCTGACCATTCTCCAGTAATGTTTACAATATTTAAGAATTTTGTTGACTCACCTTCTGAATGTCACTTTACAACAGCAAAACTGATTGGAATTACTCCCGACTGTCAATATCTTCAACAATTACCCTAAAGCACTCGCTCAAGTCTAGTGAAGATATCAGATAGCTATTGTACACTTCTATAGTTGCCTCCAACAAGCTGGATGGAAATCAATACCCCCCCTGATCAAGGGTCAATGCACACATATCTTTCCCCTTGTGAAACAAAAACTGGGAGAAAAACGCAGGAAAAGAAAAAGGTGGCAATAGAGTAGACATCCTGGGGATAAGAAAAAATTGAATACACTCTCAAAAGATCTCAAGGAGCTCCTCAAAACAGAACACAACTCTCAACTTCAGTACTATCTCAGTAACCTTGATTCAAATGCTGCCACCGACTATTCCCTCTGGAAAGCAACAAAACAGTTAAAGAGGCCAACTCTGGCACAAAACAAAAATTTCCAAAAGGGTAAGTCAAGGAAGCGATCGAAGGACTTAAAGCAAAGAATACCTGGATACGATCATATTAGTGGTGTTGGAGATTAAAAAAACAATATCATATTTTTTGCACATCAGTGTTCTATTTAATTTTTGATCAACAGTGTACTTCAACCTTGTTTTTTGAAACTTAATACCGTTTGTATTATTTCGTCTCATTCTACATACTTTTTTCCGTTTCCACTCTTGCGAATGAAGTTTCGGTACTTATAACTAATAGGTTTAAATTTGATATTTTCACTTTGATTTTGGTTGAATAAGAATTCTGACTTGAGACGAATAAAATCGCATATTGGGCCACAAATCACACAATTAAATTATACAAATTATTGGAGTAAGTTTAGATTACCCCCCGTTGAAGACCTCTGTAACAACATTTTGGTGCCTCCTATGAGGATTGATACGGAACAATAATATTCAATTTTAATGGTGGGGCTATCAATGCGAATCACTTCATTGCTATCAGTTACAAATCATATTCACATCTACGGTGACGACACCATTGACGATTACATCATTCACACGTGGCCGAGGCAGCACATACACACTGGAAACAAAAAGGTGTTACGAGGTAAATGCAGATTGATTTTAGTGCGACGGAATCTCTAGTTTATTCAAAAGTAATTTTTTGGTTGAAATGGCAACGGAAATTATCGCCGAACAACAATCAATTGCTTAGTCAGTGCAGAAAGTGGCTCGAAACTTAGTTTTACGTTTAGTTAGTTAGTTTTCTACGATTCCTGCTCAGTCGTTAAGGCTAGTTATTAGTCGTACTGGCCAATATCGAACGTCTCACTGAGACCGCCGGATCGCCTAGACACTAACAATTGGTCAGCCCTTCGGGGAAGTGCGGCAATTCCTTTACAGACCAATGGCCCACTTTCAGTACGGTCATGTCTCTGCTGGACTTGGGTCGCCGATTTGCCGGGCGGGGGAGAGAGAAAACTCCCTGGGGCAGGGTTCACCAGACCTATTGACACAAAAAAAAACACCCTAAATTCACGGTGGAACAGCTATGCCAGTGAGCTTGCTTGACGGGGTAGAGTCAAGCTTAATAGCGAACTCCGTACGAGGTCCGGTGAACCTACGGTTTTAATTAGCCTTACCACGGGGGCGCCCGTGGGTGACCAAAACGCAAAAGAAAATTAAAGAAAAATATATGGAAAACTTAAGCCTATATGAAAAAAAATGGACTGCACACCTTCAAATGTGCATAGTGTGGCTACAATGAGCGAACAGCCATCATTGGCCGAGGGGGCATCTGGTCCCATCGACAATGAAAGCATGGAGCACGACCTGTTGGGGGGGCACCCGGTCCCTTAACCGACAGGCCGGAGGAGATGGACATCCCACTTAGCCAGGAATCGGCTGGGGTGTCTGTCTCCTCGGAACAGGAGAGAAATCTTCTTGAACCTGCTCCAGAGAAGATTCCAAAACTTAGGGTGAAGCTGTCCGGCGCTGGACGTAAACGTTTTAAGGCTTTGCTTGCCAGGGGCATATCGCTGGAAACAGCTCGGTCCTTGGCGGCAAATCCAGCCAACGTGTCTGCGCGATGGACCCCTAACAGATCCCGTTCAGATGGCTCCACGCCGACATCGAACTCCAGGCAGACAAAGCGGTTTGCACAAGAGGGCAACAAAAACATTGATAAAATGTCAATAGTGCCCCCAGCGGACCCGCCGGTGTGTGGTGAGATGAAGGAGGTGGAGACCTTACTTGGGGGCAAACCTGGTCCCAGTAAGAGGGTGGCGAGTGTCTCTGAAAGACATGGCGTGCAGGGCGCCTCCTTGGGGGTCCCCTGCTCAAAGCCTACTCTAGCGGAGACAGTCTGCTCCAAAAAGATAGGGGTTATACCTAGCAATTTCCCGGAGGGCATATGGTCCACTGAAGAAATTGGGAAGGTACAACGGTGTATTCTCGACAAGATGTTCGAGACTCGTGGGGGCCCAGTGAAGCCACACTTTGCAGGCTGTAGTTTCAAGCCTGGATGGTTGACGATCAACTGTCTGGACGACGAAACCGCAGCCTGGGCTGAAGAAAGGATACCAGCCATGAAGCCATGGGAGGGGGCTGAGTTGAAGGTGGTGGACGAGGCAAAAGTGCCAAAGGCCAAGATCTTCGTTTGCTACTTTCCCGGCTCGGTATCTTGGCAAAATGACCGAATTTTGGGGCAAGTGGAGTCGCAGAATTCGGGCATTAGTGTCAGCGAGTGGCGGGTGCTCCATCGCCTACAAAAAGGTGACCAGGTCGAGCTGGCAATTGCTCTAGACCCCATCTCGTCTGAAAGGGTTGACACACTGGGTAACAAGGTCTACTATGGCTTTGGCAGTGCCCAGCTCCGACCTACACTGAAGGGGAACAGGGCAAAATCTGCTGTTGGTGTTGAAGACCAACCAACAACATCTGTTGCAGCGCGGGCAAAGCAGAGTAGCCAGAAGCCGAAAACGGGGCCCATTTTCACAAAGCCAGTACCGAGAGCGGAGAGAGGCAATACACGTGTCCAACGTCCAAAACCATCTGCTCTCTCTGGTAGGCTCAGGAAATGGGAGAGAAAAGACCCGGAGGCTGCGGAAACTTTGCGGAACACAAAGGGTGGTAAGATCCGCAAGAATCGGTCTGGGAAATAATATAATAAATAATAAATAAATATAATAATAATAATAATAATAATAAATAATAAATATAAATAATAAATAAATATAATAATAAAAGTGTCTAGTGCCAAAGGGAGGAGAACGGTAGTCCTGGCCTCCATGTACTTACCTGGCGACACAGAGGACGCGGTATCGTGCGAGCTCCAGCAGCTTACGGAGTACTGTCGCACTCGCAGTCTACAGTGGGTTGTGTGCTGCGACGCAAACGCGCACCACACGGTATGGGGAAGCACGGACACGACCGGCGAGGTGAGTTACTTCTTGATTTTATTGCGACAAACAATCTGGTGGTGGTGAATAAGGGTGACGAGCCTACCTTTATGAATGCGATAAGGGGGATGAGTTAGATCTCACCCTAACTAGCGCATGCATATCAAATAACATTTCTAATTGGAGGGTGCTTAATGAGGTCTCCTTGTCGGACCATAGGTACATTTGCTTTGATCTGGGGGGGGGGGGGGGGGGGGGGGAGATTGGAGGCACCTTCGAAATGAGAAATGTTAGGAAGACCAACTGGTCGATATATAACTTTTACTTAGAGCAAAATATTGCGTGCCTTAGTGAAAAAATAAGTAACTCTCAGGAACTAGATCTTGAAGTTAACAAATTAAATAATATAATAATCGAGGCTTTTGAAAGTAGTTGCAATTTAGTCGTGAAGAAACGTTCTAGGAACGTACCCTGGTGGAGCGGGGAGCTAAATGTTTGGCGCAAAAAAGCCCGTCAACTCTTTAATAGAGCCAAGTCTAATGGTGACTGGGCATCTTA
The DNA here is from genome assembly GCA_920105625.2 of Clusia tigrina. NCBI lineage: Eukaryota > Metazoa > Arthropoda > Insecta > Diptera > Clusiidae > Clusia > Clusia tigrina. The sequence goes on from OV050030.1 coordinate 317,387,731, forward strand.
TAGAAGTGCCTTAACGGCCTATAATAATGAGTTGAGAAGATCAAAGAGAGACTCATGGAAAAAGTACTGTGAGGAGATTGAAACCCTCCCAGCAGCTACCCGACTCCAGAAATCACTCAATAAAGATCACTCAAACGGACTTTCTACACTCAAGAAGCCTGACGGAAATTTTACGGAGAGCCTGGAAGAGACGGGACAGCTTTTGTTGGACACTCACTTTCCAGGCTGTGCCTCTAGCGGAGAGGATAGTGAAATCATCGAGAATACTCGTTTCTTGATGCCTACACGGAGGGAACTCTCACTGGCTCGCAGAATCTTCACCGTCAATAAAACCAAATGGGCTATCTCCACTTTTAGACCATTGAAATCGCCAGGTGTCGATAATATACAACCGTGCCTATTTCGGCAAGGTGTTGATGTATTAGCACCTGTGCTAACAAACATTTTCAGGATAAGCCAGGAACTAGGCATAGTGCCTAAACCTTGGACGAAGGCTAGGGTGGCTTTCATACCGAAAGCAGGCAAAAAGGCGGACCACACGCCAAAAGCCTATCGGCCCATTAGCCTGACGTCATTCCTGCTAAAAGTTATGGAAAATATTCTGGACCAATATATCAGGGAAACTTATCCTAAAGATTCTCCTCTCCATATTGAACAATACGCTTACCAATCAGGCAAATCGACTGAGACAGTCATACATAGCTTAACGAGCAAAATTGAAAAGGCGTTTGAGGGTAAAGAAATAGGTCTCTGTACATCGGTTGACATTACGGGGGCTTTTGACAATGCTACTTTCAGATCAATTGAGGAGGGGATGAACAGGAAAGGTATACAAAGACTGATCATAACATGGGTTCTCAATATGCTGAAAAACAGAACGACAATCTTTGAAACAGGGACAGCAAAGCAAATTGTCAGGTCAACCAAAGGATGTCCCCAGGGGGGCGTCCTATCGCCACTCCTATGGTTATTGGTTATTGACGAGCTCTTACAAACTCTCAATTACCTCGGATACGAAGTTCAGGGTTTTGCGGATGATTTGGTAATTATGGTCAGAGGCAAGTTTGACTCTACCATAACAGATCGCATGCAACTGGCTCTTGACATCACTCAAAACTGGTGTCAGGAGAAAGGCCTATCGATAAATCCGAATAAAACAAATGTGGTACCCTTCACCAAAAGAAGGAAACTGAATCTGGGGACCTTAAGTTTAGGGACCACAAACTTAACAATGTCCAATGAAATGAAATATCTGGGAGTAATCCTGGACAAAACTCTAACTTGGAAAAACCACTTATCATACATAACTAGTAAAGCCTTAAGAGCAACCTATGCTTGCCAGAGGTTGTACGGTAAAACATGGGGACTACGGCCAAAAATGACGGCGTGGTCATATAAAACAATAATAGTACCAATGATTACTTATGCGTCGTTGGTATGGTGGCCAAAAGTAAACCAAACAAGAGCTCAGATGACTCTTAACAAGATTCACCGTATAGCCTGTTTGAGTGTGACGGGAGCAATGAGAACGTGCCCCACACTAGCTTTGGGAGTGATCACTGGACTGACTCCTCTACACCTTTTAGTTAAAAGGATGGCGGCCAGCGCGGCCCTAAGGCTACCTAATCTAGCCCATCTTAAAGAAGGCAACCTTTCGGGGCACGCAAAGATTCTGGACACTGTCTGGAATTCTCCGTGCCTCATGGTCTTCGACAAAATGGACAGAAAATGAAGGTGCAAGTACCGGGGGAAGCGTGTTCCGAGAGCAGCTTAGACTTGAAATTCGCATTTTGGCAATTTGAATTAGAAGAAGAGAGTAGAGGCATATGTATTTGTACGATATATTAAAAGTTTCTCAGAGCTTCGAAGCCCACCTTAAATTGTTAGAAGAAGTTCAGTGCTTTTGAGAAAGGCTAATCTCACGGTGGGCTTACAAAATCAAAATTTTGCTGTCAAATATTTGGGGTCTGTTATAGGAAATGGGGTATTGAAAACGGACCAAGATACAATTGCAGCGATTAATATAATCCCGCAGCTAAAGACAGTAAGCAGCTACGCAGTTTTCTGGGAACCGCAGGAGGTCTATCGATAAATTTGCGAAAATGGCAGTACCGTTGACAGTCACTCTGAAGAAGGACGCAAAATTGGGATGACAGCTGAAAAAGCCACTGACGACGGCGCCAGTGGCGGTACATCCCGATTTGGATCGACGGTTTTACATTCAATGTGACGCGTCTCATTATGGGATATGGCTGTTCCAGAACTATTACTAGTTTTCATATAAGATGAAAAGCTGTCCGCTGAACTACAGTGTGACGGAGAAATAATATCTGGCAGCTATTCTGGCAGTCAAGCGTTTTCGGATCTATATAGAGATGATGGCGTTTACAGTAATTGTCATGCCTTCTTTAAATGGCTAATATCGCTGAGAGACTTGATAGAGCGGTTGACTTCTAGAAAAAGCATCGGAAAGGGAGCGATAATATATTGGCGGACACTTCGCATGGATTGGTAGAGGAGGTACAGGTTCAGAGTGAGAATGTCCTGAACATGGATATAACTGAGATGGTGGAAGAGAGTACTGTGAAGTTTCCTGATTTAAAGGTACAGGATGGGGTATTCTACAAGCGAGTAGCCGTAGAAGAGACAGGCAAACCAATGTGGAATTGTAGGGTGCCCAAGGAAACCGAAGCGGCAAATCAGGTGTTAAGACTGGAAATGGACCAAAAAGTTTATAGTGAAAAGCCAATTCAAAGGTTTATATTTACATTTTCTGGGAAACTATCAGCGAATTTCTCGAAATTTTTATGCCTGAAAGCAATGAGAGAGGCTACCACCAAAAGTGTGACAGTATTCCTGGTCAGTGTGGTGTTTCACAAATTTCGTGTGCCAGAAGCGTTCCTATCAGATAATAGGAAAAGAATTTCAGAAACTGCTTGAGTGCAGTGTACTCCCAACAGGCTAATGGTTCTGAGAGAGTGAATCAGTCAGTGTTGAACGCCATTCGGGCTTATATACACAGTGACCATAGAGATTGAGGTAAGCATCTCTCAGCAATAGAATGCGCGTTAAGGAGTTTGGTACATGCAGCAACTGGTGTACCACCGTATTTTGCCTTCTTTCATAAGGATATGTTCATGTGTGAAGCGGGTTATAAATACGAATACACGAAAATTGGGCGTATTGGAGGAAGCAGAAATCGGATGCGACTGATACGGGAGCAGGTGCAGAAAAAGTTACACGTAGATTATGAAAGAGGAGCACGCCTGTATAAAAAAAGGCTCGAAAAGTTCGTTTTCAGCCCGGCCAAGAGATTTACAAAGTAATTTTGCGTAAAGTAATTTTGCCAGAAATATAAATGCGAACTTCTGCCGCTAGTTTGAGAAGTATCGGGTGGTGAAGACTATGGGCAGTTCACTATACCTACTTGAGGTATTACGTGAGAATCCTGAGGGGTATTATACACAAAAGATATGAAGCAGTACCAGATTCGGAAGAGGAGTTAGGGTTGAACAGAGAAGTTAGTAGGTTTCAAGAATTGTAGAGACACTTACATGAGTCCGTGGCGTTGCAAATGAGTCCGGTTGTTTGCGGGGTGTAGGGCAATGAGTGCTGCATGAAAGAGAAATTACTTATGGTCGATAGATTAGGTTCTTAATTTTTTTAATGTGTTGTTACGATACATGTAATTAGGGGTTGGTACTAGTTTTTTTTTGGGTTGGTTCTGGAATAAAGAAGTGGTTACTAAAGATTATAGGAATGTTAGTAAGAAATTTAAAAGTATAGTTGCCCGGTTCGCTCTGGGTAGCGCACTTGAAGGGAATGTGTTGCGTGGGCGATGCACTACGGTGGGGCGCCGTTGTAGTGGATGCGAATACCATGTTCCACCAGTTTTACGGGGTCCGTGCCACAGAAAGTGAGTGAATAATAGTCATAATGATGCGAAAATCATAGAACTTAAATACTATTTTCAGCTCTTCTCACTTGTTAATGTAAACACTTATTTGGTGTTCCAGTTACACATTGATTGATCGGTGTCAGTCGGTCAAGCCAACTGAACTACTCAATATAAGAATGTCGATGGTGCATTCTATAGGCCAATGTCAACCCAAAAGCGGAACTGCAATACCTTAAAAGTTTACATAATAACTGAAACAATAATCAACGCACTCTAGCATGTGTGTGAATATAACTTAAATGTTAACTACACCAAATGTGTGGTATCTGTAAGGAGTGCGTACTATAAGTCAACTTCACGCAGGTAGTTGGATCTGACTCACAACATGAGTGCTGGCTGGTTAACTGGCGTATTCGTGTAAACGAAAACAAAACACCCACGTCACATTTATTCTACGTACAAATAATTGCCCCAAGATCATATTAAATGGCGTAGCGCTTCCCCAAGATAATGAAGTAAGTTACCTAGGTGCCCATCCAACCTACCCAGGGAGCAAGCATATCGAAGCACAATGAACGGAAATGAAACTTATTGTCAGTTTAATTATAAGATAATTCAATGAATAAACCAAATATAAAACTGTTGTTCTATTTTAAATCTTCCAGGCTTATTAACAATATTGTGTAACTTGGCCTTGAATTCATTTGTGGAACTTCAATTGGTCTCGTTTTGCTTTTTCACTACTATTAATGTCAATAGGAAATTGTGGAAGTTAGGCGAGTATCAATTGGTATCAAGAGTGTTCTGTATCAATGTGTGATCTTTTATTAATATCAAAAGCGTAGTATGGAATAGTGTATTCAGTTCACTTTTGTAATGACTCTTTTCTTTAGCTGGGGTAAACTCAGCGGCTCCAGGGGTCGTATACAGAAAATAGAATACTCCGGCGAGTTAGATTTTTATGGTGTTTATTTAAATTTTAAAAAATCACACAAAACTACTTACTAATCCTATTCCTATACAATAGACTTAACCTTTGTGTACTTGTTCTCAGTCTCAGTATGGCTCAGTGATACAGGTACCCCAGTAAGAAACTGATTGGAAGCCTGATATTCTTATTGAGTTGCTATGTTCTGGTTGTGTACATGACTTAGTAAGAAATCTATTGGAAACCTGATGTTTCCACTATGTCGCGACTTCTCTGTATCGTGTTGGTCTTAGTTAAGCATGTGTCTCAGTAACATAAGTACCCCAGTAAGAAACTGATTGGAAACCTGGTGTTCTTATTGAGTTGCTATGTCCTGGTTGTGTACGTGACTTAGTAAAAAATCGATTGGAAACCTCATGTTCCTACTAAATCTCGACGGCGTATGGTTCTGAAGGCTGTTGTCGGCTCGGAGGTTATTCCCTGAAGAAGAGACTGTTGTTTGGGCCACATGACTTATATAGCCCAATTGGTCACAGTGGCTGGAGCAAGTTGTTGTTGGCAAGCCACCGTTGTCTAATTTAACTTCCGGCCGGTCTCGCTTTCTGCTACTCGTCACGCTTGTTGTTGTTGTGGCCAGGCTTGTTGTTATTGTAGCATTTTGCCTTTGGGCCACCTTAAACTACTGTCGGTCAGCCACCTCTCTCTAGCGGCCTCTGGTTGGCCTGCAGTATTATTGGCTGCAAGCAGCGCTGTCCGTTAGTGCTGTTGGTGTTAAATATTATTATATTTAAATTTTACTTGGAGTTAGCATATTCGTTCTCATTCCTCCTTCTGCTGTGTTCTTGTCGGCCGTTGGCGTCGTGGTCGCTCTGTCGTTGTCCCTCTTGTGCTTTGCTCTCGTTGCTGCGTGTTGTTAATGTAAAATTTACCGAGCGAGCGTACTCGGCAAATTCCACCGCTTGAGTTCGTGCACTCACCTTCTCTTGTCCTGCATGTATTTGTTGTATTCTTCGTCGCTGTGTTTTTTCTCTCTTCGCAATCATGGAGCTGGTTGGCAAGACAGCTGGCTGTGCGTGAGGTTGCTTTTGTTGTAATCCTAGTTATTATTCCAAATGGTATAATAAGCTGCTGGTGGTCTGTGCTCCCGCCACTGCTGCGTTGATTGGTTACAACGTATGTAGGTTTTCGTTAAATTTCTTATGCAGTTGCCTCGGTTCGGGCATTTTATCATGATGTGTGTGTGAATATAGTTGCGTAGCGACTCTGTCACCTGTAGTGTGGGCCAAAAATTTCCCACAGATGATTTTAGTCCACACACTTTTTATCTCGTTTCAGAGTAAGAACACATTGAGTACCCTATGGTTTCGTTTTACTACGGTTATAGTGTAATTTTGTTGGTACTGATATGGAGTAAAATTTATGGTTTTATGTTTAGAAGGGAAAATAATATACGAGTATTGTGTGTTAATTAATTCCTAAATTATTTGCCTCACTACTTTGTGTTGTAATGGTATTGTATATAGTCGGTGGATCTTTCTGTATCATTGAATAAGTTGCAATGTATTTTGTTAACTCCCATTGATTACTGAGTATCTATCTGTTTTCTTTCGACAGAAGTAGTTGTCCTTCAATAAATATTGATATAGTTTCGAAACGTGAGTGTAGCGTGACGGATATTGAAATCGGCCCTTTAGTGGATACTGTTTGTTTGTTTTACATCTTTCATATATTGTGATATCAATTGCTTAAGAAAGAGACTGATCTTTTACCATATGGATCTAAGTTCTAGATGTATTAGCTTTATTCATACACGCATGTGTTGTATTATCTTGTATTTTGTTATTTGTATGTTGGGGGCTTTTATAAATTATTATATTCATATTGCGGTCTTATTTATTATTTATTTTGTACATATATTGTTTGTTTAATTTTTCCATCATTCTTTACGAAGGCTAGCTCTTTGATAATTGTTTTATTCAGTCATCGACTGACACTCACCGCGTACGGTTGTGCTCATTAGAAATTAATTTCGCGGTCTCTTCGCGTGTTTTCTCTTTTTCACCCACGTGTTACGGTTTTAATCGTGAAAAGTGACACTAAATCCCGTACGATTCATCGTCGTACAGGGGAATAGTTCCAGGATAGCTCACTAACCAGCCCCAAATCTAAAAGAAAACAAAATATAAAGCCATAACTAGTGAAATCATTACGGCACCTACCGCCAACACCATACTGAACCCAACATTTATATTGATTAAATCAGTTGAGGAAAACATACCTGTACATATTGTCAGATGTTAGTACACACACGGCCAAACACGCAAAGGTAATCAAACATGTGTGAATTGTAATTTACCATCACATAATCCAAGATGATTGCCCCCGTGTAATGTACGTCAATTGTTTAGGACCCCACAGCAAAAAGAATTATTAAAAATAAAAACGTGATAAACGTATTTATGGACAAAATCATACTCCAACCAAAGAAACTACATATACTGTTATTTTAGAATTAGACTCTCAACCAACATATACAACAATAGAAAACCAAGTAACCACAAACTATGAACTACACAAAACTCCCAAGCCATCCTCTCGACATGACAAACAACACAGACATATTCAAATTCCCGAACTTACTACTTATTGAAGACTTGATTTTGACATCCAATTTAAGTGTTTTAAACGATGGATTCCCCACCCATCGTAGCACTGATAATACCCTAACACATATTGATATAGCGTTGTGTTCTCCGATGCTTTTACCACTATGTTCATGGCATACCATTAATGGCCTCCACAATAACGATCACTTTCCAACAATAATTTCAGTATCATCCAACAGCTTCACACCGCATCACAAAATAGCACAATATAATATAAAAAAGGCCAACTGGGAATTATTTCAAAATAAAATACTCACTTTCTCAGAGAGTTCACCATCGGTTAACAACATCAATGGTAAGACAGCTTTATTTAAAAAAATCCTTCGTAAAGTAGCAAACGAATCTATTGCACGCACATCTTACTAGAAAATCTCTAGAATAGTAACTTGGTGGTCCTCAGAGTTAAAGTGTCTCAGAGAATCTAAACAAAAAGCGTGGCTTATATTTCAAAGCTCGCTGATTATTGATAACCTTATAACTTATAAGAAGGCCAACGCGATATTTAATAAAGCTAAGAAAGCCGCTAAGCTTCAAAGCTCCGCCGACTGTCAAAATCAATCCAACTACACCAACACGTGCACCCCGTCTACTATACAATCAATAACAACACTGACTACCACAAAGTCCCCTTCAGCAGAAATCTGCAACGCTTTTGCAGAGACCTGGTCAAATCAATCACATAACTCAAGCTTTCCAGCAGCCAAAAACAATTTTTCAAACCATCCTATAATATTTCCTTCGTCAGCTAAAACGAACATTATGCCATTCAATCTCAATGAATTTGAAGACAACCTAAAATCCCTTACTGGCTCTAATCCAGATTACGATAAAATCACTTACACAATGCTCAGCAACTATCCTCGACCCTTTAAAAGCGTATACTGCATCTTTTCAACAAAATCTTTGATAGTGCCATCATTCCTCAATCTTATAAAACCGCAGTCATTATACCAATCAGAAATACAAACAAAGATATTTCACTATTAGACTCCTATCGTCCTATATCGCCACTCCCCTGCATAAGCAAGCTATTAGAAAAAAATTGTTTCTAAGCGTTTGATGTAGTTTCTTGCTTCGACTAACTCACTTTCATCTAATCAATTTGGTTTCAAACCAAACTCTAGAACAATTGTCGCTATATATTATTTAGATCACTTGATATCAAAAATCGTATCTAATAAGAATTATATATCAATTGTATCGATTGATTTTTAGAAGGCATTCGATAGAGTTGGTATTCACATGGTTGTAAAAAAGCTACATCGGTCCAAAATTATATAATCACGTAAATTTTTTTTTTATGGGAAAATACTTTGCAGAGTCAACCAGAAGGTTCCCCATTATCGGTAACATTATTTTTATTAGCTTTTGATGAGTTGGTCGGCTTCTTCTAAGCCATAAAAGCATCACCACTGCCTTTACGATGACCTGTACTTGCAAGGCAATAACAAAAATCCAAACGAAATTCTTACCGACTTCGATATTGCTAATGCAACAATCGACAATTTGTCCCAGAATTCTGGTGCAAAAATTGTCAAAAACTTATCTGCAATCCTATTAACATTAACATAATACAATTGTAAATGTAAATATTCTTAAAATATTAGGTTTAGTAGTTGACTCTAAAAATAATTTCAGAGAATATTGTAATAGCTTAAGAAAAAGCCTAGTTGCCAGGTTAAACATAGTTAAGTATTTATTATCTTATAAAAGTCATATACATACAAACACACTACTTAATATAACAAAATTGACAATACTATCCAAGATCGACTATGGCTTTTCTATATACGCTAAAAGCTCACTAATGCGAATTAAATCACCTTACCATGCCGCCATCAGACGAAGTCTTCGTGCGTTTGACACTACACGTACTGTCAACTTGCTTGCCGAAAGAGGATTCACCTATACTGAAGAGCGGATACTGTTTATTAGATGCCACCAAATTCCTAAACTTTATAATAACAAAAACTCAGTGTTCCCCAAAGAGATTCAATCGCTGAAGTCACGGAAGCGACCCCTGAAGCATAAATTTGGTATTAGCGAAGTACTGGATCCGGTAACTCCAACTCATCCGATGCCTACTTCAGCCATAAAATACCCACCTTGGCCACTGAATAACAATACATTTAGTACTAATCTTACTTCACACCATAAAGAGCATACAATTGCTTCGGTATAGAGACAGTTGTATATGGAGGCAGTCCAACCCCTTATAGAAAAACAATGAGAGCTGCATTTTACGGATGGCTCCAAATCAAACGATGGCGCAGCATTCGCGGTAGTGGACGCAAATGGTATCACAAGGGGCCACCTGCTGCCAGCGCTTTTGACACAGAAGTACAAGCAACTATAACAGCCCTGCTTTTAACCAAAACTTAAAAAAAAGTCATAATATGCACTGACAGCCTATCAGTATTTGAAGGCGCAATAAACATGACTAACTGCTCTGAACTTGTTGTGGCTATAAAGCAATTGCTAATTGAACTAGGCAAGAAGGTGAGATTAATGTGGTCACCAGGTCATTTGTAACAAAGGTCGCATGTTCCTATGGCATCAAGAAAATTATCACAAACTGGTAGAATTACAATCATGAATACAAGTCCTTCAACACTAACCACACTGCCGTAATACTTCTATAATCGACCACTGTTTCAATGAACAGATGCTTCGTTAGACTTAGGTTAGGACACACAAACATCTCGCATAGAGTCGTCACCTATATGCCAGTTTTGCCGAATTTCCCAACTCACAGTTTCCCACATCCTTGAAGATTGCCCACTCATCACCCGCTCCAGAAATTATTATCAAAGACCGATCAATTTACTTTGTGAACCTTCCTTAGAAAATATTCAAACTATTTTTAACTTAAAAATAAAATCTATATCCACAATTTCCTTTAATAACTTTAAACATCTATATTTTATCTAAAATTAATTCAAACAAAAGCCGATAGCCCTGGCATTGTAATTAATAATAATAATAATAATAATAAATTAATAATTCATCCAGCACTTCGTTAATATTAATTTAATATTTTCAAATTTATCTTTGTATTCTGCACACTTCTTTTCATTCTTTAATGTGGTCATGACCTAGTCAGGACATGGGGAATATATTTATATATATATTACATTAGCTCTATTGTTTGTTTGTTTATCTATCCAGGTAAAATGTTATCTTGTCCAGATAAAATGTTAAATACTTTGTGTTTTTGATCCCTTTCTCAGGGCAGCATTTTTAAATGATAAGTTTACCAGACTTCAGGGTTTAAAGTTATTTCTTCTTCTTTTCGACAAATTTCATTGGTATGCTCCTTGCCGTCATTAATGCCCTTTTTGCCGTGGTGTCCTCTTTGTGGAGTATAATTTGCTTTAATATACTTGTGATAGTACTGCTCTTAAACAATGATTTATTGGTCTTTACAAGAAAAATCTAGGTATTGTAATTTATTGTATCATTAAGTATTGGGAATGCAGTTTCACGGTCTTTTTTCCAAACGATTTTTGTATCTTCCGTGAGCAATGCGTTTAAACCACGTGCATTGTACGGAACATCAGGTATGAAAAGGCGATAGTACGAGTTGCAAAGAATCTTCGTACTTCGTTGCCATTTTTGGGAACTGTGTAATAATGTAAAGTTTTGTGCTTGACTGGATAGCAAGGCTATTGTTAACATTATCTAACAACATACAGATAACCGTTTGAATTGGAAGCATTTGTCGGAGAGAATGCTGTTCTTGGGCGTGAAGTTTTCGTTGTAAAGTATATATAAAAAGTATATATATATAAAAGTATAGTCTATATAAAGATACAGAACCAGATTGCTATATGAGCCGATTTGTATAAAGACACGCCAACTTCCTATAGAGGCAACTTTTTTCAATTGATGGAATTGTGTCGCAATTTGGTAGCAATGTATGATGGCTCCTATTAAACACTATGCAAAATGTGGGCGGTATATAATAACTACCTCGCTCACTATTAACAAACATTCAAATCTTACGATCTACTAGCGATTTATGGACGACATTTTATGAGAAGCAACATGTGGATATTATAAGCCAAGAGGACACGTCCACTTTCCATATAAGGAACGTTCGACACTAAAATTAAAATTATCCTACCAATTCTCGTATTGACCCTATGGGATTAGCAGTAATGTATTTGGGGTCCATAATAATGTGTTTGCAAAATATGGGGAACCCCGCCCACAATTAACCCAAAATCATACATACTAGGTTCAAATAGAAGATTTATCAGCGAAATTTTACAGAAAGGTTAGGGGGAGCTTACATTAAACACCAAACAAAAAATTTGTTGCTTATTTTTACAGCCATGACCTTAATTGCCACATTTTAATAACTTACGACCTATCATATTTTTGGGCGTAATTATATATGAATGCGTATATTGGCGCTACAAAGCCATACACAGGAAAAGGGATTCGATCAGATAGACGACACGCCTCCCTGCATTATAATCATCTTGGGGTACCGAAAATTTCCTTAGATATGTTCTAAATGATGATTTATACTTAAAACATCTACATTGTTTAACTCTCACGCACATGTAAGATAAACGGTATCTTCAAGTCGGTTTAACCCGAGTTCAGACTTCTTTACTTACAAGGAAATTTTCCCAGAAAAGGTTAAATATTTTACTCACATGAAATGATACCACAATTTTAATGCATTAAATTTATATGCATTATTGCAGAATATACAGGCAGCATCAAAATAGAGTATACAGATGCAATGGGCTACTTTGAAAGATCATATCCTTGTTCATAATGAAAATATTCAAAATGCATTTCTATTTTTGGAAAACTTACTTTATTACTTATTTTTTAATACTAATATGAATAAAAAATATTTACATAAATTCACTTAAATTCAAATAAAAAGGTAAAAGCTCACAAATTCACGCGTCAAAAAAAAGTATACAGTTTCAAATAAATGATAAATTCTATCCCAACAATACAGCCCAGATCGTCAAAGAATGGCTGCTTTATAAACCGCCAAAATAGCTCGACCACCCTCGACAATCGCCAGAGCTGAATCCAATTGAACATTTATGGGAACATCTACACAGACAAATAAGGGTGCGGGCTATAACAAGCCAAGAATCCTTAAATGCGGCGCAGATCGAAGAATGGCACCAAATTCCTCTGGAAGTGACACCCAATTAAATAAACCCAATTTAATAAAATCATTGGCAAAGCGATTAAAAGCAGTTATTAAAGGTAAGAGCAAGCAAATCAAGTAATAATTTTAACTTACATTTAATTTCAGACCTAGAATTTATCATTTTACGCGTGAATTTGGGAGTCTTTACCTTTTTATTTGAATTTAAGTGAATTTATGTAAATATTTTTTATTCATATTAGTATTCAAAATGAAGTAATAAAGTAACTTTTCCAAAAATAGAAAAGCATTTCGAATATTTTCATTATGAACAAGGATATGATTTTTCAAAGTAGCCCATTGCATCTATATACTTTATTTTGACGCTGACTGTATACCATGTACTTTATGTGTGATAAACATTTAAGCATACTCGTAAATTGTGTTTAGTTCTCTGCCACTAACAAAAGCAATGTACTATGACACCACTGAAATGTAATAAAAAACAGAGAGAGAGACCTAACGGAACAAAAGAGGGGTAATAATGAGACAGAGTTGATTGGAGTGTGGTGGAATGAGACAGTACATGGACAAAATTTGATCAGTAAGTTCACCACCTGCAGTTAGCCTAGTTGTCTGGATGGACAGATTACAACAGCTATAGGCCCAGGTTCGATTCCTGGGAGGGTTCATAATTAATGTGCTGTTGATTTCTGAGACATAATAAAAAATGCTTGGGGAAAAATTGCCTTTCATTGAAAGATCTCTGATGAGGACAAGTGGCGTGTCCGAAATAGATATAAGATCTACCAAAAAATGTTTCAATAATTCTTCTTCTTCTTCTTCTGAAAAATTATTACGGTGGCATAACCACACATAGGCAATTGCCACTACTGTTGTAACTTGTCTTCTCAATAAATTCGTTACAAAAATAATCTTCATATTCACAGAATTGACGACTATCGACTTACTCACATTTACATAATGAATACGGTAAAAAAGGTCACATCTATGTTTACTGACGAATTCTCACAAGAAATTATAAACTTTATAGAATGTATCCTAGAAGGTTTGTGTGAGCAGGCTTAATTCGCCTGCCATTAACAAAACCAATGTACTATGACACCACTGAAATGTAATAAAAATAAAAAAAACAGAGAGAGAGAGAGACCTAACGGAACAAAAGAGGGGTAATAATGAGACAGAGTTGATTAGATTGTGGTGGAATGAGACAGTACATGGACAAAATTTGATCAGTCAGTTTACCACCTGCAGTTAGCGTAGTTGTCTGGATGGACAGATTACAACAGCTGTAGGCCCAGGTTCGATTCCTGGGAGGGTTTATAATTAATGTGCTGTTGATTTCTGAGACATAATACAAAATGCTTGGGGAAAAATTGCCTTTCATTGAAAGATCTCTGATGAGGACATGTGGCGTGTCCGAAATAGATATAAGATCTACCAAAAAATGTTTCAATAATTCTTCTTCTTCTTCTGAAAAATTATTACGGTGGCATAACCACACATTGGCAACTGCCACTACTGTTGTAACTTGTCTTCTCAATAAATTCGTTACAAAAATAATCTTCATATTCACAGAATTGACGACTATCGACTTACTCACATTTTTATTTATATTTGAAAATTCTGAAAAATAATGTAATAAAATGTGCTGACAATCAAACAAATATGCGTAAATTTGTCCTATTATTAAGACAACGATACAAAGTATAAACCTGCAGTTGTCCAACTTATTATATACAATTGTCTTCACTTTTTGCAAACTCCAAGACAGTCGCCAGATATGCACCATATATAGAACTTGTGGCATATTTTGAAACTAAACATCAGAAAAAATAAAATTTCCAATGTAACGGTTCCTAAAATTGCATTACAAGAAGAGTGGTGGAAATCATCAACGGAATACACAAATAATCTTATCGCCTCTAACCCATACCGATTAATTGCTGTCATTAAACCAAAAGACTATCCCACTAAGTACTAGTGATATTTCTGTTTTGCTTATCTCCTTGTCTGTTATATCTAATATAAGTTATATTTTAATAATATTTAATAGTTTGTCTGTTATCCTGATAAAATCACTGCCATCAGGATCCGTACTGTAAGCTGTATTTATGGATTCATAGTCTATGTCTTCATTTCCATAATTTCTTTCAGTTCAGTGTATTTCTATATTTTGCTCATGATAAGAAATTCTGCTTATTCTATCTTACAATGCATTTTCTTTTCCTTTAATCTATTCGATATTGAAATCAAATTCATTCAGCTGTATATTCCATCTTTGGAGTTTACTGTTTGATAACTTAAGATTATTGAGCCATACCAAAGGATTATGGTCTGTTTATACCCTTTACCTTTTGAGAGGGGCTGCAATTTCAAGAACGAGTGGTAGGTATGGACATATATATATATATATATATATATATATATATATATATATATATATATATATATATATATATATATATATATATATATATATATATATATATATACTCGTATATATATATATATATATATATATATATATATATATATATATATATATATATATATATATATACATATATATATATACAGATATGATCAGAATAACTTTCTAAACAATTTTTATTTTACCCGTCCGTCTGTCCATCTGTCCGTCCGTCCGTCTGTCTGTGGCCACTTTTTTTTTACACCGTTAGAGCTATCTTAATGAAATTTTGCAAAAGTATAGTCTGGACAAAGATACAGAACCAGATTGCTATATGGACCGATTTGGACAAAGTTTTTTTCACCTAATGGAATCTCACTTGCGACAGTATTGAATGAAGTGACTATGCCGAGTTCAGGCAATGTTGCAACCCTTGTGCGGTCCCACTAATGAACAAGATTTGACGGACATAAGTAGGTTATCGTTCGCCGTCAAGGTTGTAGGTTTCCGACGGCAGCCCAGTGCATTATGTTCCTTCGAGACTTTTAGAGAGTAAATTGGGAGGAAATAAAAAAGTGTTTATCGTTTCATTGCTCCGACAAACGCTAAGTGAGGACCTTGGAGCATCAGCTCAACCAATTGGCACCAAAAACTGCGAGACTGGACGAGTTCTATGCAGATGTTAATCACCGTGGATTCACTGATGGAGACGTATCGGAACCGGACACTCGATTTGTTTATCTGAGGGATATATGATACTGATGTTGAAAATCCAACGGTCCAAAAATTTTCCGTAAGTTTATAGTGCTTGCATTGAGATGCAGAACTTGAGTTTCTGCAATTACACTTTACACAATCTTAGTGTTCAGAATACAGTAACCACACCTATAAATCAGATGACGCGCCCATCAATTCATCCACGGAGGTTGCGTCATTTTACCGCTGGAAGGTTCGGTCCGCCCCAATATCAAAAATACGAACAGAACACTCCTTCTCATCCAAGACCATTAACCCCAAAAACTGTCGAGAAAATAGAAGTTGACAACTCAATCCAAACAATACGGGTTGGCTATATGAACCGCATACCCTTGAATATACCATTGAAGAGAGAATGTCGATCAGACAACTACCTTCGAAAACAGCAGCGAATGTGATACATTAATGTTGGACGCGTTGGATGAGCCTTCTTCCCATTCTAATGACGCTTGAGCCGCGGATAAAATCGAGGACGAAGTCAATTTTATGACAGGGGCCATTCCAAAGTACATATAGAGGTTATACGACGAAGTGGGGGGGAAAACTAGAATTTCTGATAGACACGGGAACAAACAAAAAGTTTATAAGCCCCTCAATATTGAAAAATGGCTTCCAAGCTTCAAATCCTTTCCTTGTTCGTTCTGCTGCCGGTAACATCCGAAACACCCATAAGATAACAGGTAAATTCTTTAAAGGTGTAGGTATTGATTCTTTGGTTACATTTTACGTTCTCCCAGGACTAAAGGCCTTCGACGGGATAACTGGCAAAGACACCCTTAAGGAACTGGAAGCCATCTTCGACAGGAAAAGAGATATCCCATTCTAAACGTGTTACTGTCTCGTTGAATGATGAAGCCGTAACACCATTCAATGAATTGAAGTTATTATTTACATCCACAGAATTTCTCGCAATTCCAGACCTTAAAAGACATTTCAATTTGACCACTGATGCATCCAACTACGTCATAGGAGGAGCCCTCTCTCAGGGAGAATCAGGATAATATCGAATAATAGGACACATCTCAAGATGACTTTGCAAAACCGAGGAAAACGCAAGAACGAAAAAGATATGTTGGTGATAGTATAGGTGTTGGACAACTTGCGGTCTGATCTTAACGGACCGAGCAATATTCGGATTTTCAGAGATCATTAGCCACTCACATATTCACTTGGAAATCGGAACAATAATGCTAAATTGAAGCGATGGAAGGCTAGAATAGAAGAGTATAACTTCCATTTGATTTACAAGCCATGCAAATCAAACCTGGTAGCTGATGCAAATTCAAGTTTGCCCATGGAACTCACTTCAGGACGTACTGAAGCGGCTGAAGTGAGCTCAATAGAGACACTACTGCAAACATAGCTCCGGACGACTTGGCTATGGAAACAGCCAGTAAAGGCAACTTATACACAATATCCGCTAGTGAACCAAGTTCTGCAACTGCAACTATACACAGTGCATCCCAAGACAATACTAAGGTTTGTATTATCTTTGGACGTAGAAGTACGTACGTAGAAGTATTTTTAAAAGCTTTTCTCGTGATTCTACATCCTGGGTTCTAACGGCATTATGTTTTTATAGATTTAATCACCGAAAGTAGCCTTACGGATTGGTTGAAGAAACTGTTAAACCCTTCCATAATAAATGGTACCAAGATACCTGAATTCTACCTCCAAGTCTTGCAATAAGTCTTTGTAAATAATTTCCCTATTAATAAAATACGAGTCATGCAAAGGATCGTGGGGGACGTAGCACGTGAAGATAGAATTTGTAGAATAATAGAAGAACAACACAAAAGAGCCCATAGGATTCCCCGTGGAAAGAAAGACCAGATACTCGAAGACTCTTATTTCCCAAAGAAGGCTAGCCTTGTAAGAGAATCTGCTGCATAAATAAATATGACAGACATCCATTTGTACCAGAGTTCAAGGACACGCCCATCCCGAAATATCCATGCAAAATTCTGCATATAGATATTTTCGAATTTCAGAACGAGAAATATTTGAGTTGCGTAGACAAGTTTTCTAATTCTTATAATAATAAATTAAATAATTCTTTCATATAAGAAACAAATCTGCGGTCCACCTAAGGAGGAAGTTCACGAGGGTTATTCACTACTTCACACCACTAAGAATAATTGTCACTGACAATGACAGGAGCTTTGTGAGCTCAGTAATATCTAACTATATTAGGGGTTTGGGAATACAGTTTCACAAACACCGGTTCAAAGATGTGAAGTCAACGGCCAATACAGCGGCTGCATGCGACCATTATAGAAATATATCGTTGTCTACAAAAATTTATTATTTATTATTATTATAATAATAATAAAAAAAATATAATAAAAATGTATATTAGGAAACACGAAAAATTACCCTAGGTACGAGGCTGCAACAGTAGTGAATTGTGCATAATGATGTAATTTTAAAGAAAGTCTAATGATTATTTTCTTTCTTATCGTTCGCATGATTATTGCTGGCATCAGGTGCACTCGGATTCCACATCTTCAACTAAGATTCAACTTTAGTACCGATAAAACATGGCGACGGCTCGCGAACAGACATTTCCTGCGGTGAACGGCTGATGCACACTATAGACTTGGACTACTTTGGAACGGAATTATGAAATGTCACAACTTCCGCTAGAATTAAAGTGAGGAACGACGTCATGAGGTCATTCAATGTTCATCATCTAAGCCAAATGTAACAGAGTCTCGACGAATTAAGAGCAAAAAAACGCACGAGCTTTGATCAATAGATTGGATAGGTTCAGCAGGGAAATGATTACCGGATACCCCGACGGAACTGATTGGGACAATATGCTGAAAAGTCAAAATGATACCAGGTAGTATACCAGGTAATAATCAATACAAAATAAACGAGCAACTTTTCAACACCACTCGCGAATTGTTTGACAGCATGAACCATATGATTTGATATGTCAATTCCATAGGAAAGGATAAATACCGGAATCATCGAAAGTCTCTCTTAAGCAAAATTCGAGTCCTTAAAGAAGAATACAAATAGTGAACTAGTGTTGTTGTGTATTCGCCCGTCTGTTTTGAAATTTTTTCTTAGCAGCCTTTAGCAAGCGCTTAAGTGAATTTGTAAACTGATGTCTATTGGAGGCGCTCGTAGCTGCCCGATGAAACACTCGATTTAGAGTTCAAAATCACAAGAGAGTTTATTGCATAAAATCATAAACCTTATATACTCTTTAGATTTCATCGTACTCCTTAGGTTGCACTTTTCTGGTGTTCCAGTTGTGCACTCATTTATTCCTGTATTTCAGTTGCTTAATCAACTGACCTACTCAATATAAAATGTCAATAGTGCATTTTATAGGCCATTGCCTGTTGCTATTGTAAGCTCGATAGCGAAACTGTAACACCCTAAAAGTTTACATGATTATTATTATTATAACAATTATCGCACCTAAAAGCATGTGCGATATTATCCTAATATTTTTCGTCCACTTTTTTATATAATTTATTTTTATGTATATATATATATATATATATATATATATATATATATATATATATATATATATAAATATATATATATAAATAAAATGTATATATAAATATATATATATATATATATATATATATATATATATATAAGTATATATATAAAATAAATATATATAATATATATATATATTCTTCGTATCACTAATCAAATCATCGACGGTTTTCAATTTGATGTTAATATTTCCCATAATTCTGCATGGTGAGAAACTATCCATGAAGTTGGGGGGCTGCTGCCCTGGGGCGTTTTTAGTTTCTGTAGGTATGTAAGCACTTCCTGAAGGCTCGCTGAAAGTTCTTTCGTCCCCATTCCGATTGTGGACACATTATGTGTCAGTTCCTGCCTTGTCCTGTATTCCAGTACGTATTCTTCACCGAGTACTCGGCATCCAGTTCTAATGCGCTACTTCCGCACATATGGCTGCAAATTCTTTCGGATCCTAGTGGTATAGCCATCTATTCATGGATCCTGTTGGTATCAAAATGCAACCAAAGCTGGGATTGCCACATGTTCGAACTGCCCTTGCCGTTGTTTTAAAGCTTCAATTTCAAAAATGTTGTTGCCCTGGTTAGCGTTTTTCCCGCATGTATACGCACTTGCTCTGTCAGACCCACATTCCTGCAGGTGTTCTTCTCTGCCGCTGATACATAGATGTGCTTCTCGTGTGAGTGGCTATGTAGTCATATTGTAACTTAGTCGATAAGCTCCAACTTTTGTCGCAACTTTTGCCAGCTCGTACAACCGCTCTGGTGCCTCATTTTACCAGCCCAGAGTCTCCAGTGTACTTTGTGCTACACTTAGCAGGTCTCTCGCTGCCTTGAATAATGGATGTAGTTTTCAAAAAGGTCATCTGGTACTGCTACTTTGCTTTGTTTGCGCCCTTGTAAGTCCATAAGTTCTTCAACTTTTTTGTTCTGCAGGGCCACGAGTTGAGGTAAATCTGCTCGAACTTTAGTTTGTTGAGCTTCCACAATATTAATAGCAGATCGCTTGTTTTCTATGTCAAAGAATGTCTGCGATATTGCCTCGTGCAGCCCCTTCTAGTTCGATTAAATTATCGTAATTTTTCGCCCCAGTACTGACATTGTTTTAGCCTGCTGTTTCTCAAGAACATGCAATTGGTTGTAAATTCGTTCCTCATCACGGTGGGCCAATATCCCAATTTCTCTGCCGATATTCATTAGAAATCTACGTACCCTGCTCCACATAGAGATTGCCTCTTCATTGTTGTTTAATACATTGATGATCGGCAACGGTTGAAATCTAATTAATTTGTTTTTGTAACGAGTTCAAGGTCCAAAAAGAAAAATAATTTTTATTCTCTTTTAATCTGTAATTATTAAGTCTGTAATTTACATTTAAGTTGACAGATCAGAAAATTACCCTGAGGATATTGGGAACTTTTTAATTAAATAAGAATAAAAATAATTTTTATTTTTGGACCTTCAACTCGTTACAAAAACCAATTAATTATATATATTTATTTTAACAGAAACGAATATAATAATGTTAGAAACGTAATGATACTCAGTGAATCTTTATTTGGTATAATTAACAATCATCATCAGTAAGAATTTCCTGTAATCCTCCTCAATCCGTATTTCCGCTTTTTGGTATTTTTGTTTTATACGTACCCATAGCCATATGCTCCAGATATCTCGGTTATATACCTCGTAGTTCTGGGTGGTATTGCTCTAACTTATCTATGACCATGTATGCCCTCATTCATTTTAGCCTATAACTTAGGGTGGTTCGCTATGGCGGTGTATTTTGTTTCTTAAAAAAAACTTTCCTTTACATATTATATTCTGTTCTTTTTTTATTAAAATTTATTTTATTCCCATAATTTGTTCTTATTATTTTTTTTATATAATTTGTTTTTTATATTTCTCATTTACATTTTTAATATTTTCTTTTAATTTCTAATTTATTTTCTTTGTTTATGTGTTTATTCCTATTTACTCTTCCTGGCTGCAAGACTATTCATTCTTACTTATTTAATATGTGCGCCCATATTCGTTCATTCGTTCTAATTTAATTTTTATCTCTACAATCTTTCTTATAATGTTTCTAGATATCTTTATTGTTTTTGTTTGTACGAGTATGTGCTTAGATACTTCCTTAAATGTATGTATTTCCATGCGATTCATATTTTTTCTTTAGCTTGTGCCAGTAACGCGCGTTTATGCCTCACATTAAAACTCGATAATTGCTGCATAGATATACATATTTGCGATTGTGTGACTACGTATATACATTACGCTGTTCATGCCTTTCCATTTTCTTCATAATTTTTTGTTAATGTGTTTTCATCCGGCTACAGTGGCTGCTGTGCATATTTATATTATGCAATTTTTAAATTAACGAGCTAAATTGGCACACTTCCGCGGACTTTCACTTTGGAAGATTGTATTGTGCTATTTGATGTGCTTAACAAAACCAATGATATTCGAATCAGTTTGTTGTGGTGTTTACACTAGGTAGAACACCTTAATCACATGTGTAACTAATATTTCAGCACTTTATTTGGGTCATCAGCATTGTACAATGGCGCATATTTGCGCTTCAGATTTGCCGGCCTGTTGAACTCAAATCCGTAGAGTGTCCTAAACGGAGTTTCCTTTGTTGATGCATGTTCAGTATTGTTGTATACATGAATGGCCGTCAACAGCCACTGGTAGGAGCCATCCTCTTTAGCGTAACTACGCAAGTATTCTTCCAGATGCCTATGATTCCGTTCAAACGAACCATTCGCTTGCGGATGCTAAGGAGTAATGTTTAATTCCTAGCAGTTTACACGTCTCTGAAAAGAGTTTTCATACAACATCGAACCGTTGTTGGTCACCAACACCTTGGGTATGCTATAACGTTCTATAATTTCGTCAAAAAATACTTTGGCTACCGTACTCGCCTCGGCATCAGGTATGGCTACGCATGCCATATATTTTGAAATATCATCTAGGAACGTGTTTCCATCTAGGAACGTGTTTCCACCTTTTCAGTGTGAGAATATACCAAATCATACCATGGCTCATAAAATGCGCGTAACTTGTCAGCGCATACTGCTCAACTTCGTACAGTAATTTCGACGAAATATGCTCCTCGTATAGTGCTATTAGCAACCGCTGTCGTCTCACTTGTGAATGCCGTCACCGGGCAGACAATAGTCTTTCGCGCTCTCTTAGACCAAGGCTCCGAATGCACAATCATTTCGGACCGC
The DNA here is from genome assembly GCA_920105625.2 of Clusia tigrina. Taxonomy (NCBI): domain Eukaryota; kingdom Metazoa; phylum Arthropoda; class Insecta; order Diptera; family Clusiidae; genus Clusia; species Clusia tigrina. The sequence goes on from OV050030.1 coordinate 317,410,292, forward strand.
GCAGGTCAAACAATTGGTTTGCAACATCACCGTATTTCGGCGGATATATCAGGTGTGGGCAACAACGCAGCACATCGATGCAAGTACACTGTCAACTTCAGTACGCGCTCATGTGTGAACCCTACATTTAATGTAGTGCTCGACACCGCCTTCGTGTTAAATGCGCTGTCCATCAAACTGCCAAGTCAAATTATTCAGCCACAACAGTGGTCAAATATTCAAGGACTGCTGGCAGATCCCAATTACTATCAAATTCGCCGAGTAGATTTTCTTACCGGGGCAGACAGGTTTGCCCACATTGTATTGCCAGACACACGTATTGGAAGGTCTGACGAACCTGTTGTCCAAAACACACATTTTGGATGGATCCTGTCCAGGAATACTACACCCATAAGCAATAATTCTGCCAGAATTATTTGCAATCATACCACACTGCAACTACAGTCACTTGTCCAACGATTTTATGAACTCGATCAATTAGGCAACGAGCGATCTCTCACAGACAAAGAATCCTGGTGTGAGACAAATTTTCAACAAACGCACCTGCGTCAACCAAATGGGAAGTATATAGTTAGAGGTTATTTGATGAATCTCAAACCCTTGGGAGGTCCAAACAAATTGCACTAAATCGTTTTTATTATCTAGAGCGAAAGCTCCACGTAAATGCTATGAAGATGGGATTCTTGACTATTTTTCCCGCAATCAAATTACTCATGCAGGGACAATGAAGGTTCAGCATTGCATCAAAACTTCAGCAAACAAACCAACAGTCACCTCATGTGTCTTGCCGTACCACGCTGTTCTTAAAGAAGACAACTTAACAACAAAACTTCGTATAGTATTTGAAGCGTCTTGCAAAACGACTAACGGGAAATCGCTTAAGGACATATTGTGTGTAGGCCCGCCTCTACGGAATGATTTGAAGTGGAGGAAACATAAACTTGCGTTTCCGGCCGATATACAAAAAATGTTTTGGTGCATAGATATGCATATCGATCAATATAAACGTATTTTATGGCGGAATGAAGCAAACGAAATACAAGAATACTGTCTTACTACGGTTACATTCGGTACGGCATCAGCTCCATATACTGCAATACGAGTACTACATCAACTCGCCGAAGACGAAAAGGCATCGTATCCGCTCGCTGCATCTATTCTGAAAAATGAAATTTATGTAGATGACGTACTCTCTGGTAGTTGCTTGCTCTACGCTCAGTAGGTATGGAGCTTCGAAAATGGAGCTAAAATTCATCCGTCTTTCTCGTCGGTATCTCAACCGAACATATGTCAAATAACAATATAATAGAATTGAATAGTAGTGATAGTGGCATCGTAAAACACTAGTTTTGTTTTGGAAACCCAATAAGGATGTTTTCCAATTTAGGGTCAATTTCAAAATTGATTTTTCAGCTACAAAACGGTCAATGTTGTCGACTGTAGCTCGTCTTTTCGATCAACTCGGATTTATTGCATCAGTTGTTGTAGCAGCCAACGTAATACTCAAAACGGTGTGGTCGCAAAAAATACGACGTGATAATAAAACGTTTGCATATTTAGGATGGAATGAATTGCTATCCACATATTTGAATCAGCGATTGCAATGCATCACGGTACAAAGATGGCTGCAATACGAACTAATATATGTGGAATCTCTACAACTTCATGCCTTTTGTGATGGATCGTCGTCTGTGTATATAGCATGCGTTTATCTACGTGTAAACTGTACTGATGGTAGAGTCTAAACCAATCAACTAATCCCAAAAAGTAGAGTCACTCCAACAAAACCGCTAACTATTCCACGGGTCGAGTTGTGTGGAGCAGTTCTGGCAACAGAATTAATTGAGTGGACTAAGCAATTGTTTTTAGTACCAAACGCGATTTCAGAAGTATACGATCTTAGCTAATGGCAGACATGGGTGGCAAATTGAGTTGGTAAGATTTTACGAGCATCCGCTCCATCCCAGTGGGGTCATATCGATACACTTCAAAATCCAGCCGACTGTGCCACAGGTGGACTAACACCAGCCAATTTATCAACATTTAAACTATGGTGGGCTGGTCTAGGGTGGTTGTTGCAGTCACAAAAAGGTTAGCCTACATTTAGTACTTAAAAATTATTTGTCAATGAAGAAGCAGCTGAAATCAAAAGGAAGCAGTTGCAAGTACATACATTTTTGAATTTGCCAAGACTCTGCAATTTTACAGTACTCTGTACTCAGTAAGCAGGGCATTTTTCGTTTCGGTCAAAACAGCCGTGCACAAGGCCAGTCTCCTCTGTGTGGGCCCCTTATGGTAATAGCGTTAAAACAGGGCTTAGCGAAAATCGTCGCTCTTGTGCAACGGGAAGCATTTTACAAAGAAATTCACTGCGTTCGAAATGCGAAGCCACTGCCAAACGGCAGAAAATTGACAACCTTAACTCCATTTCTTGACGACCAACACATTCTGCGAGTACGCGGCGGAATTCAACGTTCAAATCCACCCTTCAATCAGAGACGCCCAATCATCTTACCGAATAGTCATCATTTTAGTAGCCTGATCATTGAAAATGCTCATGTAATCACATTACATGGGGATGCACAATTAACCCTAGCATACTTCCGCCAACACTTTTTGATTGTGAAGGCACGCTGTTAACCCACATATTCGAAAATGCATCAAATGCATTCGCAACAAACCAGAGGTGGCTTATCAACTTATGGCTGACCTCCCACTCCATCGGGTTAATCAACCACAGCGTCCGTTCCTAGCAATTGGTGTCGATTAAACTGGTGCAATTGATGTTCCAGGAATGTCAACGGAAAACTTCTTGTGGACTCTTTAATAGCGATTGCGGGACAAATTTTATAGGCGCTGAAAAGGTACTACAAACAAGTCAACGGGAATTCGCTGAAGCTATAGAATGAGTAATCGTGCCGAAACTGTCATGCTAGGGCATCCTATGGCACTTCAATCCTCCCCACCCTCCAAACTTTGGTGGTTTGTGGGAGGCTAATGTCAAATCCGTTAAATACCACATAAAACGAGTCGCGAGTGGCAGACGACCCACTTACAAAGCACCATCAACTCTTCTTGTTCGCATCGAGTCCTATTTAAACTCCAGGCCACTGTGCCCTTTAACGTTAGAGCCGGAAAACTTAATAGTGCTTACGCCCGGGCATTTCCTTAGTGGTGACTCATTGCTTTCACCACCGGCAGCAATACCAGCTGCAAAAGTATCGTTAAGCCAACAGTTCATTCAAGCACAACGAATGGTACAGCAATTCTGGAAGCAGTGGACATCAGATTGGTTGTCACACCTTCACGACCAAAAGGGTGTCAGCGTAAACCGAACCTAAAGCTGACTGATCTAGTTATCGTAAAGGACGATAGGCTGCCGCCTAGCGAGTGAATAATGGCTCGCGTCATCGAACTGCATCCTGGTGTTGGGGTCCTTATCTGCTTGTCTTCGGGAACGTCCTCTGGAATGTCCTGTCGCGGCTTGTCGTGCGCGGGAACCTGTAAACCTACATCACTTTTAAATGAGCACGGCACTATTTTGGGTTTAAAACAACAAGAAGATTTATCCTTAAAATACTAGTTCTTATATACTATTTACAAATAAACATTACAGTCTACGTCTTGACTTTTCTGGTGTTCCAGTTACGCAATTGTTATTTGGTGTCAGTTGGTCAAGCCCACTGACCTACTGAAGTAAAAGTGTCGTTGGTGCATTCTAAATGCCCCTCGTCAGCTTGACTGCGGAACTGTGACACCCTAAAAGTTTACATCATAATTAATACTTAAATACTACTATTTACAATATTTGCACCCTAAAAATATGTGCTCTCTTAATGAATTTAATAGGAGCCGTTGCTGTGAGTCAACTACGCGTAGGTAGCTTGATTCTAACTCACAACATCCTTCCCCTCTTTCTGAAAGAAGGTAGTGCAACTAAATATCATAAAATCTCTACAATATTTTTCTTGCACTGTAAACAATTATGTGCATCTATTTAACTCTATAGTACATGTATATAATTTGTTTTATTTTTTCCATGAAATCGCCTTATTTGGGTTCTATCACGGTTTTTTTTTTAATTCTTTTTTTCCCATATATTTCTTTTTCTCTAGCTTTTATTTTCTTTTGTAGTTTTCTTTCTTTTATTTTTTTTCTTTACTTTGTTTTTGTTTTTTTCCTTATTCTTATCCATCATTATTTTTTTATATTCCCCTTTTTATAATTTGGTCTTTCATTAACTCTTTTCTCATTGGCGTATATACAAATATCTAAACAATAACACAATTCTATTCTATACCTAAAACCTTATATTATACTGCTCCCTCTGCTAGCTCCAGGTCCAGTTGACGACCGTCGTTGTCAGAGTGAAGTCCCTCCATGAACTCTGCATACCCCTCCCTTCTTTCTGGATCGGTACGTGCCAAGATGATGCAAGGTTGTGCGACTAGATGCGCTTCTGACGAAGTCAAAATCAATATGCTCTTAGTAAGTGACAGTGTATATTTACTTAGTTGGAGAAATCGTTATGAAATTAGCCGATAAAGCTTGGCTATGTTGTGCTTGATCTTTTCGTGGTTAAAACGATTTTTTGCGCTAGGAGAATATTCTAAGATCCTAACTGAACGATGGTAGTTGTGGCTGATATTGTTGCTGTATCCGTTTCTCTCTAAAATTATGGAGTAACCTCGGGTTTTGGCTAAAATTATCTCTTTCTAGACCATAATACAATATACATACTGACATATGTAATAATGGCAGACACGTTGGATTTTCTATACGGACAACGTACATGTTAGTGTTTTTCATGCCATTTCGTCAGTTATGCAATAAAACTCAAGTATTATTATACTTTTACTTGTCAGATAGAGACTATTTTATTCAGCCGATACCATCTCCATTTTTTTATAAGCTTAAATCGTAGTCATCTCGCACATGGGAAGTTGAAAGCTCTTTCACTCTTTCATATAAAAATGAATTCCCACTAATTTCGTTTTCATTTTCTTCCAACCAAAAATTATCTCTGGACATCATCGTTGCAAATTTCGTATTATCATTTTGCGGCTTACTGATTACCCTTCTTCCACGTCTTCTCACTTCTTCTTATTCAGTCAGATTGTTGTTCGCTGCTCTTGCATTTCATCTACTGGTCTCCTGGATGTTGGTTAACATCTTACTCAGTCTTCGACGCTGCAGGAAGCCCTTCCAGGTTCACGCTGCACCATATTGAACCATCCACATGTCCTTGTTTTTTCGCCAAAGCCTTAATATCTAAAAACAATACGCTTAATCATGTATCGGACTTGTCGAGTTTTAATTATTCTTACTAGCTATTATATTCATTCAATTTTTAATATTTTTCCCAACGTAAACAGTAAATTGGATTTAAATGTATATATCGCTTATCTACTACGTCTTAACAAACAAACTTTAAACAAGTAACAAAAACTATTTCCTTTACAAATACTATTAATTAACTATGATACATTTTCTTACAATAGTTGGCGGCATTAAAACTTTAAATCCTTCTCAAATATATACATTTTACAAGAATTTGCTTCATACATAACAATTATTTTCTAATTAAATTATATCCCGCCCAAAAAAATTGTCTTTATATCAATTCTTGGCAAAACTAGTGCCTCTTACATAAGCGAGTATATAAAAGTTAAATTCATTATTTATTTTTTCTCTTCTTTAGACAATTCATTATTCCTTTCATATCATTTCTCTTTTTATATATCTTTTAAAATTTTTCAATTTTGAGCAAATTCTTTTGCCCCCTGACATAAACCAGAATATTTAAGATAAACCCGTTTATGTGAACACATTGTCCATTGCATGACTCAATTTTTCATCGCATACAATTACTTTTTATTTAAATTTACTTCTAGCCTGATATGTATATATCCATTAACGATTCTATTTTCCATCCTGTAATTAGCTCGTATATGGCTACATACATACATTCGAGACGCTTTAGAATTAATTGCTAATGTTATTTTCCCCAACTATACATTTTTTTTTTATATCCCAACATATACATTTATTAAAATTTCCATACGCTAATTTCCTAATCAATAAACATATACTTACTTCACCAGCAGTTCCGTCGCTTGGCGTTAACGCTCATGCGTCGAATTTCAGTGCATACACTGCCGTATGTATGTATGTACATATTCGAAGTTTTATATTACTTACCCACTACTGTCTTATTATTTTATTTTATTTTTTAATTACGTGCAATATTTATCATTTAATATTTAAAAAAATATTTTTCCCTACTGTGCTTCGTTCGGCCATAGTGCATAATAAGCACATTTTTATTACGTCAACTTTACTTGCTCGAGTTTAATTGGCACACTTCTGATGGCCTTGACTTTGAAAATCGGAGCTGTGTGTGTTATTTGATACACACACGTACATGTTTACGTTGTTATTATTGTGTTTACATTTGTAGAACACTGCTAACACATGTCTTTAGTTGTGTGGTCTAATGTGGAATAATTTCAACAAATTATTATGCAGCTTTTTATTTTTTCCCTTAATCGTTACGACTTTTGTAACTGGGCTTCGGATCTCTGCTACTACATACGGACCTATCCACACAGGTGAGAATTTGTTTCTCCTAGCCTGATTCTTCATTAGTACCTGGTCACCCACATGAAAAACTACTGGGTTTAGTACCTTGTTATAGGCTTCCCTGGCTACTCGTTTAGCACAATCCTGGTTTTCTCTGACCAATTCGTGCGCTCGCTGTAACTGATATTTTGCACTTTATTCGGGTCATCAGCATTGTATACAGGCGCACATTTGCGCTTCAAATTCGCTGGCATGTTGAAATCAAACCCGTAGAGTGTTCTAAACGGAGTTTGCTTCGTTGATACATGCACAGTGTTGTTGTATACATGCATTGCAGTGGTTAACCATTGATCCCAATTCGAGCCGTCTTCCTTGGCAAAACTGCGCAAGTACTCGGCCAGAGGTCGATGACTACGTTCCAATGAGCCATTCGCCTGTGGATGATATGGTGTTATGTGCAACCTCTTGATTCCCAGCATATTACACGTTTCTCAGTGATTCTAGCACTCTCTCCATTCTTTTTCTTATATCAACTTGTTTAATCTGATTTACCGATCTATAATTCGGTTCCTTAAAATTATCATAACTAGTGAACTTAGGCCTAAGATCCTCATCCATCAGGTAGTCCTTTTCCGATGCGTTGAGTACGCAAGCGTACACCTTACCCTTGTCAACGTGCGTTATGGTCTCCCCCATATATACGTGCTCCGATAGCTGCTGCTTGTGTAAAACAACAGTAATAAGTTTCGTATTTACATGCATAGTAACTACTCTGGTTGACCTTGCATTTACTACCTCCCTACTATTCTTAACCTTACTCACAGTTCCTTCCTGCCATGACTTTAATAGAAGAGTGAGGATTCTATTCTTATTATTATCATAAAATGATCACTGCTTGTCAAGCGCATCCAGTATGGTGCGTCCCCAAAGATTATCGCGGCCAATTATCCCATCAGCCGGGATACCTTTCCTATCCACTTCCACTGCGTGCACTCTAAAACTCCTACCCTTAAATCCACTGTGCCCTATTCTGAGCGACGTCAATATCCTAATGCCCCTTCCAAACGCCCCTTTAAGCGTTCTTACGTCCATTTGATTAATGTCTAGCCCCTTTCGTAAAACACTAGATTTTACGAGGCTAGTGTCCGCCCCTGAATCTACTAATAGCACTAGCTTTCCACTCGCTGCTTCCTCGCAGGGTATCTCGATGAAGGCATCACCTATCCTGCTCATAGCGAAGCAATGTCCTTCTGTTCCCAACATGGACGCGTATCCACTTCCTAACTCTTCGTGATATTGGAGAGCCCTTTTGCTCCTCCTTCTCCTGGACTGTAGTTTCTACATTACTACTTACCCGTACTTCCGGCCTAATTATTACTTTCCTTCTTTTGGCTTTCCAGTCTACTGGCCTCGACTGGGCCGCTGAAAGTTTGCCAGGTTCCTTTGTTGGGATTGTCTATCCCTGCATTCCGCTGCCCGATGTCCCATTCGTCCACATGAGAAACATCTCAACCCCTGTTTGGTGTTGCTTATCCTTGCTTCACTTCTGGAATTCCAATTTGGTCGCTGCTGACCACTCCCAGTTTTGAAAGGATTTCTTCCTTGGTTAATTCCTTCTGTTGAATTAACTCGGAGACTACTGAAGTTACCCCTGCTGTCCCTCAAGGTTGGAACCGGGCGACTCGTTGCTGGCTGCCTTTTACTCTGATTCCATTTAGTGTCTACTTGGCACTGTCTACTTGCCTCATGACCATAAGTTTGACACTCCATACAGTAGGGTGTGTTTTTGCGTGTAACGCATTCATCCCTTGTGTGCCCTGGCTTAGGACAGAATGAGCAAATGGGTTTCCTTGGCTGGAACCTCTCAACCAGGAAATCTTGATCTCTTTGTTGCGGAAATTGACCCATCAATCTACCAATTCCACATCTGTTTTGCTGCTGTACTGTTCCTACCTCTGCAGGAGCATTCGTACAGCAGATTCCACCTGTTGTTGTTCGCTGTTGTATTGCTTCTTCAGCTAAAGAGACCGCTTCCACTAGTTCTGTCATACTCCTCGGCGTGAGAGTAAGAGTATAATTAGCTAAATCCCTATTTATCAGGCCTGCCTTGAACACAGAAATCATAGTCCGTTCTACTTGAGCCTTGTATGCTGCAACATTTTCTGGAAACTGCCTGTTGGCTTCCGGCTCAGCAGCGTTCCCGAGAGACTGGAGCCTTCGTCCCCAGGCTCTCAATTCTCCCCCGGTGTCTGAGTTGATTCCTGAATTTCCCGAACGAGATAGTCATACGACTTTTGTTTTAAATATGTCCTATCCAAAAGTGCATATAATTCTGCTAGGGTGCTTACTGAGCTATGCACCAGTAAATCAAACGCTTCACCTGTGGTTCTTTGCCTAATACACTTTACTAAGTGTTCCCCGTCCGCTTCCAGAACACTCTGTTGCGCTAGCTCACAGCCTTCTTTGAAGCGCCGGATCTCAGTTCTCAGATCATACAACTCGACTCCTGAGAACATGGGCACCAATTTCTCCACCGCATGAGCAACTTCCAGAACGCCCATTTTATTCCTTTGTGTTTTCTCAATTGCTGGTAAAACCTTAGCTTTATTAATATCTTTGGGAGTTTCCAAATTCTCTTCTACCGGATCTGAGAGGTAATTGGCGTGACGGATTCAAACTAATTAGTCTTCGATCGTTTGTTCGTACAGGCGAAATACTGTCCACAATGGGACTTTGCTGCACTGTTACTGCTTCCGGCTCCTTTGTCGGATATCCCTGATTTTCGTTATTTATCGGGCTTCCCGGAGAAAAAGGCTCGACACCGACTTCAGATGCGCCAAACAAAAATTCCGCTTGCTTTTCTTAATTAAGTACTAATTTTGGCTTCACCATGCGGCTTATCCCTTCTGGTGTTAAATATTCCGGCCAACGTACTTCCGGAGGCAATGTCAATACTGTCTGCGTAAATCCAGCTGATGCTGATTTTGATCTCTCCCTATTCAGTGAGGTCCTATTGGTCGCCCGTCCTTTTTTCAATTCCGCACACTCCTTTTCCAACAACGTTGCTGCTTCCTCTGTTTCCGTCAATCTCTGAGAAAGTTCCTTTACCTTATTCAAAAGATTCTCTTTTTGTGCTCTCAAATCTTCTGTTTTCTTATGAAAACTGAACAACTTTTCTTCTGTTCTTCTTTGCATTGCCGTAAAGGCTTGATCCGCTACTTCTAATGGTGACACAGCTCCTCCGGCATTCGCCTGCTTCCAAAATTCCTTAGCTTCTTCCCTGCTCGTACAAGCTTCGAACTGGTCAACTATTTTCCCAGTAAACAGCTCCACCTCTGACTCCATTGATTTCAACCTGTTCCTTACTTCCTCGTCTGGCGAAACCAAACTCACAGTTTGTTGTCCTAATTCCTCTAATTCAGCACTAAATGTGTCTGCCCATTCGTTGACCAGACTATTTATGTAGTCTGCGTAATTTTCCGCAAAATATTTTCCCTTGCCGTACTCAACTGCGTGAGGCAACAACAGTCCGTGATTATTGTTGAACTCTCTCCCCAGATTTTGCAACTGTGTTATTCGCTTGCGGAAATACACGTTGTCCTTACGTAACTTGCCGTCTTTCTTAAAATACGGACCAATTTTTCAATCGCTTCTCCAATTTGCTCCTGCATCAGCAGTAATCCTTGCGCTTCCTTCGTCATATCCCAAATGCCAGAACAGATGGCGTATCCCAATTACAAACAAAAATCCAATAATTGTTAAAACTTGTTACAATATTTTATTCTATCTTACTTAGTGATTCAAAACAGAGTTATTAAAAAAAAAACATTCCACCGTAAATTCTATCTTTATATACATATTCTGCTATACTTGTTTTCCACTACAAAGTTCCATATCCGCTGTCTACCGGCGTCCATTAAGTCCTTCCACCAATGCAAATTGGTCCTTGACTTCCTCACAGATACTCCTTGTTTCCTCACATGTATCCCCATATCCAATCACCAACTTTAATACTCCCAAAAATACTCCCAATTCGCAAATACCGAAATTGGATTTACAGGCAAAAATGTCTTGATTCATTGCCGGAAATTTGAATCCATATTTAATTAAAAAAAAACCCGTAACGTATGAGCCACGTAATAATAGCATTTAAATGTTTTCTTCAACATTGCTACGTAAATTGTAGTTTTGGAACTACACAAACTTTAATGCAACGACACGTGTCGTCTGCACCTCTTCACCTACTACCCTAAACTCAAAATGCCAAATATTTAAATCAATCTTTATTTTAATTTCAAAACAATATAAATTGAATCGTATAAATGTCCCTACCGAGAAACAAACACAAATCCCCTATCATAACCGTACGAACTCTATACCGTGGCACGTTCTTTCCGAACCAAACCAACCGGTATACACAAGTTCGCAATTCAATAACGCAAAATCCGTGAGTAAACAGACACGTTCCGCATCCCCCGAGAATGCTGAAACAAAATGTATTAAAAAGTATGAGCCTAATGTCAGTGGAACAACCCTATACAACCTGACCGTAAGTAAAAATTTTTCTTTTGAATCGACCTATTGTCACCTAACCGCAGCGGCTAATCAGCCCCGATGCTGCTTCTTCTGCATGACCGGCGCAAAAGCGCCCACACGGCCACCGAAGAATCGTCGGCAAAATTCACTTAGATACTAGAATGTCCTACTATAAGCATACTCACCATTTTTGTTCCCTCCATTGAACTCCTTTGGGATGGTTACCCTGATGGTTTCCGATTGGTGGATTCCCGCGTAGGAGTGCTCTTTTCCTGGCACTCGACGTTGGATCCTACCAGCTGCGCCAATATGTTGGGGTCCTTATCTGCTTGTCCTCGGGAACGTCCTCTGGAATGTCCTGTCGCGGCTTGTCGTGCACGGGAACCTGTAAACCTACATCACTTTCTTAAATGAGCACTGCACTATTTTGCGTTTAAAACAACAAGAAGATTAATTCTTAAAATACTAGTTCTTATATACTATTTACAAATAAACATTACAGTCTACGTCTTGACTTTTCTGGTGCTCCAGTTACGCAATTGTTATTTGGTGTCAGTTGGTCAAGCCCACTGACCTACTGAAGTAAAAGTGTCGTTGGTGCGTTCTAAATGCCCCTCGTCAGCTTGACTGCGGAACTGTGACACCCTAAAAGTTTACATCATAATTATTGCTTAAATACTACTATTTACAAAATATTTGCACCCCAAAAATATGTGCTCTCTTAATGAATCTCATGCTCCATACCAGGTGTATATGCTAGCTAGTCCCCGTCCAGCAGAAATAGGCCATGGACTCTGTCTCCCCCGCATCTTGGAGCATAGTCCGTACATTACTAGGCATGCCTGCCGTTGGCCTAATTCTTTATTCTTTCTTCTTGGCTTTTCAATCTACTGGGCCCGACTCGGCCGCTGGAAGTTTTCCACACTCGTTTCAAGACGTTCTGCAGTCGACCACTTGGTGGCTATTTGTCCACACGAAAAACACTTTAATCTCTGCTTGGCATTGCCTTCCCTAACATTGCCCTTAGGGCTCAAGCCCGTACGCTGCTGAGAATTTCCATCCCCAAAAGGATTCCTGCTCATGACGTGTCCCCTAGACATCTCTGGGTGCCAAGTTGCTGGTTGTCTCATATTACTTACGCTATACTGCTGGCTATACATCTGACACTCCATGCAATACTGTGTGTTTTTGCTCGGAAAGCACTCGTCTCTTGTATGATCAAGATTGTGGCAAAACGAACATGTGGGTATCCTCTGTTGAAACCTGTTGTCCGGATTTTTCGGATACATGGCTTTGTTATTGGAGACACTGGAGTTATATGATCCTATAGATATATTAGGGATGGAATTGATAACGTCTCTATCCATGGCAGTAGAAGTGAATATGTCCTCTCTGTTTCCTACCACATGTATTTCGCCCAAACCAGCCCAACTTCGCTCCACTAGGAATTGTGCCCTAATCGCATCCTTTGCAAACTCCTCCAGGGTTCCTGTTCTGCTATTCAGCATATGATTCTTCAGAGCGCGGTCACGGAACCCCACCAAGAAAGCCGTTAACACTGACTTGTCAACTTTATATAATAACTACGAGTATTTTATATCTCCAAGGCCATTGTATCCATTTCTTACTAATTCTGTGCCCATCATTTGCCGTGACCCTAGACGCCTGGCAAAGGATCGTAAGTCCTCACTTGTCAGCTGTTTCCCGTCTCTGATATCTTGAGTTACATCTTTCAGACTTCTCACTTTCAGGCAGGTTCTTCTGAAGGGTTCGTACTGCCGAATTGCCTTGGCAGCACAAGGTTGTACGCATCTTCGAAAAACCTCTGCTTCACACAGCGAAAGAAATCCTGTAACTCATCTTACCTTATGCTTTTCCTTGCAAGTTCACAACCCTGAATAAATATATTGACCTCTGACCGTAAGTCCTCAGACGCAGCACTAGTGAGGACGGGTCTGGCCACTGTTTTTAAGATATCTTTTAATGTTTCCTGAGATAGACTGTACTTCCCTTGTTATTGGGTCCGTTTCGAGACCTTCTCTGAGGTACTTGACCAGTGATGGAATCAAACTTATTAGTCTTCGAGACTCTGCTCGAACAGGAGAATTAATGTCTACCGAACTAGGGCTTTACTGGTTTTTGCGTGCTTCCGATTCTTCTAAAGGAGATACCACGTTACTTTCGGGCACCGAACCTCCAGGCAAAAAAGGCTCGACAACGATTTCAGATGCTTCTGCCAAAAATTCTGACTGCCTCCCTTCACTAAACACAATTTTTCGTCTTATTACCCGAATTATCCATTCAGGTGATAAATATTCCGGCCAGCAAACTTCCGGTGGCAATGCCAACACTGCCTGTGTATGTACAGCCGATGGTGATCTTGACCTCTCTCTGGTAAGATCTTACTGCCCACTGTCCCGTTTTTAAATTCGGCGCGCTCTTTCTCTAACAGAGATGCTGCTTCCGATGTTTCTGTTAGCCCCTGAGGAAGTTCCTTCACCTTATTCTCAACGCGCTTCTCCCCTACTCCTATTCGCTTCGAACTGGTTCAAGAGTTTCCCAGTAAATAGTTCTACCTCCGACTACACCGATTTCAACTTATTCCTGACTTCCTCGTCAGATGACACTGGACTCTCAGCTTGCTTCCATAATTTCTCTATCCCAAAATTCATTGTGTCTGACCATTCGTTGACCAATCCATTTATATATTCTACGTAGTTCGCCGAAAAGTAACTGACCCTGCGGTACGTGGCCGCGGAAGGTAATAACACCTCGTAGTTCCTGTTGAACTTTTCTCCCAGACTCTGGAACTCCGATATCCGTTTGCGGTTGTAAACGTTGTCCTTCCGTAACTTATCGTCTTTTTGAAAGTTACCTACTAACTTCTGGATTGCCCGCCAACTTGCTCATGTGTCAGTAGTAACTTTTGTGTCTCCTTTGTCATTTCCAAATGCAAAATCAGCTATACACCCTAGCACTCAAATTCCAATTCGAAATCGAAATACACTTCAGCTTCTAAGACATTTTTTATTTATAATTGTTTCAACATTATCATTACTAATTTTACATTTTTTCCTCTAAAACATATTAAATGTATTATTACGTGAAGGTATACTTATATTATTTTGACAAGACATTTATTTTTACCATAAACTTTCATTATCTTTATTATTAATCTAAAAATTATCTAATATCGGGATTTCCTGCAAGCTTCCCAACCGCTGATCCTCCAGTTGGCATAACTTCTGTCAAAACTCGTTAGTCCTCTCCCATGGAATCGGAACCATTGGCGTCTCCTACCCTTTAGTAATGTTCTCAGGTGGGTTAATCGCTTCCTCGTTTTAGCAGCCTTACAACCTCTTTATTCTCAACAACTGACAACTCGGATGTAATAACAATGTGATGTTTCTCAGGCCCACATCTTCACTAGTCACATCAGATTTGATAGGATCACTTTCGATTAACTTTCCTCGCGGGGATATTTGAAGGATAAATACAAACACTGTCATAAACAATCTTTACTGCAGAATGCTGAAATACTATATTGCTGTACAGTAGTAATCACGACTTTTAGTACGGAGGTAAAGTTATAGCATCTTGTCCAACAAAATCCAAAATTGCCTTTACACTAAAAAAGTTTCATGATTTATTCCAATTTTTTCGCAAATTATACGAATACGAATAAGCTAATTCAAATTAAAAAAATTAACCCGTAACGTATGCACAATGTATTGAGTGTATTTGTCTTTTCCTAATATCCTAAGCTCACAATTTCCTAACCGAAAAACGAACGCAAATCCTCCACAAAAAAATGCTAACAACAGAGTTTATATACATCGACCGGCCGATCGTACTGACGACCGATGATTGTAGAGACAAAGTTCCTTGCAACAGCACAATCACGCCTATATGTCGAGCTTCTTTGACCCTCGATGACCAAGGGAAACCAAGCTAGATAGAATTTGTTGGTGATCAGAGCTTCTGCAACCGCCGGGAAAAAGCTAACTTGGATTATAATAAGACTTTGGTGAACTACGAGGAAACATACGGTCTAAGTGGTAATTGCACTTTAAATAATAATTCAACAATCTGTGAGGCAGACTCTTTGAAGAAACTACCTGAATACCGATGCCTGGCACAACATAATAACCAACGCTAAGTGTCTTTTGAGCAACAACGGGGATGTAGAAATAGTTGACAGTAATACGTTGTTTTTATCAAACTTCGAAGGGAGGATACAAGGAAGAAAATACTACTAAAAACTCTTAAAGGTACCTTTGTTATTCAACTGCACAATGGGACGATGAAGCTGATAGACAACGAAACCTTTCCCAGTAGATCCATGAGAAGCTTACAGGCTCAGCTCTTACTAATGTGACAAACAGAGACCTTAAAGCAAACTTTGAATAAAAGCACGGGTTGAGCCTGGAAAGCATGAAGCATCTTGACGTTCTGGGTAATAAATTTAATTTCTCAATTCGAACCGACATGTTTTTTCAGAGCGCTCCAGTAAAACACAAGAGACTCCCAGCGACCCACGTAATCAACACATCAGCGGGACGCAGATCTTTTCGGGGGAATAGTTAGCAACTCAGCTACTTGTACTTAACATAAGAAAATGCTGACAACATGTCTACGAGTATTGCGTGTACAATAGCGAACGTATCCAGTGCAGAGACACAACGGGGGAACTGTACTGTATTTGGACCTAAATAGGGTTTATCATTAGAGTTAGAATTAAGATATAAAAATTGTTATTACGACAAAGAGCGTGGGGGTGCGCAAAGGTTTGCCAGTGAAGTCTTATACCACAGGGAAATGTCGATACAAACTTATGAACATATATAACGATGCCAGTGTAAGGGAAAATGAAACACTATGTACCGCAAAACAAACAAAAGAAAAAACGAACCATTCAGTGCCAAAGATTGATATATAATATTTGAATGAAATACATATTATTTCAGTACAACCGAAAGATATAAGTGAGAAATAGAATGAATGCAATAGTTAATGCTTAACGTTAAATGTATGTGTGTGTGTGTGTGTGTGTGTGTTTACAAAGAGTGTGAATAAGTTTTCGTTGTAAGTCATTAAATGCAATAGGCAAAATGTGATTAGGGTGATCCAACAACTGTTATAATTCTCTTCTGATTTTCACACCGAACAGGATGGATGGTAATAAATTTGCTATAAACTGAGCTTGGATTTTTTAATTTCCTCTAGGTTAAGGAATACAGGCCAGTTGGCGGCCTCAACTTTAATTTATATATACTCGTATATATATAACTAATACTTTATTTTATGAAAACGCTGGTTGCTTCGAGCTCGACGATGTTTTATTTCCAAAACTTAATCAAGACGAAAACTAATGGACACAAATTCTTATTTTCTAACCTAGCCCTCACAGTAAAAGTGCTGACTTGCGCCTCGTATGTGGTGTTGGGTGTCCGTCGCTGCTGCGTCGCTGCTGTTATCGCGACGGCTTGAAGGCGTACAGCGGACGTTGGTTTTGTGTAGCATTCCTCTCGTTGTTGTTGCCTTTATTACTGCTGTACCGCTGGTGTTATGGAATGCATGACCAAAGCACTACTGGGAGCTGATCGTGCTAACTCCTCCCCCACTTAAATGTGGGCCGTCCTCGGGCTTCGTATAACTGTTAATAGCAATTTCGACGTCGCGTCAATAAAGCTCTTTCCTTCGCCTTGTTCGCATTCGGAGGAGGACATAACCAACGACCACAACGATGATCACGGTCACGTTTGAAATGGTCGGTCCCATAATGACTTTATCCTCGATTTCGCCAATAGAGCGAAGATTTTCTGTATTCAGCTGGTTGAGGTATGGGAGGCTCAGAATGTCTTTGATCCGTTATGTTGAGAAATGAAGTCGCTGCTGAACCGGGTGTTCTCCTAGGCGTGCCCTTATGTTTCATGAATATGGTCTCGTTAATCCGGATCTCCCCCTCGAAGGTTATCAGGTAGGTGCAATTTATGAATCTTCTTTCGCTCTCCGCATTTGTTATGAAAGCGACGTCGTCATTAATGATTATTATTCCATCATCAAACACAACCAAGGGCTCCAAATGACTAGGCCTTGTGCTACAATGGGCCACGCGTCGGAGTGGAGTTGTTGTGCGCAGGTGGTGTTCGGTGATTCCATACAGAATGTTGATGTCAATGTTGCTCTACAATTCCTAATCGGTGTTATTCTCCCTTCACAGTCAGCAACACCGTTGTCGTCATCAAAATGTAGGGAAGGTCTGACGAACCTGTTGTCCAAAACACACATTTTGGATGGATCCTGTCCAGGAATACTACACCCATAAGCAATAATTCTGCCAGAATTATTTGCAATCATACCACACTGCAACTACAGTCACTTGTCCAACGATTTTATGAACTCGATCAATTAGGCAACGAGCGATCTCTCACAGACAAAGAATCCTGGTGTGAGACAAATTTTCAACAAACGCACCTGCGTCAACCAAATGGGAAGTATATAGTTAGAGGTTATTTGATGAATCTCAAACCCTTGGGAGGTCCAAACAAATTGCACTAAATCGTTTTTATTATCTAGAGCGAAAGCTCCACGTAAATGCTATGAAGATGGGATTCTTGACTATTTTTCCCGCAATCAAATTACTCATGCAGGGACAATGAAGGTTCAGCATTGCATCAAAACTTCAGCAAACAAACCAACAGTCACCTCATGTGTCTTGCCGTACCACGCTGTTCTTAAAGAAGACAACTTAACAACAAAACTTCGTATAGTATTTGAAGCGTCTTGCAAAACGACTAACGGGAAATCGCTTAAGGACATATTGTGTGTAGGCCCGCCTCTACGGAATGATTTGAAGTGGAGGAAACATAAACTTGCGTTTCCGGCCGATATACAAAAAATGTTTTGGTGCATAGATATGCATATCGATCAATATAAACGTATTTTATGGCGGAATGAAGCAAACGAAATACAAGAATACTGTCTTACTACGGTTACATTCGGTACGGCATCAGCTCCATATACTGCAATACGAGTACTACATCAACTCGCCGAAGACGAAAAGGCATCGTATCCGCTCGCTGCATCTATTCTGAAAAATGAAATTTATGTAGATGACGTACTCTCTGGTAGTTGCTTGCTCTACGCTCAGTAGGTATGGAGCTTCGAAAATGGAGCTAAAATTCATCCGTCTTTCTCGTCGGTATCTCAACCGAACATATGTCAAATAACAATATAATAGAATTGAATAGTAGTGATAGTGGCATCGTAAAACACTAGTTTTGTTTTGGAAACCCAATAAGGATGTTTTCCAATTTAGGGTCAATTTCAAAATTGATTTTTCAGCTACAAAACGGTCAATGTTGTCGACTGTAGCTCGTCTTTTCGATCAACTCGGATTTATTGCATCAGTTGTTGTAGCAGCCAACGTAATACTCAAAACGGTGTGGTCGCAAAAAATACGACGTGATAATAAAACGTTTGCATATTTAGGATGGAATGAATTGCTATCCACATATTTGAATCAGCGATTGCAATGCATCACGGTACAAAGATGGCTGCAATACGAACTAATATATGTGGAATCTCTACAACTTCATGCCTTTTGTGATGGATCGTCGTCTGTGTATATAGCATGCGTTTATCTACGTGTAAACTGTACTGATGGTAGAGTCTAAACCAATCAACTAATCCCAAAAAGTAGAGTCACTCCAACAAAACCGCTAACTATTCCACGGGTCGAGTTGTGTGGAGCAGTTCTGGCAACAGAATTAATTGAGTGGACTAAGCAATTGTTTTTAGTACCAAACGCGATTTCAGAAGTATACGATCTTAGCTAATGGCAGACATGGGTGGCAAATTGAGTTGGTAAGATTTTACGAGCATCCGCTCCATCCCAGTGGGGTCATATCGATACACTTCAAAATCCAGCCGACTGTGCCACAGGTGGACTAACACCAGCCAATTTATCAACATTTAAACTATGGTGGGCTGGTCTAGGGTGGTTCTTGCAGTCACAAAAAGGTTAGCCTACATTTAGTACTTAAAAATTATTTGTCAATGAAGAAGCAGCTGAAATCAAAAGGAAGCAGTTGCAAGTACATACATTTTTGAATTTGCCAAGACTCTGCAATTTTACAGTACTCTGTACTCAGTAAGCAGGGCATTTTTCGTTTCGGTCAAAACAGCCGTACACAAGGCCAGTCTCCTCTGTGTGGGCCCCTTATGGTAATAGCGTTAAAACAGGGCTTAGCGAAAATCGTCGCTCTTGTGCAACGGGAAGCATTTTACAAAGAAATTCACTGCGTTCGAAATGCGAAGCCACTGCCAAACGGCAGAAAATTGACAACCTTAACTCCATTTCTTGACGACCAACACATTCTGCGAGTACGCGGCGGAATTCAACGTTCAAATCCACCCTTCAATCAGAGACGCCCAATCATCTTACCGAATAGTCATCATTTTAGTAGCCTGATCATTGAAAATGCTCATGTAATCACATTACATGGGGATGCACAATTAACCCTAGCATACTTCCGCCAACACTTTTTGATTGTGAAGGCACGCTGTTAACCCACATATTCGAAAATGCATCAAATGCATTCGCAACAAACCAGAGGTGGCTTATCAACTTATGGCTGACCTCCCACTCCATCGGGTTAATCAACCACAGCGTCCGTTCCTAGCAATTGGTGTCGATTAAACTGGTGCAATTGATGTTCCAGGAATGCCAACGGAAAACTTCTTGTGGACTCTTTAATAGCGATTGCGAGACAAATTTTATAGGCGCTGAAAAGGTACTACAAACAAGTCAACGGGAATTCGCTGAAGCTATAGAATGAGTAATCGTGCCGAAACTGTCATGCTAGGGCATCCTATGGCACTTCAATCCTCCCCACCCTCCAAACTTTGGTGGTTTGTGGGAGGCTAATGTCAAATCCGTTAAATACCACATAAAACGAGTCGCTAGTGGCAGACGACCCACTTACAAAGCACCATCAACTCTTCTTGTTCGCATCGAGTCCTATTTAAACTCCAGGCCACTGTGCCCTTTAACGTTAGAGCCGGAAAACTTAATAGTGCTTACGCCCGGGCATTTCCTTAGTGGTGACTCATTGCTTTCACCACCGGCAGCAATACCAGCTGCAAAAGTATCGTTAAGCCAACAGTTCATTCAAGCACAACGAATGGTACAGCAATTCTGGAAGCAGTGGACATCAGATTGGTTGTCACACCTTCACGACCAAAAGGGTGTCAGCGTAAACCGAACCTAAAGCTGACTGATCTAGTTATCGTAAAGGACGATAGGCTGCCGCCTAGCGAGTGAATAATGGCTCGCGTCATCGAACTGCATCCTGGTGTTGGGGTCCTTATCTGCTTGTCTTCGGGAACGTCCTCTGGAATGTCCTGTCGCGGCTTGTCGTGCGCGGGAACCTGTAAACCTACATCACTTTTAAATGAGCACGGCACTATTTTGGGTTTAAAACAACAAGAAGATTTATCCTTAAAATACTAGTTCTTATATACTATTTACAAATAAACATTACAGTCTACGTCTTGACTTTTCTGGTGTTCCAGTTACGCAATTGTTATTTGGTGTCAGTTGGTCAAGCCCACTGACCTACTGAAGTAAAAGTGTCGTTGGTGCATTCTAAATGCCCCTCGTCAGCTTGACTGCGGAACTGTGACACCCTAAAAGTTTACATCATAATTAATACTTAAATACTACTATTTACAATATTTGCACCCTAAAAATATGTGCTCTCTTAATGAATTTAATAGGAGCCGTTGCTGTGAGTCAACTACGCGTAGGTAGCTTGATTCTAACTCACAACATCCTTCCCCTCTTTCTGAAAGAAGGTAGTGCAACTAAATATCATAAAATCTCTACAATATTTTTCTTGCACTGTAAACAATTATGTGCATCTATTTAACTCTATAGTACATGTATATAATTTGTTTTATTTTTTCCATGAAATCGCCTTATTTGGGTTCTATCACGGTTTTTTTTTTTATTCTTTTTTTCCCATATATTTCTTTTTCTCTAGCTTTTATTTTCTTTTGTAGTTTTCTTTCTTTTATTTTTTTTCTTTACTTTGTTTTTGTTTTTTTCCTTATTCTTATCCATCATTATTTTTTTATATTCCCCTTTTTATAATTTGGTCTTTCATTAACTCTTTTCTCATTGGCGTATATACAAATATCTAAACAATAACACAATTCTATTCTATACCTAAAACCTTATATTATACTGCGCCCTCTGCTAGCTCCAGGTCCAGTTGACGACCGTCGTTGTCAGAGTGAAGTCCCTCCATGAACTCTGCATACCCCTCCCTTCTTTCTGGATCGGTACGTGCCAAGATGATGCAAGGTTGTGCGACTAGATGCGCTTCTGACGAAGTCAAAATCAATATGCTCTTAGTAAGTGACAGTGTATATTTACTTAGTTGGAGAAATCGTTATGAAATTAGCCGATAAAGCTTGGCTATGTTGTGCTTGATCTTTTCGTGGTTAAAACGATTTTTTGCGCTAGGAGAATATTCTAAGATCCTAACTGAACGATGGTAGTTGTGGCTGATATTGTTGCTGTATCCGTTTCTCTCTAAAATTATGGAGTAACCTCGGGTTTTGGCTAAAATTATCTCTTTCTAGACCATAATACAATATACATACTGACATATGTAATAATGGCAGACACGTTGGATTTTCTATACGGACAACGTACATGTTAGTGTTTTTCATGCCATTTCGTCAGTTATGCAATAAAACTCAAGTATTATTATACTTTTACTTGTCAGATAGAGACTATTTTATTCAGCCGATACCATCTCCATTTTTTTATAAGCTTAAATCGTAGTCATCTCGCACATGGGAAGTTGAAAGCTCTTTCACTCTTTCATATAAAAATGAATTCCCACTAATTTCGTTTTCATTTTCTTCCAACCAAAAATTATCTCTGGACATCATCGTTGCAAATTTCGTATTATCATTTTGCGGCTTACTGATTACCCTTCTTCCACGTCTTCTCACTTCTTCTTATTCAGTCAGATTGTTGTTCGCTGCTCTTGCATTTCATCTACTGGTCTCCTGGATGTTGGTTAACATCTTACTCAGTCTTCGACGCTGCAGGAAGCCCTTCCAGGTTCACGCTGCACCATATTGAACTATCCACATGTCCTTGTTTTTTCGCCAAAGCCTTAATATCTAAAAACAATACGCTTAATCATGTATCGGACTTGTCGAGTTTTAATTATTCTTACTAGCTATTATATTCATTCAATTTTTAATATTTTTCCTAACGTAAACAGTAAATTGGATTTAAATGTATATATCGCTTATCTACTACGTCTTAACAAACAAACTTTAAACAAGTAACAAAAACTATTTCCTTTACAAATACTATTAATTAACTATGATACATTTTCTTACAATAGTTGGCGGCATTAAAACTTTAAATCCTTCTCAAATATATACATTTTACAAGAATTTGCTTCATACATAACAATTATTTTCTAATTAAATTATATCCCGCCCAAAAAAATTGTCTTTATATCAATTCTTGGCAAAACTAGTGCCTCTTACATAAGCGAGTATATAAAAGTTAAATTCATTATTTATTTTTTCTCTTCTTTAGACAATTCATTATTCCTTTCATATCATTTCTCTTTTTATATATCTTTTTAAATTTTTCAATTTTGAGCAAATTCTTTTGCCCCCTGACATAAACCAGAATATTTAAGATAAACCCGTTTATGTGAACACATTGTCCATTGCATGACTCAATTTTTCATCGCATACAATTACTTTTTATTTAAATTTACTTCTAGCCTGATATGTATATATCCATTAACGATTCTATTTTCCATCCTGTAATTAGCTCGTATATGGCTACATACATACATTCGAGACGCTTTAGAATTAATTGCTAATGTTATTTTCCCCAACTATACATTTTTTTTTTATATCCCAACATATACATTTATTAAAATTTCCATACGCTAATTTCCTAATCAATAAACATATACTTACTTCACCAGCAGTTCCGTCGCTTGGCGTTAACGCTCATGCGTCGAATTTCAGTGCATACACTGCCGTATGTATGTATGTACATATTCGAAGTTTTATATTACTTACCCACTACTGTCTTATTATTTTATTTTATTTTTTAATTACGTGCAATATTTATCATTTAATATTTAAAAAAATATTTTTCCCTACTGTGCTTCGTTCGGCCATAGTGCATAATAAGCACATTTTTATTACGTCAACTTTACTTGCTCGAGTTTAATTGGCACACTTCTGATGGCCTTGACTTTGAAAATCGGAGCTGTGTGTGTTATTTGATACACACACGTACATGTTTACGTTGTTATTATTGTGTTTACATTTGTAGAACACTGCTAACACATGTCTTTAGTTGTGTGGTCTAATGAGGAATAATTTCAACAAATTATTATGCAGCTTTTTATTTTTTCCCTTAATCGTTACGACTTTTGTAACTGGGCTTCGGATCTCTGCTACTACATACGGACCTATCCACACAGGTGAGAATTTGTTTCTCCTAGCCTGATTCTTCATTAGTACCTGGTCACCCACATGAAAAACTACTGGGTTTAGTACCTTGTTATAGGCTTCCCTGGCTACTCGTTTAGCACAATCCTGGTTTTCTCTGACCAATTCGTGCGCTCGCTGTAACTGATATTTTGCACTTTATTCGGGTCATCAGCATTGTATACAGGCGCACATTTGCGCTTCAAATTCGCTGGCATGTTGAAATCAAACCCGTAGAGTGTTCTAAACGGAGTTTGCTTCGTTGATACATGCACAGTGTTGTTGTATACATGCATTGCAGTGGTTAACCATTGATCCCAATTCGAGCCGTCTTCCTTGGCAAAACTGCGCAAGTACTCGGCCAGAGGTCGATGACTACGTTCCAATGAGCCATTCGCCTGTGGATGATATGGTGTTATGTGCAACCTCTTGATTCCCAGCATATTACACGTTTCTCAGTGATTCTAGCACTCTCTCCATTCTTTTTCTTATATCAACTTGTTTAATCTGATTTACCGATCTATAATTCGGTTCCTTAAAATTATCATACCTAGTGAACTTAGGCCTAAGATCCTCATCCATCAGGTAGTCCTTTTCCGATGCGTTGAGTACGCAAGCGTACACCTTACCCTTGTCAACGTGCGTTATGGTCTCCCCCATATATACGTGCTCCGATAGCTGCTGCTTGTGTAAAACAACAGTAATAAGTTTCGTATTTACATGCATAGTAACTACTCTGGTTGACCTTGCATTTACTACCTCCCTACTATTCTTAACCTTACTCACGGTTCCTTCCTGCCATGACTTTAATAGAAGAGTGAGGATTCTATTCTTATTATTATCATAAAATGATCACTGCTTGTCAAGCGCATCCAGTATGGTGCGTCCCCAAAGATTATCGCGGCCAATTATCCCATCAGCCGGGATACCTTTCCTATCCACTTCCACTGCGTGCACTCTAAAACTCCTACCCTTAAATCCACTGTGCCCTATTCTGAGCGACGTCAATATCCTAATGCCCCTTCCAAACGCCCCTTTAAGCGTTCTTACGTCCATTTGATTAATGTCTAGCCCCTTTCGTAAAACACTAGATTTTACGAGGCTAGTGTCCGCCCCTGAATCTACTAATAGCACTAGCTTTCCACTCGCTGCTTCCTCGCAGGGTATCTCGATGAAGGCATCACCTATCCTGCTCATAGCGAAGCAATGTCCTTCTGTTCCCAACATGGACGCGTATCCACTTCCTAACTCTTCGTGATATTGGAGAGCCCTTTTGCTCCTCCTTCTCCTGGACTGTAGTTTCTACATTACTACTTACCCGTACTTCCGGCCTAATTATTACTTTCCTTCTTTTGGCTTTCCAGTCTACTGGCCTCGACTGGGCCGCTGAAAGTTTGCCAGGTTCCTTTGTTGGGATTGTCTATCCCTGCATTCCGCTGCCCGATGTCCCATTCGTCCACATGAGAAACATCTCAACCCCTGTTTGGTGTTGCTTATCCTTGCTTCACTTCTGGAATTCCAATTTGGTCGCTGCTGACCACTCCCAGTTTTGAAAGGATTTCTTCCTTGGTTAATTCCTTCTGTTGAATTAACTCGGAGACTACTGAAGTTACCCCTGCTGTCCCTCAAGGTTGGAACCGGGCGACTCGTTGCTGGCTGCCTTTTACTCTGATTCCATTTAGTGTCTACTTGGCACTGTCTACTTGCCTCATGACCATAAGTTTGACACTCCATACAGTAGGGTGTGTTTTTGCGTGTAACGCATTCATCCCTTGTGTGCCCTGGCTTAGGACAGAATGAGCAAATGGGTTTCCTTGGCTGGAACCTCTCAACCAGGAAATCTTGATCTCTTTGTTGCGGAAATTGACCCATCAATCTACCAATTCCACATCTGTTTTGCTGCTGTACTGTTCCTACCTCTGCAGGAGCATTCGTACAGCAGATTCCACCTGTTGTTGTTCGCTGTTGTATTGCTTCTTCAGCTAAAGAGACCGCCTCCACTAACTCTGCCATACTCCTCGGCGTGAGAGTAAGAGTATAATTAGCTAAATCCCTATTTATCAGGCCTGCCTTGAACACAGAAATCATAGTCCGTTCTACTTGAGCCTTGTATGCTGCAACATTTTCTGGAAACTGCCTGTTGGCTTCCGGCTCAGCAGCGTTCCCGAGAGACTGGAGCCTTCGTCCCCAGGCTCTCAATTCTCCCCCGGTGTCTGAGTTGATTCCTGAATTTCCCGAACGAGATAGTCATACGACTTTTGTTTTAAATATGTCCTATCCAAAAGTGCATATAATTCTGCTAGGGTGCTTACTGAGCTATGCACCAGTAAATCAAACGCTTCACCTGTGGTTCTTTGCCTAATACACTTTACTAAGTGTTCCCCGTCCGCTTCCAGAACACTCTGTTGCGCTAGCTCACAGCCTTCTTTGAAGCGCCGGATCTCAGTTCTCAGATCATACAACTCGACTCCTGAGAACATGGGCACCAATTTCTCCACCGCATGAGCAACTTCCAGAACGCCCATTTTATTCCTTTGTGTTTTCTCAATTGCTGGTAAAACCTTAGCTTTATTAATATCTTTGGGAGTTTCCAAATTCTCTTCTACCGGATCTGAGAGGTAATTGGCGTGACGGATTCAAACTAATTAGTCTTCGATCGTTTGTTCGTACAGGCGAAATACTGTCCACAATGGGACTTTGCTGCACTGTTACTGCTTCCGGCTCCTTTGGCGGATATCCCTGATTTTCGTTATTTATCGGGCTTCCCGGAGAAAAAGGCTCGACACCGACTTCAGATGCGCCAAACAAAAATTCCGCTTGCTTTTCTTAATTAAGTACTAATTTTGGCTTCACCATGCGGCTTATCCCTTCTGGTGTTAAATATTCCGGCCAACGTACTTCCGGAGGCAATGTCAATACTGTCTGCGTAAATCCAGCTGATGCTGATTTTGATCTCTCCCTATTCAGTGAGGTCCTATTGGTCGCCCGTCCTTTTTTCAATTCCGCACACTCCTTTTCCAACAACGTTGCTGCTTCCTCTGTTTCCGTCAATCTCTGAGAAAGTTCCTTTACCTTATTCAAAAGATTCTCTTTTTGTGCTCTCAAATCTTCTGTTTTCTTATGAAAACTGAACAACTTTTCTTCTGTTCTTCTTTGCATTGCCGTAAAGGCTTGATCCGCTACTTCTAATGGTGACACAGCTCCTCCGGCATTCGCCTGCTTCCAAAATTCCTTAGCTTCTTCCCTGCTCGTACAAGCTTCGAACTGGTCAACTATTTTCCCAGTAAACAGCTCCACCTCTGACTCCATTGATTTCAACCTGTTCCTTACTTCCTCGTCTGGCGAAACCAAACTCACAGTTTGTTGTCCTAATTCCTCTAATTCAGCACTAAATGTGTCTGCCCATTCGTTGACCAGACTATTTATGTAGTCTGCGTAATTTTCCGCAAAATATTTTCCCTTGCCGTACTCAACTGCGTGAGGCAACAACAGTCCGTGATTATTGTTGAACTCTCTCCCCAGATTTTGCAACTGTGTTATTCGCTTGCGGAAATACACGTTGTCCTTACGTAACTTGCCGTCTTTCTTAAAATACGGACCAATTTTTCAATCGCTTCTCCAATTTGCTCCTGCATCAGCAGTAATCCTTGCGCTTCCTTCGTCATATCCCAAATGCCAGAACAGATGGCGTATCCCAATTACAAACAAAAATCCAATAATTGTTAAAACTTGTTACAATATTTTATTCTATCTTACTTAGTGATTCAAAACAGAGTTATTAAAAAAAAAACATTCCACCGTAAATTCTCTCTTTATATACATATTCTGCTATACTTGTTTTCCACTACAAAGTTCCATATCCGCTGTCTACCGGCGTCCATTAAGTCCTTCCACCAATGCAAATTGGTCCTTGACTTCCTCACAGATACTCCTTGTTTCCTCACATGTATCCCCATATCCAATCACCAACTTTAATACTCCCAAAAATACTCCCAATTCGCAAATACCGAAATTGGATTTACAGGCAAAAATGTCTTGATTCATTGCCGGAAATTTGAATCCATATTTAATTAAAAAAAAACCCGTAACGTATGAGCCACGTAATAATAGCATTTAAATGTTTTCTTCAACATTGCTACGTAAATTGTAGTTTTGGAACTACACAAACTTTAATGCAACGACACGTGTCGTCTGCACCTCTTCACCTACTACCCTAAACTCAAAATGCCAAATATTTAAATCAATCTTTATTTTAATTTCAAAACAATATAAATTGAATCGTATAAATGTCCCTACCGAGAAACAAACACAAATCCCCTATCATAACCGTACGAACTCTATACCGTGGCACGTTCTTTCCGAACCAAACCAACCGGTATACACAAGTTCGCAATTCAATAACGCAAAATCCGTGAGTAAACAGACACGTTCCGCATCCCCCGAGAATGCTGAAACAAAATGTATTAAAAAGTATGAGCCTAATGTCAGTGGAACAACCCTATACAACCTGACCGTAAGTAAAAATTTTTCTTTTGAATCGACCTATTGTCACCTAACCGCAGCGGCTAATCAGCCCCGATGCTGCTTCTTCTGCATGACCGGCGCAAAAGCGCCCACACGGCCACCGAAGAATCGTCGGCAAAATTCACTTAGATACTAGAATGTCCTACTATAAGCATACTCACCATTTTTGTTCCCTCCATTGAACTCCTTTGGGATGGTTACCCTGATGGTTTCCGATTGGTGGATTCCCGCGTAGGAGTGCTCTTTTCCTGGCACTCGACGTTGGATCCTACCAGCTGCGCCAATATGTTGGGGTCCTTATCTGCTTGTCCTCGGGAACGTCCTCTGGAATGTCCTGTCGCGGCTTGTCGTGCGCGGGAACCTGTAAACCTACATCACTTTCTTAAATGAGCACTGCACTATTTTGCGTTTAAAACAACAAGAAGATTAATTCTTAAAATACTAGTTCTTATATACTATTTACAAATAAACATTACAGTCTACGTCTTGACTTTTCTGGTGCTCCAGTTACGCAATTGTTATTTGGTGTCAGTTGGTCAAGCCCACTGACCTACTGAAGTAAAAGTGTCGTTGGTGCGTTCTAAATGCCCCTCGTCAGCTTGACTGCGGAACTGTGACACCCTAAAAGTTTACATCATAATTATTGCTTAAATACTACTATTTACAAAATATTTGCACCCCAAAAATATGTGCTCTCTTAATGAATCTCATGCTCCATACCAGGTGTATATGCTAGCTAGTCCCCGTCCAGCAGAAATAGGCCATGGACTCTGTCCCCTAGACATCTCTGGGTGCCAAGTTGCTGGTTGTCTCATATTACTTACGCTATACTGCTGGCTATACATCTGACACTCCATGCAATACTGTGTGTTTTTGCTCGGAAAGCACTCGTCTCTTGTATGATCAAGATTGTGGCAAAACGAACATGTGGGTATCCTCTGTTGAAACCTGTTGTCCGGATTTTTCGGATACATGGCTTTGTTATTGGAGACACTGGAGTTATATGATCCTATAGATATATTAGGGATGGAATTGATAACGTCTCTATCCATGGCAGTAGAAGTGAATATGTCCTCTCTGTTTCCTACCACATGTATTTCGCCCAAACCAGCCCAACTTCGCTCCACTAGGAATTGTGCCCTAATCGCATCCTTTGCAAACTCCTCCAGGGTTCCTGTTCTGCTATTCAGCATATGATTCTTCAGAGCGCGGTCACGGAACCCCACCAAGAAAGCCGTTAACACTGACTTGTCAACTTTATATAATAACTACGAGTATTTTATATCTCCAAGGCCATTGTATCCATTTCTTACTAATTCTGTGCCCATCATTTGCCGTGACCCTAGACGCCTGGCAAAGGATCGTAAGTCCTCACTTGTCAGCTGTTTCCCGTCTCTGATATCTTGAGTTACATCTTTCAGACTTCTCACTTTCAGGCAGGTTCTTCTGAAGGGTTCGTACTGCCGAATTGCCTTGGCAGCACAAGGTTGTACGCATCTTCGAAAAACCTCTGCTTCACACAGCGAAAGAAATCCTGTAACTCATCTTACCTTATGCTTTTCCTTGCAAGTTCACAACCCTGAATAAATATATTGACCTCTGACCGTAAGTCCTCAGACGCAGCACTAGTGAGGACGGGTCTGGCCACTGTTTTTAAGATATCTTTTAATGTTTCCTGAGATAGACTGTACTTCCCTTGTTATTGGGTCCGTTTCGAGACCTTCTCTGAGGTACTTGACCAGTGATGGAATCAAACTTATTAGTCTTCGAGACTCTGCTCGAACAGGAGAATTAATGTCTACCGAACTAGGGCTTTACTGGTTTTTGCGTGCTTCCGATTCTTCTAAAGGAGATACCACGTTACTTTCGGGCACCGAACCTCCAGGCAAAAAAGGCTCGACAACGATTTCAGATGCTTCTGCCAAAAATTCTGACTGCCTCCCTTCACTAAACACAATTTTTCGTCTTATTACCCGAATTATCCATTCAGGTGATAAATATTCCGGCCAGCAAACTTCCGGTGGCAATGCCAACACTGCCTGTGTATGTACAGCCGATGGTGATCTTGACCTCTCTCTGGTAAGATCTTACTGCCCACTGTCCCGTTTTTAAATTCGGCGCGCTCTTTCTCTAACAGAGATGCTGCTTCCGATGTTTCTGTTAGCCCCTGAGGAAGTTCCTTCACCTTATTCTCAACGCGCTTCTCCCCTACTCCTATTCGCTTCGAACTGGTTCAAGAGTTTCCCAGTAAATAGTTCTACCTCCGACTACACCGATTTCAACTTATTCCTGACTTCCTCGTCAGATGACACTGGACTCTCAGCTTGCTTCCATAATTTCTCTATCCCAAAATTCATTGTGTCTGACCATTCGTTGACCAATCCATTTATATATTCTACGTAGTTCGCCGAAAAGTAACTGACCCTGCGGTACGTGGCCGCGGAAGGTAATAACACCTCGTAGTTCCTGTTGAACTTTTCTCCCAGACTCTGGAACTCCGATATCCGTTTGCGGTTGTAAACGTTGTCCTTCCGTAACTTATCGTCTTTTTGAAAGTTACCTACTAACTTCTGGATTGCCCGCCAACTTGCTCATGTGTCAGTAGTAACTTTTGTGTCTCCTTTGTCATTTCCAAATGCAAAATCAGCTATACACCCTAGCACTCAAATTCCAATTCGAAATCGAAATACACTTCAGCTTCTAAGACATTTTTTATTTATAATTGTTTCAACATTATCATTACTAATTTTACATTTTTTCCTCTAAAACATATTAAATGTATTATTACGTGAAGGTATACTTATATTATTTTGACAAGACATTTATTTTTACCATAAACTTTCATTATCTTTATTATTAATCTAAAAATTATCTAATATCGGGATTTCCTGCAAGCTTCCCAACCGCTGATCCTCCAGTTGGCATAACTTCTGTCAAAACTCGTTAGTCCTCTCCCATGGAATCGGAACCATTGGCGTCTCCTACCCTTTAGTAATGTTCTCAGGTGGGTTAATCGCTTCCTCGTTTTAGCAGCCTTACAACCTCTTTATTCTCAACAACTGACAACTCGGATGTAATAACAATGTGATGTTTCTCAGGCCCACATCTTCACTAGTCACATCAGATTTGATAGGATCACTTTCGATTAACTTTCCTCGCGGGGATATTTGAAGGATAAATACAAACACTGTCATAAACAATCTTTACTGCAGAATGCTGAAATACTATATTGCTGTACAGTAGTAATCACGACTTTTAGTACGGAGGTAAAGTTATAGCATCTTGTCCAACAAAATCCAAAATTGCCTTTACACTAAAAAAGTTTCATGATTTATTCCAATTTTTTCGCAAATTATACGAATACGAATAAGCTAATTCAAATTAAAAAAATTAACCCGTAACGTATGCACAATGTATTGAGTGTATTTGTCTTTTCCTAATATCCTAAGCTCACAATTTCCTAACCGAAAAACGAACGCAAATCCTCCACAAAAAAATGCTAACAACAGAGTTTATATACATCGACCGGCCGATCGTACTGACGACCGATGATTGTAGAGACAAAGTTCCTTGCAACAGCACAATCACGCCTATATGTCGAGCTTCTTTGACCCTCGATGACCAAGGGAAACCAAGCTAGATAGAATTTGTTGGTGATCAGAGCTTCTGCAACCGCCGGGAAAAAGCTAACTTGGATTATAATAAGACTTTGGTGAACTACGAGGAAACATACGGTCTAAGTGGTAATTGCACTTTAAATAATAATTCAACAATCTGTGAGGCAGACTCTTTGAAGAAACTACCTGAATACCGATGCCTGGCACAACATAATAACCAACGCTAAGTGTCTTTTGAGCAACAACGGGGATGTAGAAATAGTTGACAGTAATACGTTGTTTTTATCAAACTTCGAAGGGAGGATACAAGGAAGAAAATACTACTAAAAACTCTTAAAGGTACCTTTGTTATTCAACTGCACAATGGGACGATGAAGCTGATAGACAACGAAACCTTTCCCAGTAGATCCATGAGAAGCTTACAGGCTCAGCTCTTACTAATGTGACAAACAGAGACCTTAAAGCAAACTTTGAATAAAAGCACGGGTTGAGCCTGGAAAGCATGAAGCATCTTGACGTTCTGGGTAATAAATTTAATTTCTCAATTCGAACCGACATGTTTTTTCAGAGCGCTCCAGTAAAACACAAGAGACTCCCAGCGACCCACGTAATCAACACATCAGCGGGACGCAGATCTTTTCGGGGGAATAGTTAGCAACTCAGCTACTTGTACTTAACATAAGAAAATGCTGACAACATGTCTACGAGTATTGCGTGTACAATAGCGAACGTATCCAGTGCAGAGACACAACGGGGGAACTGTACTGTATTTGGACCTAAATAGGGTTTATCATTAGAGTTAGAATTAAGATATAAAAATTGTTATTACGACAAAGAGCGTGGGGGTGCGCAAAGGTTTGCCAGTGAAGTCTTATACCACAGGGAAATGTCGATACAAACTTATGAACATATATAACGATGCCAGTGTAAGGGAAAATGAAACACTATGTACCGCAAAACAAACAAAAGAAAAAACGAACCATTCAGTGCCAAAGATTGATATATAATATTTGAATGAAATACATATTATTTCAGTACAACCGAAAGATATAAGTGAGAAATAGAATGAATGCAATAGTTAATGCTTAACGTTAAATGTATGTGTGTGTGTGTGTGTGTGTGTGTTTACAAAGAGTGTGAATAAGTTTTCGTTGTAAGTCATTAAATGCAATAGGCAAAATGTGATTAGGGTGATCCAACAACTGTTATAATTCTCTTCTGATTTTCACAACGAACAGGATGGATGGTAATAAATTTGCTATAAACTGAGCTTGGATTTTTTAATTTCCTCTAGGTTAAGGAATACAGGCCAGTTGGCGGCCTCAACTTTAATTTATATATACTCGTATATATATAACTAATACTTTATTTTATGAAAACGCTGGTTGCTTCGAGCTCGACGATGTTTTATTTCCAAAACTTAATCAAGACGAAAACTAATGGACACAAATTCTTATTTTCTAACCTAGCCCTCACAGTAAAAGTGCTGACTTGCGCCTCGTATGTGGTGTTGGGTGTCCGTCGCTGCTGCGTCGCTGCTGTTATCGCGACGGCTTGAAGGCGTACAGCGGACGTTGGTTTTGTGTAGCATTCCTCTCGTTGTTGTTGCCTTTATTACTGCTGTACCGCTGGTGTTATGGAATGCATGACCAAAGCACTACTGGGAGCTGATCGTGCTAACTCCTCCCCCACTTAAATGTGGGCCGTCCTCGGGCTTCGTATAACTGTTAATAGCAATTTCGACGTCGCGTCAATAAAGCTCTTTCCTTCGCCTTGTTCGCATTCGGAGGAGGACATAACCAACGACCACAACGATGATCACGGTCACGTTTGAAATGGTCGGTCCCATAATGACTTTATCCTCGATTTCGCCAATAGAGCGAAGATTTTCTGTATTCAGCTGGTTGAGGTATGGGAGGCTCAGAATGTCTTTGATCCGTTATGTTGAGAAATGAAGTCGCTGCTGAACCGGGTGTTCTCCTAGGCGTGCCCTTATGTTTCATGAATATGGTCTCGTTAATCCGGATCTCCCCCTCGAAGGTTATCAGGTAGGTGCAATTTATGAATCTTCTTTCGCTCTCCGCATTTGTTATGAAAGCGACGTCGTCATTAATGATTATTATTCCATCATCAAACACAACCAAGGGCTCCAAATGACTAGGCCTTGTGCTACAATGGGCCACGCGTCGGAGTGGAGTTGTTGTGCGCAGGTGGTGTTCGGTGATTCCATACAGAATGTTGATGTCAATGTTGCTCTACAATTCCTAATCGGTGTTATTCTCCCTTCACAGTCAGCAAC
This sequence comes from Clusia tigrina, assembly GCA_920105625.2. Taxonomy (NCBI): domain Eukaryota; kingdom Metazoa; phylum Arthropoda; class Insecta; order Diptera; family Clusiidae; genus Clusia; species Clusia tigrina. The sequence continues at coordinate 317,444,402 of OV050030.1, forward strand.
ACCGTTGTCGTCATCAAAATGTAGGATTATCCCCCTATGCTGGACCGGGAATAAAATTATTTTCCTACATGCTAACCTAGGCTTAGGATACTTAATCACGAAAAACAGGAAATTATCGCTTAACAAAACTTTTACATCTGATACCTCTATTAAGTCTGTTACGGTTACGTCCGTAGAGCGCTTGCTTATTAATTCATTTAAGTCATTCGAATCCAAAATTGCTGGGTTGACTATTTTAATCTTTGCAAGGGTAATCGCTAATATTAAATTCTCCAATTCTAAAATTATAATCCTATTTCGGGCCAAAAGAATTTCATAGAGATGGCCTGTATCGATCTGATTTTTTTTTGCATTCTTTAAAATAATATTGACTGTTTCTGTTAAATTATTTATCTCTTCTTGATTCCTTGTGGTAATGACCATTTGCTGCTTTTCGGCAAGCATCAATTCCCGCTGCCCGAATTCTATCTTTTCAAAGTCGTCAAAGTCCGGTGTGCCTGCAATGACCTTCAGGGCTGTTCCCAAAAAATTTACGCTTCTAACCTGTCTATGATGAGTGTCCAGCGATCCTAAGAGTGTCCCTATGTGTGTCACGTTCGACTCAAGTAACTTTACTATATGAGATGAAGGGAAATGGGTCATGGGTCCTTTTGTCTCTTCCGTTATTTCGTAGTACGCTGTTAAGTTTGTTTGGTGTTGTAAGTAGTCATATTCCCGCCAAATGTTGACAGTACCATCCATGATAGGAATATATTCCGAATTAGAGTAGTCCGTTATTTTTGTTTCCAATGTCCTAATAGAAATGAAAATCATCGCAGCCAGTATCCTAAAATTATGGAAAAAGGGTAAAACAAATTTATTAAATTTTCGTATTAGTATGGAGTTATCTTAAGTTGTCCTTATGGACCACCCTCCCCTTAATAAGAACCGTGGTTCCTAAGTCTGCACCGATTTTCTGTTCTTCGTATAGGGGGGTCAATTTATTTCCTAATCTTCTGTTGTTTTTGACCATGACCCGTTCTCCTACGTCAAACACTCTATTTTGTCTGGAGGGATTATTTCTCTCCAGCTGTTTCTATTGTGCCCTTGTGATCCTTTTCACTATTTTATTTTGAAGTTCCGGCTGTGCAGAACGGACCACATCTAAAGGTCGTTTATCAGTCACGGAGTGAATTGTTCAGTTATATTCCACCGTTGCCATTAAGATTAGATCTATTATCTTTTCTAGTTTCAAGCACCTAGCAATTTCCAGGAGAGTACTATGGAAGCGCTCAACTTGACCGTTCGATGTGCTGTGAGGGGTGGTGCGTTTCTTATTTCAATTCCAAATTGATTTCTCAACAATGAGGTGATAGTTTCCGATTTTAGTGCTGGTTCATTATCGCAGTAAATGTTTTTGTGTTTTTGAAAAAATTTACAAGATTCAGCAGAGGAGGCTTTAAATCATTAACTGTTCGAGACGGTAACAATTGAACAATCGCAAATTTTGAAAACTTGTCCATGCAAGTAAGGAAGTATTTTCTGTCTGTTGAAAATATATCTATGTGCAGCATTTGACCTGCATAAGATGGTATTGGGGTCACACACAATTCCTGCCTGTGGGGGTGTGTATCATATTTTGCTTTTATGCAGTTTTTGCCATTTGAAACCACCTCGTCGACCAACTTCGCCATTTTCGGGAAGTAATAATCGGATAGGATCTGTTTGACGTTTTCTTGTGCCGCTCTATGAGCGTGATTGTGCTCAACAGTGGCTATTTCTCTCTGTTCATTCAGGTCATAAATATCTGTCACCACACTTTTGCAGTACCAAAACCTTGTCGCCGGAAAATCTTTTACCAAGTCATGCTGGATTACGGCAATATTCTTCGAGCGCATGAATATTATGCCGCGACAATGCGTCAGCCACATAATTTTCCCTTCCTGGTTTATGGAGGAGCCTTGCATTGTGTTCATCTACGAAGCATCTCCATCTTTTGATTTTTGCATTAGGGTTTCGAGCTGAGACTGCGCCTGTAAGAGGTTGATGGTCAGTATAGATATTGAGACCTTTCACACCATAAAGATAATTTCTTAATTTTTGAAGAGCCCAAACAATTGCAAGCAGCTCGCGTTCATTTGTTGAAAAATCCCGTTCCCTGTCCTTCAGAGTTCTTGAGATCATGGCAATTGGTTTCCCCTCTTGTGAGAGAACCGCTCCTAAACCCAGTGCCGACGCATCCGGCGTTAGATCGAAAGGTTTTTTAAAGTCAGGATACAGCAGCATAACATCCTCGGAGGCCAGGATTTCCTTCAGTTTGTTAAAGGCTTGAATTTGTTCCTCATTGAAATGTATTGGGATTTTTTTAGACTGAGCGGCGCCAACTTTTCCGTTATCGCCCTTTAGTACATATATCTGTAATTGGTTTTGCTATTGATGCAAAATCCCTGATGAAGCGCCGGTAGTAGCTCGCTAAACCTAAGAATGACCGGACGTTGAATAGAGTTGTTGGCTGCTCATACGTACGAATGGCTTCCACTTTATCGGGGGCTGTTTTTATGCCTCCCCTAGACACAATGAAGCCAAGGTATTTAACACTTTCCTTAAAAAAGTGTGATTTTTCACGGGACACCCTCATGTTGGCCTCATACAATTTAGTTAGGACCCATGCAATGTGGGCTACGTGGTCCTCTTCGTTTTCAGAAAAGATTATAACGTCATCGACGTAAACATACCATGTTTTACCTATCTCTTCCCTAAGTACATCATCTATGGCCCTTTGGAAAATGCTGGGCGCATTTTTTAACCCAAAGGGTAGTCTGCAAAATTCGTATTTGACACCTCCTACCGAGAAAGCCGTTTTCTCCCTATCCTGTTCCGCAAGAGTTATTTGTCAAGCGTTGTGAAGTATCTGGCTTTACCCAGGTTTGAAATAATTACTGTAATTTCAGGTATAGGGTACATATCGTCAATTATTTTCTGGATCAATTTTCTAAAGTCAATAAAAAGTCGTTTTTTATCTTTCCTTGATCATCCTTGCGTTTTTTGTCAACAACCCAAATGGGATTATCGTATGGAGATCTGGATGGCCTAATTATGCCCTTACGCAATAAGTCTTTGACCTCTGAATAGACAAAATCTGCCACACCCATTGGGTATGGGTATAGTCTCGAGTAAACAGGGTCGTTACCGACCGTGTGGATAGTCGCGACAATATTAGTATTAAACGGTAGTGATTCATTGGGTTTCGCAAAAGCGCCATCCAACCTTCTCATCATTTCTCTAAATCTGTTTGTCACTGTGTGGGATACCCTGATATCTTCGATTTGTGTGAAATTCACATTTACACACTTTAGAAATTTGAGTTCTTCCGAACCTGATTTTGTAATTATCTTCTTGTTCTTAAAATCTAACGTTGCCCTTATCTGCGTTAGCAGATCGAGGCCGAATGTGGATAGCGAAGAGAGTATAAAAAAGGTAGTGTTCGTGTCGAACAAGTTAATATAACATTTTTGCTTAACATCATCGAAGCCATGGAGTGACGTTACTACGAACGGTCGTTGCACCGAAAAGACATGGATTAACTCCAGGAGGGGCTTTATATAATTTTTTGAAGCCCTCGTGTCTATCAGTAATTTAATTTTTCTCCCTGCAATTGTCCTTTCTAAGTATGGAAGCAGGGATGTTTCCCTAAAAAATGGATTTGTTCAGATTCCAGGGTTTCCTCAATCTCAGACGCTTCTGCGTCAGCTTTCGATTGATAATCTTGCTCGGGCTGATCATGTTCCTGAGCCATATGATTGATTCTCTGGTGCTTAGGCTCAATGGACCTAGAAGTACCGCTATGTGCCCTTTTCTGATTATGGATATCTTGTTGATTTCGACCATACTGTGTAGAGGCTTGATTGTAATATTGGCCACGGGATTGGCCGTATGAAACTGGCTGGTGATTATTCCGAAACGAACCTTGGTTCCGATGGTCAGGTGACTGTTGATGAAAGAAACCACCATTATTCTGAGACATAGTCGGTTGCCTAAACTGTGACGAGCCGGAAGTGTCCATTGGAAGCGGGCTTTCTTGCGGCTGGGGAGCCACGTTTCCGAAGTTTTGGCGTTTTGAATAGTGAGGACTTTTGTATTGGTTGAAGAGGTTCACTTCGCCTCCAGTGGGGATATTCCTATTCTGCTGTCTTGGCTTATCCTTATCCTCTAAAGCCCTTGCATAATTGCTTGCAAACAGGTATCGCTCGTGGTTAGCTTCAATTTCCCGAGCCAATGCCATCGCTGTCGGTAGATTATTCGGTTGTGCCGAGAAGAGCATACAACTTAATGATTTTTTTGTTCCTGATATAAATACTCGTAGAGCATCTGCTCTGTACTTTTCATTCATTGAAGAGGCGACACTGGAATCGTATGACATTTGTGTCTTATTTGTAAGGAGAGTTAGTTTTCTCTCAATCTCATCATAGAACTGTAAAAGGGTTAAATTGCCTTGACGGAGTGTGGATAATTCCTGTTCAATCAGATAAACAGGGCGCTTGTCAGCGTAGGTGAAATCAAGCCTGTTAATGATAGCTTTGAAATTTAAAACGGTGTTGAAAGAAGATAAAACCATATCCGCGGTTCCTTTAATTTTGTTCCTAATTATGGCCACGGCCTGATAATGTTTGGAGCTACCATCGTAACTCTCAAAAAGCTTATAGGCGGTATGTGCCGCCTGTCTCCACGACACATAATTTTCTTCTTTGCCTTCGAAATAGGGCAAAGACTTTACTACAAGGGTCTCCTCGCATCGGATCCCTGGTATTATCAGAACTTCTCTGTAAACCTCAACCTCAGGTGTTTTAGTTTCAATTTTTTCTAGTTTCCGGGTTATAGTAGCAAGTTGCGTATTGAATTCGAATTTCTGTGCCTCGAGGGCGCGATCTAACATTTCCCTTACTTGTTCAGGAGTGGCTATTTTATTGTCTTATTGTTATCAGAAATGTTAAGTTTAAATAGTCAGAATCTGTCGTTTAGTTCCTCGAGTTCACTGTCAAAGTCACTCACAAAACAAAGAATCAAGTCACAAATGTCTGTGCAGAATACTAAGACGATTTAAAATGGTAGAACGTTTATTTGGATATTTTTTAGTTTCCACCCTTGCAAAAATTATTTATTTATATATACATATATATATTTTTTATCCCCAAAATTCGTAATTGACTTTAGAACAAAATCTATTAATATTTAATTTTTATTTAAGTTTTATTTAATTATTTTTTTCCACAAGCACTCTGCTTACATTGACATTTTGGCTCAAGCTGCTACAGTTAAACTAGTTGGCTGGAAACGTAGGGATTTGCTGCCGACAAAGTTCCCAAGATTTTCCCTTCTTGTCCTTGCGCAATGTTGAGTAATGATTTCGCGGGCGCAACACTTGTGCAGTTGTTCTTAATTATTTTTGTAGAAATTAATTTTTTTATCCAACATGTGTTCTTTGCACCGTTGGGCGCCACTAATACTTTATTTTATGAAAACGCTGGTTGCTTCGAGCTCGACGATGTTTTATTTCCAAAACTTAATCAAGACTAAAACTAATGGACACAAATTCTTATTTTCTAACCTAGCCCTCACAGTAAAACTGCTGACTTGCGCCTCGTATGTGGTGTTGGGTGTCCGTCGCTGCTGCGTCGCTGCTGTTATCGCGACGGCTTGAAGGCGTACAGCGGACGTTGGTTTTGTGTAGCATTCCTCTCGTTGTTGTTGCCTTTATTACTGCTGTACCGCTGGTGTTATGGAATGCATGACCAAAGCGTGGGAAGCACTACTGGGAGCTGATCGTGCTAACTTATATATATATATATATATATATTTACAGAGAAGTTCTGATAATACCAGGGATCCGATGCGAGGAGACCCTTGTAGTAAAGTCTTTGCCCTATTTCGAAGGCAAAGAAGAAAATTATGTGTCGTGGAGACAGGCGGCACATACCGCCTATAAGCTTTTTGAGAGTTACGATGGTAGCTCCAAACATTATCAGGCCGTGGCCATAATTAGGAACAAAATTAAAGGAACCGCGGATATGGTTTTATCTTCTTTCAACACCGTTTTAAATTTCAAAGCTATCATTAACAGGCTTGATTTCACCTACGCTGACAAGCGCCCTGTTTATCTGATTGAACAGGAATTATCCACACTCCGTCAAGGCAATTTAACCCTTTTACAGTTCTATGATGAGATTGAGAGAAAACTAACTCTCCTTACAAATAAGACACAAATGTCATACGATTCCAGTGTCGCCTCTTCAATGAATGAAAAGTACAGAGCAGATGCTCTACGAGTATTTATATCAGGAACAAACAAATCATTAAGTTGTATGCTCTTCTCGGCACAACCGAATAATCTACCGACAGCGATGGCATTGGCTCGGGAAATTGAAGCTAACCACGAGCGATACCTGTTTGCAAGCAATTATGCAAGGGCTTTAGAGGATAAGGATAAGCCAAGACAGCAGAATAGGAATATCCCCACTGGAGGCGAAGTGAACCTCTTCAACCAATACAAAAGTCCTCACTATTCAAAACGCCAAAACTTCGGAAACGTGGCTCCCCAGCCGCAAGAAAGCCCGCTTCCAATGGACACTTCCGGCTCGTCACAGTTTAGGCAACCGACTATGTCTCAGAATAATGGTGGTTTCTTTCATCAACAGTCACCTGACCATCGGAACCAAGGTTCGTTTCGGAATAATCACCAGCCAGTTTCATACGGCCAATCCCGTGGCCAATATTACAATCAAGCCTCTACACAGTATGGTCGAAATCAACAAGATATCCATAATCAGAAAAGGGCACATAGCGGTACTTCTAGGTCCATTGAGCCTAAGCACCAGAGAATCAATCATATGGCTCAGGAACATGATCAGCCCGAGCAAGATTATCAATCGAAAGCTGACGCAGAAGCGTCTGAGATTGAGGAAACCCTGGAATCTGAACAAATCCATTTTTTAGGGAAACATCCCTGCTTCCATACTTAGAAAGGACAATTGCAGGGAGAAAAATTAAATTACTGATAGACACGAGGGCTTCAAAAAATTATATAAAGCCCCTCCTGGAGTTAATCCATGTCTTTTCGGTGCAACGACCGTTCGTAGTAACGTCACTCCATGGCTTCGATGATGTTAAGCAAAAATGTTATATTAACTTGTTCGACACGAACACTACCTTTTTTATACTCTCTTCGCTATCCACATTCGGCCTCGATCTGCTAACGCAGATAAGGGCAACGTTAGATTTTAAGAACAAGAAGATAATTACAAAATCAGGTTCGGAAGAACTCAAATTTCTAAAGTGTGTAAATGTGAATTTCACACAAATCGAAGATATCAGGGTATCCCACACAGTGACAAACAGATTTAGAGAAATGATGAGAAGGTTGGATGGCGCTTTTGCGAAACCCAATGAATCACTACCGTTTAATACTAATATTGTCGCGACTATCCACACGGTCGGTAACGACCCTGTTTACTCGAGACTATACCCATACCCAATGGGTGTGGCAGATTTTGTCTATTCAGAGGTCAAAGACTTATTGCGTAAGGGCATAATTAGGCCATCCAGATCTCCATACGATAATCCCATTTGGGTTGTTGACAAAAAACGCAAGGATGATCAAGGAAAGATAAAAAACGACTTTTTATTGACTTTAGAAAATTGATCCAGAAAATAATTGACGATATGTACCCTATACCTGAAATTACAGTAATTATTTCAAACCTGGGTAAAGCCAGATACTTCACAACGCTTGACAAATAACTCTTGCGGAACAGGATAGGGAGAAAACGGCTTTCTCGGTAGGAGGTGTCAAATACGAATTTTGCAGACTACCCTTTGGGTTAAAAAATGCGCCCAGCATTTTCCAAAGGGCCATAGATGATGTACTTAGGGAAGAGATAGGTAAAACATGGTATGTTTACGTCGATGACGTTATAATCTTTTCTGAAAACGAAGAGGACCACGTAGCCCACATTGCATGGGTCCTAACTAAATTGTATGAGGCCAACATGAGGGTGTCCCGTGAAAAATCACACTTTTTTAAGGAAAGTGTTAAATACCTTGGCTTCATTGTGTCTAGGGGAGGCATAAAAACAGCCCCCGATAAAGTGGAAGCCATTCGTACGTATGAGCAGCCAACAACTCTATTCAACGTCCGGTCATTCTTAGGTTTAGCGAGCTACTACCGGCGCTTCATCAGGGATTTTGCATCAATAGCAAAACCAATTACAGATATATGTACTAAAGGGCGACAACGGAAAAGTTGGCGCCGCTCAGTCTAAAAAAATCCCAATACATTTCAATGAGGAACAAATTCAAGCCTTTAACAAACTGAAGGAAATCCTGGCCTCCGAGGATGTTATGCTGCTGTATCCTGACTTTAAAAAACCTTTCGATCTAACGCCGGATGCGTCGGCACTGGGTTTAGGAGCGGTTCTCTCACAAGAGGGGAAACCAATTGCCATGATCTCAAGAACTCTGAAGGACAGGGAACGGGATTTTTCAACAAATGAACGCGAGCTGCTTGCAATTGTTTGGGCTCTTCAAAAATTAAGAAATTATCTTTATGGTGTGAAAGGTCTCAATATCTATACTGACCATCAACCTCTTACAGGCGCAGTCTCAGCTCGAAACCCTAATGCAAAAATCAAAAGATGGAGATGCTTCGTAGATGAACACAATGCAAGGCTCCTCCATAAACCAGGAAGGGAAAATTATGTGGCTGACGCATTGTCGCGGCATAATATTCATGCGCTCGAAGAATATTGCCGTAATCCAGCATGACTTGGTAAAAGATTTTCCGGCGACAAGGTTTTGGTACTACAAAAGTGTGGTGACAGATATTTATGACCTGAATGAACAGAGAGAAATAGCCACTGTTGAGCACAATCACGCTCATAGAGCGGCACAAGAAAACGTCAAACAGATCCTATCCGATTATTACTTCCCGAAAATAGCGAAGTTGGTCGACGAGGTGGTTTCAAATGGCAAAAACTGCATAAAAGCAAAATATGATACACACCCCCACAGGCAGGAATTGTGTGTGACCCCAATACCATCTTATGCAGGTCAAATGCTGCACATAGATATATTTTCAACAGACAGAAAATACTTCCTTACTTGCATGGACAAGTTTTCAAAATTTGCGATTGTTCAATTGTTACCGTCTCGAACAGTTAATGATTTAAAGCCTCCTCTGCTGAATCTTGTAAATTTTTTCAAAAACACAAAAACATTTACTGCGATAATGAACCAGCACTAAAATCGGAAACTATCACCTCATTGTTGAGAAATCAATTTGGAATTGAAATAAGAAACGCACCACCCCTCACAGCACATCGAACGGTCAAGTTGAGCGCTTCCATAGTACTCTCCTGGAAATTGCTAGGTGCTTGAAACTAGAAAAGATAATAGATCTAATCTTAATGGCAACGGTGGAATATAACTGAACAATTCACTCCGTGACTGATAAACGACCTTTAGATGTGGTCCGTTCTGCACAGCCGGAACTTCAAAATAAAATAGTGAAAAGGATCACAAGGGCACAATAGAAACAGCTGGAGAGAAATAATCCCTCCAGACAAAATAGAGTGTTTGACGTAGGAGAACGGGTCATGGTCAAAAACAACAGAAGATTAGGAAATAAATTGACCCCCCTATACGAAGAACAGAAAATCGGTGCAGACTTAGGAACCACGGTTCTTATTAAGGGGAGGGTGGTCCATAAGGACAACTTAAGATAACTCCATACTAATACGAAAATTTAATAAATTTGTTTTACCCTTTTTCCATAATTTTAGGATACTGGCTGCGATGATTTTCATTTCTATTAGGACATTGGAAACAAAAATAACGGACTACTCTAATTCGGAATATATTCCTATCATGGATGGTACTGTCAACATTTGGCGGGAATATGACTACTTACAACACCAAACAAACTTAACAGCGTACTACGAAATAACGGAAGAGACAAAAGGACCCATGACCCATTTCCCTTCATCTCATATAGTAAAGTTACTTGAGTCGAACGTGACACACATAGGGACACTCTTAGGATCGCTGGACACTCATCATAGACAGGTTAGAAGCGTAAATTTTTTGGGAACAGCCCTGAAGGTCATTGCAGGCACACCGGACTTTGACGACTTTGAAAAGATAGAATTCGGGCAGCGGGAATTGATGCTTGCCGAAAAGCAGCAAATGGTCATTACCACAAGGAATCAAGAAGAGATAAATAATTTAACAGAAACAGTCAATATTATTTTAAAGAATGCAAAAAAAAATCAGATCGATACAGGCCATCTCTATGAAATTCTTTTGGCCCGAAATAGGATTATAATTTTAGAATTGGAGAATTTAATATTAGCGATTACCCTTGCAAAGATTAAAATAGTCAACCCAGCAATTTTGGATTCGAATGACTTAAATGAATTAATAAGCAAGCGCTCTACGGACGTAACCGTAACAGACTTAATAGAGGTATCAGATGTAAAAGTTTTGTTAAGCGATAATTTCCTGTTTTTCGTGATTAAGTATCCTAAGCCTAGGTTAGCATGTAGGAAAATAATTTTATTCCCGGTCCAGCATAGGGGGATAATCTTTTGTGTTCTTTTCTTTTTTCCTCTTTTGTTTTATTTTGTTCCTTTATTTCTATCTTTTTTTTCTCCTTTTTTTTCTTTGTTTTATTCTGTTCTTTTATTTCTATCTTTTTTTTTATATTCCCCTTTTTATATTTGGTCTTTCATCGACTCTTTTCTCACTGGCGTATATACAATTTTCAACAACTAGCGATAATACAATTAATCCTATACTTAAGATCTTATATTCTACTATGATATTTATATCTAAAATATTACGTTATACTTCTACTAACTGCTGATCCGGTTGACGGCTGCCGTTGACGGAGTGAAATCCCTCGATGAACTCTGCATACCCCTCCCTTCTTTCTGGATCAGTACGTACAAAGATGTTATAGGTTGGCGATCTGGTTTGCCATTAAAACTTTGCTTTTAGTGGCCTTCTTCTATCCATTTATGTAGTGTGCCCCACGGCTGTAAGTGGTACTGCCTCTGCTTATAGTATTCAACTTGTAAAAAAAAACATTTGGAATACATGAGAGATTACAATACACCTTCTTCCTTTGCAGCAATGTGTTTTATGGTGGAAGTGTTTCTCTTGAGCTTCCTCATAATGGTATTTGACATCGTTTGGCTTTGATGTGGAGACAATCGGTATTTCTCTGAGACACACATTTAATGATGTAATTTGTGTACTCTGATCGGTAACCAGTCTCTGTGTCCTCTTGTATTAAATCATATTTCCTATGTAAATCATATTCCATATGTTCATACTCTAGATTGGACATACACTTCAATGAAGCAATTAACTTCCGTGAGCCAAATTTGGTCTGCTTATTATATTTGGTGGTGGTTTCAGTCACCCACCTTAAGCTTTTACCCATCTTCAACTTCTCCAAAATCGATTCTGTTGAGATTGTGATACACTCGGTGGACATTGTACTATAATTGTCCAATTCAAAACATGACTCCGCAAGGAAACTTGTTCATTTTTCGTTGCTTGTCAATAACTTTTCCACAACGCATTCAAATGCTGCGGCCATATGCCGTTTCGCAAAATTAAAATTACATCCGTCGCCATTCATCCCCAATCTAATATGTTGGCATCTTTGGGGTCACAAACCTTAGATAACTGCCAAAAATCTTTGTTTTTCAAAAACGCATCTTTCCGAATACTACGTTGGTCTTTTAGTCCGCACCGCCTTCCGATATCCGCTGTTCCCGGAACTTCCTGCTTCGCTTCACATCATCAGAGCTATATAGAGAACACCTATAATAATTTTCTTAATTTTCTAGTATACATTTTAGTTTGATATTTCTTCTATGTTTAATTTTTGCCGAACATTTCAGTCAACTTAATAAATGAATTTAAAAATTATATAACATTTAAATAAATACACTATATGTACTATATATACTCTTGGGTATAATTTTCCAATTTAGTATGACTTTTGTTTTTTTTTATTACAAATTTATATTTTAAATAATTAATTTTTGTACCTCTAATTATTTTCTAAACGACTTTTGATTCTAATGTGAACTATGCACAGACTATAATTTTTTAATTTATAACTTTTCTTCAAAAAACAATATTTCTACAACATGCTTTTTTTATAATTGAATGCTATATCATTCAATTTGCCATCCACTCGTCTTCTCCCCTCACATTATCGGATTCGCTACCGTATCCTGGAGGAAAAGAGGACTGGACTATGCGTTTTCATAGCCATATAGGGCATCAGTTTTGCTCTGATTAATTTTTCGTGCTCTTTTTCAACACGTGAGTTATCACTCATTTCAACTTTGAACCAATTCTTTGGCCCTCCGACAGAAACCAGAATATTTAAGATAAACCCGTTCGTGTCAAAACTTTGTCCATTGCATGACCATACCTTTCATCACATACAATTACTTTTTATTTAAATTTACTTGTAGCCTGATATGTATACATCCATTAACGATTCTATTTTCCATCCTGTAATTAGCCCGTATATGAATACATACATACATTCAAGGCGTTTTAAATTACCTAGAATTAATTGCTTATTTTCCCAATCAACCTATACTTTTTTTTTTATACCCCAACATATACATTTATTCAAATTTCCATACGCTAATTTCCTAATCAATTAGCAGTTAAAACCTATGTACGAGTATATCTACATATAGCCTACTGCAGTATCTGCAAATATATACATACACACATACCCATTCCTCCTAACTAGAATACTTACTTCTTTAAATATACATTCGTACATTCATTCTTTATCTTATACACATATATACATACTCGTATATATACTTACTTCACCAGCAGTTCCGTTGCCTGGCGTTAATGCTCATGCATCGAATTTCAGTGCATACACTGCCGTATGTATGTATGTACATATTCGAAGTTTTGTTTTATATTACTTACCCACGACTGTCTTATTATTTCATTTTATTTTTTAATTACGTGCAATATTTATCATTATTTAAAAAAAATATTTTTCCCTACTATGCTTCGTTCGGCCATAGTGCATAATAAGCACATTTTTTATTGCGTCAACTTTACTTGCTCGAGTTTAATTGGCACACTTCTGCTGGCCTTGACTTTGAAAATCGGAGCTGTGTGTGTTATTTGATACACACACGTACATGTTTACGTTGTTATTTTTATGTTTACACTTGTAAAACACTGCTAACACATGTCTTTAGTTGTGTGGTCTAATGTGGAATAATTTCAGCAAATTGTTATGTAGCTTCTTATTTTTTCCCTTAATCGTTACGACAGTTGTAACTGGGCTTCGGATCTCTGCTACCACATACGGACCTATCCACACAGGTGAGAATTTGTTTCTCCTAGCCTGATTCTTCATGAGTACCTGATCACCCACGTTCAAAACGACTTTGTTTAGTACCTTGTTATAGGCCTCCCTGGCTACTCGTTTAGCGCAATCCTGGTTTTCTCTGACCAACTCGTGCGCTCGCTGTAGCTGATATTTTTGCACTTTATTCGGGTCATCAACATTGTACACTGGCGCACATTTGCGCTTCAGATTTGCTGGCATATTAAAATCAAACCCGTAGAGCGTCCTGAACGGAGTTTGCTTCGTTGATACATGTACCGTATTATTGTGTACATGCATTGCAGTGGTTAACCATTGATCCCAATTCGAGCCGTCTTCCTTGGCAAAACTGCGCAAGTACTCGGCCAAAGGTCGATGATTACGTTCCAATGAGCCATTCGCCTGTGGATGATATGGTGTTATGTGCAACTTCTTAACTCCCAGCATTTTACATGTTTCCGAGAACAGCTTCGATACAAAATTAGAACCATTGTCGGTTATCAAAACCTTAGGTATGTTGTATCGTGCTATAATTTCATCAAAGAAAGCCTTGGCCACCGTACCTGCTTCAGCATCGGGTATAGCCACGCACGCCATATACTTTGAGAAATCATCTTGGCATCTTTGTCAGCCTAGAACTTTTGTTGGCCTGACATTTTGGACAACTTTTTATATATTTCTTGATGTCCTTGAGGATACCCTTCCATCCGTATACTCGCCTAATTCTGTCATGGGTTTTCCAGAATCCCTGGTGTCCACCTAGGGGTGAATCATGGAAACCCTTTAACACAGCCTGTATATCCTTTATATCCTTCAGCCATTCCACACTACTGGCTCTTTGTTCATTAGCAGCGTCACCAGCATTGCTAACATTACTTGTTGCATCAATTTTATCCCCTTGAATTCTCTCGGCCTTCTCCTTATCTGACCGTGCCTTGGCCCTCGTTTGCACTACTGATACCTTCTGTGCCTGCGGTACTCTGCTGAGTGCATCCGCATTCAGATTCTTTTTCCCAGGTTTGTATATGATTTCAAAATCATACTCAGACAATTTGTGTCTGAACCTGGCTAGCCTAGACGTTTGGTCTTTCAAATTGGCTATGCCTCTCAATGGCTGGTGATCAGTATATATCTTGAATGGGCGTCCTAGCAGATATGCCCTAAAATTCTTTGTAGCCCATACTATGGCTAGAAATTCCTTTTCTATTCTGGAGTATCTCTTCTCCGTGTCGCTAAGCGCTCTGCTTGCGAATGCTATTGGTCGGTCATTACCGACTTCCCCTTGTGACAATACCGCCCCTAATGCTTCATTGCTAGCATCAGTGGTCAACAAAAAAGTTTGCTCAAAGTCGGGGTACGCCAAAATTGGTGGCGAGCTAGTTATTTCCTTTAGCCTCTCGAATGCTTGCTGACATCTCTCTGTCCATTCGAACTTTCCTTCTTTACGTAGCAACTTATTAATTGGCAACGCAATTCCGGCTAGTCCTTCCACGAACTTTCTATAATAGTTCACTAGTCCTAGGAATGCTTGCACTTCCTTTCTGTTTCTCGGAATCGCTAGATTTTTAACGAATTCCACCTTCTGCGGGTCAGGCAGTGCTCCTGCCTCTGAGCAACGATGGCCTAAATAAACCACCTCTCTTCGCAAAAATTGACACTTCTCCGTGTTCAATTTCAAATTGTGTTCTCGTAATTTCTGGAGCACCTTACACAAGCGTTGCGAATGCTGCTGCAAGTTCTTCCCATAAATTACAATATCATCCAGATACACAAAACAATCTAACCCTTGCAAGCCTGTTAGCACATGGTTCATTAGCCTTTGGAAGGTAGCCGGTGCTCCTGTTAATCCAAACGGCATTCTATTGAACTCATAATGGCCTAAACCGGTGCTGAACGCGGGTTTCAACTTATCTTGGGTATCCACCAGAACTTGGTGGACTTGATTTAGCCACTCGCTAAATCAAGTGTAGAAAAATATCTACTGTGTCCCAATTGATCCAGAATCTCTTCTATCCTTGGTATCGGAAACACCTGCTTGATAGTGGCGTCGTTCAATTTCCTAAAATCGACGACCATTCTCCACTTTTTCTGACCCTGAGTACCTCCCTTCTTTGGTACCAAAATTATTGGTGAGTTCCAAGGCGAGATACTCGGCGAAATAATGTTATCCTTTAACATTCCTTCCACTTGCCTATTTACCTCATCTTTGTGAGCTTGCGGCAATCTGTACTGTTTCTGGTTAATTGGTGCTTGATCCACTCTAGTAGGTATTTCATGCTCTACCTCTGGTGTATATGTTAACTGGTCTCCTTCCAGCAAAAATATGTCATGGAATGACGCACAAATGGCTTCTATTGATGCCTTCTCTTCTGAGTTTACGCTTGGGTCTAACTTCAGTGATTCTAGCACTCTCTCCATTCTTTTTCTTATATCAACTTGTTTAATCTGATTTACCGATCTATAATTCGGTTCCTTAAAATTATCATAACTAGTGAACTTAGGCCTAAAATCCTTATCCATATAGTAGTCCTTTTCTGAGGCGTTGAGTACGCAAGCGTACACCTTACCCTTGTCAACGTGCGTTATGGTTTCCCCCATATAAACGCCCTCCGCTAGCTGCTGCTTATGTAAAACAACAGTCCTAAGTTTCGTATTTACATGCATAGTAACTACTCTGGTTGACCTTCCGTTTACTACCTCCATACCACACTTCTTAACTCTAGTCACGGTTCCTTCCTGCCATGACATTAATGGAAAAGTCAGGATTCAATGCTTATTGTTATCATAGAATGATAACTGCTTGTCGAGCGCATCCAGTATGGTGCGTCCCCAAAGATTATCGCGGCCAATTATCCCATCAGCCGGGATACCTTTCCTATCGACTTCCACTGCGTGCATTCTAAAACTCATACCCTTAACTCCACTGTGCCCTATTCTGAGCGACCCCAATGTCCTAATGCACCCTCCAAACGCTCCGTTAAGCGTTCTTAAGTCCATTTGATTAATGTCTAGCCCCTTCCGTAAAACAGTAGATTTTACGAGGCTAGTGTCCGCCCCTGAATCTACTAATAGCACTAGCTTTCCACTCTCTGCCTCCTCGCAGGGTATCTCGATGAAGGCATCACCTATCCTGCTCATAGCGAAGCAACCTCCTTTTGTTCCCAATATGGACGTGTATCCACTCCCTAACTCTTCGTGATACTGGAGAGCCTCTTGCTCCTTCTTCTCCTGGACTGTAGTTCCTATATTACTAGTCCCACGTACTTCCGGCCTTATTATTACTTCCTTTCTTTTGGCTTTCCAGTCTATTGGCCTCGACTGGGCCGCTGGAAGTTTCCCTGGTTCCTTTGTTGGGATTGTCTATCCCTGCATTCCGCTGCCCGATGTCCCATTCGTCCACATGAGAAACATCTCAATCCCTGTATGTTATTGCCTATCCTTGGTTCACTTCTAGAATCCCAACTTGGTCGCTGCTGACCACTCCCAGTTTTGAAAGGATTTCTTCCTTGGTTAATTCCTTCTGTTGAATTAATTCTGGGACTACTGAAGTTACCCCTGCTGTCCCTCAAGGTTGGAACCGGGCGACTCGTTGCTGGCTGCCTTTTACTCTGATTCCATTTAGTGTCTACTTGGCACTGTCTACTTGTCTCATGACCATATGTTTGGCACTCCATACAATAGGGCGTGTTTTTCCGTGTAACGCATTCATCCCTTGTATGCCCTGGATTATCACAGAATGAGCAAATGGGTTTCCTTGGCTTAAACCTCTCAACCAAGAATTCTTGGTCTCTTTGTTGCGGAAATTGGCCCATCAATCTACCGACTCCACATCTGTTTTGCTGCTGTACTGTTCCTACCTCTGCAGGAGCATCAGTCCAGCAGATTCCACCTGTTGTCGTTCGCTGTTGTATTGCTGCTTCAGCTAAAGAGACCGCCTCCACTAACTCTGCCATACTCCTCGGCGTGAGAGTAAGAGTATAATTAGCTAAATCCCTATTTATCAGGCCTGCCTTGAACACAGAAATCATAGTCCGTTCTACTTGAGCCTTGTATGCTGCAACATTTTCTGGAAACTGCCTGTTGGCTTCCGTCTCAGCAGCGTTCCCGAGAGACTGGAGCCTTCGTCCCCAGGCTCTCAATTCCTCCCCCGGTGTCTGAGTTGATTCCTGTATTTCCCGTACAAGACAGTCGTACGACTTTTGTTTCAAATATGTCCGATCCAAAAGTACATATAATTCTGCCAGGGTGCTTACTGAGCTATGCACCAGTAAATCAAACGCATCACCTGTGCTTCTTTGCCTAATACACATTATTAAGTGTTCCCCGTCCGCTTCCGGAACACTCTGTTGCGCTAGCTCACAACCTTCTTTGAAGCGCCGGATCTCAGTTCTCAGATCATACAACTCGACTCCTGAGAACATGGGCACCAACTTCTCCACCGCATGAGCAACTTGCAGAATGCCCATTTTATAGCTTTGTGTTTTCTCAATTGCTGGTAAAACCTTAGCTTTATTAATCTCTTTGGTAGTTTCCAAATCCTCTTCTCCCAGATCTGAGAGGTAATTGGTCAGTGACGGATTCAAACTAATTAGTCTTCGATCGTTTGTTCGTGCAGGCGAAATACTGCCTACAGTATCGGAACTTTGCTGCACGGGTACTGCTTCCGGCTCCTTTGGCGGATATCCCTGATTTTTATTATTTATCGGGCTTCCCGGAGAAAAAGGCTCGACACCGACTTCAGATGCGCCAAACAAAAATTCCGCTTGCTTTTCTTCATTAAGTACTAATTTTGGCTTCACCATGCGGCTTATCCCTTCTGGTGCTAAATATTCCGGCCAACGTACTTCCGGAGGCAATGTCAATACTGTCTGCGTAAATCCAGCTGATGCTGATTTTGATCTCTCCCTATTCAGTGAGGTCCTATTGGTCGCCCGTCCTCTTTTCAATTCCGCACACTCCTTTTCCAACAGCGTTGCTGCTTCCTCTGTTTCCGTCAACCTCTGAGAAAGTTCCTTTACCTTCTTCTCCAGATAGTCTTTTTGTGCTCTCCAATCTTCTGCTTTCTTATGAAAACTGAACAACTTTTCTTCTGTTCTTTTTTGGATTGCCGTCAAGGCTTGATCCGCTACTTCTAACGGTGACACAGCGCCTCCGGCGTTCGCCTGCCTCCACAATTCCTGAGCTTCTTCCCTGCTCGTACTCGCACCGAACTGGTCAACTATTTTCCCAGTAAACAGTTTCACCTCTGACTGTATTGATTTCAATCTGTTCCTTATTTTCTCGTCTGGCGAAACCAAACTCACAATCTCTTGCCCTAGTCCCTCTAATTCAGAACTAAATGTATCTGCCCATTCGTTGACCAGACTATTTATGTAGTCTGCGTAATTTTCCGCAAAATATTTTCCCTTGCCGTACTCAACTGCGTGAGGCAACAACAGTCCGTGATTATTGTTGAACTCTCTCCCCAGATCTTGCAACTGTGTTATTCGCTTGCGGTAATACACGTTGTCCTTACGTAACCTGCCGTCTTTCTTAAAATTACGGACCAGTTCTTCAATCGCTTCGCCAATTTGCTCCTGCCTCAGCAGTAATCCTTGCGCTTCCTTCGTCATATCCCAAATGCCAGAACAGATGGCGTATCCCAATTACAAATAAAAATCCAATAATTGTTAAAACTTGTTACAATATTTTATTCGATCTTACTTAATGATTCAAAACAGAGTTATTAAAAAAAAACATTCCACCGTAAATTCTATCTTTATATGCATATTCTGCTATACTTGTTTTCCATCACAAAGTTCCGCTGTCTACCGGCGTCCATTAAGTCCTTCCATCAAAGCATCCTACCGGCTGCGCCAAAATGTTGGGGTATTGTCCTTGTTTGACGGGGGACGTCCTTCTATCAAAGCAAATTGGTCCTTGACTTCTTCACAAATACTCCTTGTTTTCCACTCACCATCTTTAAAACTCCCAAAAATCCATAGAAAAGGCCATATGTTTGTAAAAACCGAAATTTAATTTACCGGCAAAAGTGTCTTGATTCATTCCCGGAAATTTGAATCCATATTTAAAAATAAACCCGTAATGTATGCGCCACATAATAATAGCATTTAAATGTTTTCTTCAACATTGCTATCGTAGTTTCCGAACTTCGAAAACTTTGATGCAACAACACGTGTTGTCTGCACCTCTTCACCTAATACCCTAAACTCAAAATGCCAAATATTTAAATCAATCTTTATTTTGATTTCAAAACAATATAAATTGAATCATATAAATGTCCCTACCGACAAACAAACACAAATCCCCTATCATAACCGTACGAACCCTATACCGTGGCACGTTCTTTCCGAACCAAACCAACCGGTATACACAAGTTCGCAATTCAATAACGCAAAATCCGTGAATAAACAGACACGTCCCACATTCCCCGAGAATGCTGAAACAAAATGTATTAAAAAGTATGAGCCTAATCTCAGTGGAACAACCCTATACAACCTGACCGTAAGTAAAATTTTTTCTTTTGGATCGACCTATTGTCACCTAACCGCAGCGGCTAATCAACCCCAATGCTGCTTCTTCTGCATGACCGGCGCAAAAGCGCCCACACGGCCACCGAAGAATCGTCGACAAAATTCACTTAGATACTAGAATGTCCTACTATAAGCATACTCACCATTTTTTTACCCTCCATTGAACTCCTTTGGGATGGTTATCCTGATGGTTTCCTGTTGGTGGATTCCCGCGTAGGAGTGCTCTTTTCCTGGCACTCGACGTTGTATGCTACCGGCTGCGCCAAAATGTTGGGGTATTGTCCTTGTTTGACGGGCGACGTCCTTCTGCTGCGCGCGTGTATCTGTAAAGCCTAAATCACTCTTTGTAAAAATCACTACATTACACTTTTAGTTTTTTAAATCACAAGCCTTTATTACTTAGAATACTAACTCTTATATACTATTTGCAATTCATAATTACAATACAAAAACTGACCTTTCTGGTGTTCCAGTTTCGCACCTGTTAATTGGTGTCAGTTGGTCAAGCCAACTGACCTACGCCAATCTGAAATGTTGATGGTGCATTCTAACTTTGAATGCCCTTCGATGGCTCGACTGCAAAACTGTAGCACCCTAAAAGTTTACATAATAAATATTACATAGTTAATATTAATTCTAAGTACTCGCACCCTAAAAATATGTGCTTTCTTAAGTAACTTTAACACATGCTAATCACACAGAATGTGTGGCATCTGTTAGGAGTCGATGATGTGAGACACTACGCGCAGGCATTCTAACTTTGAATGCCCTTCGGTGGCTCGACTGCAAAACTGTAGCACCCTAAAAGTTTACATAATAAATATTACATAGGTAATATTAATTCTAAGTACTCGCACCCTAAAAATATGTGCTTTCTTAAGTAACTTTAACACATCCTAATCACACAGAATGTGTGGCATCTGTTAGGAGTCGATGATGTGAGATACTACGCGCAGGCAGCTTGATTCTAGCTCACAACAATTGGACAAAAGACAGCATTTAACACGCTAAAAGACAAATTAATTATTCCACCTGTATTGCAATACCCAGATTTTAATATAGCTTTTATTTTAACGACAGATGCATAAAATTATGGCTTAGGAGCAGTATTGTCACAAGGCGATATTGGGAATGATTTGCCAATATCTTACGCCAGCAAGACACTCCAGAAGCCTGACATGAATAAATCTGTTATTGAAAAGGAGTTGTTAGCAATACATTGGGGTATACATTTTTTAGCCCTTATTTATATGAACGTAAATTTTCAGTGGTGACAGATCACAGACCATTAATTTCATTATTTTCACAGAAAAATCCATCTTCTAAGATGACGCGTATTCGCTTAGATTTATGTTGTTATTATTTTGAGATTATATACAAGAAAGGAAAAATGAATACTACTGCAGATGCAGTTTCACGCATCAATTTGAACTCAGAAATATTGAACAAGATGATACCTAAAGAAGATGATAGTACAGCGAAAAGGGCATTAATAATAACAAGGGGCATGGCACAGAAGATTTCCAAAGATAAAGAGCAATGCATTGAACCCACGGAGTCTGCTCAACTTCATATTTGGGAATGTTATTCAATAAATGACGTCCAGAATATGAGAAATTTAAAGTTTTATGTGGACAAAAGTGCAATGATTAATAAGATAAATATTGATGAAAATAGTGTACACATGACTATTAATGTTAACTCCCAGAATCAAGGTTCGGATGAGAGCACATTAAGGCATGGAATTAAGCGCGCGGAATGCAACGATAAATTAGCAAATCTCGATTTGATATTAAGGAAGATGTCATCCAAAATGAATAAAATGAATATAAAAGGGCTAGCCATTACAAATAATGATATCATTTTCACTTTGTGCACGGTGGATGAATTTAAGAAAAGTTATGCACAGGTAAAATTCCCCAAAATTAATATTTTAATTTATAAAAGCCCAAAACACATAGACAATATGTTAGAAATATATAAAATAATTGAAAATTATCACAACTCTATGCATGGAGGTCATGCAGCTATAAGAAGAATGCTAATAAAAATTAAGCAAAGATATATTTGGAAAGATATGAGTCGTATGGTTAAAGGTTTTTATATAAAATGAGTACACAAACCAGACACACTAAAGAACCTTCAACAGTAACTTAGACACCTCACACGAGTTTTGAGACAATTTCAATAGTCACTGTAGGACCATTGCGAATATCTAACGGGTACAAATACATTCTAACAATGCATTGCGAACTAACTAAATACGTGGTATTATATCCAATGGAAACTAAAGCCGCAACGACTATCGCACTCACAATAGTTGAACAATTAATACTTAAGTACGGTCATTTTAAAATTTTAAAATCAGATTGTGGCACATACTTCAAAAATGATTAAACAACATCTGTTCTCTTTTAAAAATAAAACAAAAAAATGAAAATATAAATAAAAAAATTATATGAATGAATTCAAGGGCAAGATGACCCATGCACTTACTCGAGCATACAATACAGCAACGGCAATAAAAAAAACGTGTACATGCTAATAATAAAATAAATTGTAATAAATTAGAAGTAGATATAGGAGATTCAGTTTTACTAAGAGTAGAAAATAGACTTAAGCATCAATATCCATACAAAGGACCATATAATGTAATTGAACACAAAGGCGTTAATACTATAATAGATGTAAATGGAATCCATTAAGAATTCCATAAAAATCAATTAAAGAAATTTACAAATTAATTATATTATTACAGGTAAAATACCCTTAATAATTAGTGTAATGCGCATATACATAAGAATTATGTATAAGAATTTAATTAAAAATTATACAACAAGACAATTTTATACTATCATAAATCTAAGAATTTAAGTAAAAAAAATGTATATACGAGTATATATAAATTTAAATTTTTAGTTAAATATTTTGACTTGACACAACAGACAAGAAAATTTGAGCGATCCTTCTGACACCCCAACTTTTCTCTTAAGGGTGAGGGTGTAGTGGTACAACACTATCGTCACGACCGCAAGCTGCACACACTCAAGTCGACCAATGCCACAATGTTTGGTGGCGTATATTTCCATACTTGTAAAGTTCGTCGGTCAGCAATACTTGCAGTGAACTGTAATGCGACACATTGATATACATATACTTACATACTGACATACGGACACACACACTACTTATGATGTAAGAATTTTATTGGAAACTATATAAGAATTACATAAGAGAATTATTGTACATAATGTAAGAGAACTCTTGTAAACAAAATATCTGGGATTTGAGGGTATAAAAAGAGCCCTCAACCCAACAATAAATCAGAATTGAACAGAACTCCAAACTCTATTCTTTTCTCTCCTCGCGGAAATTGGCTCGCGAACAAACACTAAGGTGCTTTGGACTAACCATCCAAGTTAGCATCTGCGCCGAGGGCAAAATACTGCCGGTGCTGCTATCCGTCTTTAGGCGTATTAAAACATAAGATCTGACACTACACCACGCTTGCTTGTTGGACGGCAAGAAGGGGACTGAGGAGAAACCTCGAAAAAATGGAATTAATCTTTTTTCTAAGAAAAATCTATCTGCTACCGTCTCCCAACTAATATTCAAAGGTGTGGAAATTCCGATGAAGGAGACGGTCAAAAATACTAGACAGGAAACTTACCTGTAATCCCAATATTGAGGAGAGTGTTAGGTAGGTAGTGATGCCACTTAGACCACCAGTTGGGTCCGTTGTGAACCGCGGATGCGAGGCATGGCTACGCTTCCCCCTCCCGATTGAACCACCCTAGGCCTTTTACAAAGCGAAGAAGGTTGTTAACACCTGACTGACATGGACCATCTATACTTGTTAAGAAGTGGGATCCTAGTAACCGCTCGCTATTTCTGGCAAAAGCCGGACATGTACAGAAGAGATGTAGGACCGTTTCTAGCTCCTTCTCGTTCCTGCAGCTGCGGCAGAAATCATGTGTATAAACTCCCATTCTTCTTGTATGATTTCCTATTAGACAATGTCCCGTGAGGGCTCCTATTAAAGTCCTAATTTGTAGTCTATTGAATCTAATGATATTCCTAGATAAATGCAGATTTAGCCTCGGCCATGTTTGCCTGGCGATTTCAAAGGTAAGTGGCACAGATCCACCTTTGATTGGTAGAATTAATCAGTGTCTCTCTTATGAGAAGCTTACAAATCGCGAGAGGTACCACCATATGCCTACCGACATTTGGCATACAAGTGCCATCTCTCACAAGTTGATCAGCCATGCAGTTCCCTGATATATCCCTATGTCCTGGCACCCAGCACAACTGGAAATGAAATTTTTTAGCCATCTCATTTAGAGATCGGCGACAGTCTAAGACACTCCTCGATGTTATTTGGAATCCATTCAAAGCCCTTAGTGCAGCTTGGCTGTCCGACAAAGTGCAGATATCCTTGACGGTTACCTCGTTTATCCTCAGCCAATTCCAGGCTTCGTGAAAAGCGGTTATTTCCGCTTGAAAAACACTGCAGTTATCCATTAGTTTGATGGATTCACTGATTGAGGGCATTTCGCAATCGACTCCTGATCCTACACCGGTATTCATTTTTGATCCGTATGTGTATATCTTAATGGGAGTATCTGGTGATGGATCCCCCTCGATCCATTCCTCTCTGGAAGGAATTCTTACCCAAAAGTTCCTTTCGAAACAGAGGGAAGAAGGAAGGCAATCAATATCACTGGGAATGTCCGTGTAGGATTCTAATATGGTCGCATGTCCATACGGTACAGCTTTCCATTGTGAGCTCGCCTTGAGCCGAATGGCGGAGCATGCCGCTAAATATTTGCAGAAGAGATCTAAGGGTGGCAGATGTAGTATGATATCCAATGCCAAGGTTGGCGTGTTTTTCATTGTGCCAAAGCACTGTCAGTTTTCTGGCAGTGTCAGGGTGTTTTTGGTAAGACATGGGGTCTTTCCCCTAGTAAGGTCCTATGGATCTATACAGCTATGGTAAGACCTATTATCACCTATGCATCGATGGTTTGGATGAGCAGACTCTCTCTTGTAGGGGTCAAAAAAGCTCTATCAAAGCTACAAAGTGCTGTGGCCATATGTTGTACCGGAGCATTTCCGACTACTCCAGGCCCGGCACTTGATGCTTTGGTGAATCTCCCGCCACTAGATGTCTTCATCCGCGGAGAGGCCGTTAAGGCCATCTGCAGAGTGAAACATAGTGGCCACTTGTATGGGGTGTGCTCGATGTTGGACGACGGCGCAGGCACTGACATCGATTCTGCAATCCTGTCTATGCCCCCGGACTCCATGTCGTCAACCGTCATACTAGAAAAGCGGTACAATGTGTTGCTGCCAGAGGCTCGTTCATGGTTAGATCCCGAGAACGAGCCCGGCAAACACTGCTGCCGTATTTTCACTGATGGCTCCAGGACTGAAGAAGGTTCAGGTTCTGGTGTCTTCGTGGAATCTTGTGGGACCCGTGGGTTCTTTGCCCTTGGTCTGCATGCGTCTGTGTTTCAGGCGGAGGTGTATGCGATACTTGAGGCGATGGACTTTGTTGTGGAAAACAGGTGGAAAGGCAAATCTATTTGTGTCTGCAGTGACAGCCAAGCTGCGCTCATGGCCTTGGATAGTCCGACCACCACTTCCACGATAGTCAGGTCCTGCAAATCCAGGCTAAATTGTGTTGGAAAACATAATAGTCTGACGTTGACTTGGGTCCTGGGACACGCTGTCATTGCGGGTAACGAGACCTCTGACTCCTTGGCCAGGATGGGCTCCGAGGCTGTTTTTATTGGCCCTGAGCCTGTTCTGCCATTCCCTTCCGCTGCCATCAAAGCCACTGCAAACAAGTGGGTTGTTTTGACCCACAAGCGAGCATGGCGGGCTGAGAGAGGCTGCGGATGGACGAAAATTATGCTACCTGCTATCTCTGACCGATGGTCACGGTTCCTTCTATCTTTAGGTAGGAGGGACTGCAGGCTGTTGGTTGGCGTGATGACAGGGCATTTTCTATGGGCTAGGCACAAGGAAAGGATTGGCATATCAGACAGTGCGCTGTGCCCAGCCTGTGGAGAGGAAGACGAGACGGCGGACCATTTTCTTTGCGTCTGCCCTGCCTTTGCTCGAATCAGGTTCGGGATTTTTGGCACTGATGTGCTGAGGAGTAACCAACTTGGCTCCTTGGCACCACAGGATCTACTTCTACTTCTTCGGAGGTCGGGTAGATTTAAAACAGAGTAAAAGGGAACCTTAAGTGCAGTACAATGGATATATACTCTGTCTGAGTGCTGCGCTTACTAGATTCTTCCGACAAAAAAAAAAAAAAAACCTTTCTATCGATTATAAGACCCAAGTATTTCGTCTCTTCTGAAATCCCTAGAGCTTTCCCCTTAAGAGTATTTGGGTCTAATTGAGGGATTTTATGTTTCCTAGTAAACAGAATGACCTTAGTCTTATCCGGATTTACTCCAAGACTACAGTCCTCCGCCGACTTTGAAAGAATATCTAGCGCATTTTGCAACAAATCTCTCAGTGTAGATGTGAATTTTCCAGAGACAGCAATGACAACATCATCAGCATAAGCCACCACCTTACATCCCACCGCCTCTAATCTTATCAGGAGTTTGTTAACAACGGCGTTCCATAGAAATGGTGAGAGTACACATCCCTGAGGTGTACCCCTGTTCACAAACTTACGTATGACCGATTCTCCTAGATTCGCCTCAATTATTCTGCTATTCAGCATTTTGCCAATAAGGCCTACCAGGCCCGTTTCCACACCAAGTTCAGTAAGTGATGGCTTCCCCTTTGACATTATTAAAGGCCCCCTCAATATCAAGAAAGGCAGCCAGGGTAAATTCCTTCTTGTGCAATGACCGTTCTGCAATGGAAATAAGGTTATGTAGAGCTGTCTCCACAGATTTCCCCTTTGTATAGGCATGTTGAGCCGATGAGATTAGATTCTTGTCTAAAGTTAAGCTTAAGTGGATTTCTATCACTCTCTCTAAAGTCTTCAAAACAAAAGATGAGAGAGATATCGGTCTTAAGTCCCATGGATGTGTATGTGAACTTTTTCCAGCTTTCGGAATAAAGACCACTCTGGCCTGTCTCCACTGAAGCGGTATATACCCGAACTTAAAGCATCCTTCAAAGATTGCTAACAGCCAGCCTTTCAGGTATCCAGCGGTTTTATGTAATTCCACTGGATAAATACCTTCAGGACCAGGGGACTTAAAAGGCTTAAAACTTTCAATAGCCCATAATAGTCGATCCTCAGATAGAGCGTCTATCCCAGTCTCGTGCCCAGTAATATCTGAGCAGCCTGGGAAATGCGTGCTGAGTAGAAGCTCTAGAGACTCCTTACTAGTTGTAGTGAATGTGCCATCCACCTTCTGTAAAAGCTCCCAGTTCTGAGAACTTCCCTCCAATATTTTCCGAAGTCTAGAACCTTCAGTCGCTCCTTCTACTTCTTCACAAAAGGATTTCCAGGATTGCCTTTGTGCAGTTCTAAGCTCCTTCTTAAAGACCTTAAGAGCTTCTCTGTACCCTTTCCAATTATTTTCAAGACGTGTACAAATATCATTAAAAGCTCTCCTACTGTCTACCCGAAGCTTGCTTAGCTCTTCCGTCCACCACCGAGGTTTCGGCTTTCCCCTCAACTTCCTTAGTGGACAGGCTTCTGCCAAGGCCGCGTTCAGGCTCGCATTAACAGAGCCTACCATTTTCTCTATCCCTTCTATGCGTTTTGGTTTGCTAGATGGACAGACATTTAACGTATTCCCAACTAGATCTACATATTTATCCCAGTCTGATTCCTGATATTTCTAACAGGCTTAGGTTTAGGTAGAGTTTTCTTAATCTCAAACGAGATGTATCTATGGTCAGAGAAGGAGTGTTCTTCTAACACCACACACTCCCTTATTTTTCCTACAGCAGAGTCAGGGGCAAAGGTGGCGACTATTACCTCCTGCTTATTGCTTTTGACAAATGTAAGTTTAACACCCCTATTTCATATTTGCAGGTTAGTTCCAAGCAAATAATCAAAAAGGCACTCACCCCTTATATTAGTGTCCGTGCTGCCCCACACGATGTGATGAGCATTTATATCCGCACCAATTACCATTTTTGCGTCTAGCCTTCGCGAGTGCGCCACCAGATCCTTAAAAATTGATCTTGGTAGCTCTTCGTGATCGTGGGCCAGGTAGCATGACGATAGCCATATCCTCTCATCACCCGACTCCAGGCTGATAGTCGTTTGATCGGCATCGCTGTAATTAGAGAGCATAGAAGCATTTATCCCTCTACGTATTAGTACACACGCTCTAGGTTTACCTGTATTGCGTGTATACATCATTTTGTATTTTCGAGTCCCTAGTCCGCACACAAGACCATGTAAAATCGTTGGTTCTTGAATCAGGACAATATGGTATCTGTCCTTTGACAGATGTACTATAAGATTGGCTGACGCAACCTTTGAGTGGTGGTAATCTGAAGTACCCGTAACATCATGGTTACTGGTCTCCGCCTCCACCACCGTTTTATCAGCATCCTCTTCGTCCGATGCCAGTAGCTCCTCCTCGTCAGTCACAGTGGCTTGCGCCACCCTTTCCAATAAGGAACAGATACAGCCATCGGATGATGCCCTGTTTAGCGCAACCGCTTTGCCAGAACCATTGCCAGGTGCCAAAACTGACGTTCCATCTCCACCAGCAGAAGTGGTGTTGGCCTCTTCTTCCAGCTGAGATGAGGCGTCAGGGTCTACCACAACTCCAACATGGTCCATTGCATTGGAGAAATTCACGTCCTTTTTGTAGACCCTTAGTGTAATTGACGAGAATCCATAGCTCACGACTCCATCCGATCGCGAAAGAGATTCCATCGAGTCCGTGCTCACCACCAATGTAGCACTGCGGTAATCGCCTTTTGGCTCCTCCAGTTTCGTGACCTTCCACGATGATGTCGGGATTTCCGGATTCCATACTCGTAACATCTCCAGAACCATTTTAGGGTCAGATGATTCAGCTGGTATCCAGACCCTCGTTCTTGGCAGGTTCGGGATATCCTCTCTCGAGATTACCTCGAGCTTACACCCAGACCAAACTTCACCAATTCTGGAGATGTCTATTTTATACAGATCAGTTCATCTCTGATCGGCATATGCGATAAGTTTCACGTGGTTCTGATGCCATCCACAATCGCGACAAAAAGGAGCTGGGCCAGGATTTTCCTTCAAAATCTGGAAGAAAGTGCTCGAGAGCCTGGCTTCTATTTTCTTCCAGTTCTCAACAGAAATTGTGCCATCAATGTTGCTTCTGTCCACAACGGCCCATAATTGTTGACCTCGCACAGCTTCGCTGAAGGTCTTTGGTGCGGGAGTAGTCTCATGACGTCTTGGCCTCTTGATGCTGTTGGGGTTTGTGGGCGGGTCGTCCGACACCTGACGTTTTGGCGGCGGGTTCGGTTTCGGAAACTCTGCTAGTCCCTCCGTAACCCTTTTTGCCCAGCTAATGGAGGACTTTTGTTTTTCTGACCGTTCCAGCAACTTCAAGGTAGCGCGTCTCTCCTTGTGGTTATGCCGTGTAGGCTTTACTACTGGGCAGGCCTTAGTCATTTTAGACGTGGATGAGCCGTCACGTCTACCAGGCCCAATCCCGGTATCCGCCGTATGCAATGTGTTGGGAGATGAGGAGAGTGTTAGGAAGGCCAATATGGCTTTGTACTCTTGTATAAAACGGAAGTAGGTGGGGCTATCCGAAGAATTATGCACTGACTGCATATTTTTGTGGTCAGACCAATTTTGTTATATGGAATACTGGTATGGTTGCCAGCCACTCAGAAACAAAGCTATTGAATCTTCTGATCAAGGTCCAAAGAACACCGTTTCTTTGCATTGCTGGTGCTTTAAAGACTACCCCAAGTAATGAATTAGGAATGATACTCAATACATTCATTAGATCTGGAAGGGAAACAAGTGGCAGCCGCATCAGCGCTAAATCTGAAATGTACTGCGTTATGGAATGACCGGCAGATTGGTCACTCGACTATTGTGCATACCTGGAGCAGCTGTATCTAACACATTGACCACTCTATATCTAATCTCAACTTTGATAGGCAGTTCAAGATACATATTCCGTCTAGAACGTAGTGGCAAACACCAATGCCATGAAGAAGGAAGGAACTGAATTTCTACACCGACGGATCCATGCTTGACGATAGAATCGACTTTGGAGTTTTCTCAAAAGAACTGGGACTGGGACTATCGTATCCTCTCCCCGACCACTACAGTGTTTATCATGCACAGGTCCTAGCCATAAAGAAGGTAGCCGTCCACCTAAGTAGATACGCCGTAACAAAAAATATTATGAATATCTACTCAGATAGCCAGGCGGTCATCAAGTCAACGATCTCGGTGGCACTGAAATCAAAGGTTGCTCAGGACTGCCTGCCACCCCGTTTTCTGTTTTCAAGGTATGCCTAATAATATAGGTTCCGGTACATAGGCATATTGAAGGGAATTGTAGGGCTGACGAGATCGCCAGACGGAGTACCAACCTTCCTTTATGCACGGACAAATGCGAGGTTTGATTACCAATTTCCACCATGTTGAAGGATAGCGTCGTGCGTGAGGTCAATGGGTCTTGTTCAGACGGAGGCACTTGCTTAACGACTAGGCTAATGTGGCCGGAGCTTGATAGGAGAAAATCTAGAGACTTGCTTGCCCTGTCGAGAAAGGATATCTCTAAGGTCTTGGGTTGTATAACTGGTCATTTGAAATTCGGCAGGCATGCTCTAAGGCTGGGAGTATTCTCTCATGAATATTGCAGAAGCTGTGGGGATGAAGAGGAGATATAGACTGTGGAACATCTGTTCTGTAGGCAAATACGCTTTCAACTCTCTTAGGGAAGTGTCCGGCACGAAGGCCAAACAGATCATGTGCTTTATTGGGGTTTCAAAATGGTTTGACGCGTAAAGTAGAGGTGCACCCATGGTGGTCTGAGTGAGTTGGTCTGTACACCGGCTGCCACGATAACCAACCAACCCCCAAAACTCGGCAATGTTGCAAGTTTGCCACTTGGATTTTGGTTCTGCTAACCATTGTCGACTTATCCACCAGAGATTAAAATCAATAAGTTGTTTGGGAGTTAAACCGCGAGCTGCACAGTCTGCAGGATTTTCATCGGTTTAAATGTGACTCCATTGTTGTGGTGTAGTTAACATTAAAATTTTTCCGTCTCTATTTGTCACAAAATTTTTCCATCTACTGATGTCGTTATGTATCCAATGTAATAGAATCGTTGCCCCGGTCCAATAAAATATTAGAATATCTATAATCGGTGCGATTTTTAGAGAGTAAAATTACTTATCTCTGTATTGTAATCTTATATAGACATTCGCTGCGTATGTATTTGAGGACCTATCACAAAATGCATGTAATTCCTTGGATTATGGGGTAAACTGTATCCATCGTGGAATGGAAATTGTTTCAATCTTTGAAAAATTATGAAGAAATTGTTACCATTGCAAATTCAGCGAATGAGGCAAATTTTCATCCCATTCTAAGGAAGTATGCGAGTGATCTGTACGGAGAATTTTAGTGTTCCATATACATTTTAAAATGATTTTTGCTACAACAATTATCTGACTGATGAAGCCCAAAGGGTTAAAAAGACACACAATTGTTGATAGAACTACTCGTTTTGTTGGCGTGGACTTAATTTAAAAGTTAAGCTTATGCTTAACTTGATCGGAGCTAGGCTGCCAACATATGACAAGCGTCTTTATGGTTTCGCTGCTGTTAAGTTGAAGGAGTGTTCTGCTTGAAAGATGCCCCACTGGAATTGATTGTAGTATCGCTGATGAATTGATTGACCTATTTCATAATTCCTTCCAGTCGAACGTAGTGTTGCAGTTAGTTGGTTTCGAATTTTTACTGCAGATTCAACAGAATGATTGCAGGATTGGACATCATCAAAGTACATTCCGTGTTTCAAAATATGTTCTACCAACGGATATCTATGTTTTCCGCCTTCAGCAATTTGATGCACTATTCTGATCGCAGTATATGGAGCTGAGGCAGTACCAAAGGTGACGGTCGTCAAGAATTATTTCTCCATAAAATACGTTGGTATTGTGCGTCGTCAAGGTTTATGTGGATGCAGCGGTACATTTTTTGAATGTCGGCTATATATACGTACTTGTGCATATGCCAATTTAGACCGATAGCCGAAAGGTTATTTTGTGAAGTTGGACCAATACATAATAAATCATTGAGAGATCGCCCATTGCCTTTTTTTGGTGATGCACCGAACACAATTCTAACTTTTATAGTCAAGATTTCCTCTTTAAAAATAGCATGGTGCGGTAGAACGCATGCGGAGACGGTCGGCTTGTTTGTGTTCATAATAGTGCAGTGTTTATGTTCCGATGTTTTAGACGTCATAATTTGGCTGAGATTAACATATTCTTTGATACCGTAAGTGTAGCGTTCGTACAGGTTCATGTTGCGCTCCAAGCGACACTCTAATTGATTAAATTATATTAGATAAAACGATGGTGCCAAAATTTAATCTGATGCATGAGCGTAGTGTAAAATCTACAACAAACTTGCATCGGTAAGGAGCGCCGTGCCCGCTTCCAAACATTTCGAATGAAATATAACTTCTTTTTGAAACTGACGATTGAACGGCGTGCTTTGAAATAATCGTCGCCTCTGAGCCTCGGTCTCCAAATTCCCCCAGTATAGATCCTTGGCCAGTGCATTATTTTATAGTATAGGATTAGCTGTTGCTGTAGCGGAAGCTAGTTCTTTTGGATTAAAAACAGAAGAGGGATGAGTACTAAGATATCGATTGAAACTTGTGTTTGTGGTCAAGTTAGTGCTTGAGTGCATCGTCACTCTGATAAATTTATTGTGTTGATTTCTGTTCTAGATTGGTGTGTATTCTTGGGCGATAAAATAAAAGGAAAGTGCAAAGACTTGTGATATCATTTATCGCATTCTGGACAATTTTTCCTGCTCATGCACTGCGAAAATGTATGGGTTTTACTTAAGCAATTTTAGCAAAGCTTAACCATGTCGACGATTGTCTTTCGCTCAAAACAATATTTTGAAAGGTAAATGGGCCACCGACGTAGAACACTGAATGGACTTATCAGACGTGCATAGACGTGTCTTGACTCGAAATTATTTTTATTTTTATATCCTATAACTTTAAAAAAGGTAAATAGGGTATACAAATTTTGTACTTTTGAGAGGGGTTGCAATTTCAAGAAGGAGGCGTGCTAGGTATTGAGAAATATATACAGATTTGATCAGAATCACTTTCTAAGCAATTTTTGTTTTGTCCGTCCGTCTCTCCGTCTGTGACCACTTTTTTCTACACCGTTCGAACTAACTTAATGAAATTTTGCAAAGTTATAGACTGGACAAAGACACAGAACCAGATATTGATGCCAGCGAAATAAAAATTTTCAGAAATATACATGGGGTCCATAATAGTGTGTGTGCAGAAAATGGAGATCATTAAACAACTGCCACGCCCACAATTAGCCAAAAATCGTGACTAGGTTCCTATTAAAGATTTATCAACGAAATTTCACAGGAATGTTGCGGGTACTAACACTAACACACAAAAAATGGGCGTGTTTTTTTAAATTTTTTTAACCAAGCGTCCTGTATTCTTAAGAATTATTTTCTGATGGCATCCAAAGGATATTATTATATATGAAAAAAGAAACAACAAAAAACCCGCTCTCAATGTTTTATGTAAATATAAAACAAAATAAAAATAATACGGACTTATATGATTGGTTCAGTTGGTTGGTTCATGTGGCTGATCCACGGCATCCTTGCATCCTGCTAGAAAATAGTTTCCCAGGGCTGTATTTCTTGCGGCCCCCAGAGCTGGGCATTTGCAAAGAAAGTGAATAATTGTTTCCCTCTCGTCCGAATCTTTACAACTTCTACAATAGGTATATGCATTTCCTCAGCATGCGTACCTACTAGCCAGTGACCTGTAAAAACCGCCATCGGTTGGCTGGTGTCCCTGTTTATAAGATCCCTGATGGTGTTTCACAGTAGAGCCTTTATAGCAACCTGGCTGTCTACAAAAATGGCAACCTTGCTTCTATGTCCTTCTCTAATGTATTGGATAATTTGCCGACACGCCTCCCTGATTGCGAGTACTTCTACCTGAAAAACTGTAGCCTCATCAGGAAGGCGTGTGCAGTAATTGATGTTGGCGTGTGTTGAAAAAACCATAGCACCTACCCCCAGATCCATTTTGCACCCGTCTGTATAAATGGGTATTTCGTATTCCGTTTCAAACTTTCGCCTAGACCACCCTTCTCTTTAATGAAATCTAACCGTGAAGTCATTTTTAAAGTCTAGTTGTGGGACTATCTAGTCTGTTGTTATTTGTGTTAGTTCCCTCGGCATTGCGTATAGCACCCTACCATGACCATATGGTCGCGCAGCCCAGCAACCTGTCACTTTTAACCTCAGTGCACTATTGCAGGCCAAATTTTTACTGTAAAGGTCAATGGGGAGAAGATGTAGCCTTACATTGAGTGCCTCCGAAGGACATGTTCGCAGGCACCCCGGAACGCCGGCGCTCGCTGCTCTTTCGACTCCACTGAGTGTCTGAACAGTATAGCTTTTATCTATCGCCGTCCACCCTACTATTGAGCCGTAAGTGAGTATTGGACGCCCAATTCCTTCGTACATCCATTTTTCCTGCCTTTGATATAAATACCACCTTTATTTTCCTCCAATTAATGGGGATGTAATTAAAATGTATGCAATGCCTTATATATCCCATTAAAGCATGGGACGACCATAACCTGTAGCTTCTGTAACATGATCGGGTATATTCCATCCAGGCCTGGTGAAAAACAATCAATCGAGTATTTTACCTTTTCGTCCGTAAATATAGAGTCGCAAACCGGTGGCATTTCCATATCCATTACGGAAAATAGGGAAATATCCGCCGCAGTATCTTTGCAGTCTCGGAAGTGTGTTTGTAGTAGGAGGTCAAGTGTCTCATCATCGTCTTTAACCACTTCGCTGTATGGACTTCTGGTGCTCGTCGATAATTCCTCGGTTGTTGTTGCTTTCTTGGCGACCTTGTGTCTCTTCGGACCATCTCTTGCAAAAAGTGACATCCTGTGACTTATTCCGCTTCGTCGTCTTTTCTGGGAGAGAGATTGTGAACTGGTACTGTTCATACTCGTCGACCACTTCTTCGTACTTAGCCTTTTCTGCCAGGTTAAACACATGTACCGACCCTTCTGCCTCATTCTTGACAATTCTGCTTAGAATCAAGAGTTCTTTATGGTACCGGCTTTTCCTGACCGCTGCCACGCTGACTTTGGCTTCAGAGGCTTTGGCTTAGGGTCCTTCTTCGCCGCCACCGACATGAAAGTTGTTTTTGTTGTTGTTGGTGTTAATGTTTTCATACTGCTGGAGCTACCAGTGGTTTCCCTGTTTGCCGACGTAGTCCGTCCATAGTCGGGGTCAATGATCTTCTGGCTGGATACCAGAAACTCATCCTCTGAGCACGTGGTGCAAGGCACCGGGGTGGGTTTTGTGTTTTTTTGTTTTGCTGTGTTCATCTGTTTCTTGCGACTACCCTCCCCCGAAGGTTTGGCAGTCAAGGCTTTTTATAGGAAAAGGGGCGGTCTACTACGATAGAAACTTATGCCGCGGAAAGGCCACCGATTCCCGATTCGGCCTGGTTTCGGAAAGGCGCCGTTCAAATACAGTCTATTTATGTAACCCCCTGACTGCAAAACTCATCCAACGGGCACCGTGACGCATAACCTCCTGGATAAGAGGGAAGTGTTTATTGATTCTCCAGTCTAGATACTTTGTGTTCAGTAAGTGGCAGGGTCACCTCGAGCAGAATGTGACTCATCATCATGAACTAACGATATTGATAGGCTATGGTACCACTATAGGAATGTATTTCGCATATTCCTACCCTGAGGACAACCCGTTCAACCCCACGAGCTTATATAAAATCAACGTTATTATGCACACCAACATTTAATTTGAGCCACCTAAAGAGAAAAGGGAAATTGCACAGTGTACAAAATGTCAAAGATTTGGCTATACGAAAAAATTCTGCAATCATAGTCCAAGATGCGTGAAATGCGCTGGCAGCCATACAACGTTAGATTGCCAACGAAAGGATAGATCGCAAGATCCTAAATGTATACTCTGTAGAGGCAACCATCCGGCCAAGTATAGAGGACATACATTTTATAAAGAATTCCAGCTAAAGTCTTTCCAACACTTCGAGAGAAGGTCGTAGACAAATCCAGTGTTATAAATCCACCACTAATACAAGTTCCAGCAGGAAGCTTATGCGCAGGTGGTAAACCAGCAAGAAAAAATCAATGCCCGATCAACAGAATGTGCTTACTAAATGGGATCCCTGCTCAACTTGCTAACAGCGCTCATCTCTAAGATGACATAATGATGCAATCCATCAAAATGGCAGTGTGGAATGCGAATGTGCTTTCGCAGCTAAGTAATTAAGTCAAAACTTTTATTGTTGATAACAGCATTGACATTATGCTAATATCAGAGACTCTATTATAATAACAGGATTATTATTATACAAAACAATATTCAACATACAGTACAAGACAAGTATGATAAACCTCATATACAAGCAAGTAGCATCTCTATTCAAGACCAACATGGCGCACTTAGGATATCATCGGTATATTACCCTCCGAGACACTCCATTAACAAGGGCAAATTCGAGCAGTTTTAAAGCACACTAGGAGATAGAGTCTGTTTAGACTATAATGCCACACATCACGATTGGGGCTCTAGGACTATTAATCCAAAAGGAAAAGAACTATTCAAAACTATACAAGCTAATAATCTTATGCATGTTTCAACAGGAGCCCATCTGATAAAAAAGGCCGGATATTATTGACTTTTATGTGATGAAAGGTGTTTCTTTAAACTGTGCCGAAATTGCTCCATCTTTGGATTTGTCATCAGATCATTTCCCTATTGTTATTACTGTTTTACGTATATTAAAACCACTTACGCTACACAATAAGCGTACTAACTGGCTTCACTTTAAATATATTATTTGTAATACTTTATCTCTGGATGTACCGCTCAAAACCCCAGGAGATATTGAAGAAGCGGCACTAATCTAACTAAAATAACACAAACCGCTGCCTGGGCCCTACTCCGAAACTAAAAGAGAAGCATATAAATTGTGCGATTAACCCAGTTATTAAGCAGATGATAACTGCAAAATGAAAGTTAAGAAAGTTGTGGCAAATTAAGAGCTATCCAGAAACCAAAAAAATTTTAATGAGGTAGCAAAAGAACTTAGACATAAACTCATGGCAGTAGAAAATAATGAAATTCAGCACTATTTGTCAAATTTGTTAGCAACAGATGCCACGGAATATTCGTTATGGAAGGCAACAGAAGAGTTGAAGCTCGATTTCCTCCCATCAAAACTGTGCATGGTTCTTGGGCAAAAGCCAAAAAAGACAAAGCAGAGACATTTGCCAACCAACTTTGTGATGTCTTGTCACCATTTCCAACACCAACATAAATGATGACAACATAATGATGACGACATTCGTGAGTTTTTGGAAGCTCCTGGTCAATTAGAACTTTCTGATTAAACACCTGAACATAAAAAAGCACCAGGATATAACTTGATAACAGGTAAAATTCTCAAAGAGCTGCCGGATAATGCCATAAAATACAACTCCTATTTGTACAATGCAGTATTGAGGTGTGCATTTCCCTCGATAATGGAATGTTGCTGAAATAACTCTAATTGGAAAACCTGGAAAGCCGGAAGAAGAAATTTCATCATATACGACGATAATTTTGCTGCCGATTATTTCCAAAGTTTTTGAAAAGCTGCTGTTGAGAAAGCTTAAGCCAATACTACTTAAGACAGAACTCATACCTAATGACCAATTCGGGTTTCTGAACAAGTACACAGAGTTTGTCACAATACTAGAAATGCTTTGGAAAAGGGTTAGTTTTGTACAGCAGCATTCCATGACATCACACAAGCGTTCGATAAAGTTTGGTAGCCTGGCATACTATTCAAATTAAAGAAGTTGCTGCTTCGAACACATTTTGATATTTTAAAATCATATCTTGAAGAGCGCCATTTCAGAGTGAAATTTAAGTCAAAAAACTATCACAATTTTCCTAATTAGAGCGCGTGTTCGACAGGGAAACGTATTATGTCCTGTGTTTTACAGTATTTTCACTGCAGACTTACCCCTGACAGAGAAGACTGAAATTGCAGTATTTGCTGACGATACCTTTATAATGTCAACAAACTCGAATCATATAACTGCCGCAAACTAAGTACAAAAACACCTAGATAAAAATCAAATTTGGTTTGACAAATGGAGAATGAGGGTCAACGCTACTAAATCAGGACAAATATGTTTCACTTTACAAAGGAGTTCGTGTCCGCCTGTGATTCTAAATAGTCCGCCATTGCCTCAAGCAGACGATGTCACATATCTTGGGATACACCTTGATCGGCGTTTGACATGGAAAAAACATATCTTTACAAAACGGAGAGAACTTCGTAGCAAACTTAGCTGTATTGGTTAATAAAATTCTGCTTTACAAAAGCATAATAAAACCTATTTTGACATATGGCATTCAGCTGTGGGGCTCAGCAACGAGTGCTCATATAAATATTTTGGAAATATTCCAAGTAAAACTTTTGCGGATGATTGTCAGCGCATCATGGTTTGTCAGTAACATGGACACTACGAAATGACCTTTGAATACCGACAGTCCACGAGGAAATGAAAACATATAATACTAAATACTGGGCACAGCTCAGTACGTACTCTGCTGGAATCAATGGCATCAACGCTCAGACTTAAACGACCAGCTCCCTGAACTATATCTTAAAAAATTGTTCATATTTTATTTTCTTTTGTAAGTAATGTAAAAACGATAACTTTGTGATAATGATAATAATGTAATAGTTTTAATTTAATAATGAAAATGTAATTATTACAATATTGTATCCAATTTTATTGTAAAAATTATATGAAAGGATAGCATTGGATCTTCTTTCTCATGTTTATATTGTGCATCCTTGAACTTGCTTAGTGTCCCTACAGTGACATTTTTCCGGAAGCCAACAGAAAATTGTGTGGATTCAAAGGCGCATCGGGTGGCTGTAATTATTGGATGCGATGCCAATGCGCACCACGGCTTCTGGGGATGCACGGATGTCAATGAATGCGGTGAGTCATTGTATGAATATATTGTAACGACTAACCTTCTATGTCAAAACCCACTTTCATTACTGGTGATAGGCAATAAGTCCTTGACACTTGCCTCCGAATAAATTTTGATCGGATTTAAAACTGGTATCTCGGAAAAATACATATCTGCTTTGAGGGACTTAGTGCAGCATATGTTGAACATTCTCTCTAAATGGACTACTGACTGTGGGTTGAGGGTTAATCCGAACAAGACTAAGCTGGTGCTCTTCACTAGGAAGTATAAAATTCCTCAATTTATCGCTTCAAAACTAATGGGTCGAGGAGATTAAATATCTGGGCGTAATCCCAGATAGGAAGCTGAACTGGAAGGCTAATATAAGCAAACGCATTAGGAAGTC
The DNA here is from genome assembly GCA_920105625.2 of Clusia tigrina. Classification (NCBI taxonomy): domain Eukaryota; kingdom Metazoa; phylum Arthropoda; class Insecta; order Diptera; family Clusiidae; genus Clusia; species Clusia tigrina. The sequence continues at coordinate 317,484,013 of OV050030.1, forward strand.
TCAGGTAGCTCTGTACTCTGGCAAAAGAGTTATAGGTAAAAAATGGGGTTTACAGCCAAAGGTAGCTTATTGGATATACACAGCTGTGGTACGACCAGTCCTTTTTTATAGGGTGCTTGCTTGGTGGAAAGCCTTAAGTAAATCCACATACAATAGGCTGGTAACAAAGGTACAAAGAACGGCAGAGGTATTCATAAGTAGTGCAATTAGAACGACTCCAACGGCAGCATTGGACGTTGTGCTCAATCTGTTGTCTGTTAGGCTTCTTGGCGAAAAAGTGGCTGCAAATTCAACTATAAGGCTACTCTTCAATGGGTTGGCACATGGGTCATGCGTCTATTTTTAAATATGTTGAGGGTATTCCCGACTCTTTCGATTACATCACACCTTCAATGGGCTCCATTCCCTCCAGGGATGAATGGAAGGATGGCATCCCCACTCATGTAGAAGGGGTTCATATCTACACAGATGGATCCAAGTTGGAAGGTGGTGTATTCTCAGAAGATTTGGACATTAATATGTCCTTTAGGATGCACGACCACTGCAGTGTTTTTCAGGCAGAGGTCGCGGCTATAGTGGCAGCACTGTCTTGGCTAAGGAAGAAGAAAGTATCTGGACATGATATTTGCATTCTGTTCGACAGACAAGCAGCTTTGTGCACCATGGACTCGGCTATTATCACCTCAAAAGCCGTTAAGAGGTGGCGCAAATGTTTAGACGAGATAGCTAAGCAGACCCGCCTGCTTCTGTACTGGGTTCCCGGTCACAGAGATATTCCAGGGAACTGTAAAGCTAATGAACTTGCCCGTGAGGGTACTTCCATACCGATTGAACCAAATAGGTCGAACTTCGGTATTCCTATTGACACATGTAAGCTGTTAGTAAATACAATATCCTTAGGCACATCGGCACTGGTCTGAATTTTCAGGATGTCAAATAGCTAGACAAACCTGGCTAGAGATAAATGTTAAGCGCTCTAAGGACCTATTGGCTCTAAATAGGCAAAGCCTAGTTTCCATGATTTGCGTCCTAAAAGGACACTGGACTCTAGGCACACACGGGTGTCGGCTGGGGATTGCCTCTAAAGACTTCTGCAGAAGTTGAATGGACGAGGCGGAGGAAGAGTCCATTGCACACCTGTTATGCACGTGTCCAGCGCTGTCCAGAAGGAGGCGCCCTTTCCTAGGCGACTACTTTCTGGACTCTTTGGGAGATATCTAAAAGAAAAGATTAGCTCAATCAACTGCGTTATTAAAAGCTCCAAATGGCTAGACGTTTGGAAGGGATGGGGCCTGATGTCTCATGCGGTATCGCAAAGGGTCAAGTGTGCCTTTCGCTATCTACCTACCTAAGATGACATGTTTTTGTTTCACATTTGAAAGTGTTATTGATATATCGCTGGAAATATTTTGAAAATCAGGAATTATTGATTTGTTTGATCGAATCTTTGGTAGATTTTCTCGACGGGGGCAGATATTTGGTTGTGCCCCGATTTCCTATTACATCGAGAGTAACCAAGCGATTGTTGAGAATGGTGTCAAACTCAGAAAAGGTTGGAATATCCGTTTTGCTACCTAAATTTTGTTCCCAAACTTTATGGGATTCCTGGGATTGTTTAGTAGAAAGATAATGTGCCATCCAATGATCGCATTGTGCAATGGGAGTATTAAGACGGTTAAATTCGTTTGTGCACACATGGGCGACGTTTAGCATCGTCTTGAGTTCTTCCGAATGCTCCTTCATTTGTCATGGTAAGTTGTATAGGCAATTCATTGTGATTCATAAATATAATTCGTGGATTATAATAACGCTTTACAAGTGTTCCCCATTATAATTTAATAGTTTTGCCTCCTCAAAAGCAATTGTTGAATGTCCACATGACGATTCACTAGCAATGCCTGCTTTAAATAATAAATTATTTTGTATTTGCAATGCTGATCTTTTACTCGGTGAGGTCGCAATGCGAATCTTGTCTTCGTGTTTGATTTGCAATTGTTAGCGCTGCAATAAGTGTAGAATGTATGTATGTCGAAATATATATTTACCATCGCGACGCAACAAGAACTGTGTACAAATCTAACTTGTTTGGGTTTGACTCGAACTGTTACAGTAATTTAATTCTATAAAGGTTTTTATTATACCTGTGCAGGTTTGCATAGTATCGGGTTTTATTCGAACGAATTATTGTATTTTTGCGAAGGTTTGTTTTTGTAGAATGAAAAGATTTATTAATTTAATTATTACACTAATAAAATATACAGGTTATGAATATAGCATTAATGCGTGTGGATAGAACAACGACTAGCAGACAACTAAGTTCGGCTCTTTCTTGTTTGCCGTCGCTGCGTTGTCATTTTGCTCTCTTTCTCTCTCTCTTCTTTGATCGAGTTTCAACATGTCGCCCGCATGATGGGACCAGCATAGATTTCCATTCGCTTCGGCATGGTGTAACGCTGGCCTAGAAGGGAGTGTGTGCAAAGTGCTATTTGGTTGCTAAAGAAAGGAACGATTAAATTTGAGTATAAGTAGGTATCGGTAGTGGACACAGCTTACATATCGAGCGCTTGTAAGTCCCGGTTTGAGTGAGTACGGTGACTAGGCGTACCAGGTTGTCTCATCCAGGATGGAGGTCGACAACGCGAGCCATGACCCATTCATTTGGCGGTAGACGATCGTCTTTGACTATAACCAAGTCATTCGTAGATTTGGACGCTGTTGACACCATTTTGGCCGTGTTTGAAGCTGAGGTAACCAATCCGAAGTCCATTTCTGCCAAAAGTGTTGTAGCATCCGCTGAGTTTGAAAATAGTGCTGGCTAAGTGAAACGTTCGATGGTGCTGAATCAACAGGCGGTGAAAGAAGTGGGCTCCCGATAAGGAAATGCCCGGGGGTAAGCACCATCAAATCATCCGGGTCCGAGGTCAATGGACACAATGGCCGCGAGTTGAGGCATGATTCAATGCGTACAAGTAGAGTTGAGAGGATCTCGAATGTAAGGCACGTACCGTTCAGGACTCGCTTTAAGTTGTACTTGACAGCCTTCACATTGGCCTCCCACAGACCCCCAAAATTAGGAGAGTGAGGGGGGTTGAAAAGCCATTAGATGCCGTGGCAAGCGATATGCGGTACGACATCTTGCTTGATGTCTTCGACGAGTTTACGTTTGCTTGCTTGCAAAACCTTATCGGCACCTATGGAGTTGGTTCCGCAGTCGCTGTAAATATCTTTGCACAGCCCTCGCCGGCCGATGAATCTTTGTTGCGCTAGCAGAAAAGCTTCGGAAGACATTCCAGTAACTGCCTCCAAGTGAACCGCTTTCGTTGCAAAACAAATGAAAATTGCGATGTAGCTCTTGTACGTAGTGTTGCCCCGGTATCGTGACGCTTTGATTTCGATAGCACCAGTATATTCGATACCGGTGGCCAGAAATGGTCGTTGTGGTGGATTGAAGCGATGAAATGGCAAGTCACCCATTAGCTGGGTAGCTATGGTTGGCTTGTTTCGAAAACAGGTAACACATTTGCTCAATTGCTTTTTAACTACTCGCCTGGCGTTTATGATCCAAAATTGCTGTCGTATATGCGAAATAGTTAATTGCGGGCCTCCGTGTAAAGTTGTTATATGCGAACTATTGATAACCAAGCTGGTGAAGTGATGACTACTAGGTAATATAATTGGATGCTTCTGCCCATAGGGCAATATAGCGCGTTGGATTCGCCCACGTAAACGAAGCACATTTTGCTCATCCAGAAATGGTGCTAAGCTCGTAAGATTGCTGTTGCTTGGCAGCGAGCTCTTTTCGCGTACGCGTTTTATCTCTTTCGAAAATGCTTCGTGTTGTACGAGTTTGACGATCTTAATTAAACTTTCGTTCAGCTCTGCGACGGATAAAGGTCCCTTCCAACGTGTAGCAGCTTGCGTTCTAGAATTGAAAGCAAAGCGATAAATATAGGCGCACACCCGTATGGTCTTGTGAAGAGATGAGTATAGAAGAATTACTGAATCTTCAGCGATGGAAAAATGAACTTGAAGTTGTTTGCGTTTGACTTCAACCGTTCTCTCCTGGACATCGACCGCTGCATGGTCAAATTTCGGCCAAGTCACGTCAGCCTGTTTCAGCCAAGCTGGACCACTTCACCATAGCGTGAACGTTGATAAAGCTGTAGGAGTTAATCCTCGTGTTGCACAGTCTGCAGGATTTTTAAGCGTGTCGACGTGGCTCCACTGATGAGGGGACGAGGCTTGGAGGATTTTGTTGACTCGATTCGATACCCAAGTTTGCCATCGGTTCGGATCACCGTGTATCCAATACAAAACAATTGTAGCGTCGGTCCAAGAGAAAATGGGCAGATCTAATTGCTTAGCTGCCAAAGATTTCTTGGTCCATGTTGCCAATTCCTTTGCTAACACAGCGCCGCTGAGCTCGATACGAGGTAATAGTATGCGGCTTTATTGGCGTTACTCAAGTTTTGGCTATAAGCAAGGTAGTGTAAACCCGTTTATCAGAGCATTCTACTCGCAGATAAACATTGGCTGCATAAGCGGATAATGAGCCGTCACAAAAGGCGTTAAGTTGCAGCGACTTGATCTGAGTTGGCTCATACTGCAGCCATCTAAGAATCTTAATGCAGTTCAAGGTGGATAAAGTGGTTAGAAACTGTTGTCATTGGTGATTTATATCAACTGGAAGTTGCTCATCCCAGCCCAGGGCCGTGCTTTCTTGATGCACGCGTTGAACTTTGTACATCCAAACTGACTTAAGCAGAATTTTCGCAGTTACGATGATAGGTGCAATAAGCCCTTGTGGATCAAACAGCCCAGCAATTGTTGATAGCATAGCACACTTCGTCGCAGAAAAGTCAATTTCAAAGTTCAGCTTGAAGATGAAAATGACCTGATTAGGCGGCCAGCACATCCCTAATGTTTGCTGTTGATATTCAAACAGTTGGTGCTTTACATATGCTCCTGATTTATGCCATTCAGTAAAGCAATTGAGTTGCTGCTCCACTTGCGTAAGTTCATTCCAGCAGAGAGCAGAGCTGCAGTAACTGGCTCGCGAATAGCTGTGGCATTTCCAATGGAGTCACTGTCCGATAGCACGTCGTCGACGTAATTATCGTATTTGAGTTCATTTCTTGCTAGTGTGTACTCGTATGACTCCTTTTCGTCTTCGGCTATTTGATGGAGCACACGTATTGCGGTGTATGCAGTTGAGGCCGTTCCAAATATGACCATAGTAAGACAGTAGTCTTGAATATCTCCTTCACCGTTTCGCCATAATATGCGCTGATATTGCGAATCTTCGGGGTGCATATCGATACATCTCTACATTTTTTGTATATCAGCCGCATAGTTATGTTTTCGCCAATTCAAGATTACTGCCGACAATTCATTCTGCAGTGCCAGGCCTGTGCATAAAATATCATTCAGAGATCTACCGTTCGTCGTTTTGCCCGAAGCGTCGAAAACAACGCGTAGCTTATTTGTTAAGCTCTTCTCTTTGATCACCGATTGATGTGGGAGAACGCATGATGTCACTGTAGGTATATTCGATGACATCAGGACGCAGTGATCGCTCTCTGTTGTAGTATCTGGTGTTATTTGATTTAGTACAATGTATTCTTGAATGCAGTACCGATATAATTTGCATAATTCCTCATCGCGCTGAAGCTTCCGCTCTAGACAATAGAAACGATTTAACGATATTTGTTTAGATTTGCCTAGTGTTTGAGTTTGATCAAATGCATGCTTTAATGGAAGACTAACCAAATACTTTCCATTAGAGTGACGCAAATGCCTTTGTTGAAAACGGTTTTCACACCACTTTTCTTCCTGGGATAGAGCTCGGTCCGCAGGTATTTGTTCATGTTCGTAGAACTTTTGAACTAAATATTCAAGTATTAGGGTAGAGTGGTGACAACGAATGTTCGTTGAGCGTTTGGGAACTGGCGCAGCATTGCCTTTCAAGATCCACCCCACCTTTGTGTGCTGTGCAATAGGTTCGTCAAACCTCCTGATGCGAGTTTCTGGTAACATGATGCGAGCCATCAAATCGGATCCGAAGAGCAAATCTATACGACTAGATTGGAAAAAGGTGGGATTTGCGAAACGCAGACCCTGTATGTGCCTCCATATGGCCAGGCTGATGGTGAGCACATTAAGAACGTAGGATACGTCGACAGCAGTCTTAATGGCAGGATTAATACACGAGCGAATGCTGAAACTGACAGTGAAGTTACAGCGTTTTGTAGGAGTACCGCTTTGCCCGGAGATTTCTGCTAAAGCGCGATTTCGAGCTAAGCCTATGGTTTGAGCAGCATGTTCCGATATTAACGTTGCTTCGGAACCGTTGTCAATGAGAGCGCGCACAAATGCTGTTTGGCCTGTGACATCATTCACTACAGTGACCATTGCAGTTGCTAATAGAACTTTCCGAGCCGGTTTTTCTGTAGTTGTTGCTGCAACGAAAGTATAATGCGCTGCCTTTGCGACTGTTGTTGTTTGCGTCGAATTCGAAGTAAAAGGGCAATCACGGTGAAAGGGTTGAGCTGCATGATTCAGCTGTGACTGCGCCTTTGAAGCTCCTTCAGTTTTTGGAGCAGATGTAGGGAAGTGCAATAGGGTGTGATGCCTTTGTCCACATTGAAGACAATTTTTGTTGCTGGAACAGTGCGAAAATGAGTGCGAGTTCCTCAGGTAATTTAACCATAATTTAGCACGATCGACAATAGCTCCGCGTTCGAAGCAATCTTAAACTAGAAACGTCGAGCAACGGCGTAAAACATGGGCATCACCACATATGTAACATGGAAGTTTCTGCTGGCAGATTGATTCCCTTTCCAGGTGTTACAACTCTCCGGCAAATGAGCTGAAGTGGTGTGCTTCGAAGATGATGGCGTATCGATGTGAAGCTGCCTGTTTTCAATCACATTGATGGTGACTAAACGATTGTTCAAAATGATTCAATTGTACTGAAAGTAGATATGGCCGTATTACTGCCTACTATAACGCCTGATGCGTTTCCTTTGGGAGCTGAATTGAAACGTAGTAGGCAATCTAATTGTCGCACTCAGAAATAGGAATTTGTAGCAGCTGGAACTTATTGACGCACACTCTGGCTACGTTTAAAAGAGAATTGATGCCATCAGCACGCTCTTTCGTGAGCTCAGAAATGCGGAACAGCTTGTTCTTGTGGTGCATGACAAGTAGTCGAGGGTTGTTGTACCGCTCAACTATTAGCTCCCAGGCTGTTGGATAATTGGTTTCGGTAAGCTCCATTTATTGTACATCGATGCCTTTGTCATCAGGTAGCGCTTTCTTCAGAAAGTGGAACTTGTGAAACGCACTTAAACTAGTGTTGTTGTGGATTAAGCGAATATAGGCATCGTAGAAAGCTGGCCAGTCTGTGTATTTGCCCGTGAACGATGGCAGAGGTAATTTGGGTAGCTCAAGCGATGACGCATGAGTTTGCTTCACAAATGAGTCTTGCGGCGATTTGGGCTGTTGGTCTTCCAATGCATCCAACAGCGTGGCTCGTATGTCAGCTCTTCAAAATTAGAGGACATCGCATCTTTGAAATATGGCGAATCGCGAGTGAGAGAGGAGCAAATAAGCTGTTTGTGTACCTCGAAGAAATCGTTATGCAGCATTTCAACCTTATCCAGCCGGACTTGACAGTAGGCTTAAGTTTTTCTCGTACTGGAGTCCTTTTTGAAGTTTTTCAAAATTTGCTTAAGACTGTCATGGTGGTGTGTTTGCAGTGCAATGAGGCCTTCGTAATTTGCCAATGGCGGATTTAACGCGTTGTCTTTGGGAGACGGTTGACTAGTTTTAGAAGGATCCATCTCCACTGCTCTAAACCGATACCCTACTTACCCTTTGCCATATGCTGTCTTCTCGGATGGTGTGGATACAGGATCGCTGTCGTCTTCAACCAGAATTGGACTCCCTTGTATACACGTGGATAATGCACAAAAAAAAAAAAGTTTACTTGTCGAGCATGTTGCGTGATTTTGGGGATATGTGTTATGACGTCATCAGTTAACACACTGTCCCTTTATACATGGCGATGGTGGCGTGTTTGCTGTCAGCAAAGGTGCACGCTGTATGAAAAGCTAAATCACGTTTATTAAATTTGTTAGATTGTTGAATTGTTGTTGGTCGTCGTTTAGGTTTCCCCCCATGGGCCACCATAATTATGTGCAGGTTTGCATAGTATCGGAGTTTTTATTCGAATGAATAATTATATATTTGAGAAGGTTTGTTTTTGTAGAATGAAAAGATTTATTTAAATTAACTATTACACTAATAAAATATACAGGTTATGAATATAGCAATAATACGTATGGAGAGAACAACGACTAGCAGACAACTAAGCTCGGCTCTTCCTGGTTTGCCGTCACTGCGCTGTTCGTCTGTCCGTCTGTGGCCACTTTTTTCCAACCGTTAGAGCTATCTTAATGACATTTTACGAAAGTATAGTCTGGACAGAGATACAGAACTAGATTGCTATATGGGCCGATTTGGACAAATACCACGCTTACCTCCCATATAAACGAGTTTTTTCACCTTTTTGAAAATGAGTATAACTTCGGTCCGATTGATGGAATCGTGACGCAATTTGGCAGTTATGGATATGTGGGTCCTACTAAACACTGTGCAAAAAGTGGGCGGTATATATTAACTGCCACGCCAACTATTAACAAATATTAATAACTTAAGATCTGGGATAGATTTACGGACTAAATTTGACTGTGGACATTATAAAGCTATCTGCAACAAATGGGGTTGATCAGTGAAAAGACACGCCCACTTTTGATACAAGGAAGCTTCGGGTTGAAAATTAAAATACCTAAAATACCTATGCTCCTATTCATGCCAGCGGAATAAAAATTTGCAGAAATATACATGGGGTCCATAATAGTGTGTGCAGAATATGGAGATCATAATACGACTGCCACGCCCACAATTAGACAAAAATCATTACTAGGTTCCTATTAGAGATTTATCAACGAAATTTCACAGGAATGCTGCGGGTACTAACATCAAACACCACACAAAAAATGGGCGTGTTTTTTATTTTTTTAACCAAGCGTCCTGTATTCTTATGAATAATCTTCTGATGGCATTCAAAGGGTATTATGATATATGTCAAAATTGAGCTAGCAGTTTCAGTTCAGTATTTATATAGCAAGAAATTACATGATGGTAAATTCACTTTTGAAATCATTGTATATAAATATAGAGATATCCATTTAATAGTACTTTATAGAAATAAATCTTTTCCGTCAGGATTATTAAAAATAGAAATACAAAATATTTTAAGTGCCGATTGTTCTGTCAATAAGAGAAGTGTTCTATTAGGAGATTTTAAATATGTCGTGGCAGTGACTGTGATCAAGTAGAAGACATCCTAATGGAAAACGGCTTAATATCTCTTCTTTGTAGAGATAAGAGTACCACTTCAGGAAATTCTCATATAGACTTGGTTTTCTCTAATATGGACAGTAATTCAATCAAGGCGAAAACTTACGAAACAATTTACAGTTACCATGATGCAGTTTGTGTTACAATTTCATCATAATAGGGTTCTTTAATTATTTAATGTATGCTAACTTAGTTGATTTAGGTGTAGTAATAGGTACAATTAATTAAGTTCCTCGGGAGAGCATGTAACTCCTAGAGGACGCGTGCCCAGGTTGCGGATAGGGGAAAGCATCTCATATATTGGAGGTAGGAGATGTATCAACTACCTCCCGCGGACCAACAAGCATTAGTATTCATATCTTCAAACCTTTACTATCAAAAATGTTAAACTAATTTTGTGCCGTAGAGCTTTCTTTACCATAATGGCCGTAGCAGGTACGGATAAGTACAAATGGAAATGTGAAGAATAACTACAGCACCAAGTTAACTATATTCATTACTCGAAATCTCCACAAAATTGCATTTTATGGCTTTATAGATGTAACATTTCAACCGACATGGAGAAAAAATTGTGCTGATCCCATATCGCCATGGTTTAACTCTCAGGTACATTTTATTTGGATGAGCGTGGTTTTATAAACTATAAAGGTAAAGGATATTTCGTAGTCGGTCTAACCCGACTTCAAACTTCTTTACTCGTTTTTCTATTAATGTTCACTAATTTTTATATTTTTTGTATGTAAAGTGGTTTGTTTTTATATTTCCCCCCATGGGCCACCAAATGTTTGTAATTCGTAGAATTATAGTATTGGGCTTCCTTGGTCACAATATTCGATATCTAAAAAAAAACACTTTGTTAACTTATGGTTAATTCAAAATATGTATATTAATATTTAAATTCAAATTTTGACTTTTTGATTGAAGTATTTCAATATAAAATATTCCTTGAAGTACAAAGTAAAAGACTATTTTGTTGTTGTTGCGTGAGCTAAAGCGAGTTAAAGGCACGGCGACTGATAGGTACGATGGTAATCGACGTTATGTCTTCGGCAATCGTATCAGCAATCTTTTAACAACTGTGAAGCGAGGGAGAGAGCGTAGGATTATACTCAAGCCGCCATTATGTCAGCAACACAAGGTGTTTATGATTATGTCGAATCCGTACAGTGGGTGACCATGTGTTATGTTTATATTATATGGTTATATACCTACTCTGCTTCCACCTGAATTCTCACTGTGCGTAACGCCAATATTTAAAGCTGACATAATTTTTGTGAATTTTTAATTATGAATCAATTAGGCTGAATTGTAGATGAATTGTATGTAGCATCCTCAAGGAAAAATTCGTCTTATCACTGAATTTCATTACTTTGTACCATGATTAGTAGTGCAAAATATTGTGGTTTTGTAAATACTATGCTAATGTCTAAATCCTATCCTATTTTTATTAATTATTAATTTTTTCTGTAGAACTATTCGAATATAGCACTCAGATCACAAAAATTTTTTTTAATACAATTTTGTGAACACACCTTAGTAGATCCTGACTCCCTAAGCAGACAAAGTTTGCACTACTTAGGATGTCAGTGCCAAATATCTTGAACCTGATCCTAGCGAAAGCGGGACAAAGGCACAAAAAGTGGTCAACCTTAGCCCATGCAAAATGACCAGCCATCACTCCTACCTGAAGTCTCAGGCTCTCAGACTCTCTTACCAAGTAACTGCTGCCTCTTATAGCCCCAATTCACGATTTTGTGCACATGCAACCAATCACTAATAGTTGCCTTAATGGCAATTCAATATGGATTTGCACAACAGCAAGAACTTGGAAATGACAAGGGGGCTGAGTAAGATCTTCACTACAGCCTCACTGTCACTGCATACACAAATACTTCTGCCACGCCATCTGTTTTCCACCACATAGTCTATCGTTCTTAGAATGGCATACAATTCCACCTGAAAGACAGAAGCATGACAACCACGGGCGTAATGGAGTTGGACACCCCAGAATCCGGTCCAATATCTGTTTCGGAGCCAGCAGTGAAAATACGGCAGCGCTGCTACCGGGCTCTGTCATAGTATCAAATCATAAATGAGTCTCTGGAAGTATAGGTAGTACCGTCTTTCAGTTATAGGATACAATTGAGTTGCTGGCATTCCGTCGGTGTCGGTGTTCAATTCTCCGCTCATTGAGTAGATCTTTTTTCTTTTTACTATATTAAAAATAAAAAATAAAAAAATATCTACGAGTGTAAAGTTTAGTATTAAAGTGGTAAACATTTTTTGTTGGCTAGCCTCTATGGGCAGGTCAAAAACAATTAATTAATCACAAACAAAAATTTCAAATTAGTGGTTCCTAAAAAAAACAACAACAAAAGAAGGAAAAAAAATAAGTAAACATAAACAAAAACAATTTACATGAGCATTCGGCACTTTCCGCCACAAGCGAGAGATCGATGTCCCACCCGCGCGTATCCCCTGCATGCACCGATATACAGTAATCAACAAATCAATTTAAACCCAATGGAGATGATCTCTCACAATAGTTGAGCACATGCGCAATTAACTAGAGTAATTCAGCAAACGGTAAGCACTGAGCACGCTCAAACTTCTAAGCTAGTCACACCCACACCACTAAAACTAATAAACACACAGAAGCAAAACAACATTGCTCTTTGCACAACAAAAAAAATAAGCACAGATTCTCAAGCAGATTCGGCTGCGCTAAATATGCCAGCAAACTTACAGCTCTCTTGGAGTGGACAATGTGTCTCCCCAAATTCAACAGCATCTCCTGCAACACAAATCAAAAAAAACAAAAGTTCTACTATGAGTATATATAAGCAACAACAACTTACCAATGTTGCAAATAAAACTATAGAAATACAGTGTGCAAAACCAAACATAAGCACGCAAACAGGTATTGATCGATACATAACAATAAAGCGAAAACGCAGCCCGCTTGCCAAGACAGAAAAGAAGAAACTTGTTAAAACTAATACAGATACCCTAAACAGCAACCGTTTTGCTCTATTAAGCGATAGTGCAGAGTCTGAACCAACTAAGAGTATTGCATTGAAACCACCACCAATTTACTTGCTTGAACGCAGTTCCAACTTATTAATAGACAGTGTTGCCAGCTTGATTGGTAAAATACAAGAAACAAAAATCAAATTTATTTGGAAAATAACTATCGCGCAGTTGTTTCTTTCCTTGAAAATGAAAAGAAAAATTACTACACGTATCAGATAAAGAGTAGCAAAGGGTTGACAGTTGTTATTAAAGGTATAGTATTTGAAGTAGATCCTATAGAACTAAAAGATGCACCCCAAGAGGCTGGAATCACAACAAAATCTGTTTTTAATATAAGGAATAGGGAAAAAATTCCCCAACCACTCTTCAGAATAGAACTAGATCCAGGGAATATTAAATTCAATCAAAATGAAGCCCACCCCATTTACAACTTACGATATATAATGCATCGTAGAGTAACAGTCGAGGAGCCTCACAAACGAAAAGGCCCAATACAATGCACAAACTGTCAAGAGTATGGTCATTCGAAATCGTACTGCACCCTACATACTGTATGCGTTGCGTGTGGCGACTTCCATCCATCAAAGGAATGCAAGCTGAACAAAAGTGAGAAGGATTCAAAAAAATGTAGCAATTCTGGGGGGAATCATACTGCTAACTACAGAGGCTGCCCGATATACTCGTATACACAACTAAAAACCAGTATGAACCAAACTGCTAAGACAGTTCCCACCCAAAAATATAGTGCTATACCTACCTACACAAACCATATTGGAAGCACCACCGAAAATATCTCTTCATCCACTAGCTATGCGAATGTACTGAAAACTGGCGTTTCAGATAAACCGAGTTATCCTATGCAACCTCAAAATTTAGAAACGTTAATATTTAACTTGTCTCAGTGTATTACTAACTTCATGTCCTCGATGCAATCTATGATCATGTACATAACCAAAACTTACTTATGAAAACTCTACTTTCACAAAAATGAATGTTATAAAAATATGTCACTGTATCACGGTATTAACCAACACAAAATTGAATTAAAAAATTTTCTAGACAGTAACAGCATAGACATCATGCTTATCTCAGAAACACATTTAACTGTAAAATATAACTTCAAACTAGCAGGCTATAATTTTTACTCAACAAACCAATAAAGGCTCGATTAAAGCATCACTTTCTGGAATCCTATGCAAAAAAAAACATCCATTCTACTTCCATCTCTTTACAGTGTTGGGGTGAGCCAATAGTAATTTCATCAGCCTCTTGTCCTCCTAGGTTTCCTATTTCCACAACCGATTTTGTTGCTTTCTTTAAATCGTTCGGTAACAAATTTCTCTCTGCCGGAGACTTCAATTCTAAACATACCTACTGGGGCTCACGGTTAATCAACCCTAAAGGGAAGCAATTGTTTAATGCGCTGATTGACTCTCGGAATGATCTAGACTTTGTATCATCTGGAAAACCTACATACTGGCCAACTGATCAAAGAAAAATTCCCGATCTTATTGACTTTGGCATAAATAAAAATATTTAAAGGTGTTTCTTGGAAACCGAGCCCTGTTTCGACTTAACATCCGATCACTCACCGGTGATAATATATTTAAAAAAAATACCAGAGTTCATTGAAAAAACAAGAAAACTGACTCCAACAAAACAAACTGCCTCAAATATCGCAAATATATTAGTACCCACGTGAGCGTTAAAACAAAACTTAAGAGTGGAGAGGACATTGAATCAGCGACGCAGGCTCTTGGATCAATAATAAAAGCAGCTGCTATTAGTGCCACGCCCGCACAAAACTCAACTAAAACTAACGCGAGGCATACTACGTCACACTATGTGGAATGCCTCGTTAGAGAAAATATTCGGCAATCGAGTACAAGCTTAGATGTAGTGAATACACCAGCCAGTGACTTGATTCCCGCCTGACTGTCCGTGAATATGCGTATCATCACATCGCATACTTCATTGCGAATAAGCCACTTGGACGCTTGGAATATTGCCATTACTTCCGCCTGAGTTTTCTGGGGAAGATGCCGCAACCGACCTTATTCTCCAGTTTGGAGCCATCCGTATATATGTCAATGGAACTACCAGTGACCACTAAATTGTTGGACCATTCCTCTCTACTAGGAATGTAACTGTCGAACCCGGTGTTTAGATTAGGTGTAGAGCACGTATAGTCAACATCCGTCTGTACGGGCGTGTCCTGCATCAGAATACTGGCATGGCCCAAGTTCAGCCTAGTCCAGCGCAATATAGCTTGAGTCTGGTTGCCGAGCATTTTGCTTGTTGCCTGACCAGAAGCTTAGTGGGCTAGAGCTTTGGTAGAGGTGGTACGCAGAGCCCCATTATCAGAACCGCTGCTGTTCTTCTGACCTTGTCAAGAGGTTTTAGGTTCACCGCCTTGTCAGTTGCGGGCCACCAGAAGACAGCGCCGTAGAGAAAGTACGGCTCAGCCACCACCGCATAGAGCCAGGGCATGATTCGAGGTTGGACGCCCCATTTTGTTCCCATGGATCTCTTGCAACAGTACAGAGCACACGTGGCTTTCAGTACCCTCTCCGCCAAATTTGCTTTCCAATGGAGCTTAGGGTCAAAGATCAGACCTAGATACTTGTCGCCAATGCTTCGGCTAAGCGAATTCCTATTAAGTTTGGGTAAGTCAAAACGTGGTATTTTGTGCTTCCTGGTGAAGAGCATAACCTCAGTTTTGGAAGGGCTGACATCTAGGCCAACTTCAAGATACCATTGGGACAAAATGCTAAGAGTATAGCTTAGCTTTTTTGATAGTGTTGAAAGATACTTACCGGAAACAGAGATAGCAATGTCGTCCGCATAAGCTATATTGTTACAGCCGGTCTGATATAATCTCCTAAGTAGTGTGTTCACCGTCAGATTCCAGATGAGGGGTGAGAGCACACCGCCTTGTGGAGTACCTCTCTTGACAGTCCTTTTAGCATGCACGTTTCCTATTGAGGAGCTAATGACGCGTTTTTTCAGTAGGTGTTCGATGAACCTAACCAAGCTGGGGTCCAGGTTCAGGTTTACTAAGGATTTAGTAATGGCGGAGGGACAAATATTGTTGAATACCCCTTCTATGTCGAGAATCACCGCAAGAGTATATTCTTTGTTGGCAGGAGGTTTCTCAACTTGATCAATGAGCACGTGAAGCGCTGTTTCGACAAAGTTGCCCTTAGTATAGGCACGTTGTGATTTGGATAGGCACGTGGAATTAATGGAGCTCCTGATTTGTATATCAAGGACTCTTTCCAGTGTTTTCAAAAGAAAGGAAGACAAACTAATTGGTCTATAGTCCTTAGGCTTGGTGTGGGACGACTTTCCCGCTTTAGGGATGAATACTACTCGAGCTTCTCTCCAGCTTTTGGGAATGTCCGACCATCTTACGCATTCATTATAAATATGCAGTAGCCAAGGCTCAACCGCACTTGCAGTGTGCTGAATATCCGCGGGAATGATGATATCAGGCCCGGGTAATTTAAAAGGCTTAAAGCTGTTGATGGCCCACTGAATATGCGTGTGGGTCATTTGGAATTGGGTTGAGTGACTTAAGGAGCGGTTGGTGTCAAAAGACTTGCAATCCACAAAGATTTCATTCCCCGGAAAGTGTGTTTCTACTAGGGCGTCTAGAGTGTTGGTGTCAGAGTCAGTCCAGGTACCGTCCGATCTCTGAATACATTCAAGAGCCCGAGGGGTGATATTGAGGATCCTCCGGAGTCTACTTGTCTCGGACGAGCTTTCTATGTTGAGAAGTCTCGCCAAGACGCTTGTTTGGATCTCCAAACCATATAATTGAGTTACTTTTGTTTGTCTTTGAAAGGGAGCCAGTCATTTGTATCTTTGGCTCTGTAGAAGAGCTTGCGGCATTCTTTTCGTAGCTCAGCAATTTCCGAATTCCACCAAGGGGGTTTGGGTTTCCCTCTAGGCTTCGGGAAGTTGCAGGTTGATTTGGCAGCAGAGTTAAATAGTGCTGTAATAGTTTCAACCGCTCGATCTATATCGAGGTGATTGTTGATAATGGGAGGAGTCGACTGCAGGCTAGACTCCATAATGGTCTGGAATTTTGTCCAGTCAGTTCTTTTTCTGTTTGTGTCCATTTTGCGCTCTGCCGTGTCTAACGTATCAGAGATCGCAATTCTAAAACAGATGGAACAATGGTCCGAGAGGGAGCATTCCTGCGAAACGCGCCAACTCGAAATAAGATGAGACGACTGATTATTGCCAAGGGTGAGATCGAGAACCACCCTTCTATTTGAGGTAATGAAGGTTGGCTCTCTCCCCCTGTTAGCAATTACTAAGTCGTTAGTAAGAATGAAATCAAAGAGTGACCTACGCCGCTCGTTGGTGTCCGTGCTGCCCCACACCTCGTGATGGGCATTGGCATCGGCCCCGATGAATACCGGGATGCGCTTCTAGTTAGGCTTCGTTACCAGCAGCTTTAAAGTATCGGGAGGCGGCGTCAGCCCGTCGTCGTGCGCCATGTAGCTGCTGACGATCCATGTAGCCATGGTGTTGGTGGAAATAACCATGGCTACATTATCCTCGTCGGTAAACCTGTGAAGAAGAAGAGCGTTAATGTTGTTCTTAACAAGAATACAGGCTCTGGGTGTACCTTGATCCTGCACGAATACTGTGCGGTATCCGCTTATGGTGAGTCCGCGAAGCTGATAATTTACGACCCACGGTTCTTGGACCAGAATGGGTTCCTCTCCTTTTTGAGTCAGATGGAGGATCAGGGCTGCTGAGGCAGCAATGGAATGGTGAAGGTCAATCTGTAATACTCTCACCATTCACGGAGGTGGCCATCATCGTCACGCTGGCGTCTTCTGACAGAGGAGAATCACCAACGTCGTCGATATTTGTTATCGGACGTCCGCAGAAACTGCCTACCGATTCTGAGGCCGAAGCGTAACCCTCCCCATCACCGAAGGTGAGATCCGGTTCGGCCAGAGTGGGGGGCTTATTTGCTCCCTGGTTGTCGCTTCTATATACCTTGAGTGAGATCGAACTAAAGCCATAGTTGATCTCTCCCTTTTTGGTATTTATAGGAGCTAGAGTTTCCTCATTAAAAATAATGAGGATCTCGCGGGAGATGACTTTGGGCTCGCTTATTTTTGCGACCTTCCAGTCATCCGTGGGGAGGTCGTATTTGCTAAGCCTAAGCAACTCCAGAATTTAGTTCGGCGAGGAGTGCTCTGCCGGAACCCAGGCCCTAGAACGCGGGCGGTTCGGGATCTGGTCTCTGGGAACAGCTGAAAGCTTGGCCCCCGGCCAGATTTCGCCAACCATTACAATGGCCAGCTTGTAAAGCTCAGCAGAGCGCTCATCTGAGCACGCAATGAGCTTTACGTGACCTTGATACCATCCCGCGTCCCGGCATACGGGTGAGAGGCCAGCATTGGCTCTCAAGATGTCCCTATAGACCCTGAAGAGAGCCTTCTCCACCATTTTCCAGTTCGCTGGTAAAATGGTACCGTCACTGTTTCCAGTGTCAACAATGGCCCAAACGAGGCCCTCTTTGGCTACCTCATTAAATGGCCGAGTCAGTCTCGGCTTGGAAGCCAGTCGTGGGCGTTTAGTTTCGCGCACGACTGATTGGGAGGGCTGCTCAGTCGACCGTTGTCGTTTCTGAGCAACATCAGGGGCTGGCTGAGGGCGAGCACCAACATTTTGGTTAGCCCACGCAAGTGCTCCCTTGTCTTTATGAGGCAGTGAAGCGGGGTCGGCAGATTCCAGTTTTTGCAGAATCCTGAAGGCGGACCTCCGGGTTCTGTACGCCCGAGTAGACGGAATCACATGGGTCCATGCAAAAAGGGTCCCCACTCAAAGCCGCTATAGTGTAGTCACCTTATTGGTCCCATGGTTATCTGTGCAGATGCAGGGAGGCCATGCGAGGGTTGACCCAAGTCCTTATGGGTACGAGTGCTCAGAGCCAGACCAGTGCTAATTGGGAGCTAGTCTCAACCAAACCTACACCGTTCACCAAATTACACCGTACATCGAACGTACTTTGAGGCCTGGCAAGTTGTTAACGGGACGAGACGGATGTGACATTAAACTGGAGCCGTTCGCACTGGGTTTCACCCCAGTGGTAAATGCTCCAGACGCCACACCCGCCAGCCCAGGAGCAGTCAAATAAAAATATTGTTGGGGGGTAGTCCGTAGACGAAGAGGGTCGAGCCGTCTGACATCAGATATTCTCCACAGGGAGGTTGCACCGGATGCCGGGGGCATATAGACCATTTAGCGCTATCCAGAGTGCACTACGAGGAGGCGATCTACACTACACTCCATTAGTTGTAAGCTTAGTAAAATTATTGTTTGTTTCGATTGAAAAGATGCAATAAATAAATCCATGTTGAATTAAAAAAAAAAGTGCAAACAATAGTTTCTGCTGACAGATTGATTCGCTTTCCAGGTGTTACGACTCTCCGGCCAATGGGCTGAAGTGGTGTGCTTCGAAGATGATGGCGTATCGATGTGAAGCTGCCTGTTTTCAATCAAGTTGATGGTGACTAAACGATCGTTCAAAAATGATTCAATTGCACTGAAAGTAGATATGGCGGTATTACTGCCTAAGTGATGCTCCCACGCCTGATGCGATTCCTTTGGGAGCTGAATTGAAACGTAGTAGGCAATCCAATTGGCGCACTCAGAAATAGGAAATTGTAGCAGCTGGAACTCATTGTCGCACACTCTGGCTACGTTTAAAAGAGAATTGATGCCATCAGCACGCTCTTTCGTGAGCTCAGATATGCTGAACAGCTTGTTCATGTGGTGCATGACAAGTAATCGAGGGTTGTTGTACCGCTTTACTATTAGGTCCCAGGCTGTTGGATAGTTGGTTTCGGTAAACTCCATTTGCTGTACATCGATGCCTTTGTCATCAGGTAGCGCTTTCTTCAGAAACTTGTGAAACGCACTCAAACTAGTGTTGTTGTGGATTAAGCGAATGTAGTCATCGTGGAA
This sequence comes from Clusia tigrina, assembly GCA_920105625.2. Taxonomy (NCBI): domain Eukaryota; kingdom Metazoa; phylum Arthropoda; class Insecta; order Diptera; family Clusiidae; genus Clusia; species Clusia tigrina. Next base: position 317,503,468 of record OV050030.1, read on the forward strand.
AGCCGGCCAGTCTTTGTATTTGCCCGTGAACGAGGGCAGAGGTAATTTGGGTAGCTCAAGCGATGACGCATGAGTTTGCTTTACAAATGAGTCTTGCGGCGATTTGGGCTGTTGGTCTTCCAATGCATCCAACAGCGTGGCTCGTATGTCAAAGCAGAGTTCTTCAAAATTTGAGGACATCGCATCTTTGGAGTATGGCGAATTGCGAGTGATAGAGGAGCACATAAGCTGTTTGTGTACCTCGAAGAAATCCTTATGCAGCATTTCAACCTTATCCAGACGGACTTGACAGTAGGCTTTAGTTTTTCTCGTACTGGAGTCCTTTTTGAAGTTTTTCAAAATTTGCTGTAAGACTGTGTGTTTGCAGTGAAATGAGGCCTTCGTAATTTGCCAATGGCGGATTTGAAGCGTTGTCTTTGGGAGACGGTTGACTTGCTTTAGAAGGATCCATCTCCACTGCTCTAAACCGTACCCTACTTACCCTTTGCCATATGCTGTCTTCTCGGATGGTGTGGATACAGGATCGCTGTCGTCTTCAACCAGAATTGGACTCCCTTGTATACACGTTGATATCGTAGGTAGTTGATGGAGTTGCACAAAAAAAAAAAAGTTTAATTGTCGAGCACGTTGCGTGATTTTGGGGTTATGTGTTATGACATCATAAGTTAATACACTGTCCCTTTATACATGGCGATGGTGGCGTGTTTGCTGTCAGCAAAGGTGCATGCTGTATGAAAAGCTAAATCACGTTTATTAAATTGTTAAATTGTTGAATTGTTGTTGGTCGTCGTTTAGGTTCCCCCCATGGGCCACCATAATTATGTGCAGGTTTGCATAGTATCGGGGTTTTTATTCGAATGAATTATTATATTTTTGAGAAGGTTTGTTTTTGTAGATTGAAAAGATTTATTTAATTTAACTATTACACTAATGAAATATACAGGTTATGTATATAGCAATAATACGTATGGAGAGAACAACGACTAGCAGACAACTAAGCTCGGCTCTTCCTGGTTTGCAGTCACTGCGCTGTTCCTCTGTCCGTCTGTGGCCACTTTTTTCCAACCGTTAGAGCTATCTTAATGACATTTTACGAAAGTATAGTCTGGACAAAGATACAGAACTAGATTGCTATATGGGCCGATTTGGACAAAGACCACGCTTACCTCCCATATAAAGGAGTTTTTTCACCTTTTTGAAAATGACTATAACTTCGGTCCGATTGATGGAATCGTGACGCAATTTGGCAGTTATGGATAGGTGGGTCCTACTAGACACTGTGCAAAAAGTGGGCGGTATATATTAACTGCCACGCCCACTATTATAAAATATTAATAACTTAAGATTTGGGATAGATTTACGGACGAAATTTAACTGTGGACATTTGCAACAAATGGGGTTGATCAGTGAAAAGACACACCCACTTTTGATACAAGGAAGTTTCGGGTCTAAAATTAAAATTATCCTACCTATGCTTCTATTCATGCCAGCGGAATAAAAAATTGCAGAAATATACATGGAGTCCATAATAGTGTGTGCAGAATATGGAGATCATAATACGACTGCCACGCCCACAATTAGACAAAAATCATTACTAGGTTGCTATTAAAGATTTATCAACGAAATTTCACAGGAATGTTGCGGGTACTAACATTAAACACCACAAATGGGCGTGTTTTTTTTATTTTTTTAACCAAGCGTCCTGTATTCTTATGAATAATCTTCTGATGGCATTCAAAGGTGTTATGATATATGTAAAAATTAAACTAGAAGATTCAGTTCAGTATTTATATAGCAAGAAATTACATGATGGTAAATTCACTTTTGAAATCATTGTATATAAATATAGAGATATCTATTTGATAGTACTTTATAGAAATAAATCTTTTCCGTCAGGATTATTAAAAATAGAACTACAAAATATTTTAAGTGCCGATTGTTCTGTCAAAAAGAGAATTGTTCTATTAGGAGATTTTAAATATGTCGTGGCAGTGACTGTGACCAAGTAGAAGACATCCTAACGGAAAACGGCTTAATATATCTGTTGGGTCACAGATTGGGAGTCGCTGCACTTACCATCGCGTGAGAGCAGCTGCATATATATTAACTCATACACGTATAGGTGTTATTATCATGTTCTTATCACTGTCATAACATTAATATGCAAAATAAATTAGTCTACCCGTTGACCAGCTCGCAGTCACATCGTTAGAATTTTTATTTAAGGGCACAGCCCAACGTACTAACATTCGCTACAGTTTCTTATAATTTTCGTGGTTGAGGAAAACTCTCCCAATCCTACATTTTTTGGCGCCCGAGCCGGGTCTAGTGCTTTTAGATACATTTTAATTTCTTAAAATAAAGGTTTGTTGTGGTGGTCAACGTTAGACTCCGGAGCATAATTTAATACATTTTATTAATACAGCCATTGGAAGACCAAAAAACACCGTTTTTTTTTGTTTATCACCGATGCAGCTGCCGCTATCTTGCTACGTCGTTGCGTTACCGCTGTTGTGCCGCTGATGCCTACTGTATTCAGTTGCGCTGTTTTCGTATTTTCGTACTCTCCCTTACGATCTGTTGCCGCTGCCTGACTACGCTCCATTTTCGCTATTGTGATTAATTCTGTTGCGCTGCCCATCTCGCTGCGCTAGATCATCGTAACCCAACAAACATTTTGTAAGGGTTTTTTGCTATTTGTCGTTGCTCTCATTCGTCGCATCGTTAAGAGGTACTTTGGTTACACAGTTTGTGAGTACGGTATTCCTACGTTACATACATATTTGGTTGCCGCTACTGTATAACGTTTTCGTCGAATACGGTTTCATTTTTTTAATCCGTTGCTGGTTACGCTACACTTGGTCAAGTTAGTTATCAACTATTAAATATACCTTTTAACTAAATTTATACCTTTTTTTGAGTTTACAATGACTTTGAGGAATTAAAACAGCAACGCGCAAATACCAAAAAAAATATTACGCGCATAAATAACATTGTGGAAGCTAGCCTGCGATCAGGTGGTAAGTTGCTGTCCGTGCCGGAATATCGATGCAGATTGGGTATCCTTGAGTCGTACTTCAAGCAAGTCCTATCAACACAAACGGAAATTGAAAAACAAGATTGTGAAGATGGTGGTCGTGCTGACTTGGAGGAATTGTACATTACAGCGAAGCTTGCCATTCGATCGCAGCTAGCTGAAGATCACAATTCTACTTTGTCAGATGCTAATTGCGTCATGCAATCTAGTTCAAAGTTACCTAAACTCAAACTTCCTTCGTTCGATGGAAAATATTCTGAGTACCATAATTTCATAACGTCTTTCAATAATTGATCGCGAATTTAATTTGTCAATATCGAAAATTTTAGCCATTTACGCAATTGTCTCCAGGGACCGGCTCTTGAAACCATTGATGCCTTCCAAGTCACAAATGAAAACTACCCCAAGGCATTCGAAAGACTTAGAGGTAGATATGACAACCCAACACTAATATTCTTGGAGAATATTTCGACGCTTTTTGAACTGTCGTCAGACTCCAAGTCCAGCGGTGCGCAGTTAAGGAGTCTTGTTGATAAGGTGTCTGCTATATACGGCTCATTACTGTCATTGGGAACTGACAGCCAAATTTCTCAAGCTATGTTGATTTACCTTGTACTGCAGAAAGCTGATGCGGAGACAAATCGCAAATGGAAGGAGTCGTTGGATTTCAAAACGTTACTTGGGATGACTGCTCAAAGAGCTAGAGAGACACTGCCAATATTTGGATTCAATCAAACATAGTCATACTTCAATGCGAGTACATCAAGCTGAAAACAAGGCTCATAAATCAAGGAACCAACAAAAAGGATATTCGTTTGTTTGCTCTAATTCTATGTGTTTAATGTGTTCAAGTGGCAACCACAAGATTTTTAACTGCAATCGCTTCCAGGCCCTCACTGTAGCTCAACGTTTTGACCATGCGAAAAGACAACGCCTTTGCATCAACTGCTGTCGAAGGGGCATCAACTCTCCAACTGCTCATCGTCGCATAAGTGCAGGGTTTGCTCTCAACCACATCATAGCCTTCAACCTCGAGGGAAGCTGCTGTACACACCCACATAAACAATTCGTCGTTGGATCAAATAATTCTGGCGACTGCTATGGTCTTAGTTCGGATTGCATCTGGTGGATACCGGTTGGGAAGAGCATTGTTGGACTCTTGCTCACAAGTGAATCTCATGACGGATGAGTTCTCACAGAAATTGTTGTTACCACGAAGCAAGCACAACATTCAAATTCAAAGTATTGGTAAATCAGCAACAAATATTAAATTTTTGACTAATACTAATATAAAATCGCAAGCAACTGAGTTTGAGTTACCGCTTCCTTTTTGTATTATATCGCATATCGCATACCAACCGGATCCAGACATAGATGTCTCATCTTGGAACATCCCACAGAATATTGTACTGGCAGATAGTTAATTTAACAAATCAAAGAAAATCGATTTGCTGCTGGCAACAGAGAGTTTTTTCAGTCTTCTTGCGGTCGGCCAAATCAAACTCGGACATAATTTGCCAATGTTACAGAAAACGTTGTTAGGTTGGGTTATTTCAGGTCGCTATCAAGCGAACACTACCAAGCTCTCCACCACTACATGTCTCCTAAAATGCGATCAGTCCATAGACTCCAAATTGGAACGATTATGGGTACTTGAAGAAGTGTCGACAACGGCAGACGCGTGGACCCGTGAACAACACAGTTGCGAACGCCTATACACTAACACAGTGACCCGAGATTTAAGTGGCAGAGTAATCGTCAAACTGCCATTCAAGGATGATCCGGCTTTCTTGGGTGACTCATACACAACAGCGTTGCGAAGGTTTAACTCGTTGGAACTGCGGTTGTCACGGTCTCCAGAGCTCAAGATGCAATACGTCGCCTTCATGGAGGAATAGGAAAGTCTGGGTCACATGAGGGTAGTTCAAACTCCCGAATGGAGCGAGACACACTATTATATTCCGCACCACTGCGTCTTGAAGCCAAACAGCACATCGACGAAATTGTGGGTCGTTTTCGACGCATCATGCAGAACCACAACGCAGAAGTCACTAAACGACATATAAATGGTGGGACCTACATTGCAAATCGAGCTCGTAATCCTACTTCTGCGTTTTCGCCTAAATCGGTTTGCGCTTACTGCAGACATCGTTAAAATGTACCGACAGGTGCTAGTGAGTCCAGAAGATCGAAGGTTCCAATATATTCTATGGAGAAGTTCACCTGATGAAAACATTCGAACATTCCAACTCAACACAGTCACGTATGGAATGGCAGCTGCACCGTATCTCGCTGTTCGAAGCCTGGTATATCCGAACAACACGCAGCACAGTTTGAAGTTGGTTCAAATATTGCAAGGTCGTCAGTTTACATTCACGATTTGTTGTACAAAACAGACATGCTTGCGGAGTTATCACGCATAAAAAATGAGGTAACAGCTCATTTAAAATTGGGCGGACTTGATTTGGCAAAATGGCATTCCAAGCATCAACAATTTAGAAGTGAAGATTTCGTAAAAGACTTAAACATCGACACGTCTGTTACGAGTACACTTGGCATAAAGTGGGATCAAACTCACGATTTATTTTTATTTTCTTTTGAACCTAGGCAAGCCCTCAACGGACGAGTAACGAAAAGAACTATCCTGTAAATTGCATCCTCATTGTTCGATCCATTTGGTCTGTTGGCACCAATTACCATCACCGCTAAAATCCTTCTCCAGGAACTATAACTGCTAAACCTCGACTGGGATGAATCTGTTCGTCAGAATGTTCAGTTCGCTTGGCTAAACTTCGTCGCCAGTTTATCAGAGCTTCATCAATAAAAATTCCACGCTATTGCCTATCAACCAATTTAAAATCCCTTCAGCTTCATGGATTCTGCGATTCATCGATTCGTGCTTATGGTTGCGGAATTTATACACGTACTCTAGATAATGCTGGAGTTATTCGCGTTAATCTTTTTACTGCAAAGTCGAGAGTCGCGCCTATCAAAAAGCAATCATTGCCAAAGCTGGAGCTGTGCGGCGCACTTCTTCTTGCTAGACTTTTTGCAAAAATAAAATTCCTTTTTTCTAATTACAATTTCGATGTATATCTTTGGACAGATTCGCAGATTGTACTTCACTGGCTCAAGTTGCATTCCGCTACGCTATCTACTTTTGTTGGCAACAGAGTGTCGGAGCTTCAAGGTCTAACTGCTGCTGCTCATTGGAGACATGTACCAACTAACAACAATCCAGCTGACATCGTTTCCCGAGGAAGTACAGCTGCGGAGCTGGCGAATTCGATTTGGCACATTGGGCCCCCGTTTCTGTACGAACAAACAAGCAAGTGGCCTAGACAAAAGAGCGAACACATCGACATGGAAGTAGTAACTCAGAGATGAGAAAATCGGTATTCAAGTTAATGATAAAACCCAACAATATCCTTGAAATTATCGACAGATGCAGTTCCTATGTATGTGGAATACGAGTAGTTGCCTGGATTTTTCGTTTCTACAAGAGGCTACGCAAGCATCAAACGAATACCTTTGTTTAACCCCTCGTGCCCGAGGAATTGCATCACGCGTTGCTGTGCATCGTTTGGAACGTGCCGCAACAATACTTAGCTGGAGACATTCGTTTACTTCAGAGAGAGTCAACGACAAATGGCACCCTCCGTTACCTTAATCCTTTCTTGGATTCCATGGAAGGATTCGAATTGTTGAAGGTGGGCGGGCGACTCGAGTTAGCAGATCTACCAGAAAGCCGAAAACACCCCATCCTACTTCCCGACAAATGCAGATTCATTGAGCGTTACGTTCAGCTCTTACACGTCAAAAACTATCACGTAGGACCTAAAGCACTGGTAACATTGATTCGCCTTCAGTTCTGGATTGTGAATGCGCGCGACGTAGCAAGGCGCATTGTCAGATCCTGCTTCCACTGCGTTCGATACAAGCCAAGGATGCTGCAACACATGATGGGAAAGTTGCCAGTGGAACGTCTAACACCATCGCGACCATTCGCCCGTTGCGGCATCGATTTTTGTGGACCTGTCAACATATATTTACGGATCAGAGGCAAGGCACCCTAAAAAGCCTGCATTGCCATTTTTCGTGCTTCGCGACTAAGGCAGTGCACATCGAGGTCATCTCAGACTTAAAAACAGATGCATTTTTGGCTTCGCCCAAACGGATGATCGGACGAAGAGGTCTTCCAACAAACATATTTTGCGATAATGCAACAAACTTTGTTCGTGCGTGCAATAAACTTGCTGACTTGAAGGCATTCGTATTTAAAAAACAAAATCAAGACATTATTAGTAACTATTGCGCTAATGAATTTGTTAATTTTCATTTCATTCCCCCCAGAGCACCTCATTTTGGTGGTATTTGGGAGGCCGCTGTCAAATCAGCTAAGGGTCATCTGCATCGCAGCGTGATGAATTCCAGGCTAGCATATGAGGAGCTGTCGACTGTCTTCGTCGAAATCGAAGCGGTGCTTAATTCTCGTCCGATAGCACCACTGTCATCTGACCCCAGCGACTACGAGGCATTAACTCCTGGTCACTTCATCATTGGAGGCGCTCTGAAGGGTCTACCGGAGCGAACGATGCCTACGATATTAGCCATGCCGAAAAATGGGCTAAAATTACGACCATCAAGCAAAGGTTTTGGAACCATTGGTGACACGAATACCTCAGCGAACTGCAAATGCGCACAAAATGGGTTGCTGATCGCCCAAATGTTGTCAAAGATGCAATGGTCATCGTTCATGAGGACAACATACCACCGCAACGGTGGCATATGGGAAGTGTCGTCAATGCCATCCCAGCAAAGACAAACGCGTTCGAGTGTTGGATATACGCACTTTAAGAGGAGTCATTCGGCGCCCCATATGCAAAATTGCGATTTAACCTGCCTGAACAGTCCTTCAACGGGCCCGGGATGTTGGGTCACAGATGGGGAGTCTCTGCACTTACCATCGCGTGAGAGCAGCTGCATATCTATTAACTCATACACGTATAGGTGTTCTTATCATGCACTGTCATAACATTAATATGCAAAATAAATTAGTCTAACCGTTGACCAGCTCGCAGTCACATCGTTCGAATTTTTATTTAAGGGCACAACCCAACGTACTAACATTCGCTACAGTTTCTTATAATTTTCGTGGTTGAGGAAAACTCTCCCAATCCTACAATCTCTTATTTGTAGAGCTAAGAGTACCACTTCAGGAAATAATCATATAGACTGGGTTTTCTCTAATATAGACAGTAATTCAATCAAGGCGAAATCTTACGAAACGATTTACAGTTACCATGATGCAGTTTGTGTTAGAAATTCATCATAATAGGGTTCTTTAATTATTTAATGTATGCTAACTTAATTGATTTAGGTGTAGTAATAGGTACAATTAATTAGGTTCCTCGGGAGAGCATGTTACTCCTAGAGGACGCGTGCCTAGGTAGCGGATAGGGGATAGGAGCTGTATCAACTTCCTCCCGCGGACCAACAAGCAGTAGTATTCATACCTTCAAACCTTTACTATCAAAAATGTTGAACTAATTTTGTACCGTAGAGCTTATTTTACCATAATGGCCGTAGCAGGTACGGATATGTACATATGGAAATGTGAAGAACAACTACAGTACCAAGTTAACTATATTCATAACTCGAAATCTCTACAAAATATATCAACAAATGTGTCTATGGCATTATAGGTGTAAAATTTCAACCGACATTGAGAAAAAATTGTGTTAGTCCCATATCGCCATGGTTTAACTCTCATGTACATTTTATTTGTATGAACGTGGTTTTATAAACTATAAAGGTAAAGGATATTTCGTAGTCGGTCTAACCCGACTTCAGACTTCTTTACTCGTTTTTCTATTAATGTTCACTAATTTGTACACTTTTTGTATGTAATGTGGTTTGTTTTTATGTTTCTCCCCATGGGCCACCAAATGTTTGTAATTCGTAGAATTATAGTATTGGGCTTCCTTGGTCACAATATTCGATATCAAATAAATAACAGTTTGTTAACTTATGGTTAATTCAAAATATGTATATTAAAATTTAAATTTAAATTTTGATTTCTTGGTTGAAGTATTTCAATATTAAATATTACTTGAAGTACAAAGTAAAAGACTATTTTGTTGTTGTTGCGTAAGCTAAAACGAGTTAAAGGTACGGCGACTGATAGGTACGATGTTTATCGACGTTATGTCTTCGGCAATCGTATCAGCAACCTTTTACCAACTGTGCAGCGAGGGAGAGAGAGTAGGATCATACTCAAGCCGCCATTATGTCAGCAACACAAGATTTTTATTATTATACCGAATCCGTACAGTGGGTGACCATGTGTTATGTTTATATTATATGCTTATATATTTACTCTGCTTCCACCTAAATTCTCGCTGTGCGTAATGCCAATATTTAAAGCTGACATAATTTTTGTGAATTGTTAATTAGGCTGTCTTGAAGATGAATTGTATGTAGCATCCTCAAGGAAAAATTCGTCGTATCACTGAATTTCATTACTTTGTACTATGATTAGTAGTGCAAAATATTGTGGTTTTGTAAATACTATGTTAATGTCTAAATACGATCCTATTTTTATTAATTATTCCATTTTTCTGTAGATCTATTCGAATATAGCACTCAGATCACAAGACATTGATTGTACTATATTCGACTATTCTTAAACATTTTTTTTAATACAATTTTGTGAACACACCTTAGTAGATCCTGACTCTCTAAGCAGACAAAGTTTGCACTACTTAGGATGTCAGTGCCAAATATCTTGAACCTGATCCTAGCGAAAGCGGGACAAAGGCACAAAAAGTGGTCAACCTTAGCCCATGAAAAATGACCAGCCATCACTCCTACCTTAAGTCTCAGGCTCTCAGACTCTCTTACCAAGTAACTGCTGCCTCTTATAGCCCCAATTCGCGATTTTGTGCACATGCAACCAATCACTAATAGTTGCTTAAATGGCAATTCAATATGGATTTGCACAACAGCAAGAACTTGGAAATGACAAGGGGGCTGAGTAAGATCTTCACTGCAGCCTCACTGCAACCTACTTCTGCCACGCCATCTGTTTTCCACCACATAGTCTATCGCTCTTAGAATGGCATACAATTCCACCTGAAAGACAGAAGCATGACAACCACGGGCGTAATGGAGTTGGACACCTCAGAATCCGGTCCAATATCTGTTTCGGAGCCATCAGTGAAAATACGGCAGCGCTTTCTACCGGGCTCTGTCATAGTATCAAATCATAAATGAGTCTCTGGAAGTATAGGTAGTACCGCCTTTCAGTTATAGGATACGCGGGCATCGAAACAATGGGCATAAAAGGGATACCAATATCCATGTCAGTGCCAACAATAGTTTCTGCTGGCAGATTCATTCGCTTTCCAGGTGTTACGACTCTCCGGAAAATGAGATGAAGTGCTGCGAAGATGATGGCGTATCGATGTGAAGCTGTCTGTTTTCAATCACGTTGATGGTGACTAACCGGTCGTTCAAAAATGAATCAATTGCACTGAAAGTAGGTATGGCGGTATTACTGCCTAAGTGATGCTCCCACGCCTGATGCGTTTCCTTTGGAAGCTGAATTGAAACGTAGTAGGCAATCCAATTGTCGCACTCAGAAATAGGAATTTGTAGCAGCAGGAACTCATTGACGCACACTCTGGCTACGTTCTAAAAGAGAATTGATGCCATCAGCACGCTCTTTCGTGAGCGCAGATATGCTGAACAGCTTGTTCATGTGGTGCATGACAATTAGTCGAGGGTTGTTGTACCGCTTTACTATTAGCTCCCAGGCTGTTGTATAGTTGGTTTCGATAAGCTCTATTTGCTGTACATCGATGTCTTTGTCATCAGGTAGCGAATCGCTAGTGAGAGAGGAGCAAATAAGCTGTTTGTGTACCTCGAAGGAATCCTTATGCAGCATTTCAACCTTATCCAGCCGGACTTGACAGTAGGCTTTAGTTTTTCTCGTACTGGAGTCCTTTTTGAAGTTTTTCAAAATTTGCTTAAGACTGTCATGGTGGTGTGTTTGCAGTGAAATGAGGCCTTCGTAATTTGCCAATGGCGGATTTGAAGCGTTGTCTTTGGGAGACGGTTGACTTGTTTTAGAAGGATCCATCTCCACTGCTCTAAACCGATACCCTACTTACCCTTTGCCTTATGCTGTCTTCTCGGATGGTGTGGATACAGGATCGCTGTCGTCTTCAACCAGAATTTGACTCCCTTGTATACACGTGGATATCGTAGGTGGTTGATGGAGTTGCACAAAAAAAAAAAAGTTTAATTATCGAGCACGTTGCGTTATTTTGGGGTTATGTGTTATGACGTCATCAGTTAACACACTGTCCTTTTATACATGACGATGGTGGCGTATTTGCTGTCAGCAAAGGTGCACGCTGTATGAAAAGCTAAATCACGTTTATTAAATTGTTAAATTGTTGAATTGTTTTTGGTCGTCGTTTAGGTTCCCCCCATGGGCCACCATAATTATGTGCAGGTTTGCATAGTATCGGGGTTTTTATTCGAATGAATAATTATATATTTGAGAAGGTTTGTTTTTGTAGAATGAAAAGATTTATTTAATTTAACTATTACACTAATGAAATATACCGGTTATGAATATAGCACTAATACGTATGGAGAGAACAACGACTAGCAGACAACCTAAGCTCGACTCTTCCTGGTTTGCCGTCACTGCGCTGTTCGTCTGTCCGTCTGTGGCCACTTTTTTCCAACCGTTAGAACTATCTTAATGAAATTTTGCGAAAGTATAGTCTGGACAAAGATACAGAACTAGATTGCTATATGGGCCGATTTGGACAAAGACCACGCCTACCTCCCATATAAAGAAGTTTTCTCACCTTTCTGAAAATGACTATAACTTTGGTCCGATTGATGGAATTGTGACGCAATTTGGCAGTTATGGATATGTGGGTCCTACTCAACACTGTGCAAAAAGTGGGCGGAATATATTAACTGCCACGCCCACTATTAACAAATATTAATAACTTAAGATCTGGGATAGATTTACGGACTAAATTTAACTGTGGACATTATAAAGCTATCTGCAACAAATGGAGTTGATCAGTGAAAAGACACGCACACTTTTGATACAAGGAAGTTTCGGGTCTAAAATTAAAATACCTAAAATACCTATGCTCCTATTCATGCCAGCGGAATGAAAATTTGCAGAAATATACATGGGGTCCATAATAGTGTGTGCAGAATATGGAGATCATAATACGACTGCCACGCCCACAATTAGACAAAAATCATTACTAGGTTCCTATTAAAGATTTATCAACGAAATTTCACAGGAATGTTGCGGGTACTAACATTAAACACCACACAAAAAATGGGCGTGTTTTTTTATTTTTTAACCAAGCGTCCTGTATTCTTATGAATAATCTTCTGATGGCATTCAAAGGGTATTATGATATATGTCAAAATTGAGCTAGCAGATTCAGTTCAGTATTTATATAGCAAGAAATTACATGATGGTAAATTCACTTTTGAAATCATTGTATATAAATATAGAGATATCCATTTAATAGTACTTTATAGAAATAAATCTTTTCCGTCAGGATTATTAAAAATAGAAATACAAAATATTTTAAGTGCCGATTGTTCTGTCAATAAGAGAAGTGTTCTATTAGGAGATTTTAAAAATGTCGTGGCAGGGACTGTGACCAAGTAGAAGACATCCTAATGGAAAACGGCTTAATATCTCTTCTTTGTAGAGATAAGAGTACCACTTCAGGAAATACTCATATAGACTTGGTTTTCTCTAATATGGACAGTAATTCAATCAAGGCGAAAACTTACGAAACAATTTACAGTTACCATAATGCAGTTTGTGTTACAATTTCATCATAATAGGGTTCTTTAATTATTTAATGTATGCTAACTTAGTTGATTTAGGTGTACTAATAGGTACAATTAATTTGGTTCCTCGGCAGAGCATGTAACTCCTAGAGGACGAGTGCCCAGGTAGGGGATAGGAGTTGTATCAACTTCCTCCCGCGGACCAACAAGCAGTAGTTTTCATACCTTCAAACCTTTACTATTCGAAATGTTAAACTAATTTTGTGCCGTAGAGCTTTATTTACCATAATGGCCGTAGCAGATACGGATATGTACATATGGAAATGTGAAGAATAACTACAGTACCAAGTTAACTATATCCATAATCGAAATCTCTACAAAATATATCAACATATGTGTCTATGGTGTTATAGGTGAAACATTTCAACCGACATGGAGAAAAAATTGTGTTGATCCCATATCGCCATGGTTTAACATGGGCCACCAAATGTGATTCGTAGAATTATAGTATTGGTCTTCCTTGGTCACAATATTCGATATCAAATAAATAACAGTTTGTTAACTTATGGTTAATTCAAAATATGTATATTAAAATTTAAATTGAAATTTTGACTTCTTGGTTGAAGTATTTCAATATTAAATATTACTTGAAGTACAAAGTAAAAGACTATTTTGTTGTTGTTGCGTAAGCTAAAACGAGTTAAAGGTACGGCGACTGATAGGTACGATGTTTATCGACGTTATGTCTTCGGCAATCGTATCAGCAACCTTTTACCAACTGTGCAGCGAGGGAGAGAGAGTAGGATCATACTCAAGCCGCCATTATGTCAGCAACACAAGGTTTTTATTATTATACCGAATCCGTACAGTGGGTGACCATGTGTTATGTTTATATTATATGCTTATATATTTACTCTGCTTCCACCTAAATTCTCGCTGTGCGTAATGCCAATATTTAAAGCTGACATAATTTTTGTGAATTGTTAATTAGGCTGTCTTGAAGATGAATTGTATGTAGCATCCTCAAGGAAAAATTCGTCGTATCACTGAATTTCATTACTTTGTACTATGATTAGTAGTGCAAAATATTGTGGTTTTGTAAATACTATGTTAATGTCTAAATACTATCCTATTTTTATTAAGTATTCCTTTTTTTCTGTAGATCTATTTGAATATAGCACTCAGATCACAAGACATTGATTGTACTATATTCGACTATTCTTAAACATTTTTTTTAATACAATTTTGTGAACACACCTTAGTAGATCCTGACTCTCTAAGCGGACAAAGTTTGCACTACTTAGGATGTCAGTGCCAAATATCTTGAAACTGATTCTATCGAAAACGGGACAAAGGCACAAAAAGTGGTCAACCTTAGCCCCTGAAAAATGACCAGCCATCACTCCTACCTGAAGTCTCAGGCTCTCAGACTCTCTTCCAAGTAACTGCTGCCTCTTATAGCCCCAATTCGCGATTTTGTGCACATGCAACCAATCACTAATAGTTGCCTTAATGGCAATTCAATATGGATTTGCACAACAGCAAGAACTTGGAAATGACAAGGGGGCTGAGTAAGATCTTCACTGCAGCCCCACTGTCACTGCAGACACAAATACTTCTGCCACGCCATCTGTTTTCCACCACATAGTCTATCGCTCTTAGAATGGCATACAATTCCACCTGAAAGACAGAAGCATGACAACCACGGGCGTAATGGATTTGGACACCTCAGGATCCGGTCCAATATCTGTTTCGGAGCCATCAGTGAAAATACGGCAGCGCTGCCTACCGGGCTCTGTCATAGTATCAAATCATAAATGAGTCTCTGGAAGTATAGGTAGTACCGCCTTTCAGTTATAGGATACGCGGGCATCGAAACAATGGGCATAAAAGGGATACCAATATCCATGTCAGTGCCAACAATTGAGTTGCTGGCATTCCGTCGGTGTCGGTGTTCAATTCTCCGCTCATTGAGTAGATCTTTTTTCTTTTTACTATATCAAAAATAAAAAATAAAAAAATATCTACGAGTGTAAAGTTCAGTATTAAAGTGGTAAACATTTTTTGTTGGCTAGCCTCTATGGGCAAGTCAAAAACAATTAATTAATCACAATCAAAAATTTCAAATTAGTGGTTCCTAAAAAAAATAACAACAAAAGAAGGAAAATAAATAAGTAAACATAAACAAAAACAATTTACATGAGCATTCGGCACTTTCCGCCACAAGCGAGAGATCGATGTCCCACCTGCGCGTATCCTCTGCATGCACCGATATACAGTAATCAACAAATCAATTTAAACCCAACGGAGATGATCTCTCACAATAGTTGAGCACATGCGCAATTAACTCCAGTAATTCAGCAAACGGTAAGCACTGAGCACGCTCAAACTTCTAAGCTAGTCACACCCACACCAATAAAACTAATAAACACACAGAAGCAAAACAACATTGCTCTTTGCATAACAAAAAAATAAGCACAGATTCTCAAGCAGATTCGGCTGCGCTAAATATGCCAGCAAACTTACAGCTCTCTTGGAGTGGACAATGTGTCTCCCCAAATTCAACAGCATCTCCTGCAACACAAATCAAAAAAAACAAAAGTTCTACTATGAGTATATGTAAGCAACAACAACTTACCAATGTTGCAAATAAAACTATAGAAATACAGTGTGCAAAACCAAACATAAGCACGCAAACAAGTATTGATCGATACATAACAATAAAGCGAAAACGCAGCCCGCTTGCCAAGACAGAAAAGAAGAAACTTGTTAAAACTAATACAGATACCCTAAACAGCAACCGTTTTGCTCTATTAAGCGATAGTGCAGAGTCTGAACCAACTAAGATTATTGCATTGAAACCACCACCAATTTACTTGCTTGAACGCAGTTCCAACTTATTAATAGACAGTGTTGCCAGCTTGATTGGTAAAAATAATTTCCATGTAGTCCCGCTGTTGAAGGGTAAAATACAAGAAACAAAAATCAAATTTATTTGGAAAATAACTATCGCGCAGTTGTTTCTTTCCTTGAAAATGAAAAGAAAAATTACTACACGTATCAGATAAAGAGTAGCAAAGGGTTGACAGTTGTTATTAAAGGTATAGAATTTGAAGTAGATCCTATAGAACTAAAAGATGCACTCCAAGAGGCTGGAATCACAACAAAATCTGTTTTTAATATAAGGAATAGGGAAAAAATTCCGCAACCACTCTTCAGAATAGAACTAGAACCAGGGAGTATTAAATTCAATCAAAATGAAACCCACCCCATTTACAACTTACGATATATAATGCATCGTAGAGTAACAGTCGAGGAGCCTCACAAACGAAAAGGCCCAATACAAGGCACAAACTGTCAAGAGTATGGTCATTCGAAATCGTACTGCACCCTACGTACTGTATGCGTTGCGTGTGGCGACTTCCATCCATCAAAGGAATGCAAGCTGAACAAAAGTGAGAAGGATTCAAAAAAATTTAGCAATTCTGGGGGGAATCATACTGCTAACTACAGAGGCTGCCCGATATACTCGTATACACAACTAAAAACCAGTATGAACCAAGCTGCTAAGACAGTTCCCACCCAAAAATATAGTGCTATACCTACCTACACAAACCATATTGGAAGCACTACCGAAAATATCTCTTCATCCACTAGCTATGCGAATGTACTGAAAATTGGCGTTTCAGATAAACCGAGTTATCCTCAAACCTCAAAATTTAGAAACGTTAATATTTAACTTGTCTCAGTGTATTACTAACTTCATGTCCTCGATGCAATCTATGATCATGTACATAACCAAAACTTACTTATGAAAACTCTACTTTCACAAAAATGAATGTTATAAAAATATGTCACTGGAATGCTAACGGTATTAACCAACACAAAATTGAATTAAAAAATTTTCTAGACAGTAACAGCATAGACATCATGCTTATCTCAGAAACACATTTAACTGTAAAATATAACTTCAAACTAGCAGGCTATAATTTTTACCCAACAAATCAATAAAGGCTCGATTAAAGCATCACTTTCTGGAATCCTATGCAAAAAAAACATCCATTCTACTTCCATCTCTTTACAGTGTTGGGGTGAGCCAATAGTAATTTCATCAGCCTCTTGTCCTCCTAGGTTTCCTATATCCACAACCGATTTTGTTTCTTTCTTTAAATCGTTCGGTAACAAATTTCTCTCTGCCGGAGACGTCAATTCTAAACATACCTACTGGGGCTCACGGTTAATCAACCCTAAAGGGAAGCAATTGTTTAATGCGCTGATTGACTCTCGGAATGATCTAGACTTTGTATCATCTGGAAAATCTACATACTGGCCAACTGATCAAAGAAAAGTTCCCGATCTTATTGACTTTGGCATAAATAAAAATATTGAAAGGTGTTTCTTGGAAACCGAGCCCTGTTTCGACTTAACATCCGATCACTCACCGGTGATAATATATTTAAAAAAAAGACCAGAGTTCATTGAAAAAACAATAAAACTGACCTCCAAGAAAACAAACTGGCTCAAATATCGCAAATATATTAGTACCCACGTGAGCGTTAAAACAAAACTTAAGAGTGGAGAGGACATTGAATCAGCGACGCAGGCTCTTGGATCAATAATAAAAGCAGTTGCTATTAGTGGCACGCCCGCACAAAACTCAACTAAAACCAACGCGAGGCATACTACGTCACACAATGTGGAATGCCTCGTTAGAGAAAAGAGGAGATTAAGGCGTGAATGCAAAAATACAGATCACCAGCACTAAGAGTAAAACTAAAGTCATTACAAAATCAGCTGAAAAACACTCTACGCGAGAAAAAGGAAGAAAACCTTAATAAGTACCTTGAAGATTTGACTCCTCTCAAAGTCACCAATTACTCACTCTGGAGAGCGACAAGAATGATTAAAGCGATGGAACTTGGGCAAAAACAGAAGAAAAAAAGGCAACTTCTTTGCAGCACATCTGAGGTCAGTATTTCAACCTAACCCGCCGACCTGCAACAACACTAGCATACAGAATTTTTCAATTACGAAGTCAGCAGTACCAATTCATTTCAAACTAAAGGAAGTTATACGCCTATGTACAACGAGTCTAAGCCCAAAAAAGGCACCTGGTTGTGACTTAATTACCAATAAAATGGTAAGTGAATTGCCGTAAATAGCTCTTATATATCTCACACATACGCCAGACTTTGAAATTATGGAGTACCACAAGGTAGTGTGCCTGGACCTATGCGTTACACTCTGTACACTTCTGATCTGAAAACTGATAAAAACCTCGTTACCTCGACTTTCGCGGATGACACAGCTGTCCTGATCTCTCACCTAAATTCACGGATAGCCTCCCGGGATTTAGAGGAACACCTTAAAAATATAGAAAGTTGGCTAGCAGATTGGCGCATCAAAGTAAATGAGCAAAAAAGTTACATGTGACATTTACTCTTAAGCCCAGTTCTTGACCGGCAGTTTCTTTAAATGGCATTGTAGTCTCGCAAGCAACAGAGGTTAAATACTTAGCAGTGCATTTCGACCGACGGCTCACCTGGAAAAAACATATAGAAACCAAGAAAATGCAAATGAAACTCAAGGCAAGTTCCTTGTATTGGCTTACCAACCGAAAATCAAAACTGCGATTGGAGTATAAAGTACTTTAATAAAAGGCTGTAACTAAACCGATTTGGACTTATGGAATTCAGATTTGGGGCACTACTAGTGCATCAAAGTTGCAAATAATTCAAACAGCACAATCGAAAATTCTGAGAACGATTAGCGGCGCTCCATGGTTCGTCAGAAACGAAAATATTCACCGCGACCTGAATATAGCACCCGTTGAAGAAGAACTAGCAGTTTTAAAAACAAAGTACCAATCCAAACTTCAGTGTTATCCAAACGAACTAGCAAGGAATCTGCTTCAAAGGATGAATACATCTCGTCTTAAAAGGCCACATTTTTAAAAATAGAGTTTCTTGAATTGAAAAAAAAGTGCCAACAAGAGTTTCTGCTTGCAGATTGATTCGCTTTCCAGGTGTTACGACTCTCCGGAAAATGAGATGAAGTGGTGTGCTTCGAAGATGATGGCGTATCGATGTGAAGCTGCCTGTTTTCAATCACGTTGATGGTGACTAAACGATCGTTCAAAATTGATTCAATTGCACTGAAAGTAGGTATAGCGGCATTACTGCCTAAGTGATGCACCCACGCCTAATGCGTTTCCTTTGGAAGCTGAATTGAAACGTAGTAGGCAATCCAATTGTCGCACTCAGAAATAGGAATTTGTAGCAGCTGGAACTCATTGACGCACACTCTGGCTACGTTTTAAAAGAGAATTGATGCCATCAGCACGCTCTTTCGTAAGCGCAGATATGCTGAACAGCTTGTTCATGTGGTGCATGACAAGTAGTCGAGGGTTGTTGTACCGCTTTACTATTAGCTCCCAGGCTGTTGGATAATTGGTTTCGATAAGCTCCATTTGCTGTACATCGATGTCTTTGTCATCAGGTAGCGAATCGCGAGTGAGAGAGGAACAAATAAGCTGTTTGTGTACCTCGAAGGAATCCTTATGCAGCATTTCAACCTTATCCAGCCGGACTTTTGTTTTTCTCGTACTGGAGTCCTTTTTGAAGTTTTTCAAAATTTGCTTAAGACTGTCATGGTGGTATGTTTGCAGTGCAATGAGGCCTTCGTAATTTGCCAATGACGGATTTAAAGCGTTGTCTTTGGGAGACGGTTGACTTGTTTTAGAAGGATCCATCTCCACTGCTTTAAACCGATACCGTACTTACCCTTTGCCTTATGCTGTCTTCTCGGATGGTGTGGATACAGGATCGCTGTCGTCTTCAACCAGAATTGGACTCCCTTGTATACACGTGGATATCGTAGGTAGTTGATGGAGTTGCACAAAAAAAAAAAATGTTTAATTGTCGAGCACGTTGCGTTATTTTGGGGTTATGTGTTATGACGTCATCAGTTAACACACTGTCCTTTTATACATGACGATGGTGGCGTATTTACTGTCAGCAAAGGTGCACGCTGTATGAAAAGCTAAATCACGTTTATTAAATTGTTAAATTGTTGAATTGTTTTTGGTCGTCGTTTAGGTTCCCCCCATGGGCCACCATAATTATGTGCAGGTTTGCATAGTATCGGGGTTTTTATTCGAATGAATAATTATATATTTGAGAAGGTTTGTTTTTGTAGAATGAAAAGATTTATTTAATTTAACTATTACACTAATGAAATATACAGGTTATGAATATAGCACTAATACGTATGGAGAGAACAACGACTAGCAGACAACTAAGCTCGACTCTTCCTGGTTTGCCGTCACTGCGCTGTTCGTCTGTCCGTCTGTGGCCACTTTTTTCCAACCGTTAGAGCTATCTTAATGACATTTTACGAAAGTATAGTCTGGACAAAGATACAGAACTAGATTGCTATATGGGCCGATTTGGACAAAGACCACGCTTACCTCCCATATAAAGGAGTTTTTTCACCTTTTTGAAAATGACTATAACTTCGGTCCGATTGATGGAATCGTGACGCAATTTGGCAGTTATGGATAGGTGGGTCCTACTAGACACTGTGCAAAAAGTGGGCGGTATATATTAACTGCCACGCCCACTATTAACAAATATTAATAACTTAAGATTTGGGATAGATTTACGGACTAAATTTAACTGTGGACATTATAAAGCTATCTGCAACAAATGGGGTTGATCAGTGAAAAGACACGCCCACTTTTGATACAAGGAAGTTTCGAGTCTAAAATTAAAATACCTAAAATACCTATGCTCCTATTCATGCCAGCGGAATAAAAATTTGCAGAAATATACATGGGGTCCATAATAGTGTGTGCAGAATATGGAGATCATAATACGACTGCCACGCCCACAAGTAGACAAAAATCATTACTAGGTTCCTATTAAAGATTTATCAACGAAATTTCACAGGAATGTTGCGGGTACTAACATTAAACACCACACAAAAAATGGGCGTATTTTTTATTTTTTTAACCAAGCGTCCTGTATTCTTATGAATAATCTTCTGATGGCATTCAAAGGGTATTATGATAAATGTCAAAATTGAGCAAGCAGATTCAGTTCAGTATTTATATAGCAAGAAATTACATGATGGTAAATTCACTTTTGAAATCATTGTATATAAATATAGAGATATCCATTTAATAGTACTTTATCGAAATAAATCTTTTCCGTCAGGATTATTAAAAATAGAACTACAAAATATTTTAAGTTCCGATTGTTCTGTCAATGAGAGAAGTGTTCTATTAGGAGATTTTAAATATGTCGTGGCAGTGACTGACCAAGTAGAAGACATCCTAATGGAAAACGGCTTAATATCTCTTCTTTGTAGAGATAAGAGTACCACTTCAGGAAATACTCATATAGACTTGGTTTTCTCTAATATGGACAGTAATTCAATCAAGGCGAAAACTTACGAAACAATTTACAGTTACCATGATGCAGTTTGTGTTACAATTTCATCATAATAGGGTTCTTTAATTATTTAATGTATGCTAACTTAGTTGATTTAGGTGTAGTAATAGGTACAATTAATTTGGTTCCTCGGCAGAGCATGTAACTCCTAGAGGACGAGTGCCCAGGTAGGGGATAGGAGTTGTATCAACTTCCTCCCGCGGACCAACAAGCAGTAGTTTTCATACCTTCAAACCTTTACTATTCGAAATGTTAAACTAATTTTGTGCCGTAGAGCTTTATTTACCATAATGGCCGTAGCAGATACGGATATGTACATATGGAAATGTGAAGTATAACTACAGTACCAAGTTAACTATATCCATAATCGAAATCTCTACAAAATATATCAACATATGTGTCTATGGTGTTATAGGTGAAACATTTCAACCGACATGGAGAAAAAATTGTGTTGATCCCATATCGCCATGGTTTAACATGGGCCACCAAATGTGATTCGTAGAATTATAGTATTGGTCTTCCTTGGTCACAATATTCGATATCAAATAAATAACAGTTTGTTAACTTATGGTTAATTCAAAATATGTATATTAAAATTTAAATTGAAATTTTGACTTCTTGGTTGAAGTATTTCAATATTAAATATTACTTGAAGTACAAAGTAAAAGACTATTTTGTTGTTGTTGCGTAAGCTAAAACGAGTTAAAGGTACGGCGACTGATAGGTACGATGTTTATCGACGTTATGTCTTCGGCAATCGTATCAGCAACCTTTTACCAACTGTGCAGCGAGGGAGAGAGAGTAGGATCATACTCAAGCCGCCATTATGTCAGCAACACAAGGTTTTTATTATTATACCGAATCCGTACAGTGGGTGACCATGTGTTATGTTTATATTATATGCTTATATATTTACTCTGCTTCCACCTAAATTCTCGCTGTGCGTAATGCCAATATTTAAAGCTGACATAATTTTTGTGAATTGTTAATTAGGCTGTCTTGAAGATGAATTGTATGTAGCATCCTCAAGGAAAAATTCGTCTTATCACTGAATTTCATTACTTTGTACTATGATTAGTAGTGCAAAATATTGTGGATTTGTAAATACTATGCTAATGTCTAAATACTATCCTATTTTTATTAATTATTCCTTTTTTTCTGTAGATCTATTCGAATATAGCACTCAGATCACAAGACATTGATTGTACTATATTCGACTATTCATAAACATTTTTTTTTAATACAATTTTGTGAACACACCTTAGTAGATCCTGACTCTCTAAGCAGACAAAGTTTGCACTACTTAGGAAATAAGTGCCAAATATCTAGAACCTGATTATAGTGAAAGCAGGACAAAGGCACAAAAAGTGGTCAACCTTAGCCCATGCAAAATGACCAGCAATCACTCCTACCTGAAGTCTGCATACTCTCTTACCAAGTAACTGCTGCCTCTTATAGCCCCCATTCGTGATTTTGTGCACATGCAACCCAATCCCTGATAGTGGCCTGAATGGCAATTCAATCTGGATATGCACAACAGCAAGACTTTGGAAACAAGGCGGCTGAGTTAGATCTTCACTGCAGCCTGACTGTCACTGCAGACACAAATACTTCTGCCACGCCATCTGTTTTCCACCACATAGTCTATCGTTCTTAGAATGGCATACAATTCCACCTGAAAGACAGAAGCATGACAACCACGGGCGTAATGGAGTTGGACACCCCAGAATCCGGTCCAATATCTGTTTCGGAGCCATCAGTGAAAATACGGCCGCACTGCCTACCGTGCTCTGTCATAGTATCAAATCATAAATGAGTCTCTGGAAGTATAGGTAGTACCGCCTTTCAGTTATAGGATACGCGGGCATTGAAACAATGGGCATGAAAGGGATACCATGTCAGTGCCAACAATAGTTTCTGCTGGCAGATTGATTCGCTTTCCAGGTGTTACGACTCTCCGGAAAATGAGATGAAGTGGTGTGCTGCGAAGATGATGGCGTATCGATGTGAAGCTGCCTGTTTTCAATCACGTTGATGGTGACTAACCGGTCGTTCAAAAATGAATCAATTGCACTGAAAGTAGGTATGGCGGGTTTACTGCCTAAGTGATGCTCCCACGCCTGATGCGTTTCCTTTGGAAGCTGAATTGAAACGTAGTAGGCAATCCAATTGTCGCACTCAGAAATAGGAATTTGTAGCAGCAGGAACTCATTGACGCACACTCTGGCTACGTTTTAAAAGAGAATTGATGCTATCAGCACGCTCTTTCGTGAGCGACGATATGCTGAACAGCTTGTTCATGTGGTGCATGACAAGTAGTCGAGGGTTGTTGTACCGCTTTACTATTATCTCCCAGGCTGTTGGATAGTTGGTTTCGATAAGTTCTATTTGCTGTACATCGATGTCTTTGTCATCAGGTAGCGAATCGCTAGTGAGAGAGGAGCAAATAAGCTGTTTGTGTACCTCGAAGGAATCCTTATGCAGCATTTCAACCTTATCCAGCCGGACTTGACAGTAGGCTTTAGTTTTTCTCGTACTGGAGTCCTTTTTGAAGTTTTTCAAAATTTGCTTAAGACTGTCATGGTGGTGTGTTTGCAGTGAAATGAGGCCTTCGTAATTTGCCAATGGCGGATTTGAAGCGTTGTCTTTGGGAGACGGTTGACTTGTTTTAGAAGGATCCATCTCCACTGCTCTAAACCGATACCGTACTTACCCTTTGCCTTATGCTGTCTTCTCGGATGGTGTGGATACAGGATCGCTGTCGTCTTCAACCAGAATTGGACTCCCTTGTATACACGTGGATATCGTAGGTAGTTGATGGAGTTGCACAAAAAAAAAAAATGTTTAATTGTCGAGCACGTTGCGTTATTTTGGGGTTATGTGTTATGACGTCATCAGTTAACACACTGTCCTTTTATACATGACGATGGTGGCGTATTTACTGTCAGCAAAGGTGCACGCTGTATGAAAAGCTAAATCACGTTTATTAAATTGTTAAATTGTTGAATTGTTTTTGGTCGTCGTTTAGGTTCCCCCCATGGGCCACCATAATTATGTGCAGGTTTGCATAGTATCGGGGTTTTTATTCGAATGAATAATTATATATTTGAGAAGGTTTGTTTTTGTAGAATGAAAAGATTTATTTAATTTAACTATTACACTAATGAAATATACAGGTTATGAATATAGCACTAATACGTATGGAGAGAACAACGACTAGCAGACAACTAAGCTCGACTCTTCCTGGTTTGCCGTCACTGCGCTGTTCGTCTGTCCGTCTGTGGCCACTTTTTTCCAACCGTTAGAGCTATCTTAATGACATTTTACGAAAGTATAGTCTGGACAAAGATACAGAACTAGATTGCTATATGGGCCGATTTGAACAAAGACCACGTTTACCTCCCATATAAAGGAGTTTTTTCACCTTTTTGAAAATGACTATAACTTCGGTCCGATTGATGGAATCGTGACGCAATTTGGCAGTTATGGATAGGTGGGTCCTACTAGACACTGTGCAAAAAGTGGGCGGTATATATTAACTGCCACGCCCACTATTATAAAATATTAATAACTTAAGATTTGGGATAGATTTACGGACTAAATTTAACTGTGGACATTATAAAGCTATCTGCAACAAATGGGGTTGATCAGTGAAAAGACACGCCCACTTTTGATACAAGGAAGTTTCGAGTCTAAAATTAAAATACCTAAAATACCTATGCTCCTATTCATGCCAGCGGAATAAAAATTTGCAGAAATATACATGGGGTCCATAATAGTGTGTGCAGAATATGGAGATCATAATACGACTGCCACGCCCACAAGTAGACAAAAATCATTACTAGGTTCCTATTAAAGATTTATCAACGAAATTTCACAGGAATGTTGCGGGTACTAACATTAAACACCACACAAAAAATGGGCGTATTTTTTATTTTTTTAACCAAGCGTCCTGTATTCTTATGAATAATCTTCTGATGGCATTCAAAGGGTATTATGATAAATGTCAAAATTGAGCAAGCAGATTCAGTTCAGTATTTATATAGCAAGAAATTACATGATGGTAAATTCACTTTTGAAATCATTGTATATAAATATAGAGATATCCATTTAATAGTACTTTATAGAAATAAATCTTTTCCGTCAGGATTATTAAAAATAGAACTACAAAATATTTTAAGTTCCGATTGTTCTGTCAATGAGAGAAGTGTTCTATTAGGAGATTTTAAATATGTCGTGGCAGTGACTGTGACCAAGTAGAAGACATCCTAATGGAAAACGGCTTAATATCTCTTCTTTGTAGAGATAAGAGTACCACTTCAGGAAATACTCATATAGACTTGGTTTTCTCTAATATGGACAGTAATTCAATCAAGGCGAAAACTTACGAAACAATTTACAGTTACCATGATGCAGTTTGTGTTACAATTTCATCATAATAGGGTTCTTTAATTATTTAATGTATGCTAACTTAGTTGATTTAGGTGTAGTAATAGGTACAATTAATTTGGTTCCTCGGCAGAGCATGTAACTCCTAGAGGACGAGTGCCCAGGTAGGGGATAGGAGTTGTATCAACTTCCTCCCGCGGACCAACAAGCAGTAGTTTTCATACCTTCAAACCTTTACTATTCGAAATGTTAAACTAATTTTGTGCCGTAGAGCTTTATTTACCATAATGGCCGTAGCAGATACGGATATGTACATATGGAAATGTGAAGTATAACTACAGTACCAAGTTAACTATATCCATAATCGAAATCTCTACAAAATATATCAACATATGTGTCTATGGTGTTATAGGTGAAACATTTCAACCGACATGGAGAAAAAATTGTGTTGATCCCATATCGCCATGGTTTAACATGGGCCACCAAATGTGATTCGTAGAATTATAGTATTGGTCTTCCTTGGTCACAATATTCGATATCAAATAAATAACAGTTTGTTAACTTATGGTTAATTCAAAATATGTATATTAAAATTTAAATTGAAATTTTGACTTCTTGGTTGAAGTATTTCAATATTAAATATTACTTGAAGTACAAAGTAAAAGACTATTTTGTTGTTGTTGCGTAAGCTAAAACGAGTTAAAGGTACGGCGACTGATAGGTACGATGTTTATCGACGTTATGTCTTCGGCAATCGTATCAGCAACCTTTTACCAACTGTGCAGCGAGGGAGAGAGAGTAGGATCATACTCAAGCCGCCATTATGTCAGCAACACAAGGTTTTTATTATTATACCGAATCCGTACAGTGGGTGACCATGTGTTATGTTTATATTATATGCTTATATATTTACTCTGCTTCCACCTAAATTCTCGCTGTGCGTAATGCCAATATTTAAAGCTGACATAATTTTTGTGAATTGTTAATTAGGCTGTCTTGAAGATGAATTGTATGTAGCATCCTCAAGGAAAAATTCGTCTTATCACTGAATTTCATTACTTTGTACTATGATTAGTAGTGCAAAATATTGTGGATTTGTAAATACTATGCTAATGTCTAAATACTATCCTATTTTTATTAATTATTCCTTTTTTTCTGTAGATCTATTCGAATATAGCACTCAGATCACAAGACATTGATTGTACTATATTCGACTATTCATAAACATTTTTTTTTAATACAATTTTGTGAACACACCTTAGTAGATCCTGACTCTCTAAGCAGACAAAGTTTGCACTACTTAGGAAATAAGTGCCAAATATCTAGAACCTGATTATAGTGAAAGCAGGACAAAGGCACAAAAAGTGGTCAACCTTAGCCCATGCAAAATGACCAGCAATCACTCCTACCTGAAGTCTGCATACTCTCTTACCAAGTAACTGCTGCCTCTTATAGCCCCCATTCGTGATTTTGTGCACATGCAACCCAATCCCTGATAGTGGCCTGAATGGCAATTCAATCTGGATATGCACAACAGCAAGACTTTGGAAACAAGGCGGCTGAGTTAGATCTTCACTGCAGCCTGACTGTCACTGCAGACACAAATACTTCTGCCACGCCATCTGTTTTCCACCACATAGTCTATCGTTCTTAGAATGGCATACAATTCCACCTGAAAGACAGAAGCATGACAACCACGGGCGTAATGGAGTTGGACACCCCAGAATCCGGTCCAATATCTGTTTCGGAGCCATCAGTGAAAATACGGCCGCACTGCCTACCGTGCTCTGTCATAGTATCAAATCATAAATGAGTCTCTGGAAGTATAGGTAGTACCGCCTTTCAGTTATAGGATACGCGGGCATTGAAACAATGGGCATGAAAGGGATACCATGTCAGTGCCAACAATAGTTTCTGCTGGCAGATTGATTCGCTTTCCAGGTGTTACGACTCTCCGGAAAATGAGATGAAGTGGTGTGCTGCGAAGATGATGGCGTATCGATGTGAAGCTGCCTGTTTTCAATCACGTTGATGGTGACTAACCGGTCGTTCAAAAATGAATCAATTGCACTGAAAGTAGGTATGGCGGGTTTACTGCCTAAGTGATGCTCCCACGCCTGATGCGTTTTATGCATGCCTCTTATAGCCCCCATTCGTGATTTTGTGCACATGCAACCCAATCCCTGATAGTGGCCTGAATGGCAATTCAATCTGGATATGCACAACAGCAAGACTTTGGAAACAAGGCGGCTGAGTTAGATCTTCACTGCAGCCTGACTGTCACTGCAGACACAAATACTTCTGCCACGCCATCTGTTTTCCACCACATAGTCTATCGTTCTTAGAATGGCATACAATTCCACCTGAAAGACAGAAGCATGACAACCACGGGCGTAATGGAGTTGGACACCCCAGAATCCGGTCCAATATCTGTTTCGGAGCCATCAGTGAAAATACGGCCGCACTGCCTACCGTGCTCTGTCATAGTATCAAATCATAAATGAGTCTCTGGAAGTATAGGTAGTACCGCCTTTCAGTTATAGGATACGCGGGCATTGAAACAATGGGCATGAAAGGGATACCATGTCAGTGCCAACAATAGTTTCTGCTGGCAGATTGATTCGCTTTCCAGGTGTTACGACTCTCCGGAAAATGAGATGAAGTGGTGTGCTGCGAAGATGATGGCGTATCGATGTGAAGCTGCCTGTTTTCAATCACGTTGATGGTGACTAACCGGTCGTTCAAAAATGAATCAATTGCACTGAAAGTAGGTATGGCGGGTTTACTGCCTAAGTGATGCTCCCACGCCTGATGCGTTTCCTTTGGAAGCTGAATTGAAACGTAGTAGGCAATCCAATTGTCGCACTCAGAAATAGGAATTTGTAGCAGCAGGAACTCATTGACGCACACTCTGGCTACGTTTTAAAAGAGAATTGATGCTATCAGCACGCTCTTTCGTGAGCGACGATATGCTGAACAGCTTGTTCATGTGGTGCATGACAAGTAGTCGAGGGTTGTTGTACCGCTTTACTATTATCTCCCAGGCTGTTGGATAGTTGGTTTCGATAAGTTCTATTTGCTGTACATCGATGTCTTTGTCATCAGGTAGCGAATCGCTAGTGAGAGAGGAGCAAATAAGCTGTTTGTGTACCTCGAAGGAATCCTTATGCAGCATTTCAACCTTATCCAGCCGGACTTGACAGTAGGCTTTAGTTTTTCTCGTACTGGAGTCCTTTTTGAAGTTTTTCAAAATTTGCTTAAGACTGTCATGGTGGTGTGTTTGCAGTGAAATGAGGCCTTCGTAATTTGCCAATGGCGGATTTGAAGCGTTGTCTTTGGGAGACGGTTGACTTGTTTTAGAAGGATCCATCTCCACTGCTCTAAACCGATACCGTACTTACCCTTTGCCTTATGCTGTCTTCTCGGATGGTGTGGATACAGGATCGCTGTCGTCTTCAACCAGAATTGGACTCCCTTGTATACACGTGGATATCGTAGGTAGTTGATGGAGTTGCACAAAAAAAAAAAATGTTTAATTGTCGAGCACGTTGCGTTATTTTGGGGTTATGTGTTATGACGTCATCAGTTAACACACTGTCCTTTTATACATGACGATGGTGGCGTATTTACTGTCAGCAAAGGTGCACGCTGTATGAAAAGCTAAATCACGTTTATTAAATTGTTAAATTGTTGAATTGTTTTTGGTCGTCGTTTAGGTTCCCCCCATGGGCCACCATAATTATGTGCAGGTTTGCATAGTATCGGGGTTTTTATTCGAATGAATAATTATATATTTGAGAAGGTTTGTTTTTGTAGAATGAAAAGATTTATTTAATTTAACTATTACACTAATGAAATATACAGGTTATGAATATAGCACTAATACGTATGGAGAGAACAACGACTAGCAGACAACTAAGCTCGACTCTTCCTGGTTTGCCGTCACTGCGCTGTTCGTCTGTCCGTCTGTGGCCACTTTTTTCCAACCGTTAGAGCTATCTTAATGACATTTTACGAAAGTATAGTCTGGACAAAGATACAGAACTAGATTGCTATATGGGCCGATTTGGACAAAGACCACGCTTACCTCCCATATAAAGGAGTTTTTTCACCTTTTTGAAAATGACTATAACTTCGGTCCGATTGATGGAATCGTGACGCAATTTGGCAGTTATGGATAGGTGGGTCCTACTAGACACTGTGCAAAAAGTGGGCGGTATATATTAACTGCCACGCCCACTATTATAAAATATTAATAACTTAAGATTTGGGATAGATTTACGGACTAAATTTAACTGTGGACATTATAAAGCTATCTGCAACAAATGGGGTTGATCAGTGAAAAGACACGCCCACTTTTGATACAAGGAAGTTTCGAGTCTAAAATTAAAATACCTAAAATACCTATGCTCCTATTCATGCCAGCGGAATAAAAATTTGCAGAAATATACATGGGGTCCATAATAGTGTGTGCAGAATATGGAGATCATAATACGACTGCCACGCCCACAAGTAGACAAAAATCATTACTAGGTTCCTATTAAAGATTTATCAACGAAATTTCACAGGAATGTTGCGGGTACTAACATTAAACACCACACAAAAAATGGGCGTATTTTTTATTTTTTTAACCAAGCGTCCTGTATTCTTATGAATAATCTTCTGATGGCATTCAAAGGGTATTATGATAAATGTCAAAATTGAGCAAGCAGATTCAGTTCAGTATTTATATAGCAAGAAATTACATGATGGTAAATTCACTTTTGAAATCATTGTATATAAATATAGAGATATCCATTTAATAGTACTTTATAGAAATAAATCTTTTCCGTCAGGATTATTAAAAATAGAACTACAAAATATTTTAAGTTCCGATTGTTCTGTCAATGAGAGAAGTGTTCTATTAGGAGATTTTAAATATGTCGTGGCAGTGACTGTGACCAAGTAGAAGACATCCTAATGGAAAACGGCTTAATATCTCTTCTTTGTAGAGATAAGAGTACCACTTCAGGAAATACTCATATAGACTTGGTTTTCTCTAATATGGACAGTAATTCAATCAAGGCGAAAACTTACGAAACAATTTACAGTTACCATGATGCAGTTTGTGTTACAATTTCATCATAATAGGGTTCTTTAATTATTTAATGTATGCTAACTTAGTTGATTTAGGTGTAGTAATAGGTACAATTAATTTGGTTCCTCGGCAGAGCATGTAACTCCTAGAGGACGAGTGCCCAGGTAGGGGATAGGAGTTGTATCAACTTCCTCCCGCGGACCAACAAGCAGTAGTTTTCATACCTTCAAACCTTTACTATTCGAAATGTTAAACTAATTTTGTGCCGTAGAGCTTTATTTACCATAATGGCCGTAGCAGATACGGATATGTACATATGGAAATGTGAAGTATAACTACAGTACCAAGTTAACTATATCCATAATCGAAATCTCTACAAAATATATCAACATATGTGTCTATGGTGTTATAGGTGAAACATTTCAACCGACATGGAGAAAAAATTGTGTTGATCCCATATCGCCATGGTTTAACATGGGCCACCAAATGTGATTCGTAGAATTATAGTATTGGTCTTCCTTGGTCACAATATTCGATATCAAATAAATAACAGTTTGTTAACTTATGGTTAATTCAAAATATGTATATTAAAATTTAAATTGAAATTTTGACTTCTTGGTTGAAGTATTTCAATATTAAATATTACTTGAAGTACAAAGTAAAAGACTATTTTGTTGTTGTTGCGTAAGCTAAAACGAGTTAAAGGTACGGCGACTGATAGGTACGATGTTTATCGACGTTATGTCTTCGGCAATCGTATCAGCAACCTTTTACCAACTGTGCAGCGAGGGAGAGAGAGTAGGATCATACTCAAGCCGCCATTATGTCAGCAACACAAGGTTTTTATTATTATACCGAATCCGTACAGTGGGTGACCATGTGTTATGTTTATATTATATGCTTATATATTTACTCTGCTTCCACCTAAATTCTCGCTGTGCGTAATGCCAATATTTAAAGCTGACATAATTTTTGTGAATTGTTAATTAGGCTGTCTTGAAGATGAATTGTATGTAGCATCCTCAAGGAAAAATTCGTCTTATCACTGAATTTCATTACTTTGTACTATGATTAGTAGTGCAAAATATTGTGGATTTGTAAATACTATGCTAATGTCTAAATACTATCCTATTTTTATTAATTATTCCTTTTTTTCTGTAGATCTATTCGAATATAGCACTCAGATCACAAGACATTGATTGTACTATATTCGACTATTCATAAACATTTTTTTTTAATACAATTTTGTGAACACACCTTAGTAGATCCTGACTCTCTAAGCAGACAAAGTTTGCACTACTTAGGAAATAAGTGCCAAATATCTAGAACCTGATTATAGTGAAAGCAGGACAAAGGCACAAAAAGTGGTCAACCTTAGCCCATGCAAAATGACCAGCAATCACTCCTACCTGAAGTCTGCATACTCTCTTACCAAGTAACTGCTGCCTCTTATAGCCCCCATTCGTGATTTTGTGCACATGCAACCCAATCCCTGATAGTGGCCTGAATGGCAATTCAATCTGGATATGCACAACAGCAAGACTTTGGAAACAAGGCGGCTGAGTTAGATCTTCACTGCAGCCTGACTGTCACTGCAGACACAAATACTTCTGCCACGCCATCTGTTTTCCACCACATAGTCTATCGTTCTTAGAATGGCATACAATTCCACCTGAAAGACAGAAGCATGACAACCACGGGCGTAATGGAGTTGGACACCCCAGAATCCGGTCCAATATCTGTTTCGGAGCCATCAGTGAAAATACGGCCGCACTGCCTACCGTGCTCTGTCATAGTATCAAATCATAAATGAGTCTCTGGAAGTATAGGTAGTACCGCCTTTCAGTTATAGGATACGCGGGCATTGAAACAATGGGCATGAAAGGGATACCATGTCAGTGCCAACAATAGTTTCTGCTGGCAGATTGATTCGCTTTCCAGGTGTTACGACTCTCCGGAAAATGAGATGAAGTGGTGTGCTGCGAAGATGATGGCGTATCGATGTGAAGCTGCCTGTTTTCAATCACGTTGATGGTGACTAACCGGTCGTTCAAAAATGAATCAATTGCACTGAAAGTAGGTATGGCGGGTTTACTGCCTAAGTGATGCTCCCACGCCTGATGCGTTTCCTTTGGAAGCTGAATTGAAACGTAGTAGGCAATCCAATTGCCGCACTCAGAAATAGGAATTTGTAGCAGCAGGAACTCATTGACGCACACTCTGGCTACGTTTTAAAAGAGAATTGATGCTATCAGCACGCTCTTTCGTGAGCGACGATATGCTGAACAGCTTGTTCATGTGGTGCATGACAAGTAGTCGAGGGTTGTTGTACCGCTTTACTATTATCTCCCAGGCTGTTGGATAGTTGGTTTCGATAAGTTCTATTTGCTGTACATCGATGTCTTTATCATCAGGTAGCGAATCGCTAGTGAGAGAGGAGCAAATAAGCTGTTTGTGTACCTCGAAGGAATCCTTATGCAGCATTTCAACCTTATCCAGCCGGACTTGACAGTAGGCTTTAGTTTTTCTCGTACTGGAGTCCTTTTTGAAGTTTTTCAAAATTTGCTTAAGACTGTCATGGTGGTGTGTTTGCAGTGAAATGAGGCCTTCGTAATTTGCCAATGGCGGATTTGAAGCGTTGTCTTTGGGAGACGGTTGACTTGTTTTAGAAGGATCCATCTCCACTGCTCTAAACCGATACCGTACTTACCCTTTGCCTTATGCTGTCTTCTCGGATGGTGTGGATACAGGATCGCTGTCGTCTTCAACCAGAATTGGACTCCCTTGTATACACGTGGATATCGTAGGTAGTTGATGGAGTTGCACAAAAAAAAAAAATGTTTAATTGTCGAGCACGTTGCGTTATTTTGGGGTTATGTGTTATGACGTCATCAGTTAACACACTGTCCTTTTATACATGACGATGGTGGCGTATTTACTGTCAGCAAAGGTGCACGCTGTATGAAAAGCTAAATCACGTTTATTAAATTGTTAAATTGTTGAATTGTTTTTGGTCGTCGTTTAGGTTCCCCCCATGGGCCACCATAATTATGTGCAGGTTTGCATAGTATCGGGGTTTTTATTCGAATGAATAATTATATATTTGAGAAGGTTTGTTTTTGTAGAATGAAAAGATTTATTTAATTTAACTATTACACTAATGAAATATACAGGTTATGAATATAGCACTAATACGTATGGAGAGAACAACGACTAGCAGACAACTAAGCTCGACTCTTCCTGGTTTGCCGTCACTGCGCTGTTCGTCTGTCCGTCTGTGGCCACTTTTTTCCAACCGTTAGAGCTATCTTAATGACATTTTACGAAAGTATAGTCTGGACAAAGATACAGAACTAGATTGATATATGGGCCGATTTGGACAAAGACCACGCTTACCTCCCATATAAAGGAGTTTTTTCACCTTTTTGAAAATGACTATAACTTCGGTCCGATTGATGGAATCGTGACGCAATTTGGCATTTATGGATAGGTGGGTCCTACTAGACACTGTGCAAAAAGTGGGCGGTATATATTAACTGCCACGCCCACTATTATAAAATATTAATAACTTAAGATTTGGGATAGATTTACGGACTAAATTTAACTGTGGACATTATAAAGCTATCTGCAACAAATGGGGTTGATCAGTGAAAAGACACGCCCACTTTTGATACAAGGAAGTTTCGAGTCTAAAATTAAAATACCTAAAATACCTATGCTCCTATTCATGCCAGCGGAATAAAAATTTGCAGAAATATACATGGGGTCCATAATAGTGTGTGCAGAATATGGAGATCATAATACGACTGCCACGCCCACAAGTAGACAAAAATCATTACTAGGTTCCTATTAAAGATTTATCAACGAAATTTCACAGGAATGTTGCGGGTACTAACATTAAACACCACACAAAAAATGGGCGTATTTTTTATTTTTTTAACCAAGCGTCCTGTATTCTTATGAATAATCTTCTGATGGCATTCAAAGGGTATTATGATAAATGTCAAAATTGAGCAAGCAGATTCAGTTCAGTATTTATATAGCAAGAAATTACATGATGGTAAATTCACTTTTGAAATCATTGTATATAAATATAGAGATATCCATTTAATAGTACTTTATAGAAATAAATCTTTTCCGTCAGGATTATTAAAAATAGAACTACAAAATATTTTAAGTTCCGATTGTTCTGTCAATGAGAGAAGTGTTCTATTAGGAGATTTTAAATATGTCGTGGCAGTGACTGTGACCAAGTAGAAGACATCCTAATGGAAAACGGCTTAATATCTCTTCTTTGTAGAGATAAGAGTACCACTTCAGGAAATACTCATATAGACTTGGTTTTCTCTAATATGGACAGTAATTCAATCAAGGCGAAAACTTACGAAACAATTTACAGTTACCATGATGCAGTTTGTGTTACAATTTCATCATAATAGGGTTCTTTAATTATTTAATGTATGCTAACTTAGTTGATTTAGGTGTAGTAATAGGTACAATTAATTTGGTTCCTCGGCAGAGCATGTAACTCCTAGAGGACGAGTGCCCAGGTAGGGGATAGGAGTTGTATCAACTTCCTCCCGCGGACCAACAAGCAGTAGTTTTCATACCTTCAAACCTTTACTATTCGAAATGTTAAACTAATTTTGTGCCGTAGAGCTTTATTTACCATAATGGCCGTAGCAGATACGGATATGTACATATGGAAATGTGAAGTATAACTACAGTACCAAGTTAACTATATCCATAATCGAAATCTCTACAAAATATATCAACATATGTGTCTATGGTGTTATAGGTGAAACATTTCAACCGACATGGAGAAAAAATTGTGTTGATCCCATATCGCCATGGTTTAACATGGGCCACCAAATGTGATTCGTAGAATTATAGTATTGGTCTTCCTTGGTCACAATATTCGATATCAAATAAATAACAGTTTGTTAACTTATGGTTAATTCAAAATATGTATATTAAAATTTAAATTGAAATTTTGACTTCTTGGTTGAAGTATTTCAATATTAAATATTACTTGAAGTACAAAGTAAAAGACTATTTTGTTGTTGTTGCGTAAGCTAAAACGAGTTAAAGGTACGGCGACTGATAGGTACGATGTTTATCGACGTTATGTCTTCGGCAATCGTATCAGCAACCTTTTACCAACTGTGCAGCGAGGGAGAGAGAGTAGGATCATACTCAAGCCGCCATTATGTCAGCAACACAAGGTTTTTATTATTATACCGAATCCGTACAGTGGGTGACCATGTGTTATGTTTATATTATATGCTTATATATTTACTCTGCTTCCACCTAAATTCTCGCTGTGCGTAATGCCAATATTTAAAGCTGACATAATTTTTGTGAATTGTTAATTAGGCTGTCTTGAAGATGAATTGTATGTAGCATCCTCAAGGAAAAATTCGTCTTATCACTGAATTTCATTACTTTGTACTATGATTAGTAGTGCAAAATATTGTGGATTTGTAAATACTATGCTAATGTCTAAATACTATCCTATTTTTATTAATTATTCCTTTTTTTCTGTAGATCTATTCGAATATAGCACTCAGATCACAAGACATTGATTGTACTATATTCGACTATTCATAAACATTTTTTTTTAATACAATTTTGTGAACACACCTTAGTAGATCCTGACTCTCTAAGCAGACAAAGTTTGCACTACTTAGGAAATAAGTGCCAAATATCTAGAACCTGATTATAGTGAAAGCAGGACAAAGGCACAAAAAGTGGTCAACCTTAGCCCATGCAAAATGACCAGCAATCACTCCTACCTGAAGTCTGCATACTCTCTTACCAAGTAACTGCTGCCTCTTATAGCCCCCATTCGTGATTTTGTGCACATGCAACCCAATCCCTGATAGTGGCCTGAATGGCAATTCAATCTGGATATGCACAACAGCAAGACTTTGGAAACAAGGCGGCTGAGTTAGATCTTCACTGCAGCCTGACTGTCACTGCAGACACAAATACTTCTGCCACGCCATCTGTTTTCCACCACATAGTCTATCGTTCTTAGAATGGCATACAATTCCACCTGAAAGACAGAAGCATGACAACCACGGGCGTAATGGAGTTGGACACCCCAGAATCCGGTCCAATATCTGTTTCGGAGCCATCAGTGAAAATACGGCCGCACTGCCTACCGTGCTCTGTCATAGTATCAAATCATAAATGAGTCTCTGGAAGTATAGGTAGTACCGCCTTTCAGTTATAGGATACGCGGGCATTGAAACAATGGGCATGAAAGGGATACCATGTCAGTGCCAACAATAGTTTCTGCTGGCAGATTGATTCGCTTTCCAGGTGTTACGACTCTCCGGAAAATGAGATGAAGTGGTGTGCTGCGAAGATGATGGCGTATCGATGTGAAGCTGCCTGTTTTCAATCACGTTGATGGTGACTAACCGGTCGTTCAAAAATGAATCAATTGCACTGAAAGTAGGTATGGCGGGTTTACTGCCTAAGTGATGCTCCCACGCCTGATGCGTTTCCTTTGGAAGCTGAATTGAAACGTAGTAGGCAATCCAATTGTCGCACTCAGAAATAGGAATTTGTAGCAGCAGGAACTCATTGACGCACACTCTGGCTACGTTTTAAAAGAGAATTGATGCTATCAGCACGCTCTTTCGTGAGCGACGATATGCTGAACAGCTTGTTCATGTGGTGCATGACAAGTAGTCGAGGGTTGTTGTACCGCTTTACTATTATCTCCCAGGCTGTTGGATAGTTGGTTTCGATAAGTTCTATTTGCTGTACATCGATGTCTTTATCATCAGGTAGCGAATCGCTAGTGAGAGAGGAGCAAATAAGCTGTTTGTGTACCTCGAAGGAATCCTTATGCAGCATTTCAACCTTATCCAGCCGGACTTGACAGTAGGCTTTAGTTTTTCTCGTACTGGAGTCCTTTTTGAAGTTTTTCAAAATTTGCTTAAGACTGTCATGGTGGTGTGTTTGCAGTGAAATGAGGCCTTCGTAATTTGCCAATGGCGGATTTGAAGCGTTGTCTTTGGGAGACGGTTGACTTGTTTTAGAAGGATCCATCTCCACTGCTCTAAACCGATACCGTACTTACCCTTTGCCTTATGCTGTCTTCTCGGATGGTGTGGATACAGGATCGCTGTCGTCTTCAACCAGAATTGGACTCCCTTGTATACACGTGGATATCGTAGGTAGTTGATGGAGTTGCACAAAAAAAAAAAATGTTTAATTGTCGAGCACGTTGCGTTATTTTGGGGTTATGTGTTATGACGTCATCAGTTAACACACTGTCCTTTTATACATGACGATGGTGGCGTATTTACTGTCAGCAAAGGTGCACGCTGTATGAAAAGCTAAATCACGTTTATTAAATTGTTAAATTGTTGAATTGTTTTTGGTCGTCGTTTAGGTTCCCCCCATGGGCCACCATAATTATGTGCAGGTTTGCATAGTATCGGGGTTTTTATTCGAATGAATAATTATATATTTGAGAAGGTTTGTTTTTGTAGAATGAAAAGATTTATTTAATTTAACTATTACACTAATGAAATATACAGGTTATGAATATAGCACTAATACGTATGGAGAGAACAACGACTAGCAGACAACTAAGCTCGACTCGTCCTGGTTTGCCGTCACTGCGCTGTTCGTCTGTCCGTCTGTGGCCACTTTTTTCCAACCGTTAGAGCTATCTTAATGACATTTTACGAAAGTATAGTCTGGACAAAGATACAGAACTAGATTGCTATATGGGCCGATTTGGACAAAGACCACGCTTACCTCCCATATAAAGGAGTTTTTTCACCTTTTTGAAAATGACTATAACTTCGGTCCGATTGATGGAATCGTGACGCAATTTGGCAGTTATGGATAGGTGGGTCCTACTAGACACTGTGCAAAAAGTGGGCGGTATATATTAACTGCCACGCCCACTATTATAAAATATTAATAACTTAAGATTTGGGATAGATTTACGGACTAAATTTAACTGTGGACATTATAAAGCTATCTGCAACAAATGGGGTTGATCAGTGAAAAGACACGCCCACTTTTGATACAAGGAAGTTTCGAGTCTAAAATTAAAATACCTAAAATACCTATGCTCCTATTCATGCCAGCGGAATAAAAATTTGCAGAAATATACATGGGGTCCATAATAGTGTGTGCAGAATATGGAGATCATAATACGACTGCCACGCCCACAAGTAGACAAAAATCATTACTAGGTTCCTATTAAAGATTTATCAACGAAATTTCACAGGAATGTTGCGGGTACTAACATTAAACACCACACAAAAAATGGGCGTATTTTTTATTTTTTTAACCAAGCGTCCTGTATTCTTATGAATAATCTTCTGATGGCATTCAAAGGGTATTATGATAAATGTCAAAATTGAGCAAGCAGATTCAGTTCAGTATTTATATAGCAAGAAATTACATGATGGTAAATTCACTTTTGAAATCATTGTATATAAATATAGAGATATCCATTTAATAGTACTTTATAGAAATAAATCTTTTCCGTCAGGATTATTAAAAATAGAACTACAAAATATTTTAAGTTCCGATTGTTCTGTCAATGAGAGAAGTGTTCTATTAGGAGATTTTAAATATGTCGTGGCAGTGACTGTGACCAAGTAGAAGACATCCTAATGGAAAACGGCTTAATATCTCTTCTTTGTAGAGATAAGAGTACCACTTCAGGAAATACTCATATAGACTTGGTTTTCTCTAATATGGACAGTAATTCAATCAAGGCGAAAACTTACGAAACAATTTACAGTTACCATGATGCAGTTTGTGTTACAATTTCATCATAATAGGGTTCTTTAATTATTTAATGTATGCTAACTTAGTTGATTTAGGTGTAGTAATAGGTACAATTAATTTGGTTCCTCGGGAGAGCATGTAACTCCTAGAGGCCGAGTGCCCAAGTAGGGGATAGGAGTTGTATTAACTTCCTCCCGCGGACCAACAAGAAGTAGTTTTCATACCTTCAAACCTTTACTATTCGAAATGTTAAACTAATTTTGTGCCGTAGAGCTTTATTTACCATAATGGCCGTAGCAGGTACGGATATGTACATATGGAAATGTGAAGAATAACTACAGTACCAAGTTAACTATATTCATAACTCGAAATCTCTACAAAATATATCAACAAATGTGTCTATGGCATTATAGGTATAAAATTTCAACCGACATTGAGGAAAAATTGTGTTGGTCCCATATCGCCATTTTTTAACTCTCACGTACATTTTATTTCTATGAACGTGGTTTTATAAACTATAAAGGTAAAGGATATTTCGTAGTCGGTCTAACCCGACTTCAGACTTCTTTACTCGTTTTTCTATTAATGTTCACTAATTTGTATACTTTTTGTATGTAATGTGGTTTGTTTTTATGTTTCTCCCCATGGGCCATCAAATGGTTGTAATTCGTAGAATTATAGTATTGGGCTTCCTTGGTCACAATATTCGATATCAAATAAATAACAGTTTGTTAACTTATGGTTAATTCAAAATATGTATATTAAAATTTAAATTTAAATTTTGACTTCTTGGTTGAAGTATTTCAATATTAAATATTACTTGAAGTACAAAGTAAAATACTATTTTGTTGTTGTTGCGTGAGCTAAAACGAGTTAAAGGTACGGCGACTGATAGGTACGATGGTTATCGACTTTATGTCTTCGGCAATCGTATCAGCAACCTTTTACCAACTGTGCAGCGAGGGAGAGAGCGTAGGATCATACACAAGCCGCCATTATGTCAGCATCACAAGGTGTTTATGATTATACCGAAACCGTACTGTGGGTGACCATGTGGTATGTTTATATTATATGCTTATATAGCTCCTCTGCTTCCACCTGAATTCTCGCTGTGCGTAACGCCAATAATTAAAGCTGACATAATTTTTGTGAATTGTTAATTAGGCTGTCTTCAAGATGAATTGTATGTAGCATCATCAAGGAAAAATTCGTCGTATCACTGAATTTCATTACTTTGTACTATGATTAGTAGTGCAAAATATTGAGGTTATGTAAATACTATGCTAATGTCTAAATACTATCCTATTTTTATTAATTACAATTTTTTCTGTAGAACTATTCGTATATAGCACTCAGATCACAAGACATTGATTGTACTATATTCGACAATTCATAAACATTTTTTTAATACAATTTTGTGAACACACCTTAGTAGATCCTGTCTCTCTAAGCAGACAAAGTTTGCACTACTTAGGATGTCAGTGCCAAATATCTCGATCCTCATCCTAGCGAAATCGGGACAAAAGCACAAAAAGTGGTCAACCTTAGCCCATGCCAAATGACCAGTCATCACTCCTACCAGAAATCTGCAGACTCTCTTACCAAGTAACTTCTGGCCTATGTACCACGCTCTTGGAGGATGGTGAGGGTTGCTTTCATTCCTAAGGTTGGAAGAGACGAGTACATCAATCCCAAGAGCTTCAGACCTATTAGTATGGCCCCGTTCGTGCTAAAGAGTTTAGAACGGATTGTGGAGGTTCGCATGCGTAGGGAGTCTCTGAAGACGCAGCCACTCCCTCCATTGCAGCATGCCTATCAAAGCGGAAAATCCTGCGAGACGGCTCTGCAAAACCTTGTTGGAAGGATAGAGCGATCCATCGACAGAAAAGAATACGCCATAGGCATCTTTGTGGACATAGAGGGTGCGTTTGACAATGCTACTTTCGACAGTATGTGCGGCTCTGCTAGGCGGCATGGCGTAGACCGGGTCCTAGTAAATTGGACACGTTCAATGCTGGCCCAGACAATCATAACGGTGCGGGCGGAGAAAGATTTGCTGGTGTCGTCTGGGGTTAATAGAGGCTGTCCCCAAGGTGGCGTACTGTCTCCATTGCTCTGGTGCATGGTAATGGATCCCCTGCTTAAAGCCATTAATGACTCGGGTGTATACTCTCAGGCATATGCGGATGATGTTGGCTGTCTTGTGACAGGTCTATCCCTTATGATTGTCTGCAGAAAGGTGCAGAGAACTCTGGATATGATTGACACTTGGTGCAGTGCGAATGGGCTATCGGCTAATCCTGCCAAGACTGGTATTGTCCTCTTTACCAGAATTAGAAAGCTTGATGGACTTATTCTGCCTACACTAAAAGGAGTCACTATGCAGCTATCCAAGGAAATCAAATATCTTGGAGTCATCATTGATAACAAATTTCTTTCGAAAACACATGTCGAACTGAAGACATCCAAAGCACTGTCAGTTTTCTGGCAGTGTAAGGGTATTTTTGATAAGACATGGGGTCTTTCCCCTAGTAAGGTCCTATGGATCTATACAGCTATGGTAAGACCTATTATCACCTATGCATCGATGGTTTGGATTAGCAGACTCTCTCTTGTAGGGGTCAAAAAAGCTCTATCAAAACTACAACGTGCTGTGGCCATATGTTGTACCGGAGCATTTCCGACTACTCCAGGCCCGGCACTTGATGCTTTGGTGAATCTCCCGCCACTAGATGTCTTCATCCGCGGAGAGGCCGTTAAGGCCATCTGCAGAGTGAAACATAGTGGCCACTGGTATGGGGTGTACTCGATGTTGGACGACGGCGCAGGCACTGACATCGATTCTGCAATCCTGTCTATGCCCCCGGACTCCATGTCGTCAACCGTCATACTAGAAAAGCGGTACAATGTGTTGCTGCCAGAGGCTCGTTCATGGTTAGATCCCGAGAACGAGCCCGGGAAATACTGCTGCCGTATTTTCACTGATGGCTCCAGGACTGAAGAAGGTTC
The DNA here is from genome assembly GCA_920105625.2 of Clusia tigrina. Taxonomy (NCBI): domain Eukaryota; kingdom Metazoa; phylum Arthropoda; class Insecta; order Diptera; family Clusiidae; genus Clusia; species Clusia tigrina. The sequence continues at coordinate 317,546,054 of OV050030.1, forward strand.
AGGTTCTGGTGTCTTCGTGGAATCTTGTGGGACCCGTCGGTTCTTTGCCCTTGGTCTGCATGCGTCTGTATTTCAGGCGGAGGTGTATGCGATACTTGAGGCAATGGACTTTGTTCTGGAAAACAGGTGGAAAGGCAAATCTATTTGTGTCTGCAGTGACAGCCAAGCTGCGCTCATGGCCTTGGATAGTCCGACCACCACTTCCACGATAGTTAGGTCCTGCAAATCCAGGCTAAATTATGTTGGAAAACATAATAGTCTGACGCTGACTTGGGTCCCGGGACACGCTGGCATTGCGGGTAACGAGACCTCTGACTCTTTGGTCAGGATGGGCTCCGAGGCTGTTTTTATTGGCCCTGAGCCTGTTCTGCCACTCTCTTCTGCTGCCATCAAAGCCACTGCAAACAAGTGGGTTGTTTCGACCCACAAGCGAGCATGGCGGCCTGAGAGAGGCTGCGGATGGACGAAAATTATGCTACCTGCTATCTCTGACCGATGGTCACAGTTCCATCTATCTTTAGGTAGGAGGGACTGTAGGCTGTTGGTTGGCGTGATGACACGACAATTTCTATGGGCTAGGCACATGGAAAGATTGGCATATCAGACAGTGGTCTGTGCCCAGCCTGTGGAGAAGAAGACGAGAAGGCGGACCATTTTCTTTGCGTCTGCCCTGCCTTTGCTCGAATCAGGTTTGGGATTTTTGGCACTGATGTGCTGAGGAGTAACCAACTTGGCTCCTTGGCACCACAGGATCTACTTCTATTTCTTCGGAGGTCGGGTCTTATAGCACCCATTCGTGATTTTATGCACATTCAACCAATTCCTAATAGTGGCCTTAGTGGCAATTCAATCTGGATTTGCACAACAGCAAGAACTTGGAAATGAAAAGGGGGCTGAGTAAGATCTTCAGTGCAGCCTGAATGTCACTGCAGACACAAATACTTCTCCCACGCCATCTGTTTTCCACCACATAGTATGTCGCTCTTAGAATGGCATACATTTCCACCTGAAAGACAGAAGCATGACAACCACGGGCGTAATGCAGTTGGACACCTCAGAATCCGGCCCAATATCTGTTTCGGAGCCATCAGTGAAAATACGACAGCACTGCCTACCGGGCTCTGTCATAGTTTCAAATCATAAATGAGTCTCTGGAAGTATAGGTAGTACCGCCTTTCAGTTATAGGATACGCGGGCATCGAAACAATAGGCATAAAAGGGATACCAATATCCATGTCAGTGCCAACCATATCTTGAAGATTTCAACGCGCACCCACCCACTACCTATTGTGCTTCAACTTACAGATAGCCTTTAGGGTCTCTCCATGTATAAAAACATCAAGGGCGGGAAGATTCAACAGCGCATCAAGATCAAGGCCGGAAAGGCTCCAGTACAACAAATAGCCACAGTTCTCTATCTAGATACAGCAGATTTAACTCCCTCGAGAGACAATATTTTCCCCCAGACCACCGATGCCTATGATATTTTAGGCCTGATCAGTGCCTTATAAATCCAAAGGAGTTTCGAAATAACCAGACCCCACGTCTTGCCATAGATTCTCTTGCACTGCCAAAAAGCTGAGAGTTATTTCGCTATGCTTAGTTCAAGAGTGTTCCAGAGAGGCTTACTATTAAGAGCAACCCCAAAATATTTTACGTACCTGTATAACCGAATAGTAACCCCCTTTAGTGTTGAATGAACAAAACCTTTCTGGTAAAAAAACCTAAATTCGTTTTAGCTAGTTTAACCGAAAGTCCATTTGCCTCACACCATGTGTCAATCTCAGGCTGAAGTGGAATTTTTTTCCGAAGGGAGTGGAAATCTTTAGAAAGACACGATGGTGTTCATGCCACTCAAGAGTGTGAGATTTTTGCTCACTAAAGCCACCTCCCTAACCTAACAGTTACGCTAAGCCACAAAGGTCTGATAGCGATTTAGGACCTGTATTAAACAGGTATACAAAGAGAACTACTCGCGGTTTGATAGAAAAAGTTATTTTCGAGTGCAACATATGTTTGTATTCATTCAAACAAATTATTCCGAAACTAAATTGAAGTCATAACATTCACTACGAAACGGTGCAAAATCAAAATAGATCCGATTACGAGGATTACAATAAATTATTCTTCTTCCAGGAGCATTATAACGGAGAATGCCAAGAAAAAACCAGTGTTTATTTCACCACTCATGATATTAAACTCAAAACATGCAATAAGCATAGTTGTAGGAGTTTTAAGAGAGGGGCGACGAATTAGTTTATGGCTGAGCGTAGATATCAACAATCAAAGAATGGTAGTTATGAAAAACATCGACACACATAAAAAAAATCTGCTGTACTTACCAGCTAAAAAGTAGGAAGGGCCTTACCATTGTTATAAAGGGACTAGAATCAAATATTCCCCAGCTGAAATCAAAATATCCCAACTATGTAGATCTCTAAGCTAGTTTAACTATTGAAATCATTAATCGCAACAAAATCCCCAATCATTGTGTCGGAGCGAGAAATCCAAAAGCTTAAAAAAGGGGAAGTACCTCCGGTAACTTATATATTTTAGAATTATGGTGGAGGAACCCCTCAAACGGAATGGCCCAGTACAATGTACTAATTGCTAAGAATTTCGGCACACAAGATCTTATGGTCCACTTCGTCATGTATATTTTCCCTATACTGATCCGCATCTTTGTTGTGAGTCAAGAGTACCTAAGTGTAGTTGACTCACAGCACGAACTCCTA